>CM053744.1:73390139-73426541 GCA_028658305.1 Pachyuromys duprasi
GGAGGGAGATGAGGGAGGGAGTGGGAGGGTGGAAGTGAGTGAGTGAGGGGGCTACGATTGGGATGCAAAGTACCTAACCTGTGATTGATAACAAAAAAATAAATTAATAAAAAAAATCATGAAAAAAAAAAGAACTGACAGAGACTCTGGCGGGGGGCACAGGGCCTGCACAGGTCTAAGTCCTCAGAGGGGATATGGTCACAAGCCTGCATCTGTAACCTAGAAGCCAACTCCCGTTCACAACCACTCAGAGAGGAAAAAATTAGTTTTCTCCCATTGTATCTCACAGGGCATTCAAAGCATACTTACAGGCAAGCCTCATGCCCAACAGATGATGAACACGAAAAGGAAATTAATGGTACTTTTGAGTTTTGTGAATGTTTGTATTTCTGTGTCTAGCTATAAGTTTCTTGCACTTTTCTTTGGTTCTTTTTTTCCTTCTTTATTTGATAAGTTTGTCTTACTCAAGTTTGTTTTCATTTTGTATTATTATCATATTTATTTATTACTATTTATTAGATGCCTATTTGTTTTCTAATAAGAGAGAACAGGAAAGGGTGTGTATTTAGGTAGATGAGAAGTTGGACAGAATCTGGGGGGATTTAGGGGAAGGAATACCCTAACCTAAATATATTATATAAAAAAGTCTTTTTTCAATAAAAAGATAGGAATTACCAATACCAACCACACAGTGTTCTGTGACAATTACATAGTGTTCTTGTGATGATGTATATGAATGTGTCTCTCCACGAAAGGTACCCAGAAAATAAATGTGTTTGTACGCTATATAAATATCTATGAATGTATCATAACCAATCTGAGTGAGCTATGTGTTTTCTTGCCAACATTTAGCATTTCCTTGTAGATATCCAGAAACCCAACAGATTCTAGTTTTTATTACAACTACTTTTTGGCAGTTTTAATATGCCAGATTTTACTTAGTCTTATCAGCAGTGATTTAAGGGGGACTTCCTGGCCAATATTAACTTGACTGCAATTTAAATGATACCAGAAGTTTTTCTGAATTATCAAGAAGGTTCAAAATTCCCTTGTGGCTTAGCCAAGCTTCAACCAGTAAACACAACAAAACAAAAGATAAACACAGACTATGCCAGCCCCTCACTTCACATTCTCAGTGCCTGCTACTGACATTTTCAAAGTGCATTAGTATTAAATTTTCATTCAACACAATCTGGTCTCATTAATCTGAACATTTGCCCCGACTGGGAAATGAGCAGCAGGATTAGCATTTTGAAACATCTGCTGACCAGTGATTCTGAATGGATAAATGGAAAATTAAAAGTTGGTTTTTAAAGTTTTGGTTTATGTGAATTAGCATAATTTGTGCCAAAGCTTGTTACTCCTCTTTTTTTTTTTTTTTTTTTTTCAAATGACTGGTCAGTTTCTTAGACTATGTAATATGGCTTATGTAGCCTCACTACAGCAACCCTTTCAGAGGCTGGGATTAAGCTTATGTTGAAGAACAGCTGTACGATGGTAGTCTGATTAGCTAATTCCTGTTTACATTGTTTTAGGTTTTTACTGTCTATTTTAAATCCCAAACTCACAAGAGACAACCAGATAAAACAAAAACAACAACAGCAATAACAATAAAACCCACGTTCAGTGTCATTAGAAACCCACCACGAAAAAACAACAAACAACAACAATAGTAAAAATAAAATAAATAAAATAAAAAAAAGAAAAGAAAAAAGAAACACATCATAACAGTAGGAAGTCACTTAAGATGGCATGCATTATCTGGTGATGCTGTGTGAAATTTAGAATTCTGGAACATGTTCTTCAGCGATTGTGGAAAAAAAAAACCAAACTGATTATTGAGGTTTTTGCTTGTTTGTTTTGTTTATTTGTTTTGCCATTTTTTGAAAGGAACCATTGATATTAGAGTAAGCTCTACTGAAGATAATATCATAGAATCTGCTAAGAATATTCCTGCATGTCAAGATTGTATAGTAAATCCTTTGTACATACTGCCTTCCATTCCCCTATTGTACTATATATAAACACTGAATTGATGAGGTTAGTGGAGAACTTGTGCTGGTTTTTGTTTTCAACACCCATAGAGAACTTTAACTAAAACCAAAAATCCAGTGGAGGTAGCAACTTTCTTCTGGATATCCACAGAGGTCACCTAGAAATGCCAAGTGTTGGAATGGTCCAATGTGCATATATTTCTTTTTGTTTCTGTAGTAAAATCACAAGCAGTGCTAAAGTATACACAGAGTAGTCTCTTGGTAGTTGTGTCAATGCTGTTTCTAAGATGCATTTCTCCTTATAGTCAGGCCATGTTTCCAAGGCACCGAGAAACAGCTTTTGGGTCACAGTGACTCTGATAGGAAGAAGCGATTGTTAGGGTGGGATCCAGATAAACAGCCTAGAAGGGCAAGGGATGAGGACTGAGCACTTCAAAGCAAGGACAATGAAGTGTATTGTCCAAATATCCTATAAGTGCACAGCTGGTTTTTACAAGGTGTGTTAGGCCAATCAATGAATGACAAGAAAATGTGGAAAGAAACAGCCTGAAAGCACATCACCTAGGTCAGCAAGGTGACAGCACGGCTGCTGGACTAGAAACCGCTTCCACAGACTACACCCATCTTACTGTGCAACTTGCCCTGACCAAGTAAGAGACTCTCATAATAGATAATTTCAGCTGGCTACATTCCAGGTGCACACTGACCCACAGTTCTTTGTATGGAGTAGTATGTTTCTTTGATAGTCATTCTCTCAAGTTCACATTGCCTTTTCCAGCAATGGAGATGAATAAAAAAGCTTTCTGCTGAGCAGGATGCAGAGAGGACAAACACAGCATGCAGGTCAAGGACCACTCTACAAGAAAAAGAAATCATGTCTTTATAGACTACTTTACTTCTTTTTTCTTTCTCAAACACAATGCCTTGCCAGATGCCCTATAGAAAAGATACAAAGAGAAGCCAACTTGAAATAGAAAATCGTTTAGAAAATAAAAGCTTTCTTCTCAAAGAGATACTTAAAGCAGAAATCAGAAAGTAGACTTGAATTTCTAACCGCAAACTAAAAGCAACTCTGCTTTCCTTAAGGTTAAGTTGAATGTTAAATACGTAAAGCTAGTGTCTATCAATTGTTGTACTGAAACTCCACAAAACTGGCCATACCAGAAGTAGAGAAAAAGTGGCCCAGTGAATGGTAACAGCAAAGTAAGAGACTCCTAGAAAGAAAGCACAAAACTCCAGAGCCACAGTATTCTTTGGCCTCTAATCCAGAATGTCTAGCACATCTCTACATATGGTTGGTAACCCATGTAAGCAGCATTTGATATTTTTCTGACAACGCTTTACTACAAGGGATGCCGAAAGGAATTTCACTTTCTAAATTGTCATGGAATAGAGTGTAACAGCAGAAGTAAACCCAGATGGTTTGTGGAACTGAATCATCTTTATCTGGAGGTGTTGGGGAAGGGAGTAAAATGGCCAAATAAATTAATAATGATGATTGTGATATTAAACATGGAGGAAAGGAAAAAGACATTAAGTTGCAAGGGGTATGCTGATGTGGGCTGGATATGGCAGAAGTTAGGGGGAGGAGAAAATGATTAAAATATATTGCATGATTTCTCAAATCAATAAATATATTAAGAATGTTTATATTTTATACAATTTTATATTTTTATGTAGTAAAGCACTTATCATATATTTAAAAAGCATAGTAGAAGTATTTCATAATAGTCTTTTTTAAGTTTAAGGCTCAACCCACAAATCATAGAATTAAAGAAATATATAGGGAGACTATGGTTTGTATTCATTCCATCTCAGTGCCTCTGCTGAGTTGTTCAGTTGAGATGGGAGCAAGCACAGACCTCATGACTGACTGCAGAGGGAGGGCCAGGGTGATGTAAGAAAGACTGAGGTACAAACTTTAAGGCACAGACACAGTATATGAACAAACACTTCCTTAAAATTCTGCTCCCCAGTGTCCAGATATTTTGGTCTGTTGCTCTTCTTGTGGAACTCCTGTCCTCTCCAGGTCTTACTATCTCCCCCTTCTTTCATAAGATTCCCTGCACTGCACTGTGCCCAAAGTTTGGTTATAAGTCTCAGCTCTGCTGTGATACCCTGCAGGGTAGAGCCTTTCAGAGGCCCTCTTGTACTGTTCTCTGTTTTTTCCCTCTTCTGATGTCCATCCTCTTTGCCTTTCTGAATGAGGATTGAGCATCTTAGCCAGAGTTCTCCTTCTTGATTAGTTTCTTTAGGTGTACAGATTTTAGTATGTTTATCCTATATTATATATTTAATATCCACTTATGAGTGAGTATATAATCTGTGTCTTTCTGCTTCTGGGATACCTCACTGGGATGATCTTTTCCAGTTCCCACAATTTGCCTGCAAATTTCATGAATCAAAATATCTGGGCACAGGGGTCTTTTCTGAGACTGATACTCCAACCAAGGACCATTCATGGAGATAACTTAGAACCCCTGCACTGACGTAGCCCATGGCAGTTCAGTATCCAAGTGGGTTCCATAGTAATAGGAACAGGGACTGTGTCTGACACGAACTGATTGGCCTGCTCTTTGATCACCTCTGCCTGAGTGGGGAGCAGCCTTACCAGGCCACAGAGGAAGACAATGCAGCCACTCTGATGAGAGCTGATAAACTAGGATCAGAAGGAAGGGAAAGAAGACCTCCCCTATCAGTGGACTTGGGGAGGGGCATGCGTGCAGAAGGGGGAAGAAGGGAGGGATTGGGAGGGGAGGAGGGAGGGAACTACAGGGGGGATACAAAGTGAATAAAGTGTAATTAATAAAAATAAAAATAAAAAATGAAAAACAACAAAAAATTCTTCTCCCCAGCTTTCATCTCCTTAGTCCTAGTTTCCAGTTAGCTATCTGAGAAGGCCAGTGAAAACTAGCAATCCTCCAAAACAAAACCAAGCCCCCAAACCAGACCATCTACCCACCCATCCATCCCAATGAAACCCAAACCAGTGCTGTAAATGCTGAAGGAAGAACAGCAGGGTTGTAAGGACAAGCAAGAGAAGGAGGCATGTCTAAGCTTATAACAGAGCCACCTCCTCCTATCCAGTCACCCACTGGGCTTCTTTTGCTATAGGACATGGTTTCTGAAAGCTACTCCAAGGTCAGTTCCTAAACTTTGCCAGTCATTTCTTCATGCTCCCAAGAAGTCCAACATTGCCTGCTAAGTGGGTTCTGTGCTTATCTACTGTCTTAGGGTTATAATAGCTATGATGAAACACCATGACCAAAGCAACTTGGAGGAGGAAAAGAGTTTATTTGGCTTATGATTCCATATCATAACGTGTTCATCATCAAAGGAAATCAGGACAGGAGCTCAATAAAGCAGGTCAGGAACCTGGAGGCAGGAGCAGATGTACAGGCCATGGAGGGGTGCTGCTTACTGGTTTGCTCCTCATGGGTTGCTCAGCCTGCTTTCTTACGTCACTCAGGGCACCAGAGTTAGCATAACACACAGTGGGCTAGGCCCTCCGCCATCAACCACTAATTTTGAAAATGCCTTACAGCTGGATTTCATGGAGGCATTTTCTTAATTGAGGTTGCCTCCTTTCAGACAACTCTAGCTGTGCCAAATTGACATAAGACTAGCCAGGACACCTACTTATTTCAAGTAGCCTCTTCTAAGGTTCCTTGTCAGTTAAATGAACCACGACTATATTTTGCCTCTCCATGTTGCTTCTAGGGAAAATCTTTGCCTAGTTAAGAATCAAGAAAATTTAGGACATTTCTTTGCCATACTGTCTAAATGTTCTTTCTCAAATGCAGTGTCAACTTAGACCATGGCCAACATTTAAAAAGCCATTAATCAGCTAATTCTATCTTCCAACTTCAATTTCTTTGCAATCAGTTCTGTGCTGAAACTTCAGTAAACTCATTAGAATATAAACTTACGTTAAAGCTTCGGAGTAATTATAATGAGGCGTAACTCCTAGAAACTTCTGAACTTCATCCATCACTGTCGCAGGGTCAGTTCTTAGCTGCTGCCCGTCGATAATTAGCAGCTAAATTACCAAAGTAATAATAAGAAAGAGAAGATATGGATGTTGAAGAAACATGTGTCAACTGTATAATGTCAAATTCCTATACTCTGAACTTATCTGGGTACTGTCCTTAGGGATCCGAATACACTTTTGGGAGGTGCAATCAAGTCATTTTCATCATTGACTTGCAAGTAAGTTAAGCTAATTAGGCATTCTGATGCTATGTAACAAGTCAGGGAAATTATATAAAAGCTACAATAGTAATGGGGACAAAGTGTGCTTAGGAGTATGTCCGTGAGATTGTGTTACGGTTGTATCACTCATGCTGGGATGAATGACAGTAGTACAGAAGAAAGCTTTCAATTAAGTCAGGTTGCTAGCTCCTGCCCCTAATCCCAGCACTCAGGAGACCAGGTCAGGGAAATAGTGAGCTTGAGGCCAGGAACGGTGTGAGACCCTGTGTGTCTGAAACAGCAGCCACCACTTGCAACCCACCTCCCGAACAGAAGGTGAATAAGTTTAGGGGTAATGAGTTAGAGAACCCATCATCTCCCACTTCCATTCAGGAGCAGCATTGGAGAAATCCTTTGATAATCTTTGTCTGTGTTGTAGAGTGAAACGCTGCTTCAAAGAAACAAAGCGAACAATAACAACAAAGTCAAAACCAAAAGAAACCGTGGGAAAGAATCTGTTTCTCTGGTGAGTGGTGACAGACAGCCCAGCATGGCAGAATGACAGGAGTAAGTTTAGTTAGCTATATGTTGTCATAGGCATTGTACTGGACACATGGGTTTAGAGCCACAGGACTCCCTTCTGGTGTCACTGGGCAGCTTATGCAACCCAGAGTAGGGACTGAGTATTCATGGGAGCTGATGCCAAGAAAAAGAGAAAAAGCAAGTAACAAGAGCAAAAGGACTCAGGAAGACCTCACCAAGGTGTTTCTGAAAGAAATCATGGCGCTTCATCAAACAAAACGATGCCTGTCTGGTTTGGTGAAGACATCCCTCTCAAGGCTTTATTCATATCAGACCAGGACTTAGTGAATTTGAAGCTCTTCAAATTGTGTACACACAGCCACGGCATGCTGATGCCAACAAATGGTCAGGGAGAATTAGCCTGAGATGCTCTTACAAAATTGAGCCAGTTTTTCAACTTCTGTCTATTTTTTCTCTGCCACTATCATTATTTGCAACTAAAGAATTGAAACTAGCAATGTTTTAGTGACTGAACATTTCCTTTGTGTTTGAGGCAAACCATCCACCTAATGAGATTGTTACATGCTCTAAGTCCCGGTTGCTTCATACCTGAAAGGGAGGGAAATAGACAAGCCATCTCTCAATGTGACTGGCGTACCACCCAGGGACCAGGCATCTCTTCTGCAGGGTTCGGAGTTCCCAGGGTGCATGGGGTCCAGCAGAGATCACTTCATAGAAGCTAAACTTCAGAGCGGCAGGGTCTTCATGGGATCGCTGATGCTACAATGAGAAGGTGGATGATCAAGCTCACTTCAACTATAGGCATAAACAATTAAAACCCAATCTTTTGACAAAGCTAAATGAAGGAATGCTGCACTATTAGACAGGTATTTGTTTTGAAATTAATAACAGATGAAATTGTGCTTGGAGCATCAGAAGTTTAAAGTTAAGACAATGGTGAGACTGTAGGTTTTGGAAACAGGTTGTAGAGGCTGAATTATTGTTCATAGGGTTTCTTCTTAACCAAGATTACTGAGTTTTTCCTCAGTTTATACATTGTTTTTTCTGAAAGTAAACTTTCAAAAACTGCATTAGATGCAGGTTTTTCCAGGCCATAATCAAACTGCTCATTATGCTCAGTGAATATCCCTACTATACAAGCTTCCCAATTATCCTACTCTTAAGGTAGGTTTCGATTAGAAAGCCCTATTGGCTACTTTAAATGGAGAAACTACTGCAGACTCTGGTGTACACATTATGTGAGATGTACAGATTTTTACTACACGTTACCCAGCATCTAAAAGCCAAGGTTATTTTATCTAATGGCAACCTTTGCGGTGAACCAGAATAAGAAAATGCAGAAAGCAGCAATTGAAATATGAAAATGTTTCCTAATGGTTCTGTCTCAGGCTTGTGGGCTCAAAGGCAATCACCCTTTCTTCAAATTGATCAATAAGCACTCAGGCACGGTGGCCAGTCTGTGGCTGTTCACCACATCTAGTTGAAGAGCAAATTTGCTGCAACTGGAATTCCACTTACTGCACTGCAGGCTCTATCAGCCTCTGTTCACTCACTGTGGGGTGATTTGTTTGCAATATTTATGAAGTTTGTTAGTTCAAAGCCTTGGTCACTCTCTCTCTCTCTCTCCCGTGTGTGTGTGTGTGTGTGTGTATTCCCAATTTCTCGGGGTTAAATGGATTGCAAGCTCCAATTTTCTTCTTTCTTTTTGAGCCAATCAAGGCGCATTTCTTTTTTTCCCCAGATACTTTTGGGAGAAAGTAGACAGTGCAAAATGAAACCTGTCAACTTGCAATTTAATTCATACTTTGACTTGAGAGCTGGCTCTGGGTGTGGCATAAAAGACAGATGTGAAGTTGTGCATTTCTGTGATCTTAGCCTTCTGGATGGCTCCAGGCCCTCTTGTGTAGATTATCTTCCTTTTTGCCTCTCTGCAGTCTATCACTTCCTGCAGCTCTGCTCCCAGTCAGTCACTGAACCATCTCCCAATGTGTCCTACCACTTGAGAACCTGGAATACCTGCTTCTGCTAAATAGAAAAGGATATAGTGTTTTGGAACCCTTCATTCTCTAGCAGCATAACTGTTCACAAGTAAGCTGTTGGGGGGATGGAGAGATGGATGGCCCCTTGATTGAAAGTGAGTACTCTTATAGCAGAAGACCTGAGTGCAGTTCCTGGCACCTATGACAGGCAACTCACGACCACTTGTAAGCCTGGCCCCAGGGGATTCAACTCTCTCTCTCTCTCTCTCTCTCTCTCTCTCTCTCCTGTCTCTGTCTCTCTGTCTCTCTGTCTTCTCTCTGTCTCCCTGTCTCTCTCTCTCTCTCTCTCTCTCTCTCTCTCTCTCTCTCTGTCTCTCTGTCTCTCTGTCTCTCTGTCTCTCTCTCTCAATCTCTGGCCTCTTTTCACACCTGCATTCAATGCACATACTCCTACTCAGACATTCAAAAATACAGTTCAAAATAAAATATATCTTAAAAAAGTAGCTGTCTGAAGTCACACCAATGACAGTGTTACACCCACTCATGCTAGAGGCTCTGAATTGCGTGGGCTGCTGAGAACACGGGCAATTAACCTTATGTCTAACCCACCTGCAGAATCACAGATAATAAGTTTTTGTAAACGTGACTTTCCACATTCATTTTAAGATTACAGTTTTCAGGGAAA
Source organism: Pachyuromys duprasi (assembly GCA_028658305.1). NCBI lineage: Eukaryota > Metazoa > Chordata > Mammalia > Rodentia > Muridae > Pachyuromys > Pachyuromys duprasi. Next base: position 73,399,532 of record CM053744.1, read on the forward strand.
TGGAATATTGGCTTCTGTTTCTGCCCTGTCCTGTTGTTGATCCTTTTACACATAGCTCTATTTGTATTAGTAAAACATCCTATTTGAATGTTTACCCATTTTTTTCCCTCATAGATCATTCCCTACTTTAAAGATCACCCAGTGGTTCCTCTGGTGTTCTACTCCTCTGTTAATAAGTTGAATTTGTTGTTAGGTTGGGCTTTATCCCTGAGTGAGTCTGTGCATTGTGTATATCTTCCTAGTTTTTATGCTTGGTTACATGTATATGCTTGCCATATGTATAAACAGTATGTACTGTTTCTCCAATAGAACAAAAGCAGTGTTTATCTATTAACACAAATCACTTTTCAAACACTAATTTGCAAAGGTCATTATAATTCTTTGATGGATAGATGAGCATATGAGCATTAGGAAAGTATTTACAAATTATCAACTAGACATGGTAGTTCATGCCTCTCATCCAAGCATTTGGGAGGCAAAGGCAGGAAGATGAGTTGAAAGTTATCCTATGCTACATAGCAAGTTCCAGGCCAGCCTGGGCTACAGGGAACCCTGTCTCAAAAAAACAAAAAACAACAACAAAAAGATAAAACAAAATTATAGAACTGAGAAAGGTTAACTAACTAAAGATTCATAGTGATGAAAGACATGGAAAAAACCCCCTCAGTTTTGCTGTAGGTGTATGTTTAATTTTGTCTGCTTCTTATTAGGTGATTAAAATGATCACTGGATATTTTAAAGACTCACTGAGAGTATGTGAAATCATCTCAAAGTGACTGAGCCTTTGCCAAGTTCTAGCAAACCTCAGGGACACAATGACAACAAGCACACGAGAAAAAGGCATACAGCAGTTTGGACAGGCTGAGGCTGAGCTTTCAGGGATGAAGGATTCTGTGTGTGCTTGCCAGCCCACTGTTTTCTCTGGAGCAGCAGTCACTTAGGTTCCTTTGGAGCTGGGGTCAGCAGTTTTAGTGAACAAAGGCATTTTCCCTTACACAATCTCTACTGCTGGTTTTGAAACACAGTGGTAGAGTTGCTACAGAGACCTTACTGCTTATAAAACATGGATTAAACAAATTAGCCCTTTGTAACTTATGCACGTGTTTGAAGACAAATAATGATTTTTAAATTATTACATTTACCTTAAAATGCCGATGTAGTCAATACATACAAACACGCAGTATTTTGTCATAAAATTTCAGCTGTAATTCGTTCCACTATTACATTTTATTAAGTAAGGTTATCAAATTAATGAAAATTAAAAAAGAAACACCTTGATAGTATTTGTTTCTTCTGGGAAACCAAATATAAACCATCTACTTTGGTGCACATGTCAGCCAACTAGCAGGTCTCTGTTCATTCAAATCTGTGATGGTGGGACTGTGGGGACAGCTCAGCCAGCAACGTGCTTGCCCTGCAAATGTAAGGACCTGAGTTTCATCCCCAGAACTCATATACAAAGTAAGATGTGATGCCATAGGCTAGTCATCACAGTGCTTGGGAGGCAAAGACCGCCAGGTCCCTGGGTCAGTGGAGAGCCTTATGGCCTAACCAGTCAGTTCTCAGCAAGCTCTCTCTCTGTCTCTCTCACACATACAAACACACAGCTCCACATACATGTATAACTGCATGGACAGAAGCACCTGTTCAAAGAAAAATCTGCCCTCCAAATGGAGGTAACAGTCTTGCAGGAAATGACCCTCTATTGTGCATGTTCTCCTTCTCTCTGTTGGGCACATCCTTTCCTTACCTGGTACCAGGAGTATGCTCGGTCCGATGGGTCAATGAGGATGGTGATGATTTTGGCTTTAGGGACCAGAGAAGCAGCCCGTTTAGGAGCTTCCTCTGAGTGAAAGTAATTGGCACTCTTCTCAAACAGAAAGTCGGTGGTGACATTAGATGGGACTGGGAAGAAATCCATGTACCTAGAAAGGAGTATCTTTTTCAAAATAAGCCTCTTAAGTTTATGTGCTGGTGACTGAAGACGTTAAAGGTGGTCCCCTAAAACAACTGACAACCGAGCTTTTCTCTAAAGCACTTTTCCCTCCAGTTGGCAAAGGAAGGATGTTCAAAGCGCTAGCAATGATCTCCTAAAAAGTATCTTTTTCTGTTTTGCTTAATTTCAGAAAAAAATGTTATGGGAGAACAAGGATATTGGGACAAAGTAATCAAACTGTAGTTCCTGTGCGACTACTACTACTGAGCGACCCCAAACAAAGAGAATGTGATGAAATAGCGGGTACATTCAGTTCACAGACATTTAAAATAACCCACACAGCATAGTTTCTGTTATTACAGTAAACTAATATTGCTCCTGCCACTGGGTCCAGCTGGCATATTCAACCGTGGAGTGTCAAAACACAGAGTGATGCCTCCTACTTGTTTCCTTCTTCTTAAGGAAACAATGTTACTATCTTTCGCTTTAGAATTCAGCACAGAACCTTATCAGACTTTCCCCGCTAAAGTCCTTGTTTCCTGCAGGGCAATGAGAAGTCAAACCAGGAGTGTGTTCTCAGCTATACCGGCTCAAACACAGAAATTGTAGGCATCTGCTTAACGTTCCATTCATGCCAAAGTGGTCAGGCAGGCATAGCTACACCAGCTCATGATAATATGTATTTCTGTAGCAGTAAGGGAAACCATCTAGAAAAAAAGGCTATTGTTTAAATTTTAATTTTTAGGAGCTACATTTTATAATAGTGACTCCGCTGAGCTCCCCTTCTCCCTCTAGGTCACATGTCTCCGCCATTTCACTTTGGATGAGGGCAGCTCAATAATTACTGAGTGTGAGCTATCAACAGTCACACAGTAGCATGCGTGCATCAGTTTACAGTGGGCTTCATGTCACCTGAAAGGTCATATGACTCCTAGGCCATGTAACATTGTCTTTTAACCTAGTTGGGCTTCTTTTAGGACTCTAGTTGTTATCACAAGTCAAACTGAGGTGACAGAGACACCTAGACACCTAGAGCAACAAAATCTGGCTGTGTGTTCCAGGGACTGCTCTGCTGTGGGGGGGTCATTTGGCTCCCTTTTAGAGGAAAAGAGATATGAAGATGTTTGAGGGGCATTTGATCTCCTCTGCTTTGTGGTGCTCACTCTATTTATAGAACTGCCACATTTTAGCATTCTTATTTAGAGGCTTATATACTGCCTCTCGGGGCTAGGATTACCATGTGAGTCTGACCCTTATCTCAAAACTGCTTCTGAAAAAAATCATCTAAAAAAAACGATGCATATGAAGGACAGAGGTGCTGACATTAGATAGCTTTTAACAGCCAAAGGCACCCACTTTCCCATCTGTCTTCTACGTGTGTAACAGTTCAGGCTTTGAAACCCCCTGAAAATGTCCCTGGATGTTATACCTGTGCTGTTGGTCTTCCCTGCGCACAGAAAATAGGTCCATCTTGTTTGACCATATTTTTACAGTCTCTAGGAGTTGGAAGACACAGACAACTTGAGAAATATTTGATTAGTAAACTAGTAAATACAAGTCTGGAAATGGTCCACATTTCCAGAGTGGGACTTGGAGTCCCCAGGGATGGACAGATCACTTTTGGAGATTAAGTATTTAGGACAGACATAGAATCAGCCAGCATACTGCAGTGACTTAGTTATTCGGGGTTACTCTGGAATGCAGCTCCCCCAGGCTTTCGGGCTTCTGAAAGCATAAGGCTCTAGCAGAGAAATAAAAATAATTCAAAAGATGTACTTTCAGTAGCACTCAACATCTATTTGTGATTTGCACTGACCCTGAATGGCTTCTTGTTTTTTTTTTTTTTTTTTGTCTGAATGTGATGCGTGCGTTGTGTATACAGATGTGAGTGTGTGTGTGCTTGTGGCTGCTTACCCCTGCGTGCACGTGTGGAGATCAGAGATCTGATATAGGGTGTCATCTCTACTATTCTCCACATTATTATTATTATTATTATTATTATTAGAGACAGGTTCCTTACTGGAACCTGCAACTGGCCATTTAAGTTAGACGCCAGACCAACAAGCCCTTTGGGATCCCCTCTCTTTCCACCCACAACAAGTACTTTTCACACTGAGACACCTTTCCCCAGATCTGATCCTGAGAATTTTCAGTTGATTGTACTCAAAGACATGTTATAACTGTCGAGGTTCTAAATGCTTACAGGGTTCAATGGATGTCTATACACCACACACTACTAGCTTTCCACTCCATTGCTGTGCATTGGCAATGACATCAAACTGTCAGGCATAAAACTTAAAGGCATGAATGAGTAAGTCAGAGTTTTCCCGAGACCCTTCTCACTGCAGGCTTGGCTAGTTTGTTGGAAGATGGAATTTAATTTTTTTTTATTTGGCCTACTTTGTACCCTATTTGCATGCCTAGACTGCTTGCCAGTTAAGGCAGTCCTAGCTTTACGCACGCAGATTGTAAAACAAAAGCAGATCCATGCACCTAGATTAATTAAGTGTGTGTAAGCAAATTGTTAAACCGGTCCCAGAACACTGAAGTACACAATCTGCAGCCCTACGGAATAAATCCCCAAAGCACCACTAACGGGAGGGATGGCTTGTGGGGAAGCTAGACAGTCTGTCTGTGAACACACTTGATGCTGGTGAGGGCGAAGCTGGAATCACAGCTACAAACGACACTCAAAGTTATCGTTATCTATTATTTGAGCAAATTGCCTTTTATAATGTGTAATTTGTCAATCCAAAGCATTTGGGGGGACTTCTGGTGAGTTGTATTTAGATCCACGATGCTTCGTTTTCCACCTATCATGTTTTGTAGTGTTAGAGACTGCACATACTACCAACACTCTACCACCGAGCTACACCCCTCCCCCTAGGGAGTTATACTTAATTATTTGTGTCACCGTTATGTACACTATTTGAAGAAATTTTAATTTTTATTACAGTGTTGACAACACTTATGATCAAAAAATCTTTGACTGATACAAATTATGACAAAATTAAGTAGTTTTAGGTTACAGGAGTGCCAAGGATTTTACTAGGATTTATTTCTAAAGAGGTTTTTGGTTTTCTTTCACCCCCCACCCCCCACTTTTGTCCTAATGGCAATGCTTTATTGTGTTTGAGAGAGTGGTAACAGACATTGAGGTAGCTGCTAGTTTATTTAACGCCACACAATTAGTTAATATCCCACACTGTGTGGAAGAATGGGCCATGAACAAGAAGACAATTAAGGTGCAATGTCTGCAGCTGCTCAAATGATACTCACCTCATTAGTCTCTTTCTACAGATTCCCCACAAGAACCTCTTGGCATAGTTGATCTTTAAAAAATGGAGATCATGCAACCAGCCTGACCACAAAGGTTTTATTATTACATTACATATATATATATATATGTATATTATTCTGATTTTAACTATTTTCTCCAGATACTTAACGTACTTAACTCAAAGAACAAAATCAATTTTATTAATACCTTTAAAATTGTTTCATGCCTATCATTATTCTTGAGATTACACACATTTCTATTTTTAGTTACTTTTTTGCCTTTTTCATCAAAACATGATAGGAAATGATATATTCAGACCACAGTACCACTCCATGAAAGGCACACAGGGGCAGAAGGACATTCGCAGCCTTATACTCTTTCTTGGAATGCACATCTGCAATTACATTCAGGGGTAATTAACACCAACAGACACGTGGGTCTCCCAAGGCAAGAAGTCTCCCCTTCCCCTTAACTGAAAAACCTTGGGATCAATGGCTTTTGTGCTTCTTTATACTGGCCAGCCAATTTTCTAGTACGTGTAGCATGAAATTTTATCTGTGGTCACAAACTTCTGTGTTTCAAAATATTAGCACTAAGTTTATACTGAGCATGGTACATATACTTTTAGATTTATACTAATAACCCATCTTACCAATCAATCCCCCTGTGGTAGTTATTTCTATTAAAGAACTGTACCTCCTCAAAGGATTTTGGGCTGGGGGAGTTACTAAGGATGGAAGGATGCATAATCAGGAACAGACACAAGGCAGTGGTACCTGAAATGACAGCAGGGATTAGAAGTCAATGAGTGGAAAAGGCACTTTCCTAACTGTTAGTATTCCAGTCACTAATAAACTCAACACTGTAAAGATCTAAGCAGATTCTTTCAATGTACTCTCCAGAAAACTGAACGGGGCAACCTGCAGCTAATGGGGGACAAGTTCTCACCATGGAGACAGTGATGAGAGCTGGGTCCCTACACCAAGGCTGGTGCAGTTTGAACCTTTGATGTCAGCTAAGTCACTGATTTGATCTACGCCTTTGGTTGTTAGTGTCTCTTTCTTACAGGAAAACAACAATCTATTACATAGATTTCCTCTGATGCTAAGAGACATCCTATATCCTTTGCATACATGCTGTGGTTGAGCTTGGTGTTCTTCTGGGGCTCCTAATAATGGGAATGGGAGTATCTCTGACCTTTTTGCCTGTTCTTGGGACCCTTTTCTTCCTGCTGGGCAGCCTTGATGTGAGGGTTTGTGCCCAGTCTTACTGCATCTTATGCCATGCTGAGCTGATATCACTAGGAGGCCTGCCTATTCTTTTCTGAGGGGAAATGAAGGAAGAAGGTGGGAGTGTGCTGGAGGAGTAGAGGGAAGGAAGGCTATGGTCAGGATGTATTGTACGAGAGGAGAATAAATAAAAAGCAAAAGGAAAAGAAAAGGCACCCTGTGAAAATACTTTTTATTAAAAAAGAAACATATAAATGAACTATATCATTTAATATATTTCATTACCCAAACTGATACTTGTTTGATAGAATACAAACTTTGACACAATGTTCTTCCTGACGTCTGTGAAAACTAATTAAGAATTTAATCTTTTAACAAGTTTGCATAAAATTCAGTGTACCTACACACAACAAATGATCAAAAATTATTTACATTGCTAAGTTTAAAGAGAGGTGTTCTTTTTAGTGCCATAACACAAAATTTACATTTATTTGAAATAGAATGGCACATCATAGGTAACCATATAGTTTGGAAATAAGGGTGTCATTTTTTTTAAAGGTGTAAAGTTAGTGTTGTTTTCACCTAAATCAAGAGGTTAAAAAAAAAAAAGAGCATGTAGCTCAGGCTACTGCAGAAGAAAGAAAGACAATTTTGGGTTCAGTTTGCTAAAGATTTACATAATTACTATGCTACATATACTACACATTTACACATATTTACACAGTTATAGCAACTATGACTTTGTTTGTAATATCACAAAGAGTTATCTCTTGCCTATACATTCATGTGTACAGTTTCTACACGTTCATGTGACCTTACTGTTGTGACCTACGGAACATGCTCTGTCAATTCTATTTCAGGTCAAAAGACAGCAGGAACAATGTTTCACTTAGAAGGTACCGTTCTAATTTTGCCATTTGTACAAAATTTGGAATTTGGAATTTTCTTATTACTCAATGTGTTCTTTAAAATTGTGCATCCGTATATAATATCTGCACAGTACAAAATGATTAAAATAGCTGTCAACTACAAGATTGTCTAAAGGGTGAACTAAAAGAGGCGCTGTAATAAGAACATGTATCTCAGCCAAACAAGGAGCACTTTACCCACAACCGAGGAGACTAAACGGGATGAAATGTAATGATTTGTCATAGACAACACCAGTGTTCTTCACCTCTGACCCAACACCACTCCTCAAACTCTGGCTGTAGCTGAGTCACACAGAGGCTGGTTTACAGAGATATAGGTATCCACCCCAGGGTTTCTGACCCAGTAGGTCAAAGGTGTGGCTCAAGAATTTGTACTTTTACAAAGCTCTGTGACATCTGTACTGTTGCTCTGGTGACTGCCTTTTTTTTCCTTTAATTAAAGAACAATGAGTGAAAGAGTATCTAAAATTTACAGCGGGGGTAGGACGGTGGATGGACGAATGGGTGGGCTTTCCCGACTGAAAGTCACAGGAAGACAGCAAGAGTCAGGGAAATCCTAAGGCCAAGCATTTGGTTCTACTTTGAGCATTAGTAGCTCTCTGAACTTTTTGTCTTAGCTTCCTCGTCTGTTTATTAGGGAAGACTTAGTGTCAGTATTTCATAAAGATTCTTCAGTCATTCTGTGTGGAAATACTACACAGAGCTGTGTAACATTTGTCTAATTCTACATTTAGTATGGGTACATTTTTTTGGATGGTGTAAATTACACCTCAATCCCCCAAACTGGGAAGATTTTCATAAAACAACCATCTTCTCTAATGATTTTATGCCAAAGGCAAATGTCACATCCAAATAGGAACACACTTTGGAAACCCTGCAGAATTTACTATGTCCAGTAAGTACTACTTCTGCCATCTAAGCATGATGTTAAAGTGTCTGTATCCGGTGCCATAGGAGAAACAAGGTATCCGACAGAGCTCGGATGCAAACTGGGTACCCAAGATTCGGACAGAAGTGATGACTAATGAGGAGGCTATGTGATGGCAGAGGGGCTCACTGAGGTTAGTCCAGTGTCTGTGTTTCCCTAAGCATCCTTAGGCTTTCAGTAGGCAAGGACAAGGAAAGAAATGACTGCCATTCTTATGCATGCGCTCTGACTATTTGCCAATGGTATTAAAAGGAAGGAAGCAGCCGAGTCTACTAATCATGCACAGGGTTCTCAGTTATCCTCAGAGACCAAGAAAGTGCCTGCCACACGATGCTTTTTCTGTGGCTGTTTTCTATGAAGCCAGAATCCAAGGGGCCCAAGTAATTTATCATGCAAGATGCAGCTCAAATATTTGGCATTAAAACTTCCACTGGGCTTTCCATTAATACTGAGTTTTACAGAAACAAGAAGTGTACGGAGGAACAACCTGCATGCCAATTTAAGGAAGTGTGCAATGGACGCCTCCTGGGGGTGAATAAACACCTTGCTGGCAGGAAGTTTTGTTTATGTCCAAGAATTCTGCTTACACCTCAGCAAGAAAGTAAACTGTGTCTGGAAAGTAGAGACTATTTGTCTGGAAAAGATTTTTTTTTAAATAAAGATCCAGGTACTTACATATGTCTCTCTTGGCATTTGAGCAAATCCTGTCAATCACTTTCTAAATGTAAAATTAGTTTAATTTTAGAAATGTTAACTACACTTCAGTCGTAAGATCCTTGGGAACAAAATAAGATGTGCCAGCAAGCTGATTGCTGTGTCTTTCAACTGACATCCATTTCTCCCACGTCCTTTTAAACAGTACCAGACAAAGCCCTGAGTTCCTTTATTCAGCTGAACAAGGTTGCACCAGAGGAACATATGCTGTTACTTCATTAGCATTACACGAGGCTCAAGGTCCCACTGCAACAAGGACTCGCTGGCTAGTTATTTTACATTATTTAGTAACGATATTAAAAGTTCTCACCAGTTTTCTGGGGTCCTATTACCAAGAATTTTGGTAAACGATCGCAGGTTTTTTCTTTAGACCAAATATCTCTGTGGCGTTTGTCATCACAGGGGTTCTATAAGGGAGAGGAAGATGGCAATGTTACATACATGTATCGGACTGAGAGCAAATGCGTCTCAAATCTTTGTTTTAAGGTACCCAAGGAAGGGGTTCCTTTAGGGAACTGAAAGCCCTGAGGGGCTATCGTGGCAGCTCTGGAGGGGCTTCTTTCTGTCCTTCCGTTGAGATGGAGTAGGAGGGGGAGGGATGTCCACGTCAGGTAAACAGCCAAGCGCCCAGGGGTCCTGTTTTTCTGCTTCTGGCAATTCTACAGTTACCGCTTCTCCTTTAAACAGTAAACTTGTTAGGAAGAAACTCGTGTTCCTGATAGACTAAGGTAGTGGTTTTCAACTTGTGAATCGCCACCCCTTTGGCAAACCTTTATCTCCAAAAGTGTTTATGTTATGCTTCATACCAGTAGCAAAATTACTGCTATGAAGTAGAAACAATAACAATTTTTTGGGGGGGGGTCAACAGAGTGTGAGGGACTGTTCTAAAGGGTCACAGCTTGTGGACGGCTAAGAACCACTGGTCTAAAGGAAAATATACTTCTAGCACTCATTAAGTCACTCTTCTTAAGGTTTCCCTGGACCTTATACTATTTTATTCTAAGGAAATCAGTTTCTTTCAAGAGGATTAAGCCACACTAATTTAAAGAGACAGTCAATTCCTTCCAGCTATCCTCAAAATCTAGTAGCTATATATCTAAAAATGTAATTTTACCAACTATGATGCTAAAAGTACCATCTTTTAGCAGAGTGTAAAGTGAAGGTGAACTGTTTTTATATACTTTTTTTGGGTCTATTTAAATCAGACAGAATGTGTAGTTATATCTAGAACATACTATTTCTTAAGATACAGTACATGAATTAATGTGAAGGGAAAGGAGTATAGCATTCTTAAACTATTTCATGAATGAGCAAACAGGACCACTTTTTTCTTCTGGTCAGTTAACACTACATATATGTCAGGTTAAATAAACTTGCTTATATGTAGCAAAGTCAAAAGTGATGTACTTCTTTCAGTTGTTATTCTATGTAACAGTTTGTTTTCAACCACTCTCCCATAATGATAATGATTTCAGCTTAAAAATAAGGTGTGAAATTAAGTGGGAAAATTGCATATGTTTCAAGTGTCTTATCCTTGGTGGTTTGTGGTAGTTAAGAAACAAAAGTGCATGTGATACCAGCTGCACAGCAATACAGGCAGGAGATCAGTACCAGATTCACTCCAGAGAGCTGCTAATGTGTCCTGGCAACGACAGATAAGTGTGTGTGTGTGTGTGTGTGTGTGTGTATGTGTGTGTGGGTAAGGCTTGGCCAAATTCACAGCTTGTTTTCTGTTTTCAACCTATAGCAGTTTGAAAATTGATTTCTCACTCCTGATTGAAAACATCGCCACCAAAGAACCCTGCACTGAATATCCTATACTTTCTTGTGAAGACAGAGACAAAAATGTGGCTCAATGTGCAGCAATAATATAGGCCTACAATTCAATATGACATACTTTCTCAAATCTTAATGTTAGCCAAATGCACAGTTTCACTTAGACACTCTGAGTCCTCACATTTGAATAACTTCACAGAACTACAAATTGCATTTGTGGTATTATTTATACCAATTATTGACCTGATTTTACCTGCCAGAGAGGGTCTTTCTGATCAGGAAAGAGCTCAAAATACTTGTGAGCCAGTTGAGCCGGAGGCAGGGTCTGAAGACGTAGGTTGGTCCAGGTCTGCACGAAATTGGCTAGATTCACAAACGTATATAATCCCAGTCGGTCATTTCCATAGTTAGACAAATGGGTCATGAAAATACTGATCTGGAAAAGGCAAATGAACTTCGGCATAAACTTAGGTTATTTTAACACCAGAGGATAGTATGATCATAGCAATATTAGACTTATTTTTATTTAAAATTAAATGGTCTGTAATCATGACCTGTATATATTTGTATATATTCTAAGAACTCTCATCATATTAATGTACATTGAAGTATGTTATTGACAAGGCTCAACAAGTGTTTTTTTCTGAAATATTAATATTTTTTTTTAACAAAAATGAGTTTAAAATAAATTGTAATCACTCAAGAAAATCACTCTTACATAGCTACCCAGGTATGGTAAGCTAAGCCTCAATACCACAGCAGAGGCATCCATACACAATGCCCTCGCGAGAACCAAACTGTCAGTCATCCAAAGAACAGGGTTCTGTGAGTTGGGATTTTAGAACTTCAATCTATTTTAACTCAGTTTCTGTTGCAGTGTTTCCAGTTAAGGATGTGAATAATTAATGAGGTCATTTAACTGTCCCCTGGCTTACATTTCTTTGGACTATAATAACACCACATGGTGTCATGTAACACATTAAATCCTTTCCTGCCTTCACAGGGTCTGTCTTTACTCCTCACAGGAAGTATCTCCTTTAGCAACTGTTCAGGGCTTAGCTGGATAAAATTTACCCTTGTAGGAGATGAAGCCGATATAGGACGAACACGCTCACTGAAAAAGAACCCACAATAACTGTGTGGAAACTTTATGATAATATAAATGTGCATGCTATAGGTTTTGATTAAATTTGGCCTGGGATGTAGAATGAACATTTAGAAAGCTTAAATGAATTAATTTTTTTTGTTGTTGTTGGTGGTTAGCTGTGGGCATATGGGGAAAATTCTTTTGTTTATAACAAACCAAGTAATTCATGTAACAAGAGGAATTTCCCCAAACATGGAGTGTTGTTTGAATGAACAGCAATAATGATTATTTAATAATCACAACAAAAACTGCAACAGATCCTTCTTTCAACAGCTGAAAGAAATAGTCAGGAAAACTCATAGAGATCGAGTGGCGAGAATATGAGGAAAAGTCACACTGAGAGCTGACATGAGGCATGGAAAAGAGGCTTGTACAACCTAAGGCTGGCTGTCACTATCCACACTTTACTGGGCAGTCTCCAGGCTTTCCCTCGAATAGGTAAAGGATCTTGAAGGAGAACCTACAGTCATCACTTTACTAAAATAGCACAATTCCTAACTGCATTTTAAATATTCATCCTCATCCCTACAGATCAATGTAGCTCTCACCCCTCTTCTAAGAAATTTCTACTTGGAAGTTTCTATTATGGATGCAGAATATTACAGAAAACCACAATTGTTCAAAAAGCACAGGACAAGTGATCACAGGATGCCCAACCCCAACTAGTCCATCAGCAACATTCCTACTTAATCCAAGGCTAGAGATCATGTGGAAGAGAGGGTGGAAAGGTTGTAGGAACCAGAGGAAGAGGCTGTCTGTTGCAGGATTGCATATAAGGGCGACTCCAACAGATATGCTAACATGGAAGAATGGCGTCTCAAATATCCCCACCTCTAGACAAAGAGCCTCAGGCAAGTAAGGGATACCGAGAGTGAGAGAAACAGTCTTTCCCAGGGAAGAATCCCCTCAACTGGCTATCCAAAACCAAATGGTCAGTTTTGAAGTTATATATGAGACCACCAAATTGAGAGTTGCTAAATTGTTACAAAATGTAAAAAAAAAAAAGTTCAAAAAGCACTGCAGTATTCTGCACCCTTAACACTAGGTCTCTCAAATCTGATAGTTACAGTACAGTCTATTATAGTTCCAGTACATCTCAGTATGGATTAGCCCCATGCTCACCACACCATAGAGTAGAGCCTTAGAGGCCACATCCCTTGTACTTCCAGAGTCCACCAAACTCCCTTTTCTTTCCAGCTTGCGTTTCCATTAATCATCTTTTGCTTTCCATGCCCAGGAATGCAACCCTGAATTTGTGTGTGTGTGACTGATTTGTCTCGGTATGCCATCCCACATCATTTGCATTTTGTATCCCCACTGGATCTGTGATGTCTTTAACAACAGTTGCAGTATTTTGCCTCTTGTAGTTATAGGTTCCTGTTGCTAAATGTGAGTGCGCCAAGATCAATGACTGTATTATGGCCTTCCCTGGATAGTTAAACAAATATTTAAAAATTAAATTACTTAATAGGCTACTAGTGTTTGTTGAACAGATTTGAAGTCTCTGTCATTAACTGCCATTTCTTCTTTTAATAGTGCTGGAAGGTGCCATGCAAGCTACCAGGGATAACGAGTCAGTGATTATTTAACCTTTTCTCTTGCTTACTCAAGTTTCTGGTCACTTTCTATTGAGGTTATGCAGGTAAAAGTTACAAGAAGATACAGCTGGCAGATGAGATGAGAATTTTGAGTACTTGGCATATCTTCCATATTTTGTGCTATCCTGTTTTTTTTTCTGAAAGCATTTTCATTTATTTATTTTTTGCTTCCAATGGCATCAAACAGATGTGACTTTGATATCAAAGGTTTAAATTTATCAAGTTCTGTTTTAATGCTTGCCCTGCACCTTACTCATCATTTAATAATCTCAGGGGAAAACTCAGCTGCAGAATGATTTCCAGAAAGGCCTTAACATTTTGAATTTGAGATCTGATGAGCTTTAAAAGAAAGCCACAGAGGGCAAATCAATTGCTCTCAATTAGGGACAGGTTTCAAAGGTACAGGGATGAGACCAGTGTAATTTAAAGCCATTTAACCTGAAGTGTTTTGTCTTCTTCACCATCACTTCTTTAATTTTTCCGGCTCTGCATTCAGAACTGCCAACATCAGCCCTTTGGTTACAAGCTAATGATTGCTGAATGGCTGTTTCTGCTGGACGAGAGAAGTAACTGGGACACACTGCTCTTGCTTCAGCTTCAGAGCAAACGTTTACATTTCATGCACCCACTCCAACTCTCACACCACCGATTTTCAATTAGGGTTTGCACTGTGTCCATGGCTTGTGCTGTTCTGATGTTTCTCATTATTCTGAAAGGTCCTACTTCAGCTATTTACAGAACAGACACAGCGGATCTTGTACCATTCTACTTACAGTGACAGAACAATGAATTTAGCTACAGCTGACGATAGCTTTGGAAGCGATTAATTAGAAGAAATCCTTTCTTATGCAGACAGAAGCATACCACAAATGTGTTACTCAGTTTTGATATGAAAACATCTTTATTCTCCTGCAGAAAACATTTCTTCATCTTAGTTTTAAAGCTCTGTCCTCAAAGCATAATGAAAATATGGGAGAAGAAATTGAATTAAATGTTTGAGAATTTGTCTAATTTAACTTCATAGACTTGGTAGCAAAAATTGAAAGAAATTAAAAAAAAAACAAATCAATGAAAACAGACCACATGAAAATCTGCTCTTGGCTCATCTGTGAATGAACTGAATTTTGGCAATCACAAAGACTAACCTCACCAACAGGAGGCTTCAGTTAACAGAGCAGCTTATAGGGCTGCTGCCCGCCAAGTAGGGGAAAAACAACACACAAAATTTATTCATTTATTTTTGTGAATTAAAAAGTACTACACATTCAAAAGACTCCTTGCTAAGTTTTTGCTTTGTTTACTCATTATTATTTTTAATGAACATACAAATAACATGTTTAATTATGAATGCCAGAGCTGACTTCTGAAGAACCTCCACACTAATGCTATATTGGCTATTTTATACTCCCGCTAGGCAGCATTTTTTTGTTTGTTTTTTTGAGATCCATTTTGAATAGGATGAGAGGGTCACAATGTAGGTTTTACTAGCATTTCTTATATATAAGGATGTTAAACATTTTTTTCATATATTTGTCAGCCACTAGTATTTCCACTTTTGAAAGCTATCTAATTAATTGACCTATTTATGGACTGGATGATTTTGGCATTGTTTTGTTACTTTGTGTACTTTCATACTCTAAATATTAACTTGCCATCAAATATACATTGACAGAGGTTTTCTTCCAACTTTAGGCTGTTCCTTCACTATGTTGTTTCCTCTGCTGTGCTTGCTATGTTCCTGATTATTTAAAACAACCATCTTTAGTATTTATTTTCTTGTTTTAAGACAGTTCCTTTAATCCATTGTTTTATGAGGAGCCTTGGAAAGTCCAAGTTTGTTCAGAATTTTATTTCTTTATGTAGAGAGTAAATACTCAAATGACAAGAGAGAACAGAATGAAGAAAAAAAAAAAACAGCCCCAAACACTTGCTAGACACTGATGAAACAACCTAAGATGCCCTACCTTTATGAAAAAGAATTGGTGACGGTTGCTCCCACACAAGCTACATGTGACTGTTTCAACTGAAACACAGTGTTTCTTTTTTCTTTTTATTTACTCTTATCTTGTTTATTACATCCTGCCTGCAGTTTCTTCTCTCTCCCCTCCCCCAAGGCTCTAACCCTTCCCCCCTTTTCCCTGAATCTATCCACCCCCAACCCTCCTCTCAGAAAAGAGCAGGCCTTCTACGGACACCAACCAAATATGGCATAATAAGCTACAATAAGACTAGGCACATATTCTCACATCAAGGCTGAATGAGGCAACCCAGTAGGAGGAAAAAGGATTGCAAAGGCAGGTCAAAGAGTCAGAGAGAGAGAGCCCCACCCACTCCTACTGTTAGGAATCTCACAAGAACACCGAGCTACACAATCATAACTTAGATGCAAAGGACCTAGCTCAGACTCATGCAGGCTCCCTTATCTCAGTGAGCCCACTTGAGTCCCAGGCAGTTGATTTGGAAACACAGTGTTTTAGTAAATGAAGTTTAGCATAAAAATAAATTAAGAACAGTAGTTTCCCCACGGCTTAACACGGCAAGACAATCTCAGCTGTAAGAGTCAAAGTCAGCCATGAATCTATTTAAAGGTGTAAAAGGAACAGAATAGAAAAAAAAGCTTTTTTATTTTTTTATTTTTTATTTTTTGAGTCAGAATAGCAATGCCCGTGTGCTTCAGGTAAGACACGCTGTTGTTCTGCAGCCCTGGAAAAATGTCATCACAGGTGTTGTGGTTTGGCTAAGAATAGCCCCTACAGGTTCATATATTTGAATGTTTAGTCATCAGAGAGTGGCACTGCTTGAGAAGGAATAGGAGGTGTGACCTTGTTGGAGAAAGTGTGTTGATGGTGGTCTGCTCTGAGGTTTCAGAAGCCCAAGTCAGGCCCAGTATCTTTCTCTTCCTTCTGCCTGCTCATCCAGATGTAGACTTCTCAGGTCCTGGCCAGCACTATGTCTGCCCGTGTGCCACCATGTTCCCTACCATGATGATAATGGACTAACGCTCTGAAATGGCACTAAAGTACCAATTAAATGCAGTCTCCATGGTCATGACGCATTTTCATAGCAATACAACAGTGATCAAGATGACAGGGGTCTCTAACTCAGGGCAAGAGTTTGGTTCATAGAAGACTGTAAGCAGGTCAGATCTGCATTTAAAAATAATCTGTAATAAGAATCCTATGTTTGGCTCTTATCTTCTTATTCCTTAAATTCTGAAGTTCTCAGAATAAGTTATAGAGAAACAATTCTACAGGAATACTATCCTGTATAACATGTTTCCTAACAATTTCTTACGAACAATGTAAACCCCCTTGTTAAAAGGAACCAGCAGTTATCACTGTTCACATGCTAAAATCATCAGCCTTTCTAGATAGTGCAATCTGCTGAGACAAGAGCCAACGGACCATGATCATATAAAACTGAAATGTATATTTGTCTTGATTAGAATGCAAACAGCCTGACTTATAGAAAACTTTCAAAAGTGCTTTCCTTGGCTTATCATCATCATCATCATCATCATCATCATCACAATCAAGTGATCTTAGACACATGGAAATTCTGAAAGTAGTACATAGCTTTAAGTAAATGGCTTCATGAAATATTAATGACTGGGCAATGCCACCTGTTGAAAAATAATTGCTTTTTGAGGTAGGGGAGGAAGAAAGTCAGGAGTCTTTGTACCTTTTACTTATTTTCTACACCTGACTTTCTGCTTGTTTTTCTGTTTACCAAACAGGCAATGCTGTCCATTCTCATTCTGGTGAAGCATGCCAGGCTGCTGTCCTCTGCATCCTGCTTCATGGTGGCTCAGCACTGGTCACTTAATGGTCTTTCCCCCACCAATTCCTCTTGCAAATCTACATTATAATTTCTCCCTATGCTCATCTCTGTCATGAGTGTGTTCTAGAAACATTTAATGCCAAGGCAATTACATACAGGTATTACCTTTCTTTAAGTTGTAACCATAAGTACAGAAGCATAAGAAAACTGTACATGTAATTCTATGCTCTGCTTTTTATTTTAATAGCTTTGAGATTTTCTGTATTTCCACATACATACATCCTCATCCTTCTGTGCAGTTTTCTCTAATTCTGCTGGACTACATTGCTATGTGTATTGCTCCCTAACATATATGGCTGTTAACATATATGGCTCTCTGATCACTCACTGATTTATCTCTAGTTCTAACCATATACTGCTGTGTTTTAGTGAGGACTATTGTTGTGACGAAACACTGTAACCAAAAGTAGCTTGGAGAGGAAAAGGTTTATATGGTTTATGCTTCCATATCACTGTTCGTTACTGAAGGAAGTCAAGACAAGGACTCAGTCAGGGTAGGAACCTAACATCAGGATGTTGGGTTTTTGTTTTTCTCTGAGGCAGGGTTTCTCCGTGTAGCATTGGCACTCCTGGACTTGATTTGTAGATCAGGCTCACCTCGAACTCACAGAGATCCTCCTGCCTCTGCCTCCCTAAGTGATGAGATTACAGGAGTATGGTATCTTGCCTGGCCAAGATGTTGTTTTTAACAAAATCTCAAATATTCAATTTTACCAATACACACTTGGAAGCCAGATGCTGGGGTGAAAGTCTGCTAGCTTGGAGAGGCAGAGAAAGCACCTGGCTGACCTTTCTCCTCAGCAGAAGGAAAAGATAAAGGAATGCTTCTTCCTCACACCATTTCAAAACAGCCACAAACTGAATGTTCCTCCCTTCTACTTCCTGTATGTTTCCCTATCTGGCCTCCTGACTTCCTCTTATGTTGTAGTAAATTATATGATGTGTATTATTATTAGCCCTAAGATTAGCACGGTGTTATTATTTAATCTGCTATTGCAAGTAAGGAGACACAGACACCTGTGAGATTTACAATTTTCTTATTTACCTTGGGCCAGGCAGATATTTTCCTTACACTGTCTCAATATCCTCACCATCTAACTCCCAGCCCCCATCCAATGACATCCATCTTAATCCTCCTCAACTGGACTACCGTTCATCCATAATCCCACGGTACTTGCTTTTATTCTTTATCTGGGCCTTTCCGCGCTATCACTGGAGTCCTTTCTCTAGTCCCGTGTGGTTCCTTCTTCAGGATAACCTATTGTGGTGTCCTCCTTCTTCCTCTCTTCCTCTCTACCTATCTCCCATGATTCTCATGATTCATGTGTCCTCAAAAGCTTGGGAACTTGAGTCACACCTATCTCATTCTGCCCTGCCCAGGTATAGGGCATTTAGTGAACCATTCATGTATAAAGGCAGGTTTACACAAGAAGGATGGGTGTATCCAGCAGGCAGTAACCAGATCTTGAGGGCCAGTAATTAGCGTTAGACCAACCTCCAACACTCTTACTCTTTATGGTTTTTTCCCTATGTTCACTTCCTGTCAACTGGCTGCTTGCTTTGCCTCTTGACCTATGCTTAACTTTATTTACCCCTGTTTACAACACTCAAGCAGAAAACTCTTGGATTAAAGGTGTGTGCTAGGGCCGAGCCACACCACAATAGAAACAGGTTTTTCCACTCAACACAATCTTGGGGGTTCACAGTGTGATCAACTGTCCTGTCACCCAAGCAGAGGCCATGAAGGCTGCTGACTGGCCTGCTCCTCATGGCTTGCTCAGCCTGCTTTCTTACAGGATTCAGAATCACCAGCCCAGGGATGACACTACCTACCATGGGCTAGGCCCCTCCACATCAACCACTAATTAAGAAAATACCCTACAGGCTTGCCTGCACTCTGATCTTATAGAGGCATTTTCTCAGTTGAGGCTCCCTCCTCTCTGATGACTCTAACTTGTATCAAGTTGACATAAAGCCAGGCAGCACACGGCTGTATGGATTAGTCTTGGAAGCACGTGAATCTCTAATTCTAATGTATGCTGCTGTATATGATACAGACTGGAACTGTAGAATGAGATTAGGCTGAAGTTTTAATATCAAATGATTGAAGTTGCTAAAAAAAATTAACCTTCTTTTTCTACATGGGAACCTAGTATCTTTACAAGCTGGGATAAATAGCCCTCCACGAATACAAATATTCAGCCTCATTCCAGGCCCACAGCAGACTGTTTGCAGGGTCCTGTCTTCCCATCCTACCTTCATTCTCAGGGGACTCTGGCAAACCTTGGAGGTGACATAGCTTCCTTCCTTTGGACCTTGTAAGTCCTCCATCCCCTAGCCAATTCTTATTACTTCTTGTCAGCCCTCAATACCGAGAAATACTTTCTACCTAGTAAACAAATTGAAGACCCAGACATAAGTTCACACACTTACAGACATTTTTTTTTTTTGACAAAGAAGCCAGACATACACATTGGAAAAAAGACATCATCTTCAACAAATGGTCTCGTCAAACTGGATGGCTGCATATAGAAGAATGGAAGCAGATTTATACCTATCACAAAAGTCTGAGGGCTGAGAGAGGACCTGGAGAAGCTATCTCCAATTGTGAGCCACTTGCAAAGAAAAAAAATTAGTTTTCTCTAATGGAGTCTTACTGGCATACAAACCACACTTAAGAGGGTTCCCATTTGCCTGGCAGTAGATGGACAACATAAAACTATATCAACGGTATTTTTGGAGATTTTTTTCCTCACAATGCTTCACTGAGGAAATTTTAGCTTATCTTTCTTTTGCTTGTATATTATGGTTCCTGGCTCTCCTGGAACTCACTATATAGACCAGAGTGGCCTAGAACTCAGAGATTCCCCTGCCTCTTGAATGCTAGGGTTAAAGTAACATACCACCATGCCTGGCGTAGTTTGAACCTTCCTGATGGCATTTTACTAGAGCTAATACAACATAAAGATTCACACTTATATTTTCTATATCCCTTTGGCTAGAGGTGAGGATGTTTAATGCTGAAAATATGCATTTATAGCTAGTCTTTTTTTTTTTTCTCCAGAGGCCTCTGATTCATAACAGAATTGCTTGCTTTAATGTGTATCAAGTCCTTTCTCTACATATGCCAGGCTGAAAGAATACTTTGATTAATGCCAGGGATGGGAAGAGAGAGGCCACACCATGTGTTATCGATGACGCACAGATAGATACAGTTTTAGTTTCAATTCTGTTAAGGAGGGCAGGTAGTTCCTGTGAGGAAAGTGGGAAAAAGCTCTCTCTCTCTCTCTCTCTTTCTCTCTAAATCTAGGAGAGCCACTTGAATGCTCTTTGGATTAGATGGAGGAGTAGATGGTGTCTCCTACAGAAGTTATCAAAAGAAAGAAACACTAGGGCATAGCAACCTTTGAAACACAGAAGGTTGTAAATGAGAAGACCACTGGTGACACACGAATGAGAATCATGACTATGTGAATATAATATGACCGGAGAAATGGAAA
This sequence comes from Pachyuromys duprasi, assembly GCA_028658305.1. Lineage (NCBI taxonomy): Eukaryota > Metazoa > Chordata > Mammalia > Rodentia > Muridae > Pachyuromys > Pachyuromys duprasi. The sequence goes on from CM053744.1 coordinate 73,420,409, forward strand.
TGAGCGAATTAGACCAAGAATCTCAGTTTACTAAATAAAGACATTGAGTGAAAAGTAAGAGAAAGAGAGCAAGCAAAACCAGAATGATTCTTTTGCAGTTAAAGGACTTTGGTTGGAAACATTGCACGAACAGTTACACCATTTAACAGGCCAAGAGTCTGTCAGAAAAAGTCTTAGGGATGTCTGTGGTGCTAGAAATCAAGCAATGAAACGAAGGACAAACATCGTATTGATGAGAGCTTGTAGTCAAGAGAGCAAGTAAACGCTGCCGACGCTGAAACAGGCCCTGCGAACAGATGGCGGCCAGGCCTCACAGACTGTGGTGATCGGCAGCTTCCTGCTTGTACGTTTTACTTGTTCATCTCAGGAGAGCCCGGAGACACTTGTGCAGAGCACAAGACACTGCAAAATGGTGTGCCATATTGGGGAAGTGGGCAGAGAGACCATCTCAGAGAAAGCGCTACTAATGGCCAGATGTGGTGGTGCAGGACTTTATTGCTGGCACTCAGTTGGCTGAGGCAGCGGTTCTCTGTGAGGTCAAGGCTGGGCCGGTCCCCATAGGGAATTCCAGGCCAGTCAGGGCTGCACAGTAATATCATGTCTCAACACACAACGGACTTCCCTCACAAAGTGCCACTGACAATTAAATGAAGGGCCTTTGTAGCTGAGTGACCGGCTCTGGACGAATTCTTTGGAGGCTCAGAAGGTCAGCAAAGAAGTAAGGCACTAGGGTGAAACTGCCAAACATTTTGTGAACGCTCATGAGTCTTCTGAATTGGAAATGGCGGTGGGAGCATTGAACCGCAAGCCTATCTCACAGATGTAGATGCTCCAGGACCGCAGTGGGCGGCGCTGCTGAGATCTCCGTGCCGCGGTAACTCACCAGCCAGCCAGCCATGTGGACCTCTGGATAGCTCCTTCAAACGTTAAACAAAACAGTTCATCGTTTCCTATGTAGTTCATTAGAGATGATTTCTCTTGTACATGTAAGTGGGGATCATTTGCGAAATGGCAGAGCAGAATTTCCTGTGCAGACAGATGCTTTTTATATTTATAAAGATGGAGATGCTTCTTCTTCTCCTCCTCCTCCTCCTTTTTTTTTTCCTTTTGAATGTTCTGGGAAACTGGAAACTGATAGGATTTTTTAGATCAAGTTTAGTTTAACATATGGCAAAGCGCTCACTCAGACTGTCTCCAAACTTTGCTGTTAACAGTTTCCAGCCTCCACAGGAAACGAAGCTATGCTTCTGACGCATTCCTGGTACATGGGAGGACCCCAGAAAACAACCTAAAGTTAAACCACAGAAATTGCGTTTATCTAAAGAGCAGCCTTAGATTTAAACCGGAGCGGCACAGAGAGCGCCACCTAGTGGTTTAATTCCATTTTAACGCCAGTGTCCTGTTGCTGTTAGGTCTATTCTTCGGCTTTTAGGTAGGCAGATAGGCCAAACACAACATCTGGGGTTGACTTTTCTGAGGGACACAAATTTACAAATCGGCTGGTAAATATTGTTCTGGGTTTTTAAGTTTTAGAAAAGTAAGTCGAGAGAAACAACAATAGCACGACCATTGAGAGCCAGAGGGAGGCAGCTAGCGAGGTGCCCTTTGCATAAAATAAGTGTGTTTCCCTCTTCCCACCTTACAGTACAGGACACTGCCTTCGAACGTGCCAACCTAGCATGCCCGGGACTGTGTGTTTGACATGGAATAGTTCCCAGCTGCCGTACAGTTACTCCTCAGCTCTTCGAGCCCTTTTTATGTATCTTTCTTCGTCAGCTTTCGCCTCCCACTATTGCTGTATTCTTTCACTCACGTCCAAATTCTTTTCTAAAATGTATCCCTCACAATGAGTAGCCAGACAAAGACATGTGGATGAATTCTGTTAACAACAACAACAAATGAAGGTCTAAGCCTAGGCCAGAGTGACTCTGTCAGCAGAGCGTGGCAACAGTTGAATGCAGATTCTCTCTTTGTTTCCCTTTCGTGAATTATATGAAATCTTTTAAAACTGCAAGCCAGATAAGGCATGCATATACATGTGTGTGTGTCTCATGGTCTTCAGCTTCAGCGAGGACTTGTGTGACAGCATGGAGCCCAGGTTGGCTGAATCAGCTCCCTATTTCTCCTTTCAAGGTCTATTCCTTGCTCAGCTCATTGTTCAGGGCTGCAGTCCACCCGGTTATTGAAGGGAGGAAGTGGATCAAAGAAAGCCAGCTAAGCTGTGACTGCTATTGTTTACCTCTTCTGCAAACTTTTAGTCGGTGTTAATGTTTTGACGTTTGAAGAAAGGATTTTTAAAATCCTCAAAAGTTCTGTAATTATTTCATCTTAAAATATCTGTGTATTTGTGTTAATTCATAATTTGACAGTTAGGATGTTTCATAGCATGTTATTACCATAGCACTCATAAGAATGATTTTAAATAGATACAATTTAAAAGCTTTTTCTTCTAGTTGGTAATTAACCTTGTTCCTACTTTTCTTTAATCACAATTAATATTTTCCTGTACTTCGTATTCCTTCTGTATGCTGGGCACTTAACAGAGAAACCACAGCATGGCAGAGCACCAGGACGGAAAGCAGAAACCTCAAGGTAATGACTGTAGGCTGATTAGCCAGGATTCTCCATAGCTGTCCTTCTGCTTCAGCCGAATATCTGGACCCTCTGTTTTCTATGGCTAAAGAATTGTGTGAAGAAGAAGAAACACCTCTTTGACTCCCTGGCTTTTAGCTTTTGGCCTTTTCCTTCTGGACTGTCAGGTAAGCGGAGTAGAAAGGCCTTTTCCTTCTGGGATGTCAGCTGAGTAGGAAGATCAGCTGGGTGCTTTCTCTGCCTCTCTGAGCTAGTAGATTTTCACCCCAGGGCAGGGGAATAGAATTCCCCTCATCTTCACGGTGCATGTTTAAACTGAAGATTTGATGTGCCCTGATGTAGTTGGATAACATACTTAATGCAAACATTCAAATCACTCCTTGTGATTTTTTTTTTGTGTGATCTACCATTTGAATACTTCTATGCAGAAAATACTGTTTTAAATGCATTCCAAAGATTAAGCCCCTTTGTAACTATTAAAAAAGAAAACTGGTGCATGTCCTCACCACTGATGCAGTGTGTGCTATGGTATCCTGGTCATACATTTTGAAACCCTGATTTCTAACATCTAGTAAGCATCTAGCTTCTCATCACAGAGATCCGTATTACTGGACGATGATGCGGCATCACAGAGGAAACTGCAGCTCAGTATGTCTTTCTCTTGCTGTCCCAAGTCTGCACCATCCCCAGGCCACAGAACTGGCTGTATAATCCTGAGCAACAGCCAAGACCACACTTGAGCTCTACTTAATAGAAAGGCCGCTGGTTTACACAGGCAGGGTCTGATAAGCTAATCTTGAAAAGCGTGAGGTCTGAACCCAATCACTCAGTTCCCTGTGTGACTGATTAGCACCTGTGCAGAGACCTCTTCGGCAGAGCACCGTCACATGACTTCAAGGGAGACACACGGTTCTCCTGAGAGCCAAGGCTGAAATGTCAGGAGCAAATATCACAGCAGCTCCCAGCTGCGCCAGGCACCTGGCTTTCAGTCCTTGTCAAGAAAAGCTCAGCGTACACCTTGCTCGGCCCAGTGCACACCTTCTTTAGCCCAGCACACACCTTTGCCCACTGCACATTTCCTTAGCCCAGAACACATTTTCCCTAGCCCAGTGCACAACCTCCTTAGGTGAGCGCACACCATCCTTCCTCACATAGTGCACACCTTCCTTAGTGATGCCCTGTGGAGATGATATAAGGATCATAATCTTTTTAAAGACCACTGTCTGGGCGATACTTTGTTATCCAGAAGTAGTAGCTAGAAAACAAATGATCAAACATGTTTGTATTTTTTTTAAAAAAAACTCTGGATTCAAGGAAGTCTTATATTTACAAATTACATTAAGTTATAATACCTCGTAATTTCTTTTAAACTGTAAGGCTCCTTTAAAATATTTATTTTAAAATGTTGTGTGTGTGTCTGTGTGTTCTGGGTACCAGTGGAGGGTTGGATCTCCTGGAGTTGGAGTTCCGGTGGTTACAAACTGCCTAATGTGGGTACTGGGAACTGAGCGTGGGGCCGCTAAAGGAACAGTAAGCTCTCCAAACCATTGACCTACCTCCCTAGAACCCTATAATGTGTGTGTGTGTGTTTTAAAATACAACAGTATATATTTTGTCATAAATTGAAGATACTTGTTTTGTAGGATATATCAGAGTTTAGATTTGTTTGCTTTTTTATGATCAGATTAATATTAAAAATACACTATGAAGAGTAAAAGAAAGATATTTTTAGTTATTTCTTATTTAAAAATGTGGGTTAAAGACATATAATTTGGTTGTAGGAACCACCTTCCCTTTTACCTGTCTTCTAGTTTCCCCATTCACCACCCTGCCTGACAGCCACCTGCACCAGTGGGTAGGTAGACCAGAACTATCACTGAGATGAGACCACTTTAAACAATCCATTTGCAAAACAAAATATACTAGTCCTAAAATGGAACACCAACCACAGGTGACCCACATTCTGAGAAGCTGGGATAAGACCAAACTTGGAGAGGCCAGAATTCCACTACTGAAGACCTAATTCCAGATGTCTAGGTTCAATCACAAAAAAACACAAACAATATGAATAAAGCAGACAATTTATCTCTTCAAATCAGCATCCTTCGTGTACTGATTTTTTGAGACAAGTACCTTAGATAATGCATTAGGAAAAGGACTTCAAAATAGCAATTATAATTATGTTCAATGATTTCAAAGAGGATATGAACAAACAAACGTCTGAATGAAGAACAAAAAAACACAGATAGCTGAATGAAATAGTAAAAACAATTCAAGATAAAAACTGGAATTTAATGAAGAGTTTTGAAGAAAAGCCAAAACAAAATAGAATTTGAAAAAAAATCAGGACATCAAACAAAGATCTCAGAGGAAAATACAACCAACAGATGGAATCATCTGGAAGAGAGAATGTCAGGTCTCCAAGACAAGGGAGAAGAAGTGCATAATTCAGTCAAAGAAAATATTCAATGTAAAAAGTCTCAAGAAAGGGAATACAGAAAATCCAAGACACTGAAAAAATGCCAAACCTGTGAATAGTAGGTATATAAGAAGAAGTGCAGGTCAGAGGCATAGAAAGTATTTTCCACAAAATCATAGAAGAAATTTCCAAAATCTAAAGAAAGTGATGGCTACTAAGATACAAAAGGTATTCAGAACGCCAAGTACCTAGGACCAGAAAAGAAACGCTCTACAACACATAATAATCAACATAAAGTACAAAGAACAAGGAAAGAAGGCTGAGAGAAAAACCAAGAGAGAAAAACTAAGTCACATATGGAGGCAAGCCCATCAGACTAATACCCAACCCTTCAATGGAGACTTTGAAAGGCCTACAAATTCTAAGTGACCACAGTTTCCAGCCCAAACTTCCAAACCAAGCAAACCATTAGCTGTAATTGAAGGAGAAAGAAAAACTTTCCCCGATAAAAACATATTTAAGGAATTTATATTCACAAACCTGTTCTACAGAGGAATATTAGAACAAGTACATTGGACTGAAGAGATTGCCACATAGTAGAGGGCAAAATCCTAGAACAGTTAATAATCAAGAAAACAATACCACTCTCAACAAAATAAAAGGGATAAACATTATTTAATAACAATTCTCAGGTTTAACAGACCCAGTTCCCAACTGGCAGAGACCAACACATTCTATTAGAACACAGAATCCATCTTTTTGCCCTCAAGAAACGCAACCTATCACCAAGGGCAGACACTACCATAGGATGGAAGAAGGTATTCCAAACAAATGGAACAAAGAGGAAGGTATAAATACACAAACCAAAACTAATCACAAGAGAAAGAGAAGAACATTTCATACTCTTCAATGTAAAAATCCATAGAGAGGATATTATAATTCTAAACATTTATGTAGCAAACACAAGGACACCCAATTTCATTAAACAAATACTATCAATATAAAATCACAGATTGACCCTAGCACAGTGCCAAGTGAAAAAGTCTTCCAGCTATATATGACAGAACATTACTTTCTAGAATATACAAAGAGCTGAAAAAAACTGAACATTAAAAAAAAAAA
>CM053744.1:73427041-73489105 GCA_028658305.1 Pachyuromys duprasi
GGTTTTGGCTTCTTTGTCAAAAATCAAGTTTCCATAGGTGTGTGGGTTCATTTCTGGGTCTTCTATTCGGTTCCATTGATCCACTATTCTGTTTCTATGCCAATACCATGCAGTTTTTATTACTATTGCTCTGTAGTACATCTTGAGGTCAGGGATAGAGATACCTCCAGATGGTCTGTTGTTGTAGAGGATTGTTTTGGAGATTCTGGGTTTTTTGTTTCTCCATATGAAGTTGAGTATTTTTCTTTCAAGGTCTATGAAGAATTGTGAAGGTATTTTGATGGGGCTCTGTCAGTTCTTATGTACATCAGTCCTGTTGTATCTAGAAGGCATTGTTTCTTTTGTGCCTTTCATTCTCATTGTCTCTTTCTCGGAATTCATTGAACCCCGAGGGGAGGGATTTGGTGGTGATATCCCTTTGAAGGCGGAGCTTTCCGGGATTTCTCTTGCTCTTCGCTTTTTCCAGCTGTGAGTCTCTGTATCTGTTTGCCATCTATTTTAGAAGGAATCTTCTCTGATGATGGTTAATCAAGACATTTTTGTATGAGCATAGCAGAGTAGTAATATGGGTCATTTTATTGCTACATTCCTTCAGCAGAACAGTAGTGTTTGGTTTTCCTCTAGTCTTGTCTACTCTCAAGCTCTTGGCCACCCAAGCAGTGGTAGGCATTTGTTCCACGGAGTGGGCCTTTAAACCAACATAGGGTCTGGTCACTCCCATAACTGCTGTGCCACTATAGCTCCTGTGCATTTTGTAGTCGGGTCACCATTGGAGATTGAAGGATTTAGAGCTGGGTTGCTGTTTACCTTTCTCTTTCTGGTGGCCTTCAGAGGAACTTTCATGACCGTGAACACTAGCCAGTAAGGCTGAAGGCTCAAGGCAGGCACCAGCTCTACTTCTTTGTGTTGTTGTCAGCAGAGCCTTACCATCAGTTTGTGAAGCGCAGCCAATAGCTTTGACCATTGTCTGGGTTTTGGAGGTTCCCATGGTGCCCCTTTGGCTAACAACTCAAATAGATATAACCCATTCCTGGCGCTGCAGGTTTCACTTGCTGGTGAGAGACGGCTAGTTGGGGTTTTATCTCTCCCATTTTTTGGTGACTCTATTTCCCTTTCTACTGTAGTATGTTTCCATACAACCCCTTAAATGAATGCCCCTTAGTTTTAACTTTTTCTCCTAAATTTTGTCCCTTTCCCTTCTCTTCCTCTCCCTCCCTGCTTAACCCTCCCATTTCAGTCCACCCCGTCTTCTAACCGTAACTGGTCCATGTCCCTTTCCTAGAGAAATCTTCCCTCCCACCTAGTCCCTTGCTTTACAGCTAACCTCTGTGGTTATTTGGATTATAGCCTGCTTATTGATGATTTAAAGCTAACACTACATATAAATGACTATATACCATATTTTCCTTTTGAGGTCTGAGTTATTTCACTCGGGATGATTTTTTTCTATCTCCATCCATTTGCCTGTGAACTTAATGATTTCATTTTTTAATAACTAAGTAATATTCCATTTTATAAATTACCACAATTTCTCCATGCATTCATCTGTTGATGATCATCTAATGTATTTCCAATTTCTCACTATTATGAATAGGACAGCAATGAAAATGGTTGAGCAAATGCCTCTGTAGAAGGATGTGGAAGACCTTTGGATATATACCCATGCGTGGTATAGCTGGATTTGAAGTAGAGCTATTCCTAGGTTCCTGAGAAATTGCCACACCATTTTCCATAGTGACTGTACAAGTTTGCATTACCATGAGCAATGGATGAGTGTTCCTCTTACCCCACATCCTCCCCAGCATAAGCTATGTATTTCATTGATCTTGGCCATTCTAACTGAATAAGATGAAATCTCAAAATAGTTTTGATTTAGATTTTCCTGATGACTAAGGATTTTGAACATTTCTTTGTTTCTCTGCCATTTATGTTTCTGCTTTTGAGGACTCTATTTAGATCTGTACCTGGTTAGTTCCACTTTTTTAGATGTGAAAACTAAAGCACAGAAGAGAGAAGCCAAAAGTCACCCAGTAAGTGAGTTTGGGAAGGCAAGATTGAAACTCGGTTATCATTGGAACGCATACTTCCCATATATAAGCTCCTCCTATTAGCATCGGATGTTGGGATCAGAGAAAACCAATGCTATGCCTCTTTTCTAATGTAAATAACATCCACTAGAGTCTGCACCAGGGAGATTGCTCAATGGGTAGAGCTCTTGCCCCAAAGCCTGACACTCTGAGTTTGATTGCCAGATCCCTCATGGTGGAAAGAAAGAGTTAACTGCCAGTTTGCCCTCTGACCTTCACATATGTGCTTGTGGCTTGCATGTTCACACAACACAAAAGTATGTAAGTTATATGCATTATAAAAAGCTACATCTTTAATAACCTGGGATCTAAAAATGAATTTTTGTATTTTGTTGATCCCCTGAGAGTTTTGTGTCATGTATTTGATCATATGCACCCCTCTTCTTCCCGCTCCTTTTATATCTACTTCATCTCCCTGCCCCCCAAATTGTGAGCTACTTCCTTTCTCTCTTTCTTTTTTCTCCCTTCCTCCCTCCCTTCCTTTCTTCCTTTCTTTTATTTCCATCAAGTCCAGTCTGTGTTACTCTGCTACTCTTGGGAATTTTGCCTGCTCTGGAATATACTCAAGAAATTTTTAAATGTCACTTTCCACATAAATGTGTATCCAGATACAGATACAAATTAAAATCACATTGAGATACCACTCAGTGCCAAAGAATGGCTGTACTTCAAAAGACAAAACAAATGGCCATGGACCCAAAGCATAATACCAAATGTTGGCAAGAATACGGGAAATTTCTAAACTTTACACACTGGCATAATATGCAATCCCTTTGGCAAGTAATTTTGTAGTTTCTTCAGAATTAAACACCATCTCACCAACAGCCGAGCGTTGCTTGTAGAGATCTATCCCAAGATAAGTAAAGGCATACAATTAAAAACTTGGACATAAATATTCATAGAAGCTTTATTCATTATAAATAAAACCAAGAAACAATCCAAATGCTTTTTACCTAGTAAATGGATTAACTTGGCATATCCATGCCGGGGGAAGGGAGGATACCAATAAATGATGAAGTTAGACTTAGCATGTAACATAAACTCATAATTGAAGCACTTGGAAGCTGAAGCAGGAGACCTGGTGTGAGTGTAAGATCAGCCTGTCCTGTATTTTTGCATCAGATTATCCTGGACTGCATAGTCTCAAGAAGAAATAAAGGATTGTCTGATCATGGTTTGGTTTGGGTTTGGCTTTGTTTTTTTGTTGTGTTTTGTTTTGTTTTGTGTGTGTGTGTTGATAGAAATATTACAATCATAGGATTGTATACAAAATAACATACAAATATTAAATTATACCTTGAAAAGGTTAAGAAGTGTATATATATATATGCATATATTCTGTTGTTCTGTATTTATAACATAAATCATGGTGTTTTGATTTTAAAAATGCATCTGCTTTAGTTTCACCTAGGAAATGCAATTGCAATTTAAAGATATTTCAGACACACTTTCTAGGTGTCCTCTGAATGTTATCTGTCATCCATTCATCAAAGGTGATGTTTTCACTAATACCAAAACATTAAGGATTGTCCTTCTCCTTGGAGAATCTGTCTTCTCCTAAACCCAAGTCTCTTTTATTATTTCCACATGTCCCCAAGGTGATTTTCTTCACAAGTTTACAAGTTTTATCCTCTCTAATTTTACTCTAATACAAGTTTCTTAGTAACCATCATATACATGAATAAGGGGGCACAATGATGGAGCATTTTTAACTCCGCTGTGGGGCAGCTACAAGGTCAGACACTAAACAGTATATTATACTTCTTCAAAAAGGAGAGGCTTGGAAGGACCCTGGTGTAAAATGGCTACCAGTGCCTACATGAGAAAGGCTGTTCTTCCTCCATGTTCCCTTAGTTACCGAGGCACTGAGGTTATTCTTGGTGGAAAGATCATTACCATGACTGATTTTATGAATAGATGCTGAGACATCTTCCTTCATCCCTGTAAGACTTTTTCACTTAGGCTCCAAAATAATCGTATGTCCTCAGCCTTACAAGGCCCTTCACTGACCTTCCTCTTCTCTTTCTGTTTTTTGTGAGCAACCAAAACCAATGAATCCGTAGGCCACCTAGAAAACAGACACAGTGGTTTGCCTTTGTTCTCTACATTCATATGTACATACTGGCCCAGTTACAAACACACACACACACACACACACACACACACACACACAGTTTCCTCAATAAAGCCCTGTATGTTGCCTTCTGTAAACTACCGTAACAACTTTCTTCAACAAATAATTGAAAGAAAGCTTATTTTTCTTTGTTCAACCTGTTACTGTGTGTGTATACAATGTATTGCATAAGAGGACACGCCACAGGGTCTACAGGAGGTCATGTCAGAATGCATCTATGAGAAGTCTGTTCTCCCCTTCCACCTTTACGAGGGTTCTGGGCATTGAATTCGGGACCTCAGGCTTGTGCAGCCATGCCTTTCTGTGCTGAGCCATCTCGCTAACCTTATTTTACTTTTGAGAGTGCTTCATGCTCTTGCACCTATAAACCATCTGTCTGCCTTTGTCATGAAGTATTCCTTTCATCAGTCAATGAACAGAGGTGCTGTTTCCTTCTTCTTTTTCTGTTATGAACAAAGCTTCTGTGAACATTTATGTAAAAATTTTTGCATGAATGCATGTTTCATTTTTACTGTGTAAATACCTTCAAGTAAATCACATACTTGCATATTGTCAAATTTAAAAGAAACTGACAGTATGGCCATGGTGCTGTTTGCCCCACATCTTTACCATCACTTCCTTTGGGACTTTGAGTTCCAGCATATACATTCATGAGTGATATTTCATTTCTTAATTTTAATTTGTGTTTTCTCCATGACTAATGAAGTTGAGTAACTCTCTGGTCACATCATTTTCAGTTTTTTACTCAGTTTCTAATATATATATATATACATTTTGAGAACTGTATACATGAGCACTACATCACTTCTGCCTCTCTCTCTCCTCCTCAAGCTCCTCCTGTGCTCCCCAAATTCATAATATATATGCAACGTGCCAAGTCCACTTAACACTGCTTGTATATACATGTGTCCCCTGGGGTTCTACAGCCTGTGTGGCAGCTTATCCTGAGAAGAAACTCATTCTTCTTCTTTCAGTAGTCATTGACCAGCCATAGCTCTTTAAATGTGGATAGGACACTGAATTTCCCCTGTCCTCATTGGTGTGTCAATGGTACTGTCCTATTAGGTCTTCAGGCCACAATATCGTTGAGAGTTAATGGTTAATTTTCACTGTCACATCTAGGAGACGCCATCAAGCAACAGGCATCCAGGTCTTCTTACTGTCTCTCTGCCCTGTCTTCCACCATGCTCTCTCTGAGCCTTAAGAGTTTATGGGTTATGTTACAGATGTAGCCACTGGCCTTGGCATCGCAATTATTCTCTGAGTGTTGACAAGTTGTGGATTTCTGTAAGAGTCTCCATCTTGTACAAAAAGAAGTTTCTTTGATGAGGGATGAAAGTGCCATTATTCGTGGGTATGAGGCTCGTTAGAATGCAGCTAGAAATTACATTAATTTGGGCAAATGGCATTAGTGAGTTCTTCTCTAGAGTCTATGACCTCTCTAGCCGAAGGTCAGTTGGCTGAGTTCACATTACCAGATGTGACTTTCCTCCCACTGACAGGATCTTATGTCCAATTAGGCAGCTATTGGTTACATCCAAGATAAAAGTGCCATTACTGTACCGTTACGGGTATATTGCTGGGCCCCTCATTGTTGTGATTCACAGACTTGATAGCTGGGCAGGACAAGCATTTGTTCCTCTGCATTAACAGCTTGCATAGCACACTTCACTACTATGAAAGCCAGTCCTCAGGGAGGAGGCTGCCAGGTCAATTCCAGCGTAATGCCGTCAAGTTCACAATTTCTTCAACAATGGGATCTTACCTCACTAAGAGCAATGACAATGGCACATCCTGCTTTGAGAAAGTCTTGTGTTTCCCCCAGCCAACAACTCAAGGGGATGTTTCTTATATGAGGTACTGGTATTTTCTTAGATGCTGCTTGGCTTTGAGGAGAGCACTACCACCCCATGTGACATAACTTCATTAAAAACATGAATATATATATATATATATATATATATATATAGTATCATTATGTAGGCACACGTATGTTATATTTAAAGCAAGCATATAAAGTAATGTATTTTTGCTATGGTTTTTCTCACACAAATGAATGTTATTTGTCCCTTCCTTCCCACTGTATTGCCTTTCCTCCCCATCCATTAAAGTTACCTCCATTTTTCCATTGGCCCTTTATCTTTTATATTCTAAATAGGTTACTTTTCAAATACCTTGGAGACAGCTTGCTCAGTACTTAGTCTTCTCTGTGTCTATGGCAGCATTTGGTTAGGTCTTCTCTGCTTTTGAATTTTTCAGTGGTGATCTTAACATGTGGTTTATGTTAATTTTATGCTTAGGTACTTCAACATTATTATTTAAATGTTTTTATTTAAGTTTTATTATAATTTAAACATAATTTTCATTTAAATTTCCAAAATTGTTGATAGGCTGTTATTAAGCAAACCCTTGAAAGTAGAATTCTTTGTAATGTAAACTGGACACCAAAGAAAATGTAAGTAATTCTTCCTAGAGTATAAGAACCTATGGCAGTGAAATAACAGAGTAACGAGAGTGAAGTAATAACCATTGCCATCACTTCCACATCGCAGTTTTCATCTGAGCATGGGAACCACTGCTTTGCCTTAACGAACAACAGAAATAGACCCATGTGAAAGATTAGGTCTAGAATGTAGAGTCAGGAAGCCTAGATTTGAACTCAGCGATTAATACCAAGAAAACATGTAGTCTACAGAAACTAGGCTTGACACACAATTTTTTTTATTTCATTGTTACATATCTTTTTTTCACGTGTGTGTGTGTGTGTGTGTGTGTGTGAATGTGTGTGTAGGCACACGCACCTGTATAGTTTCACGTTGTAGACCAGGCTAGCTTTGAACTCACAGAGATTGTCCTGGCTCTGCCTCCTGTGTACTGAGATTAAAGGCATGGACCACCACACATCCAGCCCCTTTATCCATCTTATATTTGGTGAGAATTCAAAACACAAAACACTGCGCTGTTACTTCTTAAAGAGCTGTAACAAAGGCCCGAATGAAAAAGAAAAAAAATGAACAAAATAGTGGTGTGGGCACAAATGTAACTTCAGCATATCACTGTCATTGCTTCTGTAATTATGGGGAAAAAATCAGTTTACAGGCATTTTCACTTCAGTGCTAACCTCATACCAAAATTTAACAAGATCACTAAAGAGAACGTTAGCTAGAGAATTCAACTTGTATCCCTCTGAAGTACAAAAGACTTGGTTTCCTTGCAGAGGGTGGAGATGGTCCCCTATTGCTGAGAAACAAGTTTCTATTAATAGGAAATCTTCTAGAAATCATTCTATTAAGAACCTGGCAATCTCACAAATATGACAGCTGGGCTGAAAATTACGAAGTATGTGCCAGAAGACTTTATGTAAGAGGCTGAAAGGAAAAAAAAAAACAAAAAACAAAAAACCACTCCCATTTCCCTGGTTATGGACTGATAGCTGGTCATTGTAGCTCATTGCTTGAAAGCAACTTTTTTTTATTAACTTGGTCTATTGTTTCTATTTTTAGGTTTGATTCTCATAAAGGCTTCTGGTGTCAGCTATTGGAAGAAGGAAAAACAAAATGCCTTGGAAAGAGTAAAGGAAGAAGGTATCCACCAATGGATTCTGATGTAAGTATGGAACCTGAAAATATAAAATGCAGGAACGATAAATAAGAATAATTTCACATAGTTTCTTAGAAAAGTGATTAAGAACAGCACTCAGCCTTTATACAAACTAAGAGACAGTGGGCCCTCCTGTTTTCACGTCCACTCTGTGTTACAGAGTTGCTCCTTCCCAAGAGTAGGGAGGCATCCTGTGGAGAGAGGGACTTTTATCTGTGGCTACACATGAACAAAGCAACCCCGCACCTAACAAGCATGACTTACCCTGATGGAGGAGGGAAGGGGCGGGAGGATAGGGGATGGAAACAGGGTTGAACATTACTAAATTTCACTGCATAAATGTATGAAAGCTGTCAAACAATTAAAAATGGGGAATAATAAAATATAAAATGCACTATTTCAGAGAAGAAAATGGTATTAAAATAACATAAATTACTAAAAAAAAAAAAGGAAATTAATGGTAGGAGAGAGGGCTAAACCAAAGGCTCCTACCGCCATGACACATATGGTAGAAAGGGAGAACCAAAAGCTGTCAGCTCTCCTCTGATGTCTTCCCTTGTGCCATGGCATGTGCACACACACACAGATACCACACACATACATACATACACATACAAACACATATACCACATACACACCACACACACACACTAAAATGCATAAAATGCAATAAAATCACATTTTAGTCAAAATTGAAAGTGGCATTTGTGTTTCAATAGATCTAGGTTGCTTGTTTTTATTTTTTGTTTACATAATTAGTAGCTATCTTGTTGGAATGAAAGAAAATCGAGTTTCGTGGTTATAAATCTGAAAGACAGGTAACAGCGACCTACAGAAGAAGAATGATAGCTGCACAGAAATTGCAATACTAGAAAACGTCAGCAAACCAAGATAGGAAATATATCAACCAGAAACTGGAAAAGTATTTTCTGTTTTCGATGTCAAATGGTTCTGTGGACCATGGGTTATAATGTGAACTGCTAATGCAATATACGAAGCTTTGAACTGTTAATATGCTAAGGGGTTAAGAAAATTAACGCTTGTCTCAGTTGTCACACAGCACAGAATCTAGGCTTTGAGAAAATGGACACATGCCTAAGACAATGACATGGGGAATGCCCAAGGCTGCCCTTTACGTAGTTCGTGTGCCCTGTAAATTTGCATACACTAATATTTATTCATATCATATCTAACATAATACTTCGACTATTATATATACTATGTAAGTTGATTATTATAATTTTATTATAATTTTTAGAGCTCAGAAATTTAAATATTTGGGACTTTTTTCTCACCGTATTTAATAAATTACGTTAACTGACATTCCTGAGGTGGAATATCTCAGTAATCTGCATTTATTTGACAAATTTCTATCCTTCGAGGTTTGGAGGAACATTCATTGTGCTGGTCTGATAGACAGGACAGTCAGGTGACAGTCAAAGTCTGTACAGAAGGCACAGGGAAGAACGGGATCTATTGTTTTCATAAAGAAATTACACTGTAAGAATTCTAATTCTGTTTGTGTGACTATCAAAACATATCAACAGATCACTGTGAAAACAGTACACTACAAGATGTTGAAAGATAATTTCATCCATCATTTCAATAAAAATATAAACTATATTAATGTTTACATCAAAGTTACTTCTACATGTAGTTATTAAGACACTAAGCTATATCTTAGTGTGTTATTTCACTCTAACGTCAACAAAACTGAGCTAATGTATAAAGTAGATGCTAGTCTAGATAAACAAGAGAAACTCAGCTTTTCGGGATATTGACGGTAGATGTCAATAAGGTTACTCTGTAAATGCATACTGAGTTTTCTTAAAGGAATAATGCGTCTAACTTTGCACAAATAGTGTGCAAACAGGAGACTCCACTCTGGGGTGGAAACACAAGCTTGTAGCCTGCTTGGAGTTACAAGCTTTGACACTGCAGGGGTCACCTCTCCTGCTGCAGACTGCAGACAGAAAGGCAGACCAACACAGTTCACACCGTTCATGCAAATCTTGACCCTTATCTGGCGGATGAGGTACTCATTTCAGCAGAGTCAACGTGCAGGAAATGGATTTTAGTAAAAATAAAATGTGCGTTTCTCCCTCCTTCTCACTCAGAGCAGAGCCTTTCTGTCCAGCTACTACCGCGACCACAACGTGGAGCTGTCGAAGCTGCTGCACAGGCTCGGGCAGCCTCTGCCGTCGTGGCTGAGGCAGGAGCTGCAGAAGGTGAGGTAGCACGGAGGAAACCGGAACCCATCGCGGATACTGGCACACACTCCTCCTCCAGAGCCCGGAGAAGCAACCAAAAAGCTGTCAAACACATACCTCTTCATCAAGGAAAACAAGCAAGGCTCTCCATGTGCTGGCATGTGGATGATTGTCAGGGGGTGGGCACAAAAAGTATCTTTAAGAAACATCTGGGCCTACGGTCTTCCTCTTAAACCTTATCTGATGAGTGAAGGTGGACTACTCTGTGCTCCAGTGGAAGTCAACAGCAACCAACGTAAATTTCAAAACAGAGAACAGAAACACTGACAAAGACCTGTTCCATTTCAGAGTAATATTTACAGGTTTTTATATCAACTAAAGTTGTATTTCTGTAGATTTCTGGACCACTGTTTGACTGTAAAATGTTTTCTTACTTGATTCTGTGGAGTATCCAATAAGACGATTATCATCACCATGTAAAATTCCAAAAAGTGTGAAAAATGCTGCCAGCATAGGCCATGATTGTGTGTGAGAGCAGAGACTGGGAAGTAACGTGTGGGCTTTGTCTCCATCAAAGAGAAGCAAGGGAGGTGATTCTCCTTGTGCATAGTCCAGGGCGCTCACGTAGCTCTGTACTGTAAACAGAAACACATTTTTGCATCAAAATAGTGAATGATAATGGAAGAGTATTGACTAAACCCTCTAAGAGAGAGCTATGGTGAACGTCTAAACACACTCAGTGAGAACGCTGTGCTTTCCGCTCTAAGCTGCCGGCTTATTCCAGCCACCTCCGGTCGTACAGAAATGCATGCGGAGTCTGCAGGAAGTGTTCTCTCTGAGACCTCGTGACCTTCAAATGTGCAGACCAGCTACTGAAAAAAAAAACTCTACTAACTGAAAACTAAGGACAGTTCCTTGCGGTGCTTTAAGGACTCAGATTTAAATTATGGGAAAACTGCGGTTTTTCCAGGTAATCCCAAAGTAAGTTGTATAATGTACAGACTTATGTGAAAATGGACTGCTATAAAAAATTTAATCTAACATTTTAATCAACTATTGTGCTACAGGGTGGAGACAACTGAGCGAACAGGTAAAGTCCCATGATTGAGACTATCTTATGTATCTTCCACATCTTTGCCCAACGACAGAGCATAGTCAAATATATGGACTATCTACAAACATAGGCACAGGAAGTACAAAGATGGACATGGCTCATGAAATATATTTAATTTAAATTAGACATATGATGAGTCAAGGATTCAAAACAGGAATACGGTAGGTCATACTTTCCTGTGTTAATATATACTTAATTTTGTATTGTAATTAACACATATGTAAATATAAATAGTGCGTTCCTGGCTGTGACTACACGAGCTCTTAGAGAGTATCCTACAAGGTATGTTTAGAAAAACAATATGCAAGAAAGTCGACAGCCTAAAGATTTTTGACTGTCATTACAGTTCATACAACTGCACTTTTGCGGTTATTTACCAGTTAAAAATCAAGAATCAGATGCTTTCACTCACTACTTATTTCCGTATACACAATTATCAACTCATCTATTTAAAGTTTCTCTACGTTTTATGTACTAAAAGAATACAGTTTTTTAAGCAGTTATCAGAAAAACAACCAAATTTTAAGAACCCTGACTGGGAAGCAAAATCAAAATATGACAAAGTCAGTCTTCCCTCTTACTGCCGCCGCTTTGGAGGCATCACCTGCCAAACCCAGCAGGACAATCACCCCTCATTTCCGCATCCATTAGTTTAAGAAAATTGGCTCAAGGGGGTCATGAGACCCAGCGGCTGCAGCTGTCACAGTCTCACTGGTGACAGCATGTCAGCTCATGAAGCGACTGAGGAAATAAGCTGACATATGTCTCCACTTTTGATCCTCCAGATAAATTGGCTACTGACATCCTTTACTGTGGGTAGACAGTGGCTGGAAAATAAATGGCAAAAATGGCACTTATAATGAATCAGAAAAGAGAGAGAGAGAGAATGGGGGTGGGGGGGCCCGAGACCGCTCACTCACAAGTATGTGTTGGAAGCAGTGTAGAACGGCAACCCTGTGAAAGGGTTTTGACCGCTAGGCATGTCAAAGAGACAGCTCCAAATTCTAAAGCACACCCACGTGCTGCATGCTGTGAACTCCAGCTACCCTGAAAGCAACAGAAATCCATGAGAAAAGAACGCGAGAGAACATGACTTCAAGCTAGCTTTGTATAGAATTCCCTTTTTCATTACTTATAATGTGGGGCTTCCTCAGGAAGAAATGAAATGGTTATTTCACTGTTTATAGCTATAATATTCTTGTCATTCACATTGAATGAAAATTACTGGGAACATTTTTTTTCTCTGGGTTTTTTTTAAAGGAAAAAAAAACCCTCTATATAATTCTAAAAATGGCATGATACCTCATAATGTATAACAATAAACTCTGATAAGAAAATGAAGATGTTGGGTCTTATGATTTAAGGTAAATGAGTGTGTGTTTGTTTTGCTGGGGGGTGGGGGTGGACATGAGACCAGGTCAACAGTTCCAAGGCACGCTGCTATGATTTAAAATGGAGATACCTCTGAAAAGCTTAGTAGGCAATAGGAATTCTTGTTCCAGTTTTGCCTGCTGTGGTTTTATTTGTCTTCTAATAGAACAAAGCTGCAGCTTCCAAGACACTCCTGGGCCCTTTGCTCTCTGTAGAATTCAAGAGGTGTGACCTACTTTGTTTCACAAAGTTCTAGAAAATAATCTCTGCAAAAGAACATAAAATGAGGAGAGGAGTTAGACATGTCTCCTCATCCTCCACAAACTTTCTCTGCATGGGTCTCTTTCTCTTCAAGACACTAGATGTTCTCACATCCCAACCTTGCTCACCCCTGAGTTGTTATTACCCGGAATACAGTTGATTCGGGATCTTCTTTCCAAATGTGTCATCCTAGGTTATGTCTACTCCAGGACCAGTCAGTGGTGGGTAATGAACCCACCCATCAGCATTCGTGGTTTAAAATGCCACTGTTGGCGTGCTGTAGGAAGATCAGCCCTGCAGCTTGGAAGCACATGTTTAAGCAATGACTCAATAATGAAGGGGCGCCTAAACCAGTGACATCAGTATATTTTTTAATTTCAAAGTACACTCTGTTTCTGACTTCTGTCAATAGTGGCAACAAGATAGTCCCCTGCCCCCACCCAGTCTCTCTCTCTCTCTCTCTCTCTCTCTCTCTCTCTCTCTCTCTCTCTCTCTCTCTGTGTGTGTGTGTGTGTGTGTGTGTGTGTGTGTGTGTGTGTGTCCCCTCTGGAGAATCCTAACAGATATAGTAATGAAAGACTTGATTAGAAGATGGCAAGAAAACCCTCCTCCATTGCTGCTGAGAGTGTAAACTTGTATAACCACTTTGGAAATCAATCTGGCACTTTCTCAGACAATTAGGAATAGTGCTACCTCAAGATCCAGCTATACCACTCCTGGGCATATATCCAAAAGATGCTCAACCATACAACAAGGACATTTGTTCAACTATGTTCATAGCAGCTCTATTCATAATAGCCAGAAGCAGGAAATAACCTACATGTCCCTCAACTGAGGAATGGATACAGAAATTGTGGTACATTTACACGATGGAATACTACTCAGCAATTCAAAACAAGGAAATCATGAAATGTGTAGGCAAAATAGATGGAACTAAAAAAAGGTCATCCTGAGTGAGGTAACCCAGAAGCGAAAAGACACACATGGTACATACTCATTTATAAGTGGATATTAACCATATAATACAGGATATTCATACTAAAATCTATAGTCCTAAAGAAGCTAAACAACAAAGAAAACCCTAGGGAAGATGCTTAATCCTCATTCAGAAGGGCAAACAGGATAGACATCAGAAGTAGGAGAAGACAGAGAACAGGACAGGAGCCTTCCACAGAGGGCCTCTGAAAGACTCTACCCATCACATTATCAAAGCAGATGCTGAGACTGATAGCCAAACTTTGGGCAGAGTGCAGGGAATCTTATGGAAGAAATGGGAGCTAGGCCTGGAGGGGACAGAAACTCCACAAGAACAGAAACAAACAAACAAAAAAAAAAAATTTGGGCCCAGAGGGGACTCAGAGACTGATGAATCAGCCAAGGACCATGCATGGAGAGAAGCTAGACCCCTTGCTCAGTTGTAGCCCATGGACAGCTCAGTCTCCATGGGGATTCCCTAATAAGGGGAGCAGGGGTAGTCTCTGTAGTGAACTCGGTTGACTGCTCTTTGATCACATCCCCCTGGCAAGGTGGCTTTACTAGGCCACAGAGAAAGATGATCCAGACAGTCCTGATGAGACCTGATAGGCTAGTGTCAGCTAGTAGGGAAGGAGGACCTCCCTTATCAGTGGACTAGGGGAGGAGCATAAGGGGTGAAGAGGGAGAAAGGGTAGGGCCTGTAGGAGATGTGGAAGGCATCCCTAATCACTGTCTTACTTCTGCTTCTGCAGGGGAGTCCTGAGTGGTAAAGTGTACCAGACACTGAGAACTGCAGAGAAAGGCCTCCCAGACACACGCAGAAATAACAGTTAACCTGGCTTAGCCAACTTCACATGAAATTGATCACACTTCCCTTTGCCCTTACCGCCAAAGGGCAAGTTCATGGTTTGGCTCCATGAATGAGGCCTTGTCTAAAGTGAAAACATCAGACATCAAAGCCAAGACAGAAACAATTTATTGAGACTTGTCAATCACAGGGTATGCATTTCCCCTACAAAGAGTCCTGTTTGAGTTAGCTACATGATGATTTGGAGGTGGGGTGAAGTCAGGAAGAACCTGGAAGTTTCTGTTGGTTAATCCCTAAGAGTTAAAAACACAAAGAGCGTCAACTAAAATCAGAGCCAACTACATGTCGACAGCTTATTTAGGAAGATCTCATAGAGAAGAATTATAGTGTTTAAAAATGAAAAAGATATTCCCTTGCCATCTTCTTTTTTAAAATTATTATTATTATTATTATTATTATTATTATTTACAATTTATTCCCTTTGTATCCCGGCTATAGCCCTCTTCCTCATCTCCTTCAGGTCCCTTCCTTTATCACCCCAGTCTGGTTTCTAGGTTCAAGGCATGCAAGATGTGTCATGTATATATATAATTAATACATAAACCTTTATTTTTAAAAATGGTTCACTATCCTGAAGAAGGGAAGAAGAAGAAGAAGAAGAAGAACTGGCTTGACAAACAGCAACAGCACCAGATGGCCCCAGGTAATGATGACTCCGCAGAGGACCAAGGATGCCCAGGACTCCATCATGGACTCCATCATCATCTCCAATCATTATTTTTCCCATAGGATCTCTTGCTACAGCCAACAGTGGAAACACACCCTTAGCTTTCTGGTTGACCCTGGAGCTCTAAAGTCAGTTTTAATGACAATGATGAAGGCCTCTTGAGAACTGTGCCTGTTATAGGAGATCAGGAAATCCCCAAGGGCTGGCTTTCCAGCAGCCACTGGGCAATGCCCACCTGACTCGGCTTAGGTTTGCACTGAATGTGCAATCACTAGGAAGAGATCTGCTATGCACTATTCTTCCCTATGAGAGAGAATATGCAGGTAAAAGGACCACCTGACCAGACCCTTCATTTGCAGCTAGGAGCCCTGAAAGCACCAAACTGTCAACTTGCCAGGGGACTCCAGGGAAACCTGAAACCCTGTGCCTGTGAAAGTAATTTAAAACAAGATGCACCAACTTTCCCTGAAGCAAAGCAATGCTTTTGGAGGGTGGAGGCACTTGAGCAAATCCAAATCATGCTCCACACATTTCTAAAAAGCAATTTGATTCAGCCATGCCTGTCTGCTTAAAGACGTTCCTATTCTCTGGTGGGTTTTTGTTTGGTTGGTTGGTTTTTGTTTGTTTGTTTTTTGACTCAGATCTAAGGAATGTAGTCTTGTTCAATATCTACAAGCTATTAGTAAAACTGCCCAGGACAATTGCCCCTACAATGCCAAATCCTTGCATTTTTTTTAAAGTGGTTCACTGTCCTTAATACAAGATGCTTTTGCATTCTTCCTATGGCCAGTCACAACTACTTTTTGCCTTTAAATGGGCAGACCCTAAATCAGAAAGCATTCCTCGACACACCCCCCGTGGTCTTCGGAGAGATACTGACTACACACTTGAAAGTACTTCAGTTAAATCAGGGAACCCCGCTGTAGTACATAGATAACAATGATTTCCAGTCTGATTTACAAGCTTTGCCCATGAAACACCAATCAATCCCTTAGTGGCTTCATTGAACGCAGGGATAAGATGTTCTGTTAGTTACCTTTTTCCTTGCTGTCATAAAATACCTGACATAATGAACTTAAGGAACAAAGGATTTATTTTGGCACATGGTACAGTCCCTTGAGCTGGGGAAAAAGCCAGGCAACACGAGCATGAGGCAGCTGGTGACATTGCACGCACAGTCAGGAAGCAGAGAGACAAATGCTGGTTGCCCACTCACATCCCCTTTCTGAGATCCCAAGCCACAGAATGGTGCCACGTGCATCCAGAATAGGCTTTCCCTCCTCAGTCAAAGCAGTCTAGAAACTCCCTCATACGCATATACGGGTTGTTGATAGGGCCATTTGAGAGCCTGTGAAGTTAGCAATATTAACTATCATGATTCTCTGTTCTAAACTAAAAGTCTACAAAGAGCAAGGCATTTACTTAGGCTTCCAATTACACCAGTGCCTAGTGCCTAGGAAAATGTCTGTTGCCAGCATTCAGGTTCTAGGGCCAAGAAAGGTGAGGATTCCTGGGAGTGCCACATGGCTGCTGCATAAAGGGATGCCTTGATGTGAGGCTTTAGCTAAGGCAGAGCTTGAGCTCTTAATGTTATGCACAGTGTCAAGCTGCTCTGAGAATGCTTAAGGACCTTCTGTTATCTGTCCAAATTTGGGGACTGTTTAATTTAACAAAACCACTTAACGTGGTGATAAGGAACCAGGATGAGGGTTCTTATTCAATTGCTGTGTTAAGTTCCACACTCTTCAAATAAAATAACTCATAATAAAGTTATCAAAGTAAGTGTAAGGCTGAACAAACATGTCTGCCTTTCCAATGATGCTACTGAACACCTGTTTCTTACAAATCACAAAATTCTGCCTGCTTCCTTCTACAAATGAAAAGGGGGCTTGGAAAATGAAGGATAACCTTTCAAGGTTCAAAGGACCAAAGTTAAGCATATGAGCCCTGATTTTCCACTTAGTGATCATCGTTTTGCCTTTGCACACAGCAGCAAGGAGGGGTGTGGGCTATGAAACCAGGCCAATTATATTCAAGTCCCACTTTTAATCTCAAAGCTTCAACCTAACGCCCTAGAGAATGAAGACAATGATTTTGCATCTCTCACACAATTCTTTTTTTAAAGAATGTTTATTTATTATTTATACAATATTCTGCCCAGATGAGGGCATCAAAGCTAGATGGTTATGAGCCACCATGTGGTTGCTGGTAATTGAATTTAGGACTTTTGGAAGAATAGCCAGTGCTCTTAACCTCTGAGCCATCTCTCCAACCCACAATTCTTATTTTAAGACTTATCTTATTTGTGTTTGCATGTGGGATGGCACACCTGTGTGTTCAGCAAACCCTGAGGAGGACACTGACTTCTTCTGAGACACTGACAGGCATTTCCAGGATGCCTGGCTTATTATAAGAGTCTTGGAATTTGAACTCTGGTCCTCATGATTGAGCAGCAAGCACTCTCTCACCAGCTGAAACATCTCTCCACCCCTCCTGTGATTCTTATAAGAATTAGATGAGTTTGTGAACACAAGAGTACTGGGCAGAAATTAGCTACAAACTGGGAGTGGTGGCACACGCATTTAGTCCCAGCACTCAGGAGGCAGAGGCAGGCACATTGCTATGAATTTGAGACCAGCCTAGTCTACAAGGTGAGCCCAGGACAGCCAGCCAAGGCAACACAGAGAAACCCTGTCTCCATATATATTATATATGCAAATACATATTGTTGATATATATATACATATATCTACAATCTACTATTACATGAGGCACAATAAGTAACCATATGGACAGGTCCTTTCCAGCTCATGTAATCTGCTTTCTTATATAGGTCTGTCTTGTTTAGTACTTTAATAGAATTGTATATATTTTTAAATTCTTACCCATTTTTGAAATTTGAGTCCTGAATTTCAGGATCTTTCTGGATTCTATTCTTTACTACTTGTTTATATAAATTAGCATGCAGATCAAAGGTTTTAAGCTAGAGGAATACAAAAATACATAAAATATTTCCAACACTAGTTCTAATTCTACTTGGTTTTCTATAAACTTTCTGACACACACACACAAAACCTACTAAAACTCATGTAATTACAGTATTCTTTTACAGCATCCAAAGTCTTTCTTTTGCTTTAGTAAAAAGGAATATTAAGATTTTCTAGGGATTGGAGATGTAGCTCAGCTGGTAGAGGGCTTGCCTAGAGTGTATGAAGCCCTGGGTTTGCTCCCCAGGACGGCAGCAGGGAAATACATGATCTTATCTCAGCACTTGACAGCTAGAGGAGGAGAAACGGAAATTCCAAAGTTCAAGGTCAGTCTCAGTTACTTGGCAAGTTCAAGCTATCATGGGATAGAGGAGACCACATCTGATAATTAATTAATAATAGGCCACAGAAGAGGACATTGCAGCCATTCCTGAAGAGACCTGATAAGCTAGAGTTAGATGGAAGGGGAGGAGGCCCTCCCCTATTAGTGGACTTGGAAAGGGGCAGGGGGGAAATGAGGGAGGGAAGGAGGGGATACGGAGGGTATGCGGGAGGGGGCTACGGCTGGGATACAAAGTATGTAACCTGTGATTAATATAAAATAAAAGTGAAAAAGAACAAAAAAAAAAGAATAATAGGTTTTCTAGATTTAAGAAATAAACCAGAAAATGAGTATAATCCTTGGTTTCTGACAAAAAGAAGAAAAAAATGAAATCTAATTTTCTAACAGTGATCTAATTTCAAAACAGTGACCATCTGTTCTAATTATAAATATTGGGTAGTAGGAATCAGGGCCAAGGTTGGCATTTTATGTGAAATTATTTCCATTACAAAATTTGAAAAATGCATTCTCTTAGTGAGAGGGTAAACTTTTGGCAGAGATACAGGATAGATTTGGCCAACGTCAAGAACAGTCAATTGTTCTGCAATACAATCTCCTATTTATGCGTGTTATCTGCAGCTTTTTCTCACTTCTATCACCCTGGCTTCTCTTCTGAAGCATTGCAACATAGCTCTGGTATGGTAAGATGAATAGGGTGCCCCATCGCCCTCTGGTGGACCAGGCAGAAATATTACTTCATTCATTTAGATAGACTCCTCATTAACAATGCATTAAATACTTCAGAGAGTACCAGATGAATTAAAACTGCTACTTGTCAACTTAATGTGTGAGATGGCTATTCTTGGTTATCAATTTGACAGCATCTGAAATTAACTAAAATTCTAGTTAGGCACACCTGTGAAGTTGGAGCTTCTTTGGGATTCTAGCATATACTGAACAATTACTGGATTCTTGGACCTTCCATTGGTAAACAGCCATTGTTGGACTAGCTGGACCACAACCTGTAAGCCATTCTAATACACAATGTTTAGGGGTGCTTGCTGTTCTTGCAGAGTACCTGAGTTAGTTCCCAGTATCCTTTTCAAGCAGTTCACAGCCACTTGTAACTCTAGCTCCAGGGAATCGGAAGTTCCCATCTGATCTCTGTACTCATATACACAGACCCACCTGCAAATGCTCACATACACATAATAAAAACTAAAGTAAAAGCTCACAAAAGAAAGGTCTGTTATAATTTAGTTTTATTTGTAGAATATGCTCTAAAGTTGTTGCTTTCTAATAAAATCAAGATTTTCAAAAATTATTTTCCAAAACTCACTCATTACTATATAAAAGAGTTCATGGGAAGGGTTGGCAGAGCCATTAGCATTGCTGGCATTTTGTGTCATTATTCACAATATATTGCATCAATAAATTCATGCACAATAATAAATGAATGTGTTTATTTCAAATTTTCTGGAGGGTTAACCTTATTACTAAATAATAGGATAATTGCACCACCTAGTGGTTGTATAAAATTAATGTTTCATTTCATCAAGTTATAAGTAAACATCAGTCCATCTCACTATTCCACATAGGTGTAATCCTTAAGAACAGTGGCTCAAGTGATATAGGGATGGGCTAGTAAGTTAACTGTCTCACCTCGTGAAGCAGCTGTAATATATATTGTGATGAGCAAAGAAAAGCAGCAGAATTTTACCAGTGACTGTTAAATTTCCAGATGATTTTAATATATTTGATACGAAAGCATTAAGTAGTTTACAAATGTCAGATGACAAACATTCCAAAAAATAAGATCTTCCATTTAATGTGCTATATTAAGGCTACCTTAAAAAATATTTTTTGAATACAAGAATGTACCCAAAAAGAAAAAGTAAAAGCCTCACAAGTCATCTGGAAATGGTAAAGAAATATGAAGCTTTTGAGATATTAAATATTTAATTGCACACATGTATAGCCTATCTCACTGATATGTATGCAAAATTATACAAGCAAGGTCATTCTTGGTGGTACAGCTAATTTCTTCTCAGAGCTCCTGAGCAATTCTAGTTGTTATGGAGACCATAAAAGATTCAGTTGGTGTTGTTGTCTTAGGAAACATGGTAGTTGTTTCCTGTTTACTCAGGAATTCCAGATTCCAAATTCTTCTGACACACTGTCACCTCCAGTTCCGCTGACACTACATCTCATTTCATGCCTTCCTGACTGCCTTAAATTCCATAAGAAAGCAACATAGCTTTTCCCTCTCAGGAAGGAATCCCTTTCTCACTTACCTTCTTCCTAAGCTGCACACTTGAACTTACACAGCTGAACATGTTGTAGAGAAAACACACAATCAAGCTAGACTTGAATTTAAATTTGTCCCATTAATTCAAATAAACTCCCTCTGAACCCAAGAATCCTGCTATTTCTAAATCTACCATCATTATCTTCTAATTATATGCTGTCCTTTCCCCTCAAATTTCCAAGGCTCCCTTTTCCTAACTAGAAGTTGATGGCACTCCTTTCTATTTCCCTGAAAAAAAAATTCAATTTTATAAGAGTACATTCAAAAGCTTGTATCATTACTTTTAATGGCCGACCACCATCTGCTCCCATTTGTGTTTCTATAGAGTTCTTAGCTGTCACCTTAGGCCAGTGGTTCCCAACCTTCCTAATGCAGTGGCCCTTTAAAACAGTTCCTCATATTGTGGTGCTCCCCCAACCATAGAATTATTTCATTGTTACTTCGTAACTGCAACTTTTCTGTTATGAATCATGAATAATGCAAATATCTGACATGCAGTATTTCTGATGTGACTCCATGTGGTGGTCATGACCCAGAGATTGAGAACCACTGCCTAAGGCCTTTGTGCACTAGATCCAGCTCGTGTAAGCACTCCAACATCACCAGTTCCCACCTCCACCATAGGCTCCACTTACAAAGCCTTCATTCTCATACTCAATGTTCTTGCTCTCACCTGCCTTTCCACGTATAACCTGGTATAGCACACATTCTCAGAATTCCCCAAATTATACTCACACCATTCTGCCTGCAACTGTTATTTAAAAGACCCCAAATAGCCTGTGTATTGCTAACTCCAATGGTCACTTCTTAGCCATCATTTTGCATGGATTGTTCTCTCCTTTGAAAAGTTTGGTTTTCAGGATACAACATTTCACTGGCTTTCCCTGACCTGAGTATAGTCTCAATCTCTTCTTTAAGTCCTTGTAAATATTTTATTTGTGGATTAATGTGAGGAATGCTCAGTCCCTGCCCCCACTTTCTATTTATATTTCCTTATTGGTTTCTACAGAACGTCATACACATTTGAACTCCTCTCACATCAGGGAAATAGTGAATGTTTTCATAACAGTTGCGCTGCATTAAATCCCCTTTCTCTGCAGCTTTCCAGCTCTGGCTATTGCTTTCTCTTTTTATAACAGTCACTCAAACTGGCTTTAATTTCCCTGACAATTGATGACACTGAGCATTTTCTGGACTTACTAACCTTT
The DNA here is from genome assembly GCA_028658305.1 of Pachyuromys duprasi. Lineage (NCBI taxonomy): Eukaryota > Metazoa > Chordata > Mammalia > Rodentia > Muridae > Pachyuromys > Pachyuromys duprasi. Next base: position 73,449,154 of record CM053744.1, read on the forward strand.
GTATTAATGTTTTTTTAAGAAATGTCTATTCGTGCAAAGGACTGTCTGCACAACAAATATTTGCTGGAGTCTAGTAAATATTTAACAAACATGACTTTCCAAGCTGGAAAAAATTACATATATATATGTCTGTGTGTGAATAATTACAGACTGAGAACTCTCATCTCCTGTCTTCTTCTGAACCCTAAAGTAAAAACAATTTTCCTTGCAGTAGGAGCACTGAATGCTTAAGTTCAGTCTTAATCTCAATAGTGTTCACTCATATGAAAACAAGCTTCAAGCTATTTTCTGGGTATAGCTCTCCCACGGAAAAAAAGCCTTCATTAAAGAGATGGATAACTGTACACTAATTATGGTTTTTAGTATTACTAGTTTCCTCCACTGAAACCAAAAAGGGAAAGAAGCATGCCCTATGGAAGAAGCACAGCCGAAGAATGAATATTCTACTGTGAGTTCAACTGCAGAATGGAAGTAATGCCCAGGAAATTCGCTCAGTGCAAGGGAAATTAAAAAAAAAAAAAAAAAAACACATTTCACTACAAGTAATTTCCAATTCTTCTACTTCTATATTCAAATGTATTCTAAGACTCAAAGGCTTGGCACCACAGTGATGAAATTCACTGGATTTAAACTCAAATCTCCACTGATTGGAAATGTCACCTGTCTCACACTCATAGCAAACTAGAGATGGCCCGTTGTGAAGGTGGCCCTTGTCTTGAAAGCGGTATGATGATAAAGGCCTGGCTGCTTCCGTGTTAAACTTCATTTCTGACTCACAGAAATGTTGCCCTCTGTCTCCCAGCTTTGTAACACGGTCCGCCACTGAAGGCTTCCCGGGACCCGCTGTCCTGTCTCATTCCGAAATAAAGGAGGTGACAAGGCCGCTGCGGCTTAAGGGGCATTTGTCTAAGGATAATCTCTTCCTGGCCCTGGCCAAAGCGCTTGGCCTGGCAGCAGCCGGGAGGTGAGACACGCATTCCTCCTTCCGGAAAAAACCGATGCTCGCGCCGCCCACGTCGTCACGTTCTTTGGGTTCGAGAAAACCTTTCGGTGCGCTGTGTCGCGCGAAAATGCGTGAGAGATGAGACCAAAAGGACAAGCTCGGGGGCGCAAGCGGAAAGACCCGCTCCGGCGAAGGCAGAGGCGACCCGGACAGCTCCCGGGGGCGCACGAAGAGGCGGCGCCACCGGAAGTGACGTGTCAGGAAGCTGCCAGACAGAGAAGCTGGACTGGGTGTCCAAACACCCGGGGAAGAACACGGCCGGGAACCACGCGAGAATTTGGGTGTGCGGTTGTCTTTTCTCCGCCCACCGCTCCAACCCGCCCGTTCCTGTGACGCACGCGTCGAATCCCGGCCGCCTACGCCAATCAAAGTTCCTGGGCGCGAGAGAGGCCGGGAAAAGGACCCGTAGGCCACGCCCCTCGCGCGCGGGCTCTCGGGAAAGCCTCGCGTGGCTATAAAGGCGCTGGAGCAGCGCGTGGAAGCCTTTTTCGCTGCAAGCTGGCCGTGGGCTGGTTGCCGTTGCGCCGAGGTGGCTATCGGGCCCTAATTGCGAGTGGCCAGCATGCGGGAGCTACGACGCTGTTGTGGTGCGGGCCCCTGGCCGTTTTCCCCGCGGAAGTGTGCTGAAGGCTGAGCGCGCCGGACGCGGCCGTTTGAAACCAATGCCGAGTTAGGCGGCGCCACGCCGAGGACCGCCGCCCTTCGGTCGGATGGTGAGTGACACCTCCGGGAGTTTTGACTTGAAAACTCAAAGTTGTGAAACTCCATGTATCTTTGGGACCTGCCAGCTGTGGCAGTCTCCCTTCCTAGCCATGGAAGAGCATGTTCTTGTTATTGGCAAAGCTGTCACCATTTCATTGGTACCAGATTCTGACTTGAGCAAGTAACATTCCAAGCCGATTAGACTGCGTGACGCCAGGATATTGGATATGTTTTTTTTACACTCGTTTTAAATGCTCGTAGGTAACGCCTGAACTCATTGCTGCTGATGGAGACTTGATGGTAAGGTAAGACCGGGTAGTGAGTGGGCCTTTGAGGTGCAGTTTGCATATGTACTAATTTCTGAGCTATGTAGATAGCCAGCCAATTGTATAGAAAATCGCTAAACTGATGTAAGGTCTTGGGGACCAGAGGAGTACACGAATATTCTGTGATGCTGTTATTCCTCCTCTTGCAGGTACTGTTAGAAGTAATAGTGGCTGAGATCGTCTGGACGCCTTACAGGAAATCGTCACATTTAAATCTTGAAAATGAGTATTGTAAATAGTAGCACGACACTGTTACCAATGCAGCCCTGAGCTTTAGTTCCTATAAGGAGGGAGGGGTTTTAATACCAAATAAAAATTGATATCTAATAAGACTGTCCTGTTTACTTCTTGGCGGTTGAAACAGACATTTGCACAGGAAATAACTGGGTTAACCAGAACACCAAAGGAGGGGATAGCTTTGCTACAAGAATGCACTGGACGCATATTTTAGTTAAATGTGGTAGCTTTCAACTTACTGAAAACCTGTCACGATTTTTCAATCGCTGTTTGTGGATTTACATGTGATGATAGGCAACCAAAGTCTAGTTATCTTTAAAGAAATTTCTTGTGCTTGTTGCTCCCCATGCCCTTAAGTAAGCACATGCAGTTAACGCTTTACCTCCCGAAAAGGATTTTCAATTACCAGTTAAGGGCTGTGGCTTTCTGGTTTTTTTTTTTTTTTTTTTTTGTCTGCATTTAATCAGTGTAGAGCCCTTGTTCCTCTGTTTTCCCCTCACCTCAGAAGGGGAGAGCCTATATGTACATAAGGATTGTTTGCAGCCTTATTAAAGTCAGTGCGGTCTTGTTACTGGGGTTTGAGATGGGTATAATACTCATGTTCCAAACTGAACATGAACTCATCTCCAGGAAGATTGGGGCTGATTTATCAGCACAGGGATTCTTGCATAACATGGAATCCAGAGTCTCAGCAGCGATCTTAGCCCTCATTCGAGTGACTTTTCTAAAATGACTTCTGAAGTCAGTGGGTTGTATGGTCACTTAGTGTTTAACACCATTGTACTATATAAATTGCCCCAGGTTAGTCTTGGGAAATCTGTAGGCTTAGTCGAAAAATCCCAGTAGATGGCACTCATGAGTCAGTGTAGCAGAACCAGGGGTTTGGTAACTACCTGCTGAGTTACAGGGAAATGAAATTTTTTTAAGTTTATGTACGTTATAGTGTGAAAGTGTCAGATCCCTTGGAATTGGCATTACAGACAGTTGTGAGCTGCCATGTGGGTGTTGGGAATTGAACCTGGGTCCTTTAGAAGAGCAGACAGTACTCTGCACCACTGAGCCATCTCTCCAGCCCGGAAGTAAAATTTTTGATTGTAGCCAAAAACATCTTAAACCCTTGTTCAAGACTAAGGCACTTCAAAGTTGTGATGTAAAGCAAGTATCTTAGCTCCAGCTCAAAATTTTGTTCCTTCCTGGCCCTTGATTTCATTAACAAATGCTGTGGAGCTAATACTGAGTTTGAGAAGATGATGTACCAATCTTAGTGTGGATAAGATTGGATTTTAAGTAGGTCAAATGTAAAGTTCCTAGTTCAAATAAACTATATGCCTGTAGAAAGATTGAGGGTAAATGAGAATTTCACTGAAGTACCTGTACCCCACTACTGGATTGTCTCGAAAGTAGAAATGGAGATGTCACCCATGGCTTGGTGCCGGGTACGGACACTGAATACTTCCCATCAGTTTCTTTACTTCTTAAGCTTTCCATAAATTACAGTCTGGTAACACTTTTTATCCAAGGGACAAAGGCAGGAACTCTGGTATAAACACCAGGAGTATCTTTGATTCCACAGCCATACCCCCAGGAAGTCACCCCATATACAACCCAGGTCTCATCAGGCCTTTCACACATGAGTGGTCCTCCACTGTCTCCCTGGCAACTGTCCACGCGGTTATCTTCTTGGAGGTTTCCAGCACAGAGCATTCTCCCAGTAAACAGTCCCTTGTAACGCTCTCTACAAAGCCTCTTGGGTAACAAAGGCACAGCTGCTTGTTGCAGAGTTCTTGAGTAGGCACGACCTGCTCAGACCAAAGAAAGACCTAAGTTAGTCGATGAGATTTCAACTAGTCACATTTTAACAGGTTGATAGACATTTAAAATTAACATTTAAAATTAAATAAACATTTAAACATCTTAAAATACTGCAGCATTGGTGGGTTTCAAGATGGTATTTTAAAATATCTACGGTGGTAGGTGTTTAACATAGGGATGTGGTATTAAGGATGGTTCAAAAGTAAAAGTGCACATAATTTCCCATATAAACAGACTTGAGTACCAAGTGGCATTCAGATAGTCTGCTTCCTGGTAGGTCACTGAATAGGCTTAAATGTACAACTGGTATGTCCTGCATATTAGTGGTAATAACTAAACCATCCTAGATATCCTGGTCATTCGATGTATCCAAAGGAAAGCGAGATCTCTCATGAAGCAATCAGTTCTAAAGTAGCAGCCTTTCCAGAGTGATCTGTTGCTGCTGTGAAGTAGCAGGGAAGTCTAGCATTGGTATTCTGGTTAACCCAGTTATTTCCTGTTGCATAATGAGATTTGTTGGTACATACAAAGCACATTTCCAACACTTAGAAAGTATGCTTGTTTGTGTGATTATCCATGAACTTTTTGATGGAAAGCCACCAATCTAAGATTTCTCATTTAATAGTTATTTTTTAACTGAGACCTTGGTCTTAAGTTTTAAGGTTTGTCCATCAGTACAGGCTACTTGATGTGCACTAGTGTGTCTCCACAGCTTCAAGCTGCCACATTCACCTAAGAACCCATGGTGAACAGTACCACTGCTTACAGAGTGCACGCAGAAAAGGAATGGGTGAGGAAGAGATCTAAATGTTTTTCTTCAAGCTCAGCCTCTCTGCGTCTAAGACATGTTGCTGTTTTCTAGCCAAAAGTCAAATCTGTTGAGGATTCCCTAGCAAAAAGAACAAACACCAATATCCTTTTCTGGGCCAACTTCAAAATCACCTGGAAGAGCCTACTAAATGACACAATTCCAGACTGATTTCTTGGGTGGCGTCCTTTAAATCTCTTTCCTGTCGTCACTGGTCTGGGTGACTAAAAGTTGTAGCCCGCCTTCTGCCCCACTGGCAGTTGAATTCTACAAGCTTGTGCTGAAATTTGGAGTGAGAACCAACACTCCTGGATGTGAATCAAGACTGCATGTACACATCTCACACCTGGCTGACTAAGCCTCTAAGCTTGAGTCCCCCTAAGACAGTGGTTCTCAGCTTCCTAATGCTTCAAACCTCTAATGCTGTTCCTTATGTTGTGGTGATCCCACCATATGATTATTTTTGTTGCTATTTCATAACTGTAATTTTGCTGCTGTTATGAATCATAATGTAAATACCTGTTTTCCAATAGTTACAGGTTGAGACCTCAGGTCTTTATCATTGCACATCCTAACATATGTGGACACCAGACAGAAAACTGTCCAGTTTTCCTAGTTTCTTTGATTTTTTTCTGAATTACCTGTGTCTCCCCATCCTGTTATGTGACAATTGGAGGCTGTTTTCTGTGGCCTCTCTCTCCATAGAGGTAGACAGGCTGGCAAAACGTGGCTGTTTAGTCTGGCACATTGCTCCCCTGGTCCTTGTAATCTAACCAGGGCAATGTCGTAGTCACTGCTGTCTGGCCGATAGTTCCTATGAATCACAATCTGTTGAACCGCTATTTCTTCTTCATACTCCTCTGGTACCAAAGTATGATAATCCCCAACTCGAACTGCATAGCTCCTCGAGTTGTTACCATACCTGAAAGGAGAGCCAACTGTGAAAAATTGATGATTGACAACTAGGAATGTTAAAATATAACAAATCTTGTTCCAAATCATGTCCTTTTGCAAATTTAGCCATCTTCCCATTTCTCTTCCCCAGTGTTCACTGTTTCCTCCTGGAAGCCCATTGTTCTCACTTCTTACTTTGACTTCACCCTAAGTCTAGATTACTATTTTCTGAGAAGCAGCGAATGTGGAGAGTGAGTGGAAAATAAGGACAAAGCATCAAAATGTCAGTCCCTTACCAAACAGAAACACACAGTATAACACAGAATTACTGTCCTGATTTGCCTTGTTGATTTTTGCTGCCTAGAGACAAACATGACTAACCCACCTCTGTGTCCCTGAGCTAGTGTGACCTACGTTATCCCTCAAAAGAAGCCTCAGTACCCATTGTGAGTCAAATGCAACCAAACTGTGTCAGCACACACTCACAATTTTTTTAACCTTACTTTAATGTCATCTCCATGAAGCCTACTTTGACACCTTCATATTATATTGAACCCATCTTTCTTGGCAACCTTCCTATTCTCAGTATGCTTAATCTATTATGCTTTATTTTCTTTTATGCACTCTTCCTCAGTCTTAAAGATTATTTAGTTTACTATTTAAACTGCCTTGTGAAATTAACAAATATTCTTCAGGTGACCTAGGTCCCCAAGTGAGACTTCTGGGCCCACCCACCTGGTTACATCAGCCTCATAGAAGATGACAGCTGCTTGTTCACTGGCCCTGACCTCTACTTACAGCAAGAACCAGGGCTTCTGAAACTTTTATTTGTACATAGCCCCAGGTACTCAGTAATATAAAATCAAACATGGCAGTAAGCCATAAATTTGTTTCAAAACAAGCCTTTGGTGCACATATAAATTTGCACTTACTATAGATGAATGCAGGCTTGCATACTAATGGGATGGATATGCTTTTTCACTTTTACAGAAAAACTAAAATATTAGCTGGTCTCAGAGCATCTTCAACACCTTTCAGAATTGATTGGCATTTTAAGACAGGATCTTACCCTGCAGCCAAGGCTAGCAAGGAATCAGCTATGTGTAGCCTCAGACTTGTACCAGTCTGCCAGCTAGACAGAGCTGATAGTCCAGGCATGCACCACCACTTTCAAGTTCACAATCACTGCTTTTCAAAACTTCTTGTGGTCTGCCAAACACTGTCCCTGGCTTCTGTCAACCATCCACATATTTCATGCTGGCATCTAACTGCTGGGGGAAGATGTTTGAACGTTAACATTTTCATGGTAAAAACACTCCCTTGTTCATTTTTTTTCCTTAACAAAACATGAAAGGTTCACTGTTCCCAAGACTTCCACTTGAATGTGAGTTGAAAGCATTTATATTCAATTTCATAGTAGAAACCTTCTAGAAGCTAGAATTAACTCTTGACAACTTTATTAAAATATAACCCCTCCTCCTGTGTTGGGAGAGGTTTGAACCTTCTAGTAGCTCTGACCATCTTGTATTATTATGCAGCCCTCAACTACAGACATGTGATTCCTGACAACTCTTCATTCTAAACCGGAATCTTTATATATCTTTAAAGTGCCATCAGGTTTTTGTTTTTTGTTTTTTTGTTTTGCCTCATATGCCAAGAGTATGCTTTTACAGATTCATTTCAAAATGTAAAATTTATATTTCACAATAAACTTATGTTTAAAATTTCTAAACTATTATAAAAATGCAAGTAGAAAAACTGCACACCAGAGCTGCTGTTGGTGGCGCACACCTTTCATCCCAGCACTATGAAAGCAGAGGCAGGCAAATCTCTGTGAGTTCAAGCCAGCCTGAGCTACAGAGCTAGTTCCAGGACAGCCAGGACTACATAGACTCTATCTCAAAAGAAAAGGAAAAAAAAAATCACACATCAAAATTAACCGGACACACAGTTAATTATATGTCTCAGTGACTTGAATAGCAATTCTGAATTTGTGGAGCTTCAAAATGGACTTTCTGTATAATTTCAGTATTAAATATATCTTTATGTATTTATCATCAAAAATTTTTAAATGGGAACAATTAGAACTTTTAGTTTTAGATCCTGTTTCGTAACTTGAGTCCATCATTTGCATGCAGCCCTTCCTTGTCCCCTAAATATTTAACCTTTCTTGTTCTCTCTTTTGCATGTTATATTGTACCCACATGTACATTTGTTTATATATGTGAATATATTATTAGTTAGGTTCTGCATATGAGGGAAGGCATGCAGGTTTATTCCTTCTGAGATATGTGACCTCGCTTAATATTATGTATTCTAAGTCCATTTTCCTGAAAATTTTTGTATCATGTTTTATTTCTATAGAGCTGAACAGTATATATATTCCAAATTTTCATTAACCATCTGTTGATGGACAACTAGATTGATTCCAATGTTTTGCTATAGTAATAAAGCAACAATAAACATGGGGTGGAAGTATGAAGTTATCTGGTTATATGCCCAGGAGCAAAAGAGCTGGAACATATGGCAGTTCTATCTTTCATTTTCTAAGAAATCTTCAGACTGATTTCCACAATGGCTATATTGATATGCATCCCCACCAACAGTGAATAAGACTTCCTTTCCTTTTGTATCCTCGCTAGCATTTGTTGACAGACTTGCTGATAGCCATTCTGACTGGAGTGAGGTGTTAGCTCCACATAGTTTGCGTTTCCCTGAGGCTAGTGGGGGTGGTTTGAATATGAATGGCCCCTGTAGACTTCTGTGTCTGAATGATTGGTCCGTAGGAAGTGGCCCTATTAGGAGTTGTGGCCTTGCTGAAGTAGGTGTGGCCTGTTGGAGATAGCTGTCACTGTGGAGGCAGAAGTTGGGGTCTCCTATGCTCCAGCTAGGCCTAGAGTGGCAGTCTCCTTCAGCTGCCTGAAGATCAGTATGTAGAACTCTCAGTTCCTTCTCCAGCATCATGTCTGCCTGCATGCTGCCATGCTTCTTGCCGTGATGATAATGGACTAAATCTCTGAAACTGTAAGCCAGCCCCAATTAAACACTTTCCTTTATAGGAGTTGCCATGGTCATGGATGATGTCTCTTCACAGCAGTAAAACCCTAACTAAGGCAGCAAGGATTTTTGGACCCCTTTTCTTTTTTTTTTGAAAACTGTTCAGTTTTTGCCCATTTTGTAGTTAATTTCTGAAATTCCTTGTACGTTCTGGATATTAGCCCACTATAACTGTCTGAAGTATAGCTGGCAAATATTCTCTCCCATACAGTGGGCTATCTGTTAGCCCTGCTGATCATTTCCTTTATTTGCATGTAGTCCCATCTTTTGATACTTGGTGTTAGACCCTGGGCTGTTGCTGGTTTAAAAGTTCCTGTCAACTGGCTAGATCCCAGGGGAGGACATTGCAGCCAGCCCTGAGGAGACAGGATAAGCTGGGGTTGGATGGAAGGGAAGGAGGTCCTCCCCTGTTGGTGGACTTGGAGGGGGCGGGGAGGAGGGAGATGAGGGAGAGAGTGGGAGGGTAGGAGGGAATGAGGGAGGGGTCTATGCCTGGGATTCAAAGTACCTAACCTGTGATTGAGATAAAAATAAATAAATTTAAAAAAAATAAAAAATAAAAATAAACTTTCAGTGTTGTTCAATAAACAAGAGAATTAAATAAATAAATAAATAAATAAATAAATAAATAAATAAATAAATAAATAAATAAAAGTTCCTGTCAGAGGACAGCCTTAACTGTTACTCCTCAGCTCCCTCCCACTTTTTGTTTAACAAGGTCTCTTATTAGCCTAGGGCTTTGCCAGCTAGTGGAATAGTCACCTCCTGGGGTTTGCCTACTGTCCCTCTATCCTTGGGATTACAAGCATGCTTTTTATGGGGCCTAGGGATATGATGAATTCATGTTCTCATTCATATGAGGTAAGCATTTTATCTTTTTATTAGATGGAGCCATCTTTCCAGCCCAAACTTCAACTACTCTTAAGAGTGACTATTATGCTTGAGATAAGAGGGACATCTAGTAAAGATTGTGACAAGTTTCTTTACCAAGTATTTGTCTACTAGAGTCATTGCTCCTAGTGGATGTTATCAAATACTGCAGGGAGGAAGCTAATCCTGGCATGGTTCTGGATGTCAATAACATGTGTGGCTCAAGGCTTCTCCAGAAAATGTAAAGGAAAACTTTTTCATGTATTCTAGTCTTTCTAGCTTAGCCAAATTTATGGTACATTGATAGATATTGTATAAAATATGTTTCTAACATATTAAACATTTTAAAATTTGGCTGGCACTTCATTGAGTTCTTTGTTGAAATTCCTTCAACTCCCCACAAACAAAAATTGGATGAAATTCCCACACAAATTTGTGCAAGAGAGGATCTGAGACCAGGCAGCTCAGGAAATCAAGTATTAATAATCCCAATTTCTCTGACTGTTATTAAGATGAACAACAAATTACTAGATTTAAAAAGTGAAAAACTGAGTTAAGTTTTAGGGCCAAATGTACAGAACATTTGTGTATGTTCCCCACACAGCATTATCTTTCCAAGAAAACAATGTCTTATCTCAGCTTGCCTACATCATCAGCTACCACTAGAATATGCTTTTTTTCTGCTGTCTGAGTTATACTTAGAAAATCCTTTAGTAAACCTGTCTATGTAAATGCTTACAGTTGCTACGTAAGAAGTTACCTTACTGAGACCTCGCACTGTTCCTGAATCTATGAACTGTGTATGTAGGAGATTAGTGCTATGGGTCCCAGCAAAGACAATGTTCTTCAGAACTCTATCAAATTGGAGGTCATGAGTGAATGCATGTTAAGCATTTGATACATTTGATTTTTAAGCATACCTCTCATTACCTCTGGAGCTAGTCTTTCTAATTATAAGTATTTACAGAGTTCCCATTTTGCAGAGCAGCAGTCTCTGCCAATTTGTAGATGCTGTGGTATTTCCAGGCAAAAAGTCAAAGAGATAAAATCAGGCAAAATGATATTCTTGAGCATATTAAGTTTGGAGAAGACTTACACAAAAATAAGAGGGTCCTTGTTTCACACACATTCATCCTTCCAGAATTGTGTTGTTAATAATATGGGTAGTTAACAAGACTTAAAAGATTCAGGAATTTTTCTCTCACTTGTATTCCTGTGCCATTGTAGACACAACATTATTTCATAGTACTTTGTAGTAATGATTTAGAATAAGAAATAGCAAAGGCAAGTAACTTATACCATGAGTGACTCAAAAGAAATTTTTAAAAAATCATAACTTACTTAAGCATCCATTTCAAATTGCTAGTAGCATATCCACATCCCCACCATTGTTTTAACATTAGAAGAAGAAGAAACTATGGAAGAGGGGGTTGTGATAGTGCGGAGCCTTAAATCAGGCTAACATATTTTCCTGTATCTCCACATGAAATGAATAGCAACTTCTCAGGGCCTGACCACTTTGCTTCTTCCAAAGTTCAGTGCTTTATGATTAAAGGAGAACTGTTTGAGCCAAAGCCTCTGAATCTAGAAAAATCAAAATGCAGAGCTAGTTTGAAGAACTAATAACTGCCTCTATGCCTTTTAATAAACTTACTCAAATAAAACAAGAGTGGTTTTCTCAGTCACTTCAAATAAGATGACTGTCAAATCTAGTGGATCTAAAGACCAAGTCAGATGGACATGTAACACATTGGCAAGCAGTTTCCTCCTGCTCACATTAAAAGAATCTTCCATTTCTTCTAAAGCATAGAAACTGCTGAATATCATAATCTGTTCCTCTGATCTTTAATCCTCTGTCTTCATCTTATGCTCTGCTGATAAAAGCAATCCCAGACAACATATGGGAGCTGTTATCTGTTGATCTACGTTTAGAATAACCACTAGTCTCTAAAAAGCCCAGCATTCTTAACTGTATCTGTCATCTGGGGATGGAACACCCACTTTAATCATGTAAAGAATACTGAGGAGTCTCTACTATGGTAATTAATCATGAATGAGAGCGTCATGGATGTTAAGCAATATCTAGAATGAGCTGGCCAGGGGAGAAAAAAAAATATTTGTAAACAAAAGTCTCAGCAGCTTTCCTCCAAGACTCTGGTCTTGATGGACAGATCCCAGCCTTCTATTATATCATTCCAACTTCTGACTTCTATTCTAGAAATATTGTCTTGTTTCCTCTGGACTCTCATAGCAATACCATACACTGTATGAGAAGCAAATATCCAGCCAGTCTCAGGCTGTATCACTACTGCATATGACTGGGAATCAATAGTTATTTGTGTTTGGTTGTGTTTGGGGGTTGGTTAGTTGGTGGGTTGGTTGCTTGGCTTTGGTTTTTCGAGACAAGGTTTCCTTATGTAACCTTGGCTGCCCTAGAACTATCTCTGTACACAAGATTGGCCTCGAACTCACAGAGATCTGCCTGTCTGTGCCTCCCCAGTGCTGGGATTAAAGGTGTGCACCATCACATCTGGGTTAGAGAAAGATTTTTAGTAAGATATACAAAGCTTCTTAACAAACTGACAAGAACCATAAACAATAGAAGAGTGTGAGCCATACCAAAAGAAGATATTTGTAACGCATAACAACAAAGGCTTTGTATGTAAACATATGCAAAAAATAAAATTTACTATAAAAAGACAATGATATATAAAATAAGCAAAGGATATGAACATTATTTATAATAGAAGGCATTAATCAAACCAAAAACCCCACAAACACTACTTGTAAGTCTGCTGCAGTACCATTCTGTAGTATTGGAAGAATCGGAGTAACTGACTACCTATTAGTAGGGGAATAAATAAACTGTAAAGTTCTACATAAATGACAGTTCATATGGTAATTAATGTGAATCTACATAGATTATGAATGCACAATGAAGTAAACACAATATCATGTAAGAGAGACATACAATATCATGTAAAAGAGACATACTTGATTAGGACAATTTTTGCAAAATGTAAAATTAAAATAGCATACTGCAGTTCCTTGTGTTCATCACCTTGCCTCAGCAGTTATCAACATTTTGTCAAATGTTGGCATTTTTTTGTTTTGTTTTGTTTTGTTTTTCAAGACAGGGTTTCTCTTTGTTACCTGTCTGCCTGGACTCGCTTTGTAGATCAGGCTGACTTCAAACTCACAGTGATCTGCCTGTCTCTGCTTCCCCAAGTGCTGGGATTACAGGCGTACACCACTATGCCTGGCTTGGTATACATTTTTAAATGCCAAAATTGATGTAAAGAAATGGCTATCTACTACAGTTTGTGAATGAGCAGTGAACAGGGAGGGCAAGAGCAGGTCTAGTGCAGGCACTGTGAGGATAGCCCTGCAACTGGACAGTGACCGTCTAGTCCAGCTTCCTCGAAGAGCAGAGAAGAGCTCAAGAATGGACTGATAAAGTTTCTAGGACAAAAGTTTCCTTTTGTCAGAATAGCACTACATGCCATAAAAGCTAGGAATAAAATAGATGCAATGTGGCTTCCAGGAACGTGCAGAGAAACTCAATACACAAACCATCGAGAGCATAGAAGCACTGAAGGCACTAACACTACACCTGTTCCTCCTTAGATTCATGACCAAATAATGTGACATCAATTTTACTTCTGTAAAGATACGAATTTTTATCTGATACATTTTTGTTAGGTTTTGTGTGTTGTTTATTTGTTTGTTTGAGATAATCCCATGCTAGCCCAAAATTCAATGATCCTCCTGCCTTAGCCTCCAAAGTACAGGGATGTGTCTTCACACCTGCATAACCTTAGAAAACACTTGAGCAAAGCACTATCATAGCTATTTCCTCTCCCCAAACCCTCCCTTCCCTTCTCCCTAGTGTCAGACTTGTCTTAAACAGAGAACATCAAGTTTTTTCCTGAGGCCTCTTTGCTGTTCTTCCTTGCATCACCTCCCTCATATTCACAATGCTTCAGGGCAAACAGAGAAGGCAGATATCCTGGCTCTACCACCCGCAGTGTCCCTGAGCATGGAGCGAGCTAGAGGACCTCATATTGTTTGGAATGAGGGACGCATACCTTTTGAAACAGTGTGCGGCTGTGAGGACCCAGCAGCTGCTCAGAAGGGTGGCTCCACAAAGCAGCCTGCCGTCTCCATGGGATGACTTCAGCCGGAGGGAAGCCTGCCAAGGCCAAGCACCCCTAGAAGAAGTCAAGCCACACATTCAAGACAGCAGAAATGCAAAGGAGAGCATTTCTCCTTCAGCGCAGGTGGCGGGAAGAACTCAGAGTGGAGTGATACCATGAGGTTCTTCCTACATGAAGACCAGTGCCCACACAACTCAATAGCCACAGAGATCAGCAACTCTGAAAACTTGTCTGTGACATCTGTATACATCCCACTGTCTCTGACTCTCTTGCGAGCAGTCGTCTTCTTTATGTTCCATGAGTCCTGTGTAATTTACCCTAGGTCACTTACAAAGCTTATACATGTAGCCTAAAGATGTACTTGAACCAAATGCTGGTTTCCCACCAGTGAATTAAAATTAAATTTTCTTTGAAAGAAACACTCAAATAAGAAACAAATATCCTCATTCATGTCATGGTACCTGTGCATTCATACACATGCACACACACACACACACACACACACTATTCCTTGGTTTGCTTGAGCACTGGAAGTCACTTTAGTGACTACACTGTCTTCTTTCTTCCTTGATGCCTTCTCTATCCTCTCTCCTGTCTCTTCCTCTCCTCTCTCCCTTCTCCCTCTTTCTGGCCCTTATGCAATGATGGTGCATAAGCTAAAAATTGTAACTTGGAGTTTTCACTATGCACGAAAACTCACGTGGCCCTTTCAGTATTCAAATGCTATACAACAGTGGTTGTCAATCTTCCTAATGCTGCAACTGTTTAAGACAGTTCCTCCTGTTGTGGAAACTCAACCATAAAATTATTTCGTTGTTCCTTCATAACTATAATTTTGCTACTGTTCTGAATTGTAGTGTAAATAGCTGTGTTTTCTGATGGCCTTAGGTAACTCCTGTGAAAGGGCTATTGAAAGCCCAAGGAGGTTGTGGCCCACAGACTGAGAACCACTCTTCTGCAACCACAGTGTAGGTTTTTACCAGTTTACCATTTCATTAATATGAGACTACATAAATATGCATTAGGTGATGCTCTTATCTATATGTGTCTTAAATTTTAACTTGTTGGCTTGTAATGGAAAGAACTTAAAGGTCTCTATATTGACAGCACCTGTGCATTAGCCTTTCAAAGTTTATATACATCAGATGTGTATTTCTGGTTTGGAATAAGCTGCCATTTTAATTTTTCTTGGCTTTTCCTTAATTCTCTCTCTCTCTCTCTCTCTCTCTCTCTCTGTGTGTGTGTGTGTGTGTGTAGGTTGGAGGGTAACTTGTGAGAGTCAGTTCTCTCCTTCCACCACATGAATGTTCTGGGGACCAAACTCAGGACATCGGGCTTGGCAGCAAGCACTCTTACCAGTGAGCCATGCCCTGTCACTGGCCCATGCAGAGTTTTATGCAGAATGATAACTTCTGAAGGATTATGAATGGACATCTTACATTGATTTAGAATAAACCCAGTTTCCATTAAATGGCTCTTCACAGTTACATGGTTTGTTTCTTGCCACATTTTGTGTAAGAAACACATATCCTGAGTCACACATGGTGATGTAACAACATGGCCCATATATAGTGAATGTGTGTCAAAGGGCAGGAAACCTATCAGTTTAATCATTATTTAATTTGTAAAATGATGAAACAGGCCCCATACATAACAAAGGTAACCCTGAGTCTGTACCCTTCTAGCATACACATATATCAATAACACTGCAATATCAAAATCTCCTTGAGGAACCCTTTACCTTAAAGAATTGTTCCCACCAATGATCCGCTTCTGTCGACGGTGCAATAATCTCAGTCCACATCCTCGTGAGAGCATCTCTGAAAGCAGAAGGGCACTGGCACCCATCGCCTCCCCAACCCCATGCACCCTCCTCTACCTTAAATAGCTTTTCTCTGAAAATCATAGCATAATTTTTCTTGGGACAAAAATAAGAATTATCTTTTAACCAAACATCTGTATGCAAGTAGATCAGAAACTTTATGAAGTTTCCAATCATTCGGCTCTGAAGGATTTCATGGGTTGCCACAATGACCCTGGTTATCTTTCCCAAGATAACATTTCTATCATAAGTACACAGAGTTCAATTAAACATGAGAAAGTGGCAAATATTTACAAAAGAAAAGCAAACATATAAAGCGTGACTACATTTTAAAATAATTTACAAAGAATTTATGTAGGAGTAGTTTAAGTGTATATACATAAATATACATTATTTATTTATAAATATAAATAATTTAAAATATGAAGTACATAGTGTACACACGTGTTTTTATTTTTGTTATTTTTATGTCTGTATAAGAAGAGTAAGAATTGTGCCAAGAACATGAAGACCGAATCAGTGCTAATGGTTCCACGGGAATCCACCAGAGAGCCAGCAGGACTTTTTGGCAAAGAAAGTGGTGCATAAATGTGTACCAAGATGATTAGTTTGCCGAATGACCTTAGGGGCATGCCACCAAAACCTGACCCTTCATCCCTGTGGATTTGCAATTTATAATGGCATTGCAATTTATAATTTGAGAAAAACTTTGCAATAATGCTCCACATTGGGCCAGTGTATCTGATGCCAAGCACAGCAATGCTTTAATACTAAGCAAGCAAAACTTAAAGTGTGCATCACTCTGGGGCAAGCACCTGACTTTAAGAAACAAAACTCAATTTCAGGCTGTACACTATCAGAAATAATTAAGAAGCAGGACTGGATTCCCTTATAGGAGTATCCTATCAGGTGACCAATCACCAATCACTCGTGATTAATTGTCTTATGGAAGTCACAGGTTCTGAACTGCAACAAAAAGCATAAGGTAATGAAGCAAATCATATCATGTAGCTAAAGATGAAACATTTTCATTGAGGAATGGAAGCACTGCCCACCATAGAAAAACATCAAAATAAAATGTGTTTAAACACCTGGTTTTACATTTTTCAGCTGCTTCAGGAATTTGACATAATCCAAAGAATTTGTTATATTCAATTTGTATGAATAATTTAATTATTGCAAGGAATCTAACAAAGTAAGTTGTTTTTAGGGTAAGTTATGCTGAGGAAACCGAGTCACGTCTTTGGGGAAAACAGGCTTCTGAGGATTGTGGTCACACCCAGAAGCCCCTCAGAATCAAAGAGCCATGTTAACGCCGTGCAGCTTGCTCTTGGTATCTCAACAATTATTAACGAGGGGGTGTATGAATGAACCAAAACTATCCTTCTATCTAGTTCAAAAGTGCTTGACTTTCTATAAAAGATAACCAAGGATTCCTCAAAAAAGCTGGTTCTCTCATTCTTTCTCTTAAAGCTGTATTATTTCATACTTCTTGAATATACCAAGAACTTTCAAGAATTCTAAGTATGCAAGAGCTATTTACTGTGCAATAAATATTTACTATTTATTGTACTGTACTCTCAATTTCCTTAAGTTTTAAATTTTTAGAGAATAAAATCTACAGAAGAAATTTTATCTTTTAAAAATTGACTTTAATCAGATGTGGTGGCTCATGACTGTAATCCCAGTACTCAGCAGGATGAGGCAGGAGCATCATTGTGATTTTGTGACCACCTGAGCTGCACCATGAGTTCCAGACTAGTCTGAGCATGAGTGAGAGTCTGCCTCAAACAAAACAAAAGTCTCGTAGGAATTATCTCTGCTCTTCAACATACTACTCGTAAGAATACTCTCAATCCTGAGAGTTTAAAGATAGCAACAAGCCAGATACGTGTATTACATTCAAAGAGGGCGATACAGAAATGGCTGAGGGTGTGAAAGTGGCTGATCTCAGAGACTGCGAGGTGCTGGGAGCCCCACTCCTGCCCCTCTGTCAGCCATACAGACACAGCATAAACAAGAACACAAACAACAAGGACTATGTGCATTTCCTCTGCACTAGGATCTTGTTAACAAAGTCCCCTATAGTCACGCGAATTAGCAACTCTTGACTTGCATGGAGGCCCAGAAGTGACTGACCTTTCTCACCACGGCTCGATGCTTTCTTCTCGTAACAGTCGCAGATGACGCCTGCATCCTCACTGTGACGACAGTTATGCCTTCCGATGGCTTGTTTGGCACAGTCAGCCAGGGTCTTCTCATTCCCCGAGCACTTCACATTATCCATGTGGATGGGTCCTTTTCCTTCCCCAAAATAAGCCATGGTCCTTGCTCTGGCAGGGCCCCTAGAAAGAGAGCGTTCTTCAGAAGCGGAGGTCAGCCAGCCAAGTTCTGACAGAGTTCAACACATACCAGCTCAACTCTGCCTTCGATCTGAATATTAAAATTTGTATACGTGTGTACTGAAAGTCACTTCTTGTGACTGTCAAAACATTAGTGTGCATCTAATTCAGGTTCTCCTTAGAAAGTCACACATAACGGAATGTCAAAAATAAGGTCACCCCAATTTTCACTCTTTTAATATCACTGCCAATATGAGATTAAATAATAACCAGAGACTTACAGACTAATTTTTCTCCTCCTTTTAAAGCAAAATTTACATTTTTAACACAGAAAAATGTTGGAATTATGGAAGGCAGAATTATTTTGGAATATTTCTTTTTGTTATCTTAACATTACTTTCTGATAGTCTATAAATCTAAAACCTTTGTTAAAAAGACAACTAAAAAGTCCACATTTAATTAAATTTCTAATAAATTACTGAACTCAATTATGAAAGGAAAAATCATTAAACTTAAAATCAGGAAAACTATCCTTAACATATCAGTTAAAAATTATTAAGCAAGGATATAAATAAAATAAAAATACTGATCACCTTACTAAATACCACACTAAGTAGAATGAAACAATAAAGCAGAAATCCGGTGTTTATAATAAACATTTACAAATATATTTGTTGGTAAATGCTTTTTTTTTTCTGTGCTTTTTTTCTGGGTTTTTCTGTGTAGCCCCGGCTGTCCTGGACTTGATTTGTAGACCAGGCTGACCTTGAACTCATAGCCATCCACCTTGCTCTGCCTTCCTGAGTGCTGGGATTACAGGCATGCACCACCACACCCAGCGGTAAATGCTTTTTTAAGGGAGAAAATAACATACATTATAGAAGGAAATGCCAAAATCTACTCAAAATTTTAAAAATCCAACAACTGAGATAAAAAGCAAGCTAGATCCCAAATAAAATAAACCCAATAAAAACAGATGCCAAAACATTGCATTTTTATATAAAAGAAACTACTGATGGCCAGTAAGTAAATGGAAATGTATTTGATCTCATTAGGAATTAGTGATGAGGTAAACACTAGATATTCACAAATTTAAAGAATACTACGGAGTGTGTATATCAGTGTAGCCACATGGGAAAGCGACCTTGCAACCCTGGACAAACTTGAATGTCCCCGTAGTCAACATGCTGATGGTGATATTCCTCCTGAGTATATTCCCTAAGAGCTCTCTTGAACAAGTCCCTATAACAGCACCTGGGCGCTATCTCACTAGCCCTCTCTCCATGTAGTACACTGTACCATCACTGAGACTGACAGTCTCCACCATGGAGAAGGTCCTCACTAGAAAAGACTCCTCAAACTTCCAACCTTCCAGAACTGTAAGCTGAACGAACTTCATTCTTTACAAATTACTCAGCCTGTGCTTTTCAGTGACAGCAATGGAGAATGCACTACTACAAATACACGTGCAGTACCAACACAATAAAGAGCTAAGTTGTATATTTGTGGAATTTAACATCAGAGCAAAATGAACACAAATTCATCACACCCTCCTGCATAAAGAGGTATCTCGAAAGCAATACAGAAACAAGGCAAGTAATTGAAGATCCGGAAGCAGGATAAACTGACTTTCAAAATCAGATTTTCTAAAGCGGATCAAACTATTGGCTAAAGGAAAACATATTTTTATTTTCTAAAAAAAAATGCAAGAGGACTGCACAAAATTTGGGGGAGTTTTTACTTCAGGTAGTGGAGAGACAACAGTGTGACCGGCACCTTAGGCACCGAGAGCTACAGTGACACTCCATTTCCTGAGCATGGTGGCAGTGACGCAGTGCTTCACGCTGTTCTGCGAACCATGCAAGCCTATGCTTGTATGTATAAACAAACACATGCACACATATATTTATTGTGGAAGGAGAAAAATTTAAATACAGCTTCCGGGAGGAAAGTAACTACATGTTCCTGTATTTCAATTAAGTATTTTTATTTTCCTTCAGGTACTTTTAAATGGATAACAGGATCAGCTTTATCTTCCGCTGGATATTACAGAATGATGTAACTGTTTCTTCCAGTTAGCTTTAGTTGTCGATTTGACCCAGCCTTGACCTCAGAGTTATCTGGGGACTTTCAATTGGATGGTTGGCTCAATCAGACTGGTAGACATAGGTAGGTCTATGGGGCAAATTCTTAATTGTTACTTTACGTAGGTGGGCTCAGCCCACTGTGAGCTGTACAATCCCCAGGCAGGTGAGACTGTGTTAAAAAACAAAACAAAACAAAACAAAAAAGGCAGTTATGTTTAAGATGAAATAAATCCTTTCCTCCCAAGTGGTTTTTGGTGGTGGTGTCTGTCACAACAGAAAGCAAAGTTGAATAGTGTTGTATTTTAAACAACATATACAACTACACCAGAAATCAAGTCCTTTGCAAGTATTTAAATGTAAGACAAATAAAACATACTTAATTGTATATTTCTATTAAAGCTGTGGTAGTGGCATACCACATTAAATTTTGATTAGGAAAGCCACCCTAATCAATAAGCTATTTCAGAGCAAACCCATTTTAAACCTGTTCACACAAAGTTCAAATAAATTGGAATTTCCATCCTGACCGGTTGTCCTAGCTCTGTGTATTCACTAATCTCAGCATATTCTGTTAGCACTCCAAGAACAATGTGCTTACATGCTATAGTTTGAGAAACATTATGAAACACATAATTGAAGAATGCCTTTGGCTTTTCTGTTCATGCTAGCATATCATATTTGTTCCATGTGTCCTGGTTTTTATGGCCACATTTCTGGTTTCCTTCTATAAAATACTTTCCCAGTTCTATTCTGATTTTCACTGTTTGCACAGGATCCTGCACAAATGGGATTGTGGACATGAGGACAGATCTCTAGGGTGTCTGCACATGAGTCTCAGACCTTTGCATGGCATACACTGTTTGGGGGGATTGATTTTTGCATATAAATGTGTTGTCAAAACTTTTTATGATTCAAAATAAACATGGAAAAAGGACCCCCTGCTTAAGTCACATATGTGTCCACAATTGTATGTGTGATACCACACAAAATATCATGTTCTCTCAATTGGAAATCTAAAAGCATTCACATATATCTAGACTTATCAGATATTGAAATTCTCATTTAAATAACAATTTCAAGGCAAATCATACATAGCCAAGAAACCAGTGCTAAACAGAACGTCTTCCACTAGCCAAGCAGAGGGCGGAATCCATGAAGTGTAGTCATCTGTTTTCAAATGGAGGAGTGAATGATAGAAATACAGAAAGCAAAGGACATTTAAAAATCACACTTTGTCTAAACCCACCTCTGCCTTTAGAGTAGACTACTCTCCATTTCTCTACCATATATTTTGAAGACTGCAGGTCAGTATTGCAAACAGACCCAATGACCGTTAAGTAACTGATCCACCAAGTAAGCCATAAACAAGGCATTAAATTAAAGTATTTTAATAAAAAATGTTAAAACTTTATAAAATATAGGTGCTATTTCGAACAAAATGTATTCTACACCAAAATAACTTATTTAATTGACCAATACTTAAAAGATGCATTAAATAAGGTTATATTTTGTAAATACAATCATTATTAGTTACCTACTATGAATTGGGTAACATATATACTAGCATATATTTCACAGCTATATAACCGTGTTTGTTTTGTGTGTGGTGATAAAGTGTGCAGGCACATGTGTCAATAAACACACGTGAAGGTCAGAGCAGGACGTTAGGGGTCTTCCTCCTTTCCTCTCTATCGCTGAACTGGAAGCTCCGTCTGGCTATGCTTGTCAGACAGCAGCTCTCAAGGTCTGCCCATCCCTATCTGGCCACAAGCATGCACAGCTAGCCTGGCTTTCTATGTAAGTTCTGAGTGGTCAAGGGCAGGTCTTCATGCTTGCAGAGCAAGCACTCTGACCCACTGAAGCACTTCCCTGGCCTCTGCGTTCTAACTTGTACTTCTATTTGTAAACCCCAATCCCCCTGTTTTCACTGTTATTCATAAAAAAGCCAAATCACCCAGCTGAGAACCTGCCTTCTCCAGATTCAAATGACCATACTTTCTACTCTCACACTGTAAACAGGCATTTCTCCATAAGCCATATCATGGCCTTCTCCCACTGAGGAACACTACACCACACATCAGCACTAGCCTGAGGGCTGTTTCAAGCAGTGACACTCACACACACACGTACACACACACATGCATATGCACACATGCAGGAGGGAAAATATAAAGCACTGAGTAGATTGTACAAAAAGCCAGGTTTTCACAAGGATGACAACTGACAGAGAGAGTAGCGTGCTGGCCACAGCTCCATCAGCATCTGTTTGCAGTTGCTCCGCACAGCTCGACTGCGTGAGTAACAAGAACCAACTACTGGTTCACTGAGTGAAGCTGTGATGAACTAAATGCCCATGGCTGAGGACAGCAGTGTTACAGTCAGCGCTAAGCTGTCTCACGCTCACAGAAACGCTGTATTTGTGATGTTATGTAACCTATGCTTTTTGGAAAACCGTAATAAATATAACTAGACTACTGCTTCTTTATAATTCCATATCAGCAAGCTGTGGATAATTTTAATTGAAGAAACTCATTTTATACAAAGGAAACTCACTAGGTGAATTTAAAAAAGAGTCAGAGAAACCATCGCCAAGTACCATCCCAGAGAACCATGCCTTTCTTACGTATAGCCAAGCTGCCGGCAGACCACAGCTGCATGTTTGTCTGTCCATCCATCGTCGCAAATTGTTCCCCATTGGCCATTGACAAAAACCTCCACACGTCCTTCTTTCTTATTTTCTCCATCCATTAGTCTGACAGGAAAACCTAAGTCGTGATTTAAAAATATCAGAAAAGTCAAAACAAGCTGAGTTAGGCTAAAGCATGAAAACCTTACAAAATATAATTTTAAAAATCAGATATAAAATCAACTAGCAATTCTTCTTTTGGAGAAGGAGATGAAATACCATCACAAATAAAATTTGTGTTCACTTGTCTTTATGAAAGCCCTGCAATCAAAGGGCTCGTCTTGCTCAACTTTCTATCCCTAGCATTTGGAAATGTCTCATATGCAGAGGACAAGAACTTCTCAAATGAATAGATAGATGGACCAATGCCAGATGGATGGATGACACTCTAAAATCATGAGCTAGCTGTCTTTGTTACAGCTAACTTCTAAATAGAGCATTAACAGAGTTATTTTGTTTTAAGTCATTTTGTAACTCACGAATGTAGTTACAGGTTAGGATTTCTGAAAGGTTGAAACGGGTACAAAATTGGCATATGTGGGTAAGTTAGTTGGGTAGGCCACTAGAAAGAGTGGTATGGAGGAAGTCAGCTGTCAGAAAAATTCTAAAACCTCCTACTTGGCTATTTATTTAAAAGGAAGAACTTAAATCACAAGATGTATTAATGTTTAAAAACCTAGAAACTGATCTCTAGTACATTACTGTTGAAACTGCATAAATGATAGGCTATCACATCCCTATCTGCTGCCATATGTATAGATAGGTAGATTGTAGATAGATGTACATACACATAGATACAGATACAAATATAAAATAGAGATCATGATGGATAGATAGATGGTGTCAATCAGGGCCTTTACTGAGACTTATTCTCCAGGATAGAAAGGTGCGGTCATGAAGCTGCATCCCAAGTCAATACAAGGTGTCCTCATGGAAGACAGAGTTAAAAATAAATAAATAAATAAATAAATAAACAAACAAACAAAAAAAAAACACGATGATGTGAAAAGACAACAGGAGAAGATCTACCATCTACAAGCTGAGGACAGGAACCTGAAGAATATTTGCAGTCCTTTCTTCAAAATTCCATCTCCAAGAGCCAGTCTCACTGAAACCTTGGTTTTGAATACCTTACTTCTGGACTGTGAGGTGACAAATATCTGTGTTGACACCACTCCATCTGTGGTCTTCACAGCCATGCAGCAGACTGATACTCACACCTTTGGTTGCCTAGTTACTGGAAGGGTCTTATAGCTTCAGGGGAACTTACTAGTGAAAACTGATTGGTAAAGATGATTAAGACAACCAAGGACGTGGAACCAAGGAGCTAATGACCAAAATATCACTTAACGCATGCTTAAAACAACATATGGGATTATTGAATTGACATTTGTTAACTAACAGAATTGTTGGCAAGATGAACACATTTTATTTTTTCTTCTTCATAGTTCCAAAATCCACACTCACCCCCAAAAAATATGCCATCATGTAAAGC
Source organism: Pachyuromys duprasi (assembly GCA_028658305.1). Taxonomy (NCBI): domain Eukaryota; kingdom Metazoa; phylum Chordata; class Mammalia; order Rodentia; family Muridae; genus Pachyuromys; species Pachyuromys duprasi. Next base: position 73,473,452 of record CM053744.1, read on the forward strand.
ACCCACTGAGATTCACATGCTACGACACAATGAAATGTGAGGTCATTGGGTGTGTCCTAATTCAGTATAACCTGTGTCCTTACAAAGGCAGAAAACTTTTTTTTTTAGTTCTCCATCCTTCCTTGTTGTGCCCAGAATGATTTGACCCTTGACTTCAATCCTTGATCAAGAGAGATAACTACATAGCAGAGTCAAAACCAACAAATGTTCAAGTAAATATTCTATGCACTTTTAACTAGTAGCTTTCAAAGTGTGGCAAGTTTTAGCTATGATTTAAACAGACTATTTGAAACTTTAAATTTCTTATTAGTGTGTCTGAAATGTCAGTGTTCTTCACGTGAGAAGGTTTTAAAAAAATGGTGATTCCTCAAAGACAAAATTCAAGGTGATGAAAAATTTTCAGATTCTTAGTTTCCTTTTTTTTTACATTTTAAAATCTTTTTTAATATTAAAAAATACATCCACTTGGAATTAGCTTCCTATGATCTATCTGAATAGTTTTAAGAAAAATTTAACATATTTTATTTAATTTATTTTTATGTGTATAGATATTTGCTTGTATATATGTCTGTGCGTGGCTGGTACCTAGAGAGGGCAAACGAGGGACTGGGATCCCGTGAGAAAATTAAACCTCAGACCTCTGGAAGAGCAGCCAGTGCTCCTTACCATGGAACCAGGTCTCACTGGGACCCGTGCCCAGGACCATGAGTGTTGAGATACATGGACAACCTAGGAGAGTTGGTTCTTTCCTTCTATCATGTGAATTCTGGGAACTAAATTATAAACTGGGTTTGTTGTTGTTGTTTGCTTTGTTTTATTTTTGTTTTGTTATTATGCTACTTAGACGTTTACTGGAAAACAAATCCAGAAATAGAAATGTAATGATAGTTGAGGACTCAAAGGTTCTTTTTCTTGGGAAGCAGACCTTTAAACAGGAAGTCAAGGATGGAAAACGCTTCTCATTCCAGGCCAATGGCTGGAGAAGCAGAGTGAAGGCGGCACCCTGTCCTCACCTGGAGAAAGCCTGCGTCCATCGTTGTCAGGGTAGCAGGTGAGGCCCACATCTTCCCTGTGGCTGCAGTCATGCCTTCCCCACTGTCTCCTGGCACAGTGGAGGAAGCTGGCTTCTTTCCCTGAGCAGCTGACGTCATCCAGCCATATGGGCCTGTTGCTGCCTTCAAAATGGTTTACCGAGGACTGTTTGCCGTATCTGTGGCGAGGAAATGAACACTATTCGCAAAGCCGCCATCTGAGGCATCGAGGGGCCAGTAAAAGAAACAACCTAATTTAGTTACGTGACTTCAGAGGGTAAAAATCTGACCTTTCTCCTGCCTTGGAGACCCGACTGTGCTTGCTTCGCTGTGTATTTCAGTCATCTTAGCATCCTTTGTTTAACTTGATGAGTAACTAACCGGTAATTCATTCTTGTGTTTTGTCTACAGTTTAACCCATCAGCCAGAGAGCGTGCAAAGAGATAAACCTCAAATTCCTGGCCATGGAATAATTCTGCGAAGTAGAGAGGGAAGACAATTGTTTGGTTTGGATCTCTGCTCAAACTCTCTGAGTTGGTCTGATCCGTTCCCCTCCGTCCTCTGGAGTCCTCCAAGACAGTGTCATAACTCAGTGACTGCTCAGAAATAGGACCCAATCCTCCATTAAAATTTTGGTATCAAAGTAAGAATAATGGCAGTGTTCTTTTCATGAGGTTATGTAAATTTAATGCATAAATATTTTTATAAATGACACTGTGTGCCAATTGACTTTATTACTTATATGTTTCTGTGAATGATAAGCTGTGAAATAGCAAATATTTATAAAATTTAAAAACTGGCAGGGAGGTAACTCTGCATTTATTTTGACCCCTCTCTCAATTTTTCTTTCATTCTGTAAGAATCATGGAGCTGAAAGATCCTCAAATTGCTTTCAATTCTCAGAGTCTGAAATTTAACTCTCAGTCAGAATCTTATGCCAACGATTCCCCTCACTTGATAATTTTAATACTTCTTTACTAAAGATATGAATACTTTTTTCCATTTTTTCCATGAATTTTCCTGATAGTTCTACTGTGCAGTCACTAAATTTATCTAACTAGATGAATTACTTAATAGGATAAAGCAGCACAGGTTTTGAGGAGTTGTTTTAAGGCTATTTTTCTAGCTAATCAAGTTTTAGCACAAAAACCAATGAACTTAATTGATCATTGCTGACACTTTCAAATTAAAGCATTCTTCCAGCAAGTGCATTAATCTTATTTCTCTCCCTCTAATTCCGCCACAAAATATATAACAGGAAGTTTTGCTAGCTTGGGACTGCATTTATACAAAGAAACCAAGTTTACTCTTTCTCATCCCAAGCAAAGCATTGCTTAGAGAACTTCCTCTGTAACTTAAATGTGTCGCACGCTCGCACTGACACACGAATGAGAACATTTTAAGTACTCATAAGTCCAGATAATTTATCCAAGAGAGAAAATGGCATGGATCTTTGAAACTAAAGTATATAAAATATGAAGGGTTTGAAACTAAATATATAAAATATTAGTGTCACTTGATTATTTTCATTAATGAGGAAAAATGTGAAAATAAATGGCCAAAGGTAGACACATCTTCACACATCTGTGCAAACTGAGATTACAATTGTCAGCATAACAAACTCACTTAACGCAACTCTTTGTATGCTAAGAAGCTCTTGTTAAATAAATGGCCAGATGTATTTGGCTGTTGTTCCCCTTAACCTAATAATTTCAACAACTGCTGTCCCCCCAAAATTAAAAATGTCAGTGAATTTGTCCATTTGTAGCTTCTTTTTTTAAATATTTTTTATTTATTTAACTTTATTTTATATGCGTTGGTATGAAGATGTCAGATCCCTTGGAATTACAGACAGTTCTGAACTGCCATGTGGGTGCCAGGAATTGAACCCATGGCCCTTTGAAGAGCAGTCAGTGCTCTTAACCTCTGAGCCATCTCTCCAGCCCCCAATTTGTATCTTCTTGATAGTATTATTTGTGATTAAACTAAAAGTTAATCCTACCCTAGAAAATTAACCTGAATATAATTAAATCATGGTGTGAATATTTGATGAGTATCAAATTTGTGACTCTGTGTCATTAAAGTAAAGCAGGTGTCTATAAAATCAGGGATTTAATACAACAGCTGATACAGAATTACACATGATGTGTGAGAATGGGAAGTTATATATAATATTTTCTTTCTTTTTCAAACCTTTCTTTTAAAAATACATATTTGAACATAGCTTTACCCAGCTTGAAAAGCTGTATATTTTAAAGTTTAGTGAATATTTGCAATTAACTGTATTTCAAGTTGAAATGATATAATTTCACCAATTTTTAAAATTATGATATAGAAATATGAAACACAAGAAAAAAGGGGCATCCATGGGCTTCATTTGAATGTGTACATCAAGGGTGTCATTTCCAGCTATTCAACCAACTTAAGCCTTTACACTGGAATGCATTATGTATGTACCATGACATATATTGCCAATGTGGTACTCAGACTGTAAGTTGGCAAGGTCAAAGGCCAGCTCTAAAGGTCACCTCATGACAAGCAGGCTGCTCTTTTCCAACAAAAGTGTCAATTATCATCATGAAAGAACCATGTGACACCACAACATTCCTCACTGGAATTGCTGAAATTTTAGACACAATGATGTCAAAACTAATAATACTCAGTATTAATAATATACCATAATAAAAGCAAGCATTCAGAAAGTTTGCCTGAGTAGACAAATGAATGGACCAGAAATCACTCATAGCTTCAACCACTTTTTTCAAAAGAAAAGAGATGTTGGTAGGAAAGGTACATGAAATAAATAACAATAGATGATTCCTCACTATCTTTAAAAATGTCATTTTTAATTGTAATTCCATTTTCAGGTAGATAGATGAGGTACACAGGTAGGTAGGTAGGCACGTAGGTATATAGGTAGGTAGGTACAAAAGTAGGTAGGTAGGTAGGCGTTACTGATATGACAGACAAATGATGACAGACTATAGATGATGACGATGACAGATGGCAAGCAAATAAACAGATGGCAGGAGAAACATCAACAAGGAACTGATAGGTTATGCATATCTATTTTCAGAAATTAAAGGTAAGGATTATGCACTAACTCTGACTTTAAAGATGTGTTTTGGCATTCAGTGTCCCCACACCAATGAGCCTTACTTAAATCCCAGCAGCCGACAAGCCACGTATGTGTTCATCTCAGTCCATCCATCATCACACACTGTTCCCCACTGTCCCTTATAGTATACCTCCAAGCGACCTTCATGGCTGCTTTTCCCTCCTGTGAGTCTGAGGACCCCATCTGTAATAAGGAGATAAAAACACAAAGCAAATTAACTTAACAGAGAGAGAGAAAGCACGCACCTTTGTTTGACTTGATGTATCACTGTATTTAGAACTCCCTCTCAACCATATGATGACCCAGCATTATGACTCTACTCAGTCATGTGAGGTCATTGCACTCTTCCTGAAGATTAACACATCCATCTTCCTGATACTTGTACTCTATTCCCCAAGCAAAAAATACATTCTGATGTAATTTCTAAGTACACATTTTTGGTTTTCTATGTTAAATCCTATTTTGGAAATTTCCCATAATTCCAGTCCTCTTAAATCTAAGCAACAGTATTCATTTTCATTGAAATACAAAAAAAATAGTGACTTAGAGATGGTATCTCAAATTTTTAAGTGCACATCAAAATACTGAACTAAGAATGCAGGAAAGGCTACTTGTCAATGAGGCCACTATTTCTTGGACACCCACGAGTGATAAAAACACATCTTGGCTTTGGATTGGTTTCTTTTCTGATAATACAAATCTGAAATTTGAATCGTATCAATTCAATGAGTAATTTATACACAAAGAATTCTACAAAAAGTTTGTAAGCAGATAGCACAATAAACTTCATTCCCCAAAAAGGCAGATTTAAAAGCCATTTCCATCCAAAATAATTCAAACACCTTTCAAAGAAACACAAATAACCAAAGGGTAAAACATACTTTTCATAGATATTTGGGATCCACTGAAGCAACAAGTCTTTTGACACAAAAGCATCTGGTGACTGAAATTTTATTGTCTGCAAAGCATTGTACCACTATTAATTCATAGTGTCCATCATAGCACTAATGGGCGTACCTCATCTGAAAATGGTTATAGTGACTCAAGGAATTAGCTTTGGTGTATACTAGAAATTTGTATTATGTATAAGTACATTGTGTTGCTAATAAAAACAACAGCGTAATTAAAAATTTATCAAATCAGAATCCCATAGGCACTAATTCTTTCATTTTTCACAAACACAAATATAAATAAATAAATAATAATGCAGAGCATCCCCTTCTATAACCCATGGCCTATGTGGACAGACATGCTGCACTGTGCATTAGTCTAAAATTTGATCACAAAGCCAGCTTGGTGTTTTTATCAGTACTCACATCCACACAGTTTTACAGCAGCCATAAACACACTGTGGGAAAGACTGGTTACCAGCTGAATGGAATGGATCAAAGATCTAATATACTGCCACCTAATACCTGGCATGAACCACTGCACACTGATTCTGAGTACTGCACATTGCAACAAAATTATGGTCTCTGATCTAGCTTTGTAGATTCTAAGTAGACAGCTTTAGAAATAACTGAAATTTTTATATTTTGAAATACAAATTGCATTTGATTTTAAGTTTTGCTTAGGAGCATTATCTATCTGCTTATTTGATAACATCTAAATTGAGAAAGGAAGTTGAAGGACTACACCAGTCTTGAGGGCAGAAGGTAGCACGTTTAGGAGGTGACACCCTTACCTGTTAGAGGGACACAAGACACTCCAGCATCTTCTCTATGGCCACAGTTATGTTCTCCCCAGGAGCTCTTTGGACATTGCTCAATTGACAGCTCATTCCCGGTGCAGCGTACCTCATCCAACAATATTGGGCCAGATCCTTCCCCAAAATGTGCCTGATGCCATGCTTTGGCTATGCCACTGAGCAAACATAAAAAAAAAAAAAAACAAAAAACAAAAACAAAACAAAACAAAAAAAACAGATAAATTCTGGATTCCACAGTGAAAGGTGTTTCCATCTTATTTCCTCCCCTTTGGCAAAAACATAGCAATTAATCTCACTCCCCAATCCACTCCAGAGGTTATTCATGAGTATCATTACTCTGTTTTTGGCTCATCACTACACAGGTTTAAAAACGCCTGGTATTTCTCAAACTTTAGCCTCCCTTTTGCATTAATAACATCATCACAGTGTTTTACGAAGTACAGTACTGACTACACAAAAGAAACACCACATTTACAAGCCCTCTGCTAGAGGGCTGTTTATAACATAACAGAAATGCCATTTTAACAATGTTGAAGTGCATTAAATCATTTGCCTTGCTGAACAACTCAATATCATCTGTCTGCAGAAGTGTTTCATCATCTCAAAATAAAACTTCACCGTTATTACATTTTTAATGGGGCAATTTAGACAGAAACTGCTGTGGATCAGCAATGTCCTCATTCCATCTCCTTCATCCTGTCCATAGAGCAAAGGCAACGGCTGTAACACAAGCCACCCTGGCCTGTTGTGCCCCCTCCACACACACCTGGTCTTGGAGACAGGGTCTCAAACCATCTACATAGTCCAGTCCAGACTTAAGCTTACAGTAATCGTTCTGTTTCAGTCTCTGGAGTGCTGGATCGGAAGCATGAGCACTGTGCCCAGCAAAATGCCCTAGTATAGACGCAGAAGTGGAAGCAAGAAAGAATGAGGGTCCTGGCGAGTGTGGACCCACTAGGCTAGACTCGCTGGCTGCCTCTGGTCTCTTCTCTGAGAGCCAATTAAGTGTATGTTTAGCTTTGTTTACGCTGTTGCTATTTCCAATTCCTGTTATTCAGTCAAATCTATTTGTGGCAAAAACAGCATCACATGAGTTTACTTAAAACAAACTTCTCCTACAATTCAAAGTGTGGCTTAGACTCAGTGAAGAGGGCCATCGGCTGCTGAAATGACCGGCTTAGAGACTGCATTTCAGCCTCCTATTGCCTTTATCCTTGGACTTTAACATTAATAGCTTCACGTCATTGATATTGTACCATTCCCTTATTCATTATTTTATAACTCTCTTGAGAATTACAACAAAAACATATTAAAGGAAAAATATTCATTGAATGGGTGCAATAGCCCAATGATGGTAAAGTCTTATGCAGGCAACTTCATGGTTAAAGATCTGATTTGATTCATTTTATTAGGTATTATAAAGGTTGAAGGGGACTCAAGACCTGACGGAGTCTGCGTACAGTTTAGAGGGTGCCAAAGGGATGGCTTGAGGAATGTGTGTAAGGAGGGGTATGGAAAGAGTCAAGGAAAAGAAAAGCACATTGAGCACATTGACTAACTCTCCACTCTTCATAATTTGTCCCAACAAATAATAAGGAGCAGAATCTATTGAGCAGATGTAAAGAAAAAAAAAAAACAATGATATCCTAAAGTGAATGGTATTGCCAAAATGAGTTACCTTATGAATGAATTTGCTTTGAATTCTATGTCTGCGATTTGTACAGCTAATCAGATGATAGCAAACGATGACCCTTGGACTAAATCCTGAATGGCACCTATTTCCATGCTGTCATTGCACTGAGAAGGATTTTTATGAGTCCCAAAGGGCCAGTGGGAAGGGAGAGATTGAAATGATAATGAAATTGGTGTGTAACATTAACTAAATCCAACTTTTCTTCACAAAAGTAAAATTGTGTTGAAGCCAAATCATGTTTGTGCCTAAAGGCAGTGTTGGTGTCACAACGTAGCTGGGTGGCTACAAAGTCTAAGGAATTTTCTATCTGTTCGGTGGTGGATCAAATGAGAGATGTGCCCTAATAGCTCATGCACTTGAACACTTGATCCTCAGTTGGCAGTGCTGTGTGGAGAGGGATGTGGAGAGGAATCTTAATACAGCAACATGGCTGCTCTGATCACATCCAGAGACCTTTTAGGTCTGTGTGATGTGGCTGAAATACAGACATGCCCTTAGTGCACACCTTTAATTCCAAACAATGAAGGTAAAGTTAGTTTGTAAAAGGAAGCGCCCCTGTTTGAAAGAGGCAGAGGATGCAGGGAGTCCTAATGAGACTTAACGGGCTGAGGTCAGAAGGTAGGTGAGAAGGGTTTCCCCTATCTGAGGACTAGGGAAGGGGAAGAGGGGAGAAGAGGGAAGGAGGGTGAGACCGGGAGGAGATGAGGGAGGGGGCTACAATTCACATGTAAATTGAATAAATTATTTTAAAATGTTAAAAAAGAAAACAGTGTGTAATTGAGGCACAAAGTGGAAAATCTGAGAAAGATTTGCTAGAATGAGTCAGAGATAGGATATGTGCAACTTTTACGAGGACAGGAAAGAGAGGAGATTGAAGAGATTTAAGGGAGAGGCAGTTGAGTTGAGTTCAGTCAGTCAGTGGGGAGGACTGTGCAGTGGAGTTGAGTTCATGGCAGTTTAGTTTGTGGAGTTCAGAAGCACTTTTTACTGGGACAGTTCAGAGACAGGGTATAGAGAGAATAAGCTAGACACAGGTAATGACAGAATGAGCCAGAGAATGAGAAGGAGCCAGAAGGTTAGAATAGATTGCTAAAGTTAGTTTGAGGCTAAGCAGAGCAATTCAGTCAGAAGTGAGAGAAGCCAGTTTGAATCAGTCAGCTTGAAAAGGAGTTTGAGCCAGAACAGCTGAGTTGAACCAGCCAGCCAGAGTGAAGAAAAAGCTAAAAAGGGTGAGCTTATTCAGCAGTAAGCCTCCAAGACAAAAACTACATCAGGTGAATAAAAGATAGTTTTACAAGTATGGAACCTTTAAGGAGGAAGTACATTACTGTGGGGGCTTTAAGGTTTCATAGCTTGGCCCCACTTCCTGTTCTTTCTCTCTGCTTCCTGAGTATGTTGCACCTGTACTTGGCCAGCTTCTGGCTGGCACAAAGCTTGTGCCACCATGCTTTCCCCAACTGTTGCCTTGACTTTCCCACCATAAGGGATTCTATCACTTTGAAACTATAAGCCAAAAATAACCTTCCTTCCCCTCTAGTTGCTTTTCATGGTGATGATTTATCACAGGAACAACAACAACAAAATAACTAGAACATGGCCTTTTACAAGAGAAATTAATGTGATTCAGGGAACACAGTGCTACATAAGAGAGTAAGTGGAAACTGCGGGGCTGTGCAGGCCACGGGGAAGCTAAGCTTAGGGAAAGGCAAATTACCCACCTCCTCAGAGCTTTGCACCAGGGAAAAAAATGTTAAGGAAAATTTTCAGTCAGTACAATTCATTGACTACAATAAGACTAGAAGGAAACAAAAACCTCAGGGGATAATGTAAAATTTCATCCCAAACTCCTAACAGAAATGAAATTAAATCCAGATGGCTTAAAGATAGAAAAGGAAAAAAAAAGGAAGAAAAGAGAGAGGGGTAAGGAGTTGAACAAGTTCGCATGCTCATGAGCGTGTCTGTGAGTCTTTTCTGTGTGTCTGTCTGTATGTGTGTGTCTGTGTGAGAGGGAGCAGGAGTAGAGAATAGCAGAAAGTTACTAAGATAAAATAATAGGAGTGTTGCTCTTATAACCTTGGATATAAAAGATGAACAAGACAGGAATCCCAGAAGGCAGTAAACAAAGCCTAGAAAGGTTAAATTTGACTGTATACAAATTTAAAACTCTCACATAATCAGTCACAGGCAAATGACGTTTTAGAAGAAATGTTTGCAATATGTTAGAACAGCGAAACCAACTCCTAGTAATTACTAAGGATAAGAATATTATTAAATTTCATTGAACAAGAAGATAGCCAATTAAAAACAATAATAAGATAGATTAAAATAGAAAAAGAATTACCTGTGGCCACTGACCACATAAGATGTTCAATCTTGTGAGTGGGCAAATTTTAAAGGAAAGCAAAGCTTTCTTACCTGTCACATTTTCCCCACAGACTTAAAGGGTTACTATCACTTGCATGCAATACTTTGGCCAAGACTTTCTGGCCCCAAGAAAAAACAACACAATGCCCAGTGTCATCTGCTGACTGGGAGTGCTCCCATACTCTGAGCAGAATAACGGAGCTATGTTGCATTCCAAATCCTGTAGTTGTACGGCACAGGTTCTCGGACAAAAGCAGGAGAGCTGTGGCTTGCCTTTGGTCAGCCTCACATACTTAGGAAGAACCCAGCACAGGGGAGTGGAGGTCCAAACAGTGAGTCAGCAGAAGTCACTTATGCCAAAGTACTTCTAGAGCACCAATGCTCTTCTGTCTTATATATTTCCATATTTTCCACTGAAACAATATCGTGTTAAACATCTCAAAAAGATTTAACTAAAAGAAACTGGTCAGAGAAAACAATAATAAACTTGAGTGGGAGGGGAACATAATCAGAAAAATGTCATGTAGCATTAACTTTCCTGGTTAACGTTTGCGTTTATTAAAATCAAGATGACATCGTGAGTGTATGTGTATGTTTACGCACATATGCATACATACGCGTACAGAGATATAGTCCTTCAGCCAGGATTTCCTGCGGACCTGCTGCTGGTTTCCATGGGAAGAACAAAGAAATGTATGACTGCTAAAGAGATCAGACAGTACTGAAGAAAGAGAAATCAAACTCATGTGCCAGGGCTTCAAAAAGTTCTGTCTGAATTTGGTAGGCTGTGCATGCTTCATCTCCCCTTGTGGAAATAATTTTCACAGCAGCCTGCCCATTTTGTGCAGCGGCCTCAAGTATCCACTGCTTTCATGCCCTGACTACAGAGTAAGCTTATGGGAAACAATGTTCCCATATACTGCACTGGCTTATTTTGTGTGAACCCATTTGACCTAGGTGACAGCAATTCCCAGTGCACACTCGCTAGTTCTTTCTGTGTCAAACCCTCATCCTGAGTGTTCTCTTCACTGATCAAAGTGCATGGACCCATTATAGAAAAGGCCAAATAAACACCACCATTTTATTAACTCAAGACCCAACCTTGGCCACTATTTGAAGTAGACAAGGTAGGTAGGCAGATAAGCATATACTCTTTAGATTATAAAGGACTGGCTCGTTATAACTGCACATACCAGTCTGTAACACTTGTGACCTATGGCTATAGGAATACATTTTGGTTTTGGTTGTTTTGGTTTTTTGAGACAGGGTTTCTCTGTGTAGCCTTGGCTGTCCTGGACTCGCTTTGTAGCCTAGGCTGGCCTTGAACTCACAGAGATCTGCCTCCCTGAGTGCTGAGCACAGGTATGGACCACCACTCCTGACTAGGAACTTATTTTTAGATCAGTATACGGGGTCTATCTGGAAGGCAGTTCTCCTCCATCACGCATGTGCAATGACTCCTTAGGAGTTGGCCAGCGCTGGGCTAAGAACACTGTGGCATATTTACTTATTTAATCTTCCCCTACAACTTGATGTTATAACACCAAATTTATGGTTGAAACCTGAGCCTCACAGTTAAATAGTTTTCCCAGCATCTCACTATGTCTAAATGGTAGCTATTAGCAGGTTCTGAACACCTAGTGCCTCAGAGCCTCCTATGATGTTTTCAATTGATGACACATGGTATGTCTACAATAGTCTAGCCAAAACATCATCACTATCATCTTCTTTATCTCCTTACTTCTCTGTTTATTTCCGGTCTATGTTTTTGTTCTGCCATTTAACCGAGTATAGCATGAGTGGAAAAAAATTCTCTATTGAAGGGGCCAAAAGTCTAAAGACTGTTTCCCACTCATAGGACAGAATCAAGATCACGGCTACTAGTAGACATAACTTTCCCATCTGTTAACAAACTTCCCTCTCTGGTCAGTCAATTCTATACATCTAAAAGTTTTCATTGTAAATTTTGTACGATAGTCAAAAGTTTTTTTTTAATGGACAGGAAAATTAAAAAAGGTAAAGAAAAAATTTTAAAGCAACTTATACTAAAATAATTTTTATTCTACTTAGTATGATTCTATAGGAGAATTTTATAGAAAAAGCTAATTGAAAGAAGCATTTAAAATAATTAAATTTCTATGTAAACTATAGAACTTCAGCACAGTGAACTGTGATGTCATGCTAAGCTATGCTTTTAAAGCTGCCAAAAGCCAAGAGGAAATGCTTTTATGTTCACAGAATGGAAGTAGAAAATGGCTCCACCTGAATTTCACTGAGTACATATGCACCCACAGCTTATGTAATCTGATAATGCCTGCCCATCTCCCAGTTTCCTCTTCAGCATCCCCACAAACTGAGCTAATCAAATTTAAGTAGCTTAAGTACAATAATTCCTTTTGCATTTAGAAAGCTTTCCAGCTACCAAAATACATAGATGCTATTAAAATATGAGGGTCAAAATGATAGGATCTCACAAGGAAATTGTAGCTAGCACTCTAGCGATGCGTCATGCCATTTCCCTTTGGTAATTCGGCAAAGCAAGCAGAAGTAAGAGGAATTTTGCCTGAGAACAAAACATAAATAAAGCATGAAACAACTACACTGTCTGCTATCAAACACAGACCATTAAAAACAATTTCACCCAAAGATACTTAGCCTTTCAATGAGCAAACCAGAGGAAGGGCATTTGCAATGTATCACTTGAATAGAAACTATGAGGGAACCATAAGTCAGGTGAAAGAAGGGCATGGGCTCAGCCCATCAAGGTGCCTATACCATGAAAAGCTCTGTGAAGCTAGGCTGCTTGTTGCATGGGGCTTTCTGGAGGACTTAGCTGACTTGCCACAGCATCACCAGCCTTTAATGGTGAAACCAAAAACAGCGGGTCCTAGTGAAAGGTCTTAGGTCATTAGGGGAAGACTGTGGGACACTGGGCTCCTCCCTCTTATTTTTTCCTCACTTCCCAGCTCTGAGGTAAGGAGCTTGTTTTAATACGCTTGCTGTTCTGCCTCATGACAGGCCCCAAAGCAAAAGGGGCCGACCAACTATAGAGTGAAGCCTCCAAAACTACTCCACTATTTGGGAGACTGAGGCAGGAGCTTTACAAGTTCAAGACCAGCTTAGACTACAAAGTGAGTTCAAGGGTAACCCAGGGTGAGTCAGCTTCTCTCTTAAAATAAAAAGTTTTATGAAACGAGAGAGACAGAGATGCTGACAGAGTTTATTAACAGGATACTTGAAGGTCAGGAGCCAGCCTCCAATCAAGAAAGCAAGCAGTGAGCTAACCCTGAAGAAATGAAGACCTTATTTAATCTAGCTGTGTGCTCTACATTAGGATAGGCTTGCCTGTGAGGGTGCTTCTGTCTCCTCTCCAAACATTAAACTATTTGTCAACAAGGTCTTTTAGGAATTATGTTTAAAATGAACATACATGTTGTCTTTCATGAAAGAATATTACACTACACTATGAACTTTTATAATCACTTGATAACTCCAAGTATCCCTAACATTCCATCTGCCGTTTGAATTTAATATGCATTTTTCTAAGTAACAAAATGTTGCCTTTCTGTACAGAAATATATGGATAATACAATCTGCCTTGTGGTTTAAAGTAATCCTTGTTGTAAATACTAAAACCACAAGAGGAGTCCAAGAGATGCCCAAAACAATATAGGCTAATTCTATTGCCTTTGGTTGCCTCACAGAACTTGAAAGTGAAACCCTATTAATGAAGACCCCACACACTTGCTAGAGGAAGTGGGGAAACTGAGCTGGGAATGACATAGACGCCTCCTTCATGGGGACTAGCTCTCACAGCATCTGAAGGTGTTATGCAAGCTAACCATGGAGAAGAGCTCTCAATAGTCCTACCCAAATGGAAAGACTGCAGACAACAGCAGTGAATAGCATGGCAAAATATCCCTAATGATGCAATCAATAGTGGTACTTATTTCTTGGGGATAACCAAGAATCATCCAATTGGACTTAAGGCCCACTCAATAGAAGGGACTTCAGGTCTGGTAATGTAGCTCTAGCCAGTTACCCATGACTTGTAAGGTCATGGACCCTAGAGGAAAACCTATTATTGCCACCTTTCTAAACCATATAATTTCCAACTGTATTCTCATTTTTTGCCCACAGATAAGTGTAGCTCTGACCCCCCATCAATGAAGTTTCTTTACAGCAGATAGAGATAATTACAGAAATCCACAACTTGAAGAATAGAACCCACAACAAGAACAACTGACTATAAGGTGCCCAACCTCAACTGATTCATCTACAGCAAAACTCCTATACCTAAGGCTCAGGGAACATCACAGAAGAGGGGGAAGAAAGATTTTACGAGTCAGAGGACCAGGATGTCTGCTATAAGATCATGTTTCCTAGGTGGGGAAGCTATACCTGTGAAATCTCAACAGCACGGTTGCCTGAATGAGACTGATACAATGATCAGGAGGAGTTGGACTGGTGAGAAAAGGATGCAAAGGTAATACAAATAGTGTACCCACGTATTAAAGTCTCAAAAATTAAAAATGTTCATTAATAAGAACTCAGCATGATGCCAGGAGGGTGGTACATGCCTAATCCCAGCACTCAAGGGGCAGAGGCAGGCAGATCTCCAAGTTTGAGGCCAGCCTGGTGACAGAGTGAGTTCCAGGCCAGCCAAGTCCACACAAAGAAACCCTGACTCAGAAAAATAAAATACCTCAACACATTATTGGTACAGTCTTTAAAATACTGTCTTGGTTTTTAATTCATAGTCAATACAAAAATCACTTAGCACATCCTGAGCAACAAGTGATTGACAGCTCAGTAAATACAGATTAAACACATTATAGTGTAAAGAAATCGTGTCTGATAGTCTCACTACCAATGCTCAACTTACTTTTAGTGTTCAGCATCTTTTAAATATAACACTCCCTAGTTAGACTAATCTGGACAGTTAATGTATCTTGTATGGTTCCTACACAGCTAAAAACTGTAAATCAGAAAACATGTTATGTACTATTAAACATGTTAGTAAGTACTATTTTGAAACAACTCAAAGGTAGGACCACAGGCTTTGAGAGGCAAATAGTTTCAGGCTCTCTAACACCCGTGGATGGAAACATAATAACATTGGCCTTGAAACTGAGACCTAGTTGAAAAAAAAATCTGGAAACTTCACAATTTGTTACAGTTTCATTAAAAGGAACTGACTAGCCTTATATCTGACCCGCCTAAAGAAAACAATTAGAGTAGCCAACAGTGCTGCTAGTGATTAAGGTCAAAGCCACTGTCTTGGGAATTTCTCATGCTTGTTCATTTCCCACACATGAACTAACCAGCAGTTAGATCCAGTTACGTGGAGAAAGTGAAAATGTCCCCTTAATGTTTAATTTTAATCTTGCCATTATGGGATAAAAGAACAAAATCAGCCGTTCTGTGACTGTGGCTCCTGGTGAAGAGCAAGACAATAACCCATCACCTGTGATGATGCCTACCCAAAGTTCTAGCATTGAGCTAACCAAGCCATTGTGACTAATTTCCAATTTAAGAAGTAAACCACGTGACACTAATTCAGAAGATGAGATATTCTCTAGTGTGTCCATTCAAGAAGTCTGAGCTATGAAAACAAAGAGACTGCCATAGGTTCTAAAACTTCAGAGACATGATATCCAGCTACACTAACTTATGTTGGACTAAAGTCTCCTGTGGACAGACTTGAATCAAGGACACGTGAGTGTGAGCGATGACAAAC
>CM053744.1:73489605-73505932 GCA_028658305.1 Pachyuromys duprasi
GTGCAAAGGTAGGTTATTATTATTTGCATTCACGTTATTAATGTGAGACTTTTGTTACTACAAACTTAAGATACCCGAGTAACTTTCTTTGAGGAAGTTGGCTCTTAATTCCGACTTTGCATAGATGGCACGCGTGGCTTAAGTAATGGTTTTGCTGCAGACCTCACTTGCCTCTGGCTGCCTCCTTAGTTACTAAGGCAGTCCCTGTTCTGCCCCCTCCTTTCCTTTGTTCTTCACTCCCTGGTGTTATTTACCATACGGCGCCCCAGAACATAACTGTCTTTGTATTTTGGCCTGAGAATTTTGTCATGCTTTAAAGTCAACAATGGCGGTGAGGTAAACATTTCACCACAGTTTTCTAAATCCGGGTCCATTGAGGGAAGAAAGTTTGCTGGGACTCATCTTACATTTAACATTTCCCTTCCCCAAACTAGTGGCCAGCAAATGTATGTTTTTCTTTACTTTTCCTCTTTTGTATAGCCTCCTCAAGGCTAGCTGATAAAGACAACAGACACCCACAACCATGCACACATTCTGCCAGTGGGACACACACGCACACGCACACACACACACACACCGTGGCTGAACAGACCTTCTTTGGGCTCCAGTGTTGAGCACCCTGCACAGCTACTGTCCCTTTGACTGTCCCCTCACAAGATGCACTGTTTCCTGACTGACACTGTACGAATGAATGCATTTTTCTAGTTATGCGGCTACCCAGCCCACCACCACACCACAATGCAAACCTGCAACCCCTTTCCCTTGTCTCCAGGTACACAGGTCCTGACCTCTGTGCCAGCCTCCCCCGCCCCCGACCCCCCCGCCACCGGGCGCCGGCCCCGCGCCCAGGTGGCCAGGAATGCCACTCACCTTGAGCACAGTCGCAGTAGCCCCAGTCCACTCTGCCATGGGCATTCCGATAGAAGCACCAAGGTCTGCCCGCGCCATCGGGGCTCCGGCACAAGTTGTGCCGCTGCCCTCGCAGCTCAGCCCAGCTGGCGGGGGGCGACCGCTCCAGGAAGGGCGGCACCTCGTCCCAGTGCAGACACGGGACTCCGAGGACCGTGGCGTTGCCCCAAGACTCTCCTGCCCCGCAGCGGCGTGGAAGCGTCGGGGGCGTGTGTCGGGCGGTGAGGACCTGCGGGCGCTGGGCAGCGGGGTCCCGGGGCGGGAAGGGGAAGTGCGAGGTCTTAGGTGGCCGGCGCGAGCTGGGGACGTAGTGCTGGGGACGCAGTGGAGACGGGTCCGGGCGGTGCAGGGGCGAGCGCGAGGCGGGATCAGCGCTGGCCAGTGCGGGCAATGCCCCTAAAATCACAGCCAGCACACAGCGGGCGAGCGCCATGGCTGCGGCTCCGAGTGTGGTCCATGCTGGGCTCTGGGTCCCCGCGGAGGGGGCGGGGCGGGGCCGGCAGAGTCCTAGAGCCCCCTCCCACGCTTGCACCGCCGCCCTGCTGTCCCGGGCTCAGGCGCAGGACTGCACAGCGAACCGAAGGGTCGCCCCCCTTTCCTCCCCCCCCCCCCCAGCAAAGGCTGGGAGCGCCAGAGGCGGTGAGCGCTAGGAGCTCCTGACCTCCACCCTGCCCTAGGCTGTCAGCCCCAGGCGCGGGCTCTTGGTGCCAACGCGGGGGACGGTCTAGGCGGCTGATGCCAAGAGGCACACACCAACAGCCCTGTCTGGCGGCTCCCGCCTGGCACCCGTCCCTCCCGCTCTCGGTCGTCCTGTCTGTGTTTTGCAATCTCTGGAGAAATGTGGATGGAATTAGATGCACCTCTCTGCCTTGGCAGCTCACAGGATAGAAGTTATGAAAGCCCCTGAGAAGTGTTAAAAAAAAAAAAAAAAAACTTGGCTGAGTTGAGTCCTTTAAGGACCACGGCAGGACTCACTGGGTTTGAGATTCGAAGCTTTGCACTGTATCCCAATGAACAGTAGCGGAAATTAAATACCGGAGCAGACCCACCTAAAGGAGCTTGAGCCTTCCCCTTCCTGCCTCCCACTTTCCACCAGATGCCCTGGACGCCAGTTGTTAGGTTTTTTAATAGGATTCATCCTGACCTCCATCCTCCACAAAAGCTGCACCTGTAGCACCTGCCTCCAGCCTTCAGGGCCAGGACTTGAATTCAGCCTCTCGGTCTGCTGCTCCAGGCAAGAGCTGAACTTCTCCAAGCCTTCTTCAATCAAAGTAGACTCTACCTGCGGGCGATTTTCGTTTCTCTGATGCCTCAGTACATACTTTCCAACATCCTCCTGTGCCACCCCCAAGCCTGTTGGTTTAGAACTCTAAGAATTAGCTGGGGATGAATGTTTAGGGTTGCCGATTGCTCTAGACCATGCCACTAAGTTAAGGGAGAAACAGGAAGCAGGGGATGCAGATGGCAACCTTGCTTTCTGGAGTGACCATTTTCTGTGATGAAGGAACTGTCTTCCGTAGTGTGATGCAATCCGTAGTGTGAAGAAAACTTTACAAAATTTAAATCCTTATTGTTAAAACCCAGGTTTTAATCAGAACCTGTACCTGGCTTTACATAATCCAGCATCGTTTAATATTTTATGAGTCGTTTTATTGTGCGAAATAAAGATTAGGAACCCAAGAATGAGTGTATTTGTCAAGACTTTATTCAAGGTCTTTAATTAAAGGTGGTTTAATTAATTGTTTTGATTTCTTTCCACTAGTTTTTGTTTGTTTGTTTTTTGTTTTGTTTTGTTTTCTGGCTCCAAAAGCATAGTTAAGACTGTTCATGGGGCAGAGAGTAAGATAATAGGAATCTGGGGTTGGTAACTTTGGTTATTGTGGTGGGAGCTGACAGAGCCTGTCAATCACAGACTTGACATAGTGGAAAACAGTTCTAATCCAGGTCAGGCTCTTTCTTTTCTAGCTGTCTCTTCCAACGTGGGCGGTATGTGACTGCCCAGGGAGAGGCTGTCTTGGCCTTTAGAGTAGCCTTCTTGGACCCCAGTCTCCTCTCCTCCCTCCATGACACCACACCTCAGACACACACACACACCACAAACACACATGTACACACACACACACACACATATATATATATATGTATATATATATATATACACACACACACATGCCACACACACATACACACACATCATTCTTTTAGAGATAGAGTTAAGAAGATTGTTGGAACAGAGCTTCAGAGAACAAAGCCATGGGCAGTCAGGCCAGTGTTCCACTTCCTGTCCCAAAGAGGAACAAAAGCTTTTCATGCCCTCCTTACATTTAAAAAAATGATGCACACAGAACACAATTACCCATAGGAAACACCACATCTGGATTTCATAGCTTCAGTTTTAAAACATACCTTTCTTAGAAAATAAAACGGCATCTGTGTAATTGGAGCGTGGACTGAGGTCCTCAATTTGGGTTTTGCCTTCTGTTTTACAGGCAAAGCATGATTTAGCAGTGTTCTTTGTGTATCATTCTATCCTTGCTAACGTTTTCCCTCCCCTTTCTGTCATTGGTCCTTGTTGCCACAGTCATGCACATAACTAGGATTTCCAAAGCCCAGACTAATTCCTGAACTGCATCCCAGTTTTGCATCTCTATCAGGCTAGACCTAACTGCACCTTCCATAGATTCCTGTCATCCTCCATCTCAGGTATTAGAGCTAGAGAGTAGAGCGAGCGGGCAGCCACTCTGTCAAGACTGCATAGCGTGTTCTTTTTCTGCAAGGCCTTCCTTAGCAGCAGCAAAGGAAACACAAACCTCCTCTCTCAGGTACTCTCCACCACAGCACGTGAAAGGTCCCCTCAGGTCCCTGCAATCTTCCTCTGTCACTTTCAGTTCCATCAAGTAAACACATTGATTTCTGGCCAAAGAATTCAATGGCTGAGTTTCAAAGGCTACTGTGATTGAGAACCAGAATCATAATGGGAGCCCTAGGGAACTAAAGAATCTCTCTGCTAGAGCGGAGGGGGAAGGCAGCATCCAGGCCTTCAGAGCACACTACATAGTCATCCACATCTCTTCAGGTTGTATGGTAACCTATCTGTAAACATTTGGCTTCATGGCAGTTGATGGAGTCATTTTGCTTCATGTTTTGCTAAACGGGTTTTGTGTCATTTGCTTTGGAAACATAACCAGTAAGTATATTCCTTTTACAGAGTTACAAAAGTGAATGTATAAAATAAGTTCTGCGTAAGAGCCATTTAAGATTTAAATAGAGCCCTTTTTTAAAAAAAGCTAACAGCTTTCAAACAGATGGTGTAAAAGCAGTATTTACTTTTACAATTCCATGTGCAGAAAAACGTATTAGAAAAACAGTGGGTATTACTCACCCATCTTTAAATTAAAAAAATAATCAATATCAGGGCTGCCTTGGGGCTGTCAGAGATTTGCAAGTGAAAGGCACTGCCAGGCTTGCAGAGGAGTGAAAATACAATTGCATGCCAATGTAATGTTTAATTAAAAGCTAAATAATGATAATAAAGAAATTATCCAGAGTATAAGTGATGAATCACCAAACAGTCGATAGTATGTTTCTGGGCAGGGGATCCTATTGTCAAGAAGTGTCTAGTAATAGAGGCCTGTGCCCATTTCTTCAGTGATTTGCTGTCTTCTTTGCTCGCCCTAAGCCCGGATGACATGGCAGATCAAGGACTTCCACAGCAGTACTATTGGACTGCTGATTTTACACAGACTGCTCCAGAGGAACAGGAAGGCTCTGTCTGCTTCATTCGGTTCATGAGGAACCTGAGTCATTTGATCTCCGTTTTCTCACTTAGGTTGAATTTTATAATGCAGAACAAATTTATTTTTAAGTATGAATTTGCATTTTAAAATTCACTGGACTTTGGTATAAATCCTATACATACGTTGTCTCTACAAAAGCTATTCAAATTGTATGTACAAATAGGTTAGGAATAAGGTTACTTACGCTTTGAACTAAAACGTGTGCTCAGCCTGGCTGAAGTCATTAATATCAGGGAACACTGGACACTTTACTTTACTTCTTTAATCCAGAGGCTCCCTGTCTGTGGAAAGGAGAAAGCAGGGGCACTTACAAGTTAACTCTTCGAGAAAGGTATTTGGGGCCATTTATCTCCCTTCCTTTCAAAACAATTTTGTTGTGCAAGCCAATGAAAGAAACGCTCAGGGTTTCATGTAAAACATTTTGCCTGAGGCATTTGCCTAAGGACAATGGGCAGTTTCAGATCCCCCAGCTTTCCAGTTACAAGTAAGATGACCAGGTAGAGAGGGCAGAAGGCAGCACCCAAACCTCTGGCTGGTGGTCTGGAATTCACAGGAACTTAGCATTGAAAGTGGCACAGAATACCTACTTCAGTCACACAGAGGTCTTTTCCAGAACTTCCTGACAGGTAGACCTCTATCTCTTTCTTGAAACCTGAACATGTGGAAAATCCTACTTGGAAACTAGCTTACTCCTCTCCAGGAAGTGTGCAGTATCTGAAAATTATTTGGTTCTTCCGGGCCAGGAGTCCCCTCCAGGTTAAAGCTCACTTTTGTCTTGCTGTGATTCTGCTCACTCTCTCTTGTGGGCACAGAGTAGGCTGCTGGAAGTGACAGCTGCGCTGTCCAGGGTTGAATCTGCATGGACCTATGTGACCCAAAGGCTCAAGTCCCTGTTGTTTATTGGCATTTTGGCCTTGAGAAGATGCTGGCTGTTCCTCTTGCTCCCATTCTCCCATACTCAAGGACTGACTTCAGGAAGATGCAGGAACATTACCTATTTCACACGTTAAGGCCTGTGAGAGGATTTGCTGTGTGAAGAATAAATAAGTCAGTTTTGTAAAATTAACTTTAGCACTGAGCAGATAGCTGCCGTTCGAGTACTTGAACTTCCGCTTTCCTAGAGCAAGTACACCATTCCTTCTGACATTTCTCATCTTCATAACATATGCTAGACTCCTTCCTCCACTTAAACCCAAGCTTGTCAGTGTCCTCACTAATCTGTAGCTCACAGAATTAAATCATTTGGGCAGTGCACATTTTATTGGAAGAAATGCCATTTATTATGGGTACAGTACTAACACTACGTTGACTTTTTGTAATCACGTAACACTTTGGTGACACAGAATTACCTAACACCTTGTCAACCTCACAAAAATCCTCAAGCCGTGACACTTCCTATCACAGAGTCTGCTCTTGAAATGCACTCTAGGATGGCACAAGTGTGCTTATCCAGTTCCATTGCGTCACTGTCCCAGAGCAAAGTTTGCTGTAGCCTCCTTGGTGGGAAGAAGCATTCATTTCAGGGTGATTGGCTTTTCATGTCCAATGAGATCTTCCAGTAAAAGTGAATAATCTTCTCTTCATGCTTTACAGTATAGCAGTGTCATACCTACAAGAAATATCAGAAAGCAGCAGCCAGCATGATGGGTGTGTGAGCCAAGTGCATTTCATTTTCTCTAATCAGCCAGATGGAGCAGTACACACCTGTAATTCTAGCACTCAAGAGATAGAAGTAGGAGGACCAAGAGTTCAAGATCAGGGTTGGCTACATAGGGAACTTGAGGTTACCTGGTCCACCTGAGATCCTGTCTCCAAAACACAAATAATAGTAACAACAATAACAAAACATGAACAGCTTGCCTATAAAATTACAAACAACTGGCTATTCTTAGATTTGTTTTTTGTCTGCAAGCAAAATAAGTTTGGGCTCAAAATGTGTTTAAAACAAGGTATTTGAAAGGACTTCCATGGTCTCATATAAGACGAAGTTTTAAGCTTATTCTAATTGATTGCTTTATGTCTGAATATGCTATTGGAGTCTGGCTCCTTTTTTTTCGCTGCTGCTTGGACTCTTAATGTTGGCTTCACCTTCAAATGACACAGTAGAGATTATATCTAGATGGAGCCTCTGATCAGAAAAAGAGAAAACTGCTGCTTCTTGACCTTTCTTTTAAGAGAGAGGAAAAAAAAATTATTGTAGAAGCTTCCTAAGGTTTTTTTTTTTTTCCAAAGATTTCTGGGAAGGCTTACATAGACACTCACAATAGGTCAAACTGCAGAAAGTAGAGTCTGTGCTGTGCTCAGCCATAAATAGTACATCTCTACCACACTCCCTCACCCCAGGCTCAGGGCTGTCACGGAAGAGGGAGTGGAAAGACTGTCAAACATGGGGGTCAGGGAGGACCTAGGTGAAACAGCGTCTTGTGAACATGTGGTTACTTGCTCAAGATCAAGCCAGTCAACATTCCAGCAGACAGTTGTGGCTGCAAGGGGAGGGAACGTCAGCTGTCTTTAAGGGTGTGACCTCCGCTAGCTTGACCAAACCACAGCGGATGGCCCCAGATGGATGAATATATGGACAGCACAAATTGAACTCGGTGAGTTATTTAAAAAGAACATAAAGTTTAAAGGGAGTGTTGGAGGATGAGGGGTTGGGTCTTACAGGAGCAGGGAATGAATAAGATCAAAATACACAGTGGTACACATGTTTGAAATCCTCAAAGAATTAATAAAATATCATATTACTTAAAAAAGAAAGCTACTGTTGCTAGAGCTTGCAGTGTGGGTTCAGCGAGTAAAGTGTTTGCCACAGAAGCATGAGGACCTGAGTTCAAATCCCCAGAGCCACAGAAAGTTGAGGAGGATAGCATGTGTCTACAATGTCAACACTCTTACCTCTAGCAAGATGAGAGGCAAAGACAGGAGAACCCCTCCCTTCCCCCTCCAAGGAAGCTCACAGGCCTGGAGCATGTGGTAGCCAGCAACAACAAAAAGAGAGACCTTGTCTCAAAGAAGATGAAAGATGATGACCAAGACCCAAGGTTGTCGTGTGACCTCCACAGGCATATCACACATACACACATTATGACACACTCATATCTGCACAAAAATATACATACAATTAAAAGTATATAAATAACATACATACAGTTAAAAGCTTATAAATAAATCTTACAGAAAATACCTTCTGTAAGGGATCTTATTTATTTATGAGCTAGCAGGGACCCAGGGATGGTGGCTTGTTTCTGTAATACCAGGACTGTGGAGGCTGAGCCAGCAGGATTGCTATAAATTTGCCCAGGTAACATGGTGAATACCGAGCAAGCCCAGTCTACAATCTATGACCCTGTCTCAAAAACTAAATAATAAAAATTAAGAAAACAGTAGTTATAGAATCACCATTAGAGTTTTCCAAATGCTAAATATCTTTTGAATACATTGCCAGTTAATCTCTTTAGACAGAGGGCAAACTCCAAGCGTCTTAGTTTACCTACAGTTGTATCTCTTGTTCTATTTTATTAGCAGACTTAGTCTCCTGGTTGGCCAGCTGCAATGAAACAAAAGATTTTATTAATGAAGTCAGGTGTCTAGACTCTTGGTAAACTACTAAAGAGCTTAACAGTTGCCTGTCTGGAGCTGTAAACATTATGCAAGGACAAAGAGAATTTTTTTTCCTTTCTCTAGGATAAAAAATAGATTGTGAAGAATGTATACCTCAGCATCTAACTAAAGGCTTGGCACAATTTTTAGACTCACTGTTGCTATTTGCAGCTGCACGGTGCAATGTAAGTACGATATTACCTTAGAGCAGTTTTTAGTTTCAGAAGTTTTGGAAGTTTCTACTCAGTATAAAAAGCTTCTGCGCATGACACAATGGTCTTCAGAACTTGGCCCATGATGTCTGTTATGTTCCTGGAGCACAGAACTGAGCCTGAGCAGGCAGGTTCACACAAAACACTAGGTTCCATTGCAAACTCCAAAATAATAAATAGTAAGTTGTAAAGTTTTAAGAACTGTCAATAATGCTACTCATATGCCCTATGGAAAGCTTGTCTTCAGTAATATTTTAAGTGAGGTGTTTCAAAGAATCATCGGTAAGTACAAATGAATTAACCTTTGGATCATCTCTAACTCAACATGGCTTATAATGATTAAAGTAGAGGAAGAACATTTAAAGAACCCTAGATCTTTTGAAGTGAGGAATTGAAGGTACTTAAATATGGAAAATCCAACCTGTTGAGTTGATTTCCATCACACATACTCACACACACACAGCACATGGTTTCAGGGCTGACCACCAATAAGGGAGCAGTTCCCTGGGGGAGGTCAATTCTTCTTGCACCTTCATACCTATGCATGTAAAAATAATAATCAAAGAAAAAGAGGCTATCAACTTCTGGGTGAGGGAGGGCTGGAAGGAGTTGCGTTGGGATACCTAGGAGCAGATGCAGGAAAGGGAGAAGTGTAATTCTGTTTCAACTAAAAAGATTTTAAAGAGAAATGAAGATGCAGTTTTGTTTTGTTTCTGTTTTTGTTTTTATTGTCGTCATTTTGTTTTTCAAGACAGAGTATCTCTGTGTAACCTTGGCTATCCTAGACTTGCTTTGTACACCAAGCTGGCTGGGAACTCACAGAGATCTGCCTGCCTCTGCCTCCCCAAGTGCTGGGATTACAGGTGTGTGCCACCGCACCCGGCTCAGAAATTTTTTATTTGAACAATGTATATCAAATTTGTGTAGCAAAAGTCTATAGCTGTAAGCACAAAAAACAAAAACTATGAAAGTCTTTGAAAAAGCTACTGAAAAACCACAGAAAGCTCAACAAGATCATATTTTTCTTAAAAAAAAATGTTTTGATCTTCAATTTGATTCCATTGATCCACCAATCTGTTTCTATGCCAGTACCATGCCATTTTTATTTCTGTTGCTCTACAGAACAGCTTGAGATCAGGGATGGAGATACCTCCAGAAGATCTTTTATTGTAGATTCCCTGCTCAGATGTAGCCCATGGGCAGCTCAGTCTCCTGGGGGTTCCCTAGTAAAGGGAGCAGGGGCAATCACTGGGCATGAACTCCGTTGCCTGCTATTTGACCACCTCCCCCTGGTGAGGTGGCCTTACTAGGCCACAGAAAAAGAGGATCCAGACAGTCCTGATGAGACCTGATAGGCTAGGGTCAGATAGTAGAGAAGGAGGACCTCCCCTATCAGTGGACTAGGGGAAGGACATAGGAGAGGAAAAGGAAGAAAGGATGGGACCAGGAGGAGATGAGGGAGGGGGCTTCAATCGGGATATATAATTAATAACTTGTAAATAAGTGAATAAAGAAATAAATATAAAAAAGAAAAAATACAAAAGAATAAGTGGATATTAGCTTTAAAGTACAGGATAACCAAGCTACAATCCAAGGACCCAAAGAAGTTCAAGGAAGGCCCAAAGGAGGATGCTTGAATCTCACTCAGAAGGGGAAATAAAATAGGCATTCTAGGTGGATGGAGGGACAGAACTGGGTAGGAGCGGAGATGGGAGGAGAGCAGGGGTGAACTTTAGAAGGAGAACAGGGGAGAGAGTGCAGGGTGAGAGAATGGGAGGTGGGGGGCATCTCTAGGACTTACCAGAGACCCGGGATAGGTGAGGCCCCAGGAAATCTATGTGAGTCACCCTAGTGAGACTCCTAGCAGCGTGGGATATGGAGCCTGAAGTGGTCACCTCCTGTTGCCAGGTAGGACTTCTAGTGGAGGGATAAGGACACAAACCCACCCACCAAACCTTTGACCTAAAATGTGTCCTCTCTACAAGATGTGCAGGAACAAAGACGGTGCAAAGATTGAGGAATGGCCAACCAAAGACTGACCCTACCTGAGACCCATCACATGGGGGAGAACCAATCCCTAACACTATTAATGTTACTCTGCTATGCTTGTGGACAGAAGCCTAGCGTAACTCCTCTGAGAGGCTTCACCCCGCAGCTGATGGAAACAGATGCAGAGACCCTCAGCCAGACATTAGACAGTGCAATAGGAGTTCTACGGAAAAGTTGGGGAATGATTAAGAGAGCCAGAAGGGTCAAGGACTCCATAAGAAGAGCTCCCTTGGGTCCTCCTTGTAACTTAGCTCCTTTGAGTCTATGGATTGTATCATGGTTATCCTGTACTTTAGAGCTAATATCCACTTATAAGTGAGTACATACCATGCATGTCCTTTTGGGTTTGGGTTACCTTACTCAGGATGGTATTTTCTAGTCAACTATCCTGGGCCCATAGGGGCTCACAGAGACTGAACCACCAACCAAAGAGCATGCATGGATTGGTCCTAGGCCTCTTGCACATATGTAGCAGATCTGTAGCTTGGTCTGCATGTGTGGCCCCCAACAACTGGAAGAGGGGGTCTCGCTGACTCTGATGCTTTCCTTTGGATGCTGTTCTCCTAACTGGGCTGCCATGTCTGGCCTCACTAGGAGAGGATGTATCTAGTCCTGCAGTGATTTAATGTGTCAGGTCAGGTCAGGTCCTCCCCCTTATCTGAGGAGGAGAGGGGAGAGTCGGAGAAGGAGGGATTATGTGGGGAGGACTGGGAGGAGAGCAGGGGGCTGCAATCAGGCTGTAAAGTGAATAAATACATAAACTTAAAGAACAAAAAAAGAGTCTCGCTTAGGTACTTAATCTATTTATTTATATTTTGTAGATATGTTTAGACTTTGTATTAGATTAGTTTTATCAGATTTACATATTTGATTATTTATTTAGATTTATTTAACTGTATAAATTGTGTAGGTGTTAAGATAGTTTATTTCTGGATCCTCAGTCTGCAGTGAGAGTTTCTCAGGAACCATTTCTCAGTGATACTATCTCACATCTCCATCTCTCGGTTCCCTTCAAAATCGGTGAACTAATTAATTACCACTATGAGATGAGTGGCAGATGTTCAACATGCAGCCCTCCAGTATGTTTTCTCTCCTACCACTTTACTACATGTTCCTGGGACATAATGATAAACACAAAGAAAGTAACTTGAATACCTTGTGTTTTGCTACAAGCATGCATTTTTTTTTCACTACATTCTTTCTCCAAGGCCCTCAGGGGGTGGGTTGGATTGAGCAGTTCTAGAAGCATTGGGCCAGAAGGGCTTTAACCCACACAGTGTGAAAGTTTGTTATTTCACACCAAAAGAAAAAAAAAAGTGATGTGGACTCGTGGGAGTGGGCAAAGCTGAAACAGAGCTTTGTTGAGAATTATGACAGAAATGAAGGAAAATCAGGAAAAGTGAGAAACTATTGAAAAGTAGGAAAAACCTTCAGAAGATAAGGAGAATTTTCCAAGTGGGGAAAAATCCACTGATCTTTGTTGGTGTAGGGGTTCTGTAGGGACGTGTCAGAAACTGGACAAGGATTGGGGTAGTGTCTGCTGAGATGAGCTATTTCTCTGAACTATCGTGGGCTGAGCCAATGGAGGAGCCCCTGGTCCGGCTAGAGAGATCATCTCATGCTATCCATGTGCAAGCTCTACTCCACACCTGCCACACCCTTGGCAGCCATGCCACCATCCTGGCATCTGCAATAATCCTAGGTCCTCTGTGGCCGTTGGAGTTCCCCTTCACCAGTGGTCTTCACCCCCTGCTCTCTCTGCAGAGAATTTTACCTGCCGCATGCTACACGGCCCCAGGTTTTCTCTGTGTCCCCTTCAAACCTGGAGTTGCCACTGCCATTCAGACTTCCATGTTATCTATAATCTTTCTTTTAATCCCAACCTCTGTTCTCACCGCAGCCTTCATGAGCAACTTGCCGTTACCTGTCCACAGGCGGAATTCATTAACCTGCACAGTTGCATTAGACTGAAGACGAGAATCAAGTTTGGGTGAATTGTCTCTGCAGCCAGACTGTTTGGAAAGGTGGATTTGATGAACTGCACTTCCTCGGGCCTCTGATGATTGTCCTTGCCAGACAGCTTCCGTACTTGGACCCTGGAAGAATGCAGAGCCCTGGCCTGTGGAATAGCTGGAAAGGCAAATGAGAATATCATACCAATTTAGGGACCATCACTTGCCACGACGCACAACACCTGGCTCCAGCTTGGGGATTAGACTACCATGTCTATGGATTTCGGTGGCCTGCTCTGGCAGTTACCAATGCCAGTTATGCACTGGAAAAGCTGGAGTTCGGGTCTGCCTTGGTGGTGTTCTGTCAGTTTGTCCTTCTTGAGTTACAGAGTTTGACTAAGCCTCCTAAGGCAGCTACAGGGAAAACATGGATAAATATTTGATGCCATGTACTTTAACCCTGCTCTTTATGCTAATGTTTTTATTTTTTTATTAATCACAGTTTATTCACTTTGTATCCCAGCTGTAGCTCCCTCCCTCTTTTCCACCATGCCCCTCCCCAGGTCCACTGATAGGGGAGGTCCTCCTCTCCTTCCCTCTGACCTTAGCCTAACAGGTCTCATCAGGACTGGCTGCATTGTCTTCCTCTGTGGCCTGGTAAGGCTGCTCCCCTCTTATTTGTGATGTGTGTGTTTCTCTCTCTCTCTCTCTCTCTCTCTCTGTGTGTGTGTGTGTGTGTGTGTAGGGGAGCCTTGTACATGTGTGTTCAGTGCCTACAGAAGCCAGAAGAGGGCCTCAGATCCTCTGGAGCTTGAGTTACAGGCAGTCTTACTTGCCCCATGTGGATGCTGGGAACTGAACTCTGGTTTTCATGCAAGAACAGGTCCCATTCTACACCACTGTGCTATCTCTCTACGTCCCCTTGGCAGGTTTCTAACAGCAGACTTTTACGTGTGTGGGTGCGGGAGGGGGTGAAGTTGTAGGTACTATGATATTAGTACATGGGATTAGTAACTGTTCTTACCAATATTAATGAGTGTTATTCTCAAATTGGTCTTACTATTTCTAGACAAGGGACTACTCTGCGGTCTAATGGACAGCAGGTAATTTTACAGTCATTTACTAGTTTAGGCCTGCTACAGTCTGCTGAGCTGCATCCACGGACACAATGTTACCTCACAGAGACCTTGCACAGGGACACTTTTTAAACTACTGTCTGAAAAACCAGTGTGGGTTTGTTTTTTTTTTTTTTTTGTCCCATTTCTTGCCTTTGTGTTAACACATTGTTTGCTCTGTGTAATTAGAGAGCTAAAAAGTGTATTCCCTCGCGCAGAATGTGTTGAGCAGCAGTTTCACAATACAGATAGACACGGAGCTGGCAAAGCAAGCAGCGATAGACCCTTGAACACATACTGCCATGAAGGAAAAAAAAAATCTCCTGACGATGTTTACTGGGGGCTCTGAAGTACAGTAAACAACCCATACATGATTAAAATTTCAGCTACTTTGGGAAGGAAGTACAATTTCTCTTTCAAATTAGAGGGCATGGGAATTTAGACCAAATTGAATGTTACTAAGCCTTTGAGACAGAAAACAAATTAAATTTTATTGCTAAGAACAGAATTATGTGTTGCTACTTCTGGTTTTCCCCTCAGGCATTTGAACTTTTCCTCACTGGACTAAAATGATAAACTAAGCCTTTGGATTTTACTAGCTACACAGTACTTACCAGTACTTCTTGAAAGACAAAAACGAGTGAATTAGACTGTCTGCATCGTCCTAGCCATTTGAATCTTATGAATTAAGGCCTCCTTTCCTTCTCTAAATGTCTTTCCAGAGGATTCTAGCCCCTGCTGATGATTAAAACAATTGCCCCGGTTTTGAAAGCACAAAACTACTCTTCAGATTCCCACCCATTCCGCTCTGATTCAATTTCCCACTGACTCTGCTCCCAAAAGATTGCTGTAGAATTTAAGCTAGAACCAACATTTCAGAAACCAGCCTATGAATATGCAATGACTTAAATTATTATCCCCAAAGCTTGGCTCAGTCGTTTGAAGAGTAACATCACGCTATACCAGACAGTGAGTTTTAGGGGAAAAGCCTTGTAACACCTAAAACTCCACCAGCCTGCTGAGGACAGTGAAGAACCCCAACTAGGCCTGTCAACAGACACCAAGCCAAAGCCAGCTCTCTGCAAAATAGATCTTCAGAAGCAGATCTGCACTTCTTGATTTTCCACGTTCTCCACCTTGGTCACCTCTTACCTTCTTGTGGGGGCACTCCTGACATGATCTCAGTCACTGTTTTGCTGGGACAGATGTTTTCAGGAATCTGTATTCAGCAAAGCATCTTAGGAGGTTTCTTCCCCGTTCTGTCATGTGCTTTAGGTTTTCAATTACTATCAGTAATTTGATAAGTTCCTTTGAGACAGACTGAAACAACCCTTGGGACCTCTTCCCTATCTCCCAACGCCTTAACACTGGCTTAAGATAACTACCCGTTTGGTTTGACACCCAAAGGAATGAGGGAGAAGGTTAAATTCCAGACCAGGCGACAAAAATGAAGCTGTAACAGGTTGAAACAGGTGCCTGCCTGGGCATCCTCCAGGCTCTCCTGTGTATGGCCGGCAGCTTTCTTGAACAGCCTTCCAAAGCTTGCTAAAGAATCAACTAGAGCGAGCCTTATGATTGGATCCCATCCACCTGCCGCTTGGGATTTGCTGCGGTGCTTTGTAAACACTTTCATTCCCTGTTGTTCCTCTTTCATGTACCAGCCCCACCCTAGCAATGTTCCCTTTGCCTTTTCCCACACCCACTGCGAGATTTTTTTTTTCCTAAACAACTTACTCAGCCTAAAGGTGTTTTCCCTCTCATTGTCTGTTTTCCTCTTCTGCACATATGTTCTACCATCATTAAATTTCCTCTCTGGGAATCTGTTGCTTTTCTGATGAGGGTGCCATCTTTGAAACTTTCTCTTTAACGATGGAATAAAAGGTTGGGGGAGTATGAAGGAATCAATGGGCCCAGGAGAGGACAGCACACAGCCCCGTGCAGCATGAAGCCATTGGAGGATTCCTCTAGTCCCACGACACACTGAACCTCCGGGCCTGTCTCCTAACTGGAGTACTGAAAGAACACGTGCCTTTTGTTTATGTTCCACTTTACCAATATTGCCATCGTTAATATTGATAATTCTACAGAAAATATGAAATTACTGATGTTCTTTGTTGCTTAGCTTTCTCTGCTTGTAATTTCCTGACATCATGGAAATGGGTTGATGCAAAGTAAAAACTAAAAGGTTCATAAAAAGATTTAGTCTTCTAGTGAGGCAGTCAATTGACATTTTGCCTAGGTAGTGGACAGACTCCCCCAATCATGCCTAACATTTATACTTCAGCTCAGTGAAAAAAAAAAACACTAACATTTACATTATAAAAAAAATGTAGCAAGAAACCAAGTAATCCAATTAAAAAATGGGGTATGGAGCTAAAAAGAGAACTGACTGTAGAGGATTATAGAATGGCAGAAAAACTCTTAAAGAAATGCTCAACGTCCTTAGCCATCAGAGAGATGCAAATCAAAACGACTCTGAGATTTCACCTTACATCCTCCAGAATAGCTAAGATCAAAAACTCTAGTGACAATGCATGTTGGAGAGGCTGTGGAGAAAGAGGAACCCTCCTCCATTGCTGGTGGGAATGCAAACTTGTACAACCACTCTGGAAATCAATTTGGCGCTTTCTTAGACAATTAGGAATAGTGATTCCTCAAGACCCAGCTATACCACTCTTAGGCATATATCCAAA
>CM053744.1:73506432-73537147 GCA_028658305.1 Pachyuromys duprasi
GGGAGGAGGTCCTCCCCTGTTGGTGGACTTGGAGGGGGCGGGGAGGACATGAGGGAGGGATGGGGAGAGTGGGAGGGAATGAGGGAGGGGGCTATGCCTGGGATGCAAAGTACCTAACCTGTGATTGATATAAAAATAAATAAAATTTTAAAAAATGTATAGTGTGACTAAGACTTTTTGGTCATGTTTTCTAGAACACATAAAAATGCAGCTGAATTTTAAAAGTAATGTTTTTATTAATTCTTTGGCAATCTCATACAATGTTTTTGTTGTTTTGTTTTGTTGTTTGTTTGTTTTTAACAACAGTGATATTCTAGTCACCTGATCTGTTCAAATCACCGCTGAAGAGAATCCTCTTGTTTCTGTCATAAGAACTCTAAGAAATGGCAATGTTTTTCTTCAAGCTATTGAGAGTCTGCTTGGGGTTTAGTTAATGTGACAATGAGGCACAAGGAAAAATTATGCTTAAGGATTTTAACCAACTGGAATTAGCTAGAAAAAGACACAAACCACACATATCAAAAACAAAACAAAACAAAAAAATCAAGTGTTAAGTCTGTGTTCTGATACCACATTGGGGAAAGGCAATAGGAAATAAACACAAACGTGCAATAATTCAAGCCAGGTTGTGTATCCCCAAACTTAAGAAGAGTATCAAATATAAGGGTAAGAAATCACTTTTTGTCTTTTTGGCAAGAGGGAAGACATAAATAAATACAAAATACATAAATAAATAAAAATTATTTATCAATTTATCAATAAAATCATCGAGCTTAAAAGTGTGTTCTTTGTTTGCGACGTGTGGGTAATAACAGTGCCCCTCACTGCCTCAGCCCCCAACGGGGAGTAGCATATTTCATTTTACATAACCAACCTGCAAAGTTTGCAAGGTAGATGTCTAGCAGAGGGATCCCGGCGTTTAGTGGAGCTGAATGGCATGCAGCTCTCTGAGGGGTGGGGGGCGGCTATTCCTCTGCCCTTCCCCACTGCTCAGCACCAGCAGAATGCCTGCAGCCCCGTGAGTGGGCAGTGGTGGCCGCACCATGGCTGCTCTCTTCACACAGGCCCACAGCAATGTGACCACACACGTGAAGACAAAAACCAAAGCAAAAATATGAGAGCACCTGGACTCTAAGACTCAGACTCTGAGCTCGCTCTGATGTCTTTGATGAGTGATGAAATGTAGTTGAATTTATGATCCTCTTAAAAAAAAAACCTCAGACATCTGTGGAGGAAAGCATGGAAAATATGATCGTCTTCTGGGCTGTTCTTGTAAAATATAGCTGATGTCTTTCTCAGACAGCCACATTGGTCATGACCTATACATTCTTTTCAAAAATACATCATTGAGTCTAGAGTCAGGATGTGTTCATCAATGCAAAAATAGATAACACTTGCCATGCCAAATCAAGGGGTCCCCTTAGCTATCTCGTCTATTGGTAAACAACACTACAGCTTGTGAATGGAATGCTGCCTTCTGCGCCTCCAGGATTTGTGGGACATAACTTCAGAAGCTGACGTCACAGCAGCACAAGCAGCTTTCCAGTTCCTCCGAGTTCTTTAATTCCCCCATGAGTGCTCTGTTTTATGATTTATTACATTCCTGCAATCGTGTGCTTCTATCTTTCTAAAGAAGTGAGAGACACTGAGGCGGGGAGCTTTGTGCATGATCCTTCCTAGTGTTGATACGCTCGACATGTAAAAATAGCCCACACATTTACAAAACTACTGAAAGGACAGGGGGTGCGGAGAAACCACTCTTGTTTTTACAGAGAGACAGGGTCTTCCTGTGTAGCCTTGGCCGGCCTGGAACCCTTTATATAGATTAGGCTGGTGGCAAACTCACAGAGACTGGACTGTTGCTATCTCCCAGAGTGCTGGCATTAAAGATGTGCACCAGCCCACACAGCAAACAAGCAAAGAAAAATATTAGGTAATGAATATAGAAGGAGTGAGAATTAGTGAATTACCCCTTTCCAACCACCAATGTGACAGCCCCAAGGAAAGGATCCTGCATAGATTCCCAGACCTCGGGGTACTTAAAATACTGTCAAGAAGTAGATCATTCACTGTCAGAGTCAACCAAAGCATTAGGAAAAGAACTTGATTTATAATGCGAGAAATCTGGCCAGAAGAAGCTTAACCAAGTGACTAAAAGTTACTATTAATTTTTTGGTGTGCATATGTATATGCCTGTTTACAAGATGGGAAGAGCACCCACATGTACTGGTACATATGCAGATGTGTACATGTATGTTTGGTGGCCAGAGCTTGATACGTGGTGTCTTCTTCACTGGCTCTCTATCTTATAACACTGAGACCAGATGTCTCATTTTAAGCCAGAACTCTCAGATTTGTCTAGCCTCCCTCACCAACCTATTCATGCGATCTCCCATCTCTGCCTCTCCAGTGCTGCGACTCCAGGCTAAACAGGATCGGTCCCGGTATTTATGAGGGTTCTAGGGATCCAAACCCTGGTCCTTGGGGGTTATGGAACAATCATACCTGCTGTGCTACCCCTCCAACCTCTTGTTTTTCACAAGATTATAAGTTACAAGGCCTGGAAATTTGGCTACGTACAGCGAACACTGAAAGTAACAGCAGTGAGGAAAAAGACACACAACCTGGAAAGAAGAAATGCCAGAATAAATCCATACTGTTTGACTGGAATTGGAGGTATCTCATGAGCATATTGTTTTAAGGAAATGGTTAGGTCACAGTAGATCACTACATAGACAGAAATAGATATACTGAGATAAAGAAGAATGTGTGCATGTGTGTGTGCATGTAATTGTAGGTATAGCTGTGTACACACACACATACACACACACACACACATACACACTTCTCATCCCAGTCCCTGGGAGGCCCAAGAAGTAAGGAAATCTCAACAATGGACACATCTTGTGGTCAGATTTAAATTTTGTTTTGTTTGCTCTCACTATGCAGACTAGGCTAGCCTCAAACTAACAGAGAGATCCTGTCTCCATCTTCCAAGCGCTGGGGTCAAAAAAAATAAGCATGTACTACCACATCTGGCCAGATTTAATTTTCGAGAAATCACTCCCTACCAAGAGACTCCTTGAAAAAAAATGACCAGCTCCTTCAACAAAGTAAGAATGTCCTCCTGGGAGAGAGAAAGCTCGAAGGACAAATAACAACAGGGCCTATGAACCAGACCCTGAATCAGTTTCAATGCCTTCACAGGCCACCTGTGAGATACTCTGACCTGAGAAAGAAGTGACCCAAGGAAGGTCTGCCTTGAGTTCCCCACAGATGCTGATGTGTTAAAGACAATTCTGAAGACTAGACTACTGTCACATTCCTCTGTAGCACCGGCAAAGCTTCATCGTGTCCACTCAAAGAGATCTCAAGCAGCTCCCGGTTGAGGACATGCTTGAGATAGAAAGGGAACTAGAAGATAGGGCTAAACATAAAATATCCAATGAACAAGGGATGGTAGAGTACACAGGCCTATTAGCGAATCAGCAGGCCAGATAGACATTCTCCATTTTGTTGTGAAACGCCACACTCTAGAAAACATTGGCAGTTAGCAACAATTATAGTAATGATTGACACAGACAAAAGTAATTAAAAATGCAAAACTTGGTGGGTTAAAGTTGATGAGGAACGGGATGTTTCAGGTAATTTTGAGTTACTTACTGGGTTAATGATAACACGTTTGTGGCTTATTTTAAAGTGGACAAAGTAAAATATACCATCTTAACTAAGTTTTAAAAGTTAATAGCCTCAGATAAAAGGCTCATTTGGCATAGTACTTGACAGGTACACATGCAGCCCTGTGCTCTGTCCCCAGCACCACATAAACCCAGGTGTGGACCTGTGCACCATCATAGGTTATTAGCTAAACAGCCATGTAAGATCCTATTTGGAAAAAAAAAAAAAAGATATCAGGTAGGTCTTAGTCCAATATTCCGAGGAGAACACAGCGGTGCTTACATCATATTGCTGATTCCTGTTATTTTGTTTTGAAAACCACAAAGCATGGGGAAATATTAGACAAAACCAACTGTGGATTTTTTACAAAATAATTTCTAATTCATCTCTGCCAGTGATGAGTAAACTTAATTCATATTCTTTCATTTAATTCAATGGGAGGGGAGAGAGGAAGGAAGGGAGGGAAGAAGTGAGAGAGGGAGAAAAGGGTGGGGGGGGGCTTAAGAGAAGTTTCACATCTAAGGGACCCAAACAACATGTAAAATAAACGTGTTGCATAAGTCTGGGTGGACCACCATGGCGCATCCATGTGTCTCACCGTGGTTATTACTGAGATAATTGCTATTTGAGTGCGGCCTATAGAAAGTGATACTGACCTATCTCACACTCGTCTCTTTAGTTTGACGGTTGTTATGTGGCTTTGTTAGACATTTATCTTTTCAGAGAGAAAATGTCACTGAAATATTAGGGAGGAAGTACTACATGTTCTACAACTTCTGAAGTGATTCTGAAATGATAGAAATAAAAGGACATGGGTTGTTGGGCTTATAAGAATTTGTGTACATCACAAAACCTTACAAATAAATTGCTAATAAGTCTAGTTAAAGAGCATGAGGAGAAAAAGGTAAAATTGTGTTTGGAATATAAAAATATAAATCTATATAATTTATGAGTTAAAGGAGTAAGTACAAGCCAGGAGATGGACTAAAGGATGCTAGCACTCAGGAGGCAGGGGCAGGTAGATCTCTGAGTTCAAGGCTAGCCTGGTCTACAAGCAAGTTCCAGGACAGCCAAGACTACACAGAAAAACCGTGTTTAAAAAAAAAAAATCTAAAAGAAGAGGAGGTAGAGGAGTGGAAGAGGAGGAGAAGGAGTCCGCAAGGGCAGATTGCCAAAAAGTGGACCAAGAAGTTCATCAGGCACTAGTCAGACCGATATGTTAAGCGAAACTGGCAGAAACCCGTCAACAACAGGGTTTGGAGAGGATTCAAGGGCCGGATCCTGATGCCCAACACTGGTTACGGGAGCAACAAGAAAACCAAGCACATGCTGCCTAACGGCTTCTGGAAGTTTCCGGTCCACAATATCAAGGGGCTGGAAGAGCTGCTGATGTGCAACAAATCTAACTGTGCCGAGACTGATCACAGTGTTTCCTCCAAGAACCGAAAAGCCGTCGTAGAAAGAACAGCACAGCTGGCCATCACGGTCACCAACCCCAACGCCAGGCTACGCAGCGAAGAAAATGAGTAGATGGCCTGTGTTTGTGTTTTATTTGTGTTTAAAATAAAACTATAAAACTGCCATCTTGGGGGGGGGGGAGAAGCACTGGCTGCTCTTCTAGAGAACCCTCCTAACTCCAGTCCCAGGGGATCTGACACCCCCTTCTGGCCACTGAGGACACTGCAATATGTAGAGCACAGACATAAAAGTAGGCAAAATAACCATACACACAATTAAAAAAAAAATTAAAGAAGTAACCACATTTTTAAAAAATTCCCAAATGATTGAAATAAAAAATGTGGGTTGTTGGGTGTACAGGGATTTGTGTACATCACAAAAGCTTACAAAGAAATTGCCAACTAGTTATTTCAAGATACAAAGTTAAAAAGACACAAGAAAGAAAGAGACCCAGAACAGCTTAAAAAACTGATCCTTAAAATTGCATGAAAGAAATTTACATATCCCAAGTTGCAGGAAACAGCTGTGATTACATTAGAGTAATCACAAAATTGTAAATACTTACATTGCTAAATTCTTCCCAGAAGGAGAATGTAAAGCAATGTCCACCCCTCCTCCCAGTATCCTAATTACAAACCATGGCAAGATTCAATCAAAGTTCACTCTGAGAAGCCAATAAATTCGTTGAGCTTCCTTACAGAGCCCAAGTGAGGCGGTTCCTTACAGGGAGTGTGGGCACACCTCATCCACCTGACCATACCTGGGAAAACTTACCAGACAGGGAAAAGAGCTAATACCTAGTCACATATATGGAGCCCATCTCTAATTTTCCTGGGCCTCAATATCCGCCATTGCTTTCCCCAGGCCACTTGCTAAGGTACCAGGTGGGAGGGAGAGGTTGAATACTCAGGTAAGGGTCTCCTGCCTTGGTGTCCCTCTGTAGGGAAGTGCACACTAGCCACACCCAGTTGTGATGATGTTTTGCAAAGTGTGGGGAAGCAGCTGGATGCCCCAATATGGCAGGTGCTTGGCTCAGAAGGTAACCACTCATGGCAACTTAGAGAATAAGAATGCATCAGCTCTTTTTTGAAGGTGTGGTAGAATTCTGTGCTGAAACCATCTGGCCCTAGGCTTTTATTTTTTGGAAGGGAGACTTGATGATGCTTCTATTTTCTTGGATGATATATGACTGTTTAATCTATTTACCTGATCTTGGTTTAGCTTTGGTAAATGGAATCTATCAAGAAAACTGTCCATTTTATTTAGAATTTCAAATGTTGTGGTGTTAAGGCTTGCTTTGTGTCCGACTATATGGTCAATTTTAGAGAAGGTTCCATAGGGTACTGAGAAGGTGTACTCTTTTGGGTTTGAGTGAAAGATTCTTTAGACATCTACTAAGTCCATTTGATTTAGGACCTCTGTGTCATTAGTTCCCTATTTAGCTTCTGTCTTGATGATCTGTCCCTTGGTGAGAGTAGAGTGTTGAAGTCTCCCACTATTACGGTGTTGGGAATGATGTGTGATTAGAGCATTAATAATGACCATAGACTCAATCTCCAAGTGGGTTCCCTAATAAGGGGAGCAGAGACTTTCTCTGGTATGAACTCAGTGACAGGCTCTCTGATAGCCTCTCCCTTGGGGTGGGGGGTGGGGAGTGCAGCCTCCTCAGGCCACAGAGGAAAACCATGCAATCAGTCCTGATGAGACCTGATAGGCTAGGGTCAAATAGAAAGGGAGGAGGACCTCTCCTATCAGTGGACTTGGGGTGGGGGAGGGAGGGAATAGGGGGAGAAGAGGGAGGGCTGGTGGGATTGGGAGAAGACCAGGGAGGGGGCCACAGCCAGGACACAAATTGAATAAATTGTAATAAATGATAATAATTTTTAAAAAGATAATAACTAGAAAATTGAGTTTAAAAATGCATGCCATCTGCAAAAGTGTGAACAGATTTGGAGGACATTGTAATAACTGAAACAAGATAAATACGAAGTGCTCTCATATGTGGAACCTAGCAGAGCTGAACTTGCGGAAGCAGGATGTATTCGGAATGGAAGCAGACAGACAGACAGACATGGACAGATGGTAAATGAAAGAAAAATGTAGCACAGACATGTGGAATGTGTGCTCTGACAGCTGGATGCTCGGTGAATTGTGAATTCTCTAAATGTTCTATGAAGGTGTGAAAGTTAAGAAATACTTTTTAAGCACCCTGTGCTAGGAGAAACAAGCCTTCCTTCTCCGAGGAAATTCTAGTTCTGTGGAAGGCATGTGATCCGATTGCTACAGCATGTGCTAATAGATGCATACATTCCGACATAAAAATATGCGGAATGAGAAGAGACTTTTAACCAGTAAAATATCACTGTATCTTTCTATAATGTGAAATGTACAAAATAAGAAAAACTTGGAGAATTATTATGTGCCATGGTCTAACGATAACTACTGTCAATTAACACTTAGTTGCTGTGGATTGACTTTCGATGTTTCTATCGTGTGTGTGTGTGTGTGTGTGTGTGTGTGTGTGTGTGTGTGTGTCCAGACATGCATTCTCCCCTTTTCAATCCCTCCCCTGGAGCAGGAACTGCTAAACTGAAGTCCCGTAGACATTCTGGCTTTGTCCCCTTTCACTCACATTATTGTGGAGTATTTTTCTTGGCTTTGAACACTTATTTGAAACTTCCATTTTAGTGGTGCACTGTATTCCTTTGCTTCCCTCCATTGCTGAAAAATTTGGAACACTTTCAACTCTTCTGTATTCTAAATTATCAGAAGAAAACCATTCTGTGAAAAATAAGTTTTGTTGTGTTTGTTTTGAGACTCTTGATTCAGAGTGTCCTTAAACAACCCAGCTTGGCCTTCAACTTGCAGTTCTGCCTCAGTGTCCCGAGTCCTGGACAAGCACCACCGTGCCTGGCTTGAAACCTTCAGATTTTCTCACTCAGATATGTTCCTTCTCTCCATTTTATATGAGATGCTATTTCCCATGTAATTTTTTACTTCTTTCAAAATAATTCTTTATAAGAACACCATCTTATTGTATTAGCTACTGGTGATTATGCATATTAGAATTACAAAATGATAACATAAGGTTCTATAGTCATTAACTATCACAAATGTGGAGCTATAATTCTTCACTTGATCTGGGTCTGGTGGCACAGGCTTGTCACTGCAGCCTGTATTTGAGGAGGCTGAGGCATGAAGATTGCAAACTGAAGGCTTGCTTCAGCTTAGAGAGTTTATAGCCAGCCCAGACAACTTAGTGAGACCCGTTTCAAAATACAACATGAATATAGACATGGACATGTGTTGTTAGTAATGACTAATATTTACTGTTGAAATATCTTCCAGTAAGGCTGCTGTTAGTCCTAAACAGCTGTATAACCAAATCACCACACAGAGACTGGGTTCATTCGGTTAACCTAGAATACAATGCTGGGCAATAGTTACTCCCTCCTAAACCTCCAAGCCCTCATAGTTTCCTAACATTTAGATTTCCCACATAGTACTTGCTTTTAGTGATATATTAGGTCCAGTCCATCTCTCCTCATAGTTCCAAGATCCCTCCTCCTGCTCTGCTTTCTCCAAGTTCTCCTCCAAGTTCCCGCTTGCCTTTTCTCCTCCCACTCATTTCCTGCCCTCTGGCTCCTCCCAGCTCAACATTGTGTCTAGTTGCTTTATTTTGTTTACATAAAGATGAGACAGGAATGCTTAGAATAAGTATCACAATGCAATATCTGGATTGAAACCAGAGGGGGGGGGGTAGAAATCAGCATTTGAATGAACAAGGATAAGGTGTATACATTCCAAAGAAACATTGTACCAACAGACATGACTCAGAGAAAGTGCTTGCTCACAGTTATAGCTAGTTTTTAATGTCAAATTGTCACAGCGCTAGAGTCATTTGGGGAGAGGGAAGAACCTCAGTTGAGGAAATGGCTCCACGTGTGACCTTTGGGTAAGCCTATGGCGCATTTTCTTGATTGATGATGGACGTAGCTTGTCTGAGCTCGTTGTGAGCAGTGAGACCCGTGTGCGGGTTATCCCGAGTGCTGTAAGAAAACAAGCTGAGCAAGACATGGAGAGCAAGACAGTAGCAGCCTTCCTCTGTGACCTCTACTTCAGCTTCTGCTCCGATTTTTATCCAGATAAGAGATTACGAACTATAAGATGAAATGAACCCTTTCCTCTCCAAGGGCTTTTTGGTCATGGTGCTCTGTCACAGCAGTGGAAACTCTAACACACTTGTCCAGAATGGGTGAGGCCCTACGTGCGTTCACCAGGAGAAAAATAAATGTCTTTACTTAATTCTTCAATTTCATTTTGACACAAAATGAATCTCAAAGGAAGTATAATATTAAATTTTTTTCTTGTTTAATTCTTTTCCATATAGCTTCCCCCCACCCCTGCCAATTGCCCTCTGTAGGTTTTATTATATCCTGAATTGGAAATGTTTCTGTGTGTTCATGTAAGTAAATTGGAAGATAAATTATCTAATAGATTAACAGTTACAGAAAAAATTTACCTTATCCTCTTGAGAAAAAAAAATTCAAGGTTTAAAGAAGTTTAAAGGGGAGAAGGACTCACAAACCTTTATAGGATATGTAATTGATAGGATTTTCTGTAGGATAATACAGCAGCATTCATGACATTCTTAATGTATATGTTTATGTCATTATTTTAAAACATTAAGAACATATGCAGAATTTTTTCCTTGTCCTTGAAGAACAAGAGATAGCATGGATGATGGGAATGTTGAAAATCCTCAGCAGTTGATTTATACTTGTGTACTTCAATCCCCCCTCCCATTCAAGATTTTCTGAAGTGTGGTGAGAAGTAGAAAAAATAATGTACAGTGAGACTGGCTATTTCACTCTGTCCCCAAACTACCCCCGGCAGATGTGTTAATGATTTGTACAACAGATAAACAGTCAGCCAAAAGAGTGGAAATGAAAGCTTGTATAATCCCCAAAGAGCCAACCAACCACTGAATAATTAAGGTCACAGCAGATGAAAACCATGCCTAGCAAACCCCTCTGTTCATCCCTTTCATTATATAATGCGGAATGGATTGTACAGAGTAAGTCTCTCCACAAATGGTTCACAGTAGCTGTACTAGCCTGTCAATGGGGACGCTAAATGAATTAAATGGACTGAGCACAGAGACGAAAGTGTCGGCAATTAGAAGGATGCTAAATAATTCTCCAGTACTGAGTGTTTAAAACCTCTTCAGAGATTCTCTTATCCTTATTCCCATTAAGAAATGGTAACAAATAAAATAGATTAACTACAACCATAGAAAGCCTTTGACAATCATGCAGAGTTTCATAATGGCAATGTGAAAGAAATAGGTTTTTTTTTTTTACCTTACCCAATTGCAACTCACAATTTTCTTAATGGGCAGAGTTACTGTTGGGTGTTTTATAGCTAGTCTTGCCTATTTTGAAGCTCTCTGGAACAGATGCTTTTTGTAAATAACCCAGATGCTTTTTTATTAAGAAAAATTGTCCTAATAGATTTTCTAAAATATTTGCCTAAAATATCCAAAATGTACATGCATGTGTGTCGTCAGTGTCTGTGTGTGTCCACCCATGTGTGTGCTTGTGTGTATGTGCTTGTGTGTATGTGTGTTGTGATAATCCTATTAAGAAGTCAGAAGATAAAGTTCCCTGCCTTCTAAGAATTACAGATTGAAATATATTGAAGTTGCTCGCAGTTAAGAGCTAAAAAAAATTATGTGAAATAATTAATATAGTGTAGTGTGTATGTGTGTGTGTATCTGTGTGTTTGCATGTATACATTCTTTCATTGTGTTTTGTTTACTGAGAAAGGGTCTCACTATGTAGCCCCCCTGTCTGGCCTAGAACTTGCTATGTAGACCAGGCTGGCCTCCAACTCATAGAGTTCCTCCTTGTCTTTGCCTCCCAAGTGCTGAGATGAAACACTTGCACCACCAGCCACACTTGGCCCATATTTTCTGTATGGCTGCAGCACATACACAGTGCACTCAGAGGTCAGCCTTGGGGGTTGCGCATCATCTCCCGCCTTAGACAGGGTCTCTGTTGGTTTCCTTCCACCCGTGCCAGGCTATCTGGCTGTCAAGCTTCTGGGAATTCTCCAGTCTCGTCTCCACTCCCCACCTCTCCTTAGCTACAGACTGTTGAACTACTGTGTCCAGCTTTTCTGCACAGGCTCTAAGGATTTGGATTCAGTAGATCGTCCCAGGAGCCATCTCCCCATCCCCTTCTCTTTGGTGCTGATCTTTATTGCAGGATTCATGTCTAATATGTTTAAATACTGTTAGAATTACTTTACTTCTCCGAGTCTAAAACATTTTTACCTTTCAACATATTATATACTTTATTTTGTGGTTCTTGTTTTGTCTTAAATGGATCTCCTTATGGCTGGAGAGATGGGTCAGTGGCTAAGATCACTTGGCTGCTCCTCATGAGGACCCAGGTTTATTCCTAACACCCACATGGTGGCTCACAACTGTAACGCCAGGCCCAGGGGAACCGATGGCAGATTCTGACCTCTGTGGGCCCCAGGCACATATATATATATATATATATATATATATATATATATATATATATATATATGGGGACAAAATACCCACACAGATGAAATAAATTAAATTTTTTAATTCAAATAAAAAACCCAGAAATCCTTAATTAAAATATTAAGCACTCTTGGAATGTAATCA
Source organism: Pachyuromys duprasi (assembly GCA_028658305.1). Classification (NCBI taxonomy): domain Eukaryota; kingdom Metazoa; phylum Chordata; class Mammalia; order Rodentia; family Muridae; genus Pachyuromys; species Pachyuromys duprasi. The sequence continues at coordinate 73,518,272 of CM053744.1, forward strand.
GCCATGTCCAAGCCATAGGAAGGGGCACCTGGATTACCGGCAGCATTAAGCATAAATATGAGATTGTTCTGTAGCCTCTAGGTGCTAAAATGACCTCTAGTTAAATGCAGCAGTTTTAAATTTACCAAATTAATTGTTTGTTTTCAGCTTATCTGCTCCGATCTCACCAACTCCCTTTGTAATATTTTTTCTTTTTTTATTTTATTTAAAAAATTTTTATTAATTACACTTTATTCACTTTGTATCCCCCCCTGTAGTTCCCTCTCTCCTTCTCTCCCAATCCCTCCCTTCCTCTCCCTTCTCCACACATGCCCCTCCCAAAGTCCACTGATAGGGGAGGTCTTCTTTTCCTTCTTTCTGATCATAGTCTATCAGCTTTCATCAGGAGTGGCTGCATTGTCTTCCTCTGTGGCCTGGTAAGGCTGCTCCCCGCTCAGAGGGAGGTGATCAAAGAGCAGGCCAATCAGTTCATGTCAGAGACAGTCCCTGTCCCCATTACTATGGAATCTACTTGAACACTGAACTGCCATGGGCTACATCTGTGCAGGGATTCTAGGTTATCTCCATGCATGGTCCTTGGTTGGAGTATCAGTCTCAGGAAAGACCCCTGTGCCCAGATTTTTTGTATTTGTTGCTTTCCTTGTGGAGCTCCTGTCCTCTCCAGATCTTACTACTTCCCACTTCTTTCATAAGATTCCCTGCACTCTGCCCAAAGGTTGGCCATAAAGTCTCAGCATCTGCTTTGATAGGCTGCAGGGCAGAGCCTTTCAGAGGCCTTCTGTGGCAGCCCTTTGTAATCTTTGGTTGTTGCTGTATTGTTTTTGTCTCTTGTAGAATCAATATAAATCTAACAACTCTCGTGTAAGTCATGTGCTCATCATGCCTATTCCACGTAAAGTTCCAGAAAGTCCATCATAATCATGTCCATAGAGGAGACTGTCTGTTCAAAACTGGTGAATGGAATGTTATACTGATTTTCAAAGACTCATGAATGAACTTATCATTTACAAACTAGAGTAAGCTTTAAGTGTAATTATTGCAGAACTCATCTCAAACCTGTTAATGCTAGATTCTAAATTTCAAAATCATAAATTTGTTGGCAATCAATGCTTTTTGGGGGCAGGGGTTTGGGTCTGGCTACCTACTTTATATTTCCTCTATTTGCACTAGCTCAAATTTCTTTTTGGTGAAGTGTTTCCTCCCAGTGCATGTACCCTGAGTCAGACTGTGAATTGAGGTTACAGGCTTCCCTACAGCTAAAGGGCAGCAGAGGCTGCTACTCACCGACAGAACTCGCAGACAGTAGGAGCAGAACCAGAGAAAGGCAAGTGAGGAGCTGGGCATCCAAGACTAAAGTAGCAAGTGAAAACCTGAGAGTGAGTGTCCCCTTAAACTCTGCCCCTTAGGTAATATGTTTGCCTTATCATACACTGACCTCTGCTCTGATCTCTAGCGTCCATTTTCTTTTTCATCTCCAGTAACAAGATGTCTCTGGGTTTTAGTCTAAAGACCACACTTTAGTCCAGATCTCTGCATATGTGGCTGTCAGCAAATGCAAACAGAGCAAATAGTGAATGTCATTTTTTTCAAAGGGGTTGTGTAACGCCTCAGTTCTCTGGCTCCCTTTAATGTAAGCATCTGAAGATTGTGTGGATAAGATCTGGAGGAGGTGTCACAGTAAAGCAAAGGGAACTGGGGTCCTTGGATGACACTGTAGAACAGACTACTTGCCTGCCTTGAGCTACCAGCCTGGGTGAGAAAGAACATTATTATATTTACTTCGGATTCGTTATTTTTTGAAGTGTTATGGCTCTAATACACAATGGTAATTACATCTCTTCTTTCTCAAAAATCTGAATTGCAGCAGGCATGGTGGTATACACCTTTAATCCCAGCTCTCAGGGAGGCAGAGGCAGGTGAGTTCAGGGCCAGCCTGGTCTACAAAGCAAGGCCAGGATAATCAGTGCTACACAGAGAAACACTGTCTCAAAAACAAAATTAAATTGAATTGTAAGTAGGCTGAAAACAAGGAGGGAGACCAGTTGGAGTTAATTTCAGTGACTGACCAGATTCTAAGAAGCCGTGAAGCCTGGACCACCTCCTCCAAAACGTTACTTCAGTTCCCATCAGTTTCCAAATTAAATTTTACAAATGTTCAAATGATTTTGTGCTATAACTTATCTTTCCAACAAACCCCATTTTTAAATTTTTGTCAGAATTCAGTCTGCAATTTGGAGCAGCATGATCATTCTTATTTTTTCATATTTCAGACTATTTCCCAATGCTAAATTTTCTAGCGCTAAAATTCCTGAGTCAAAGTCCTTAGCAGGTTTTCTGTCTTTTGATTTTAATATTTTTCTATGCAATCACAGAGGCAAAACTATACAGAAAAGGTCTTCGTACTTTGCAGAGATGGCAAAAGTACTTGTTTTCATCACATGGTGGGCATTTTAGAACAAGAAAAGTGAGGCACTTTCTATTCATACTGCTTTCTGTGTTGATAAGCAGCTATTGTAATTGTTTCAGTGAAATAATTTTGCCTAGTTCTTTTAGTAAAACTACATTGTCAACTTAAACATTAGGACAATAACTTTATCTCCAATACAGAGCTAGGTGTGTGTGTATGTGTGTGTGTGTGTGTGTGTATGTGTGTGTGTGTGTGTGTGTGTGTGTGTGTGTGTGTGTACAGTATAACTGTGTTGGCAGAGGTAGAATCAGGTCTACAGAGAAAGGATACAGAGGACAGAACTGGGATAGTCACCTCCCAGTGACAAGCTTTGACTGCAGCCGTGATGGCTGTCACAGATTCTTTGCCTATTGTTACCAACCTAATTTGTAGTTTCTTTTACAGACTAAAAGGAAGTTATTCCATTTATTGTGTACTTAAGCTTACTGTTCTGCTTTGGAGGTCCAGCTGCTAACAATGAACTCAGCTGTGGATTTTAATAAACATATGTTTGAAATCTGTTTCATTCTTTCATCTAACTTTTTCTGAGAACTTCTGTTTGTTAAAGTTCATCATCATAACCAAGGGGTGTTAAGTCCAAAACCAAGACAGAGGTTGATTCTGACGTGTTATTTTCTTTTTTAAGTATAAACTGAGGCATGGTGCTTGTGATTACAATTCTTGTATAATAGCGTCAGGAGGATCAGGAGTTCAAGGTCATCCTCTGTTTCAGATCTAGTTTGAGACTAGCCGGGGATACCAGAAGCCCTGTCTCAACAACAACAACAACAAAATAATAGCCTAAAACAAACCAATAAGAATAAAAAAGTTCATCTTTCACTCACTGAGACTTACTTCCTTTGAGAAGATCTGAATTACTATTGTCCAAGAGTAATTTTATAATGTGGAACGTTTAATTTGCTTATTAAGAATATGGTGACTGTAGCCCGTGTTAAATGAAAACCATGTTTGTGAATTTTCATGACCATCAAGTCAACCACATTCTAAAATCATTAGCAACACTACTTGGTTTAATGAGTTTTGCCTCTTTTTCATATTTAAGATAAAACTTTAATTTGTTTACAAAGAAACTAAGCATGCATTACTTTTCCTGTAAGCATTGAGATTTATATTTATTTCCTGCATGGACTTAGCCAAGGATTTAGCATGTTACATGTTTTTCAGAAGATGACAAAAATATGACCTCTGTAAAGCACAAAGGATTTGATTTGTGTATGTGTATTTGTATGCATGTACCTGTCCTGTGGTGTGGTCCGGGGATCAAAGGACTACTTGTGAACTGAGTCTCTCATGCCACCTTCTAGGATCCTGCAAGTCAAATGCAAGCCAATTTGCAAGAAGCCAACGATCCATCTCACCACTCTCAAAGATTTTCTCCAAGAGGCTTATTTATAGAAAGTTTTAAATATTCTACAAAATCTGAAAAAAGAAAGGATCTGTACTATGTACCAATCAATATTTATTCCCTCAAATAAGGTCCATCTATGAAGCACTTGCTGTAAAAAGGCAGTAAGTAAAGCAAAGAATTAAAGAAATGTCCTGTGTTCATAGTGTTTAGAATCTAGTAAAAAATGACATATGGTAAATATAAAAGCTTGTATGTGTGATCTGCCCACACACATATGCTTCCTATATAGGTTACTCTTCTATCTCTGTGATTAAAATACCAAGGCAACTACTAGAAGAAAGTGTTTATTTGGGCATATGGTTGCAGAGGGCTAAAGTCCATTATAGCATGGCTGCAGGCAGGCATGGAAAGCAGGAAACTGGAAACTTACATCATCAACCGTAAGCCCAAAGCAGAGGGAGAGAACTAGAAGAGGAGTGAGGCTTTGAAATACTCAAATCCTGCCCCCAGCCATACTTTCTCTAGCAAAGCCACACCTCCTACACCTTCCCAAACAGTGCTTCCAACTGGGGACCAAGTCTTCAAATATCTGAGCCTTTGGGGCCATTTCTCATTCAAACCACCCCACATGCAACACAAATTACAAATCGGGTGGTGTTAAAAGTCATGAAGAAGCCCTGCCTGGCTAGGAGGTGGCCCCTTAAGTCTCCATGTCCCCCATAGCTAGAAGTCTCAGCAAGAGTCACCCCCATATCTTCCCAGGAGCCCACTCTGTCTCTGGTCTCAGAGATGTCCTCTGCCTTCAGTCTCCCTTCCGTCTTCCAGTCCTCTCCCCCCCCCACTCTGCCCTACCCACATTTGATCCCCATCCTTGTTCCCCTCCCTACACCCTCTCCCGCTCAGACCCTTCTTTATCCACTTTTGACACACATTCTATCTCCCCTTCTGAGTGGGATTCAAGTATTCTCCCCTGGGCCCTCCTTGTTACTTATCTTCTCTGGGATCCTGTACTATATGACTAATACCACTTATAAGTGAGTACATACCATGGGTGACTTTCTGGGTCTAGGTAACCTCACTCAGGATGATCTTTTCTAGTTCCCACTATTTGCCTGCAAGTTTCGTTTCTAATAGCTGAGTAGTATGCCATTGTGTAAATGTACCACAATTTCTCTATCCATTCTTCAGCTGAGGAATATCTGGATTGTTTCCAGTTTCTGGCTATTACAAATAAAGCCACTATGAACATACCTTGTGGTATGGTGGAGCATCTTTGGGAATATGCCCAGGAGTGGTATAGCAGGGTCTTGAGGTAGAACTATTTCCAATTTTCTGGCAGTGCCTGATTGATTTCCAAGGTGCTTGTACAAGTCTTCACTGTCACCAGCAATGGAGGAGGGTTCCCCTTGCTCCACATCCTCACCAGCATGTGCTGTCACTTGATTTTTTTTTTTATCTTAGTCATTCTGACTGGTGTAAAATGGAATCTCAGAGTCCTTTTGATTTGTATTTCCCTGATGACTAAGGATGTTGAACAAAAACTTTGACCCAAAATCTATCCTGTCTACAGGATGTGCTGGATAAAGATAGAACAGAGAACAAGGGAATGGCCAACCAATGACAGGCCCAACTTGAGACATACCCTGTAGGAGAAAGCCAACCCCTGACACTAGTAATGATACCCTGCTATGCTTGCAGACAAGAGCCTATCATGACTGTCCTCTGAGAGTTTCTACCCAACAGCAGAATGAAACAGATGCTGAGACCCACAGCCAAACATTAGGCAGAGCTAGAAGAGTCTTGTGGAGAAGTGTGGGGAAGGATAGAAGGTCCAGGAGAAAACAAGAACACCTCAAGAAGAACAACAGTGGCAACTACCTAGGGAATTACAAAGACTGAAGCAGCAACCAAAGATCATGCATGGAGTGAACCTAGGCCCATGACACAGATATAACTGATGGGCAGCTTGGTCTTCATGTGGGACCCCTAGCAACAAGAGGAGCAGGGATCGTGTCTGACCCGGACTCAGTTGCCTGCTTTTGGATCACTTTCCCCTAGCTGGGCTGCCTGTCTGGCTTCAATAGAAGAGGATTTACTAAGTCCTGATGTGACTTGATGGGCCAGGATGGGTTTGTAAGGGGAGGAGCTCCCCTTTTCTGAAGAGAAGGGGAGGGGGAAGGAAGAAGGGGTGGGAGAATGGGACTGGAAGGAGGGACAGAGCTGTGATCAGGATGTAAAGTTATTAAGTGAATAAATTTATAAAAAAATAAAATAAACATTTACATGGTTAAGAAAAAAGTTATTAAGAAAAATAAAGCGAGGCATAAAAATATCCAGCTGGTTGCATAGGGTCTTTATTCTTACGGCTCATTCAGTTTTGGTCGTTAATGCAATTTAAGCATCATGATCATTGTGATTTGTTTTTGTTAGCTTGATACAAACTAGAGTCCTTTGGGAAGAAGCAACCACCATTGAAGATTTGCCTCAGGCTGGCCTGTGAGGCATTTCCTTGATTACCAATTCATGTAGGAGGGCCCGATGTCCTGCAGACAGCACTCCCTTTTTAGAACCATTCCTGGGTTGTATACGCTGGGAAAGCCATGGGGAGCACACACACCGCAGAGAGCCAACAAGCAACACCCCTCTGTCTCTGTTCTGCTGCCAAGTTCCTTCCTTGAGTTCCTGCCCTGCCTTTCCTTAAAAAAATAAAAATGGACTGTGCAGTGAAAGTATAAACTAAATAAATTCTTTGTTTGGTTTTGGTCATTTTTTTTTATCACAGTAGAGAGTAAATTAAGACAAACATCATAATAATAGTTCTAATAACCGGATCCAGCAAAATATCTACCAAACTAAGTATCTGTAGACACACATATATACATTTCAGAAATGAAATAGCTCATATTTGAGCTAATGAAGAATTATATATATATGCAAAGAAAAATTTAACCAATATATGAATTATTAAATGTGGATAAGTAAATATTTTGACAATGGAAGTCACTTGCTAACAAACAAGTCATATTCTTAAAACTTTATTTGTAAATATATTTTTGGTCTCTGAACACATTGTGTTCTACAGAAGAAATATAATACTTAAGGAATATCCAAGTATAGTATTAGCTGAAATTAAGTTTATCAAAATTGAACTAAAGTATAACCCAATATTGTTTCTAATCATAGTACTGAAAAATTTATACAAAATAACCTGTTATTCTTGAGGGACTATGGTGGTTGAATGACAATGGCTCCCATGATCTTACATGTTTGAATATTTGTTTCTTGTTGTAGGAGGAGGTTTTTCCTTCTGGCCCCATGCTTCCCCAATAATAACTCATGAGACTCAATTATTATTTTACAAATACCTAGACCATATAGCTAGGCTCTTCTCTGATTAACTCATAACGTAAAATAACTCATTTACACTAATTTACATTCTACCTCTTGGCTGGTTACCTGGGCTCAGGTACTGTGCTTCTGTTCTCTTCACATCTTGCCTGGTTCTATCCCAGAAACTCTTCTGCCTGCCAGATGTCCAGCCTATTTCCTGCCTCAGCCATAGGCCATAGGTTTTTTAACTGACAGATGTTGCGGCCAGAAAATACACAAGAGATTCCTTCTACAGTCTCCAGTTGATGGAACAGTTTGGGAAATACAGGAAGTATAGCCTTGTTGAAGAAGGTGGGTTGCTGGGCTTTAAGGTTTTAAAGGACTTGGGCTATTTCATGTGTGCTCTCTTGGTCTCCCTCTTGTGGGTTAAGATGTGAGCTCACAACTGTTATTGTCACTGTGCTTTCATGGACCCTAACCCTCTGAAACCATCTGTCCAATTAAACACTTTCTTTTATACGCTGCATTGTCATAGCACTTTATTATAGCACTAGAAAAAGTAACTACTAGAGAAATGATACAAAGAAACTTGGGTTTAAGCTGGGTGCAGTGGCACATATCTGTAATCCTAGCACTCAAAGAGGCAGAGGCAGGGCAGATCTCTGTGAGTTCGAGACCAGCCTAGTCTACAAAGTAAATCTAGAACAGACAAGACCATTCAGAGAAAGCCTGTCTCAAAAAACAAAACAAAACTTTTTTTTTAATTTAGAACAAAAACAAAAGAGAGAGAAACTGAAAGAGAGAGAGAAAAAAAATAAACACACTGCTCCAGGAACTTGCAGATATCCTCAAGTGCTAGGTTTGATTATCACATATAATCAGAAAGATGTGCATTTCCCTTGTTTACACTTTTTTTGTTTGTTTGTTTTTTTCTCAAGACAGGGTTTCTCTGTGTAGCACTGGCTGTCCTGGACTCACTTTGTCTACCAGGCTGGCCTCAAACTCATAGAGCTGCACCTGCGTCTCCTTCCCAGAGTGCTGGGTTCACAGGTGTGCGTCACTGCGCCCCTTCTTATTAAGCAGGATAAGTCGCTTCTCTTTATCTGAAAACCAATGGTGAGGTTGTTTCTGTGCTTGTAAATAATCAAAGAAGTAAAAGGGCCTATTTTAAAGCAAGAGAATTACATGGTAGCATCATTTGGAGCAACAGTTGGAAAACTCAATGTCTAATATCAGGAAAAAGAAAAAGAAGTTAGATTTAGAGTATTTCAAAAAATTACTACAGACATTTCCAAAGTTTTTTTTAATGTAAAAGTTTTCAAAGAATATTTTCTAAATAGGAAGAAAAATGTGTACAAAGAAGAGAAAAAGAGCTCTTACCAAAAACTGTACAATTCTATATAAGTTTTCTGTTAACGTTTAAAATTAAAAAGTAGCATCTATAAGCACTAAGAACAATGCACTTTAATCTTCTTTATAATTTTTAAATTTCTAACATGAGGGTCGTTGAACTCCTGACACCTGTGATATTTTACAGAGTGTGGGTTATACAAGAAAGGGAAGCTCTGGGGGGTGGAGGTCAGTGATGGTCTTTGGCTTACATGTATAACAACCCGGTCCCCAGTACAGCCCAAAGATAAACATCTACATAAACGGCTCAAGAATAACTATGCCAAGAATTTTTTGTTTGTTTTTTCAAGACAGGGTTCTCTCTGTAACCTTGGCTATACCAGACTCACTTTGTAAACCAGGCTGACCTCGAACTCCCAGAGATCTGCCTGCCTCTTCCTCTCTGAGTGCTGGATTTCAGGTGTGCACCACCATACCTGGCAATAATTTTTAAAGGATATACATAAAATATGATGCTCCTAAAAAAAAAAAGCAACTGAAAAGAATAAGTGCCTATCTTATTCTTCCTTAAATGAAAACAAAGAAACTAGCATTATAGCAAGAACATTATATACAGAAATGTGTGGTGACACTGATTTTAGAATTTCTCAACAGGATCCTATATTAAGTTCCTGCTTTTGAACTCCCTTGGGTGGACCCTTTTTTCTGACTGGCTAACAACTAATAGTGATGCTATTCTTGGACCATGTCCTTCTGTACTGCAAGGCAGATGTGCAAACATCCTCCATAGAGAACTTTGGGTTTTCTTCTGTCTCTCCCTTCCTACGCTAACACACAGTCTGCACATTCCTTTTGTCCTGTACCAGCTTTGATCAGACAGCAGCCAGGTGGTCCTGAGCCGGCAAGGAGACCTGGAATAGGAATAAAAGCACGGTTTTGTTCAATCTTTCAAGGAAAATTATAGAGGCAGAATCCTGTTGAATATTGATCGTCTTGAAATTTCAAAGTAAAAAGCACTTGATTCCAGGATGAAGTGCCTGTTGCCATGTCTTTGTGCTGGTGACAGTTCACGTGGAACATGTGACCATAGTTTTGTGTTTCTTCTAAAGAGCAAAACCCCTCCTTCTTCACTGGTGCCCTGATTTTAAATGAGTCCCATTATATTATGAGAATCATAATTGCCACATATTCCTTTCTATTTTGAGGTTTTCTTTAAATAAAGTTTAAGAAGCTTTGCAAACTTTTTTTCTGAAAGCTGGTGGAGCAGCTTTCTAAAAAAAAAGATGTGAGACTCAGTAGATTGCTTTGTTCAAAATACTGAGAGAGAAACAGTGTCCATGGAATTCTCTTATTATCTTTTTAAATTGCAAGAAGGCAATGCGGCAGTAAAATAATTGATTCCAGTAGAGATAAAAGTTTTAAAGCACCTCGTTTCACAAGTGCATAGAAAAACTTTTGGGAGATCAGGACAAGATGAATTCAAAGTCCCCCTTGTGCCTTGGAAATGCTGTCCTAAAGCCAAATTTCTTCTTTATGCCCCTGATTGTGAAATTTCAAATAGCACATGAATGTTAAAGTGGTGTTAAAACAGATAGGATAGTTTTTGGAACTAAAGAGAAGAAAAGAACATGCTTAGGGACATTGCATTATTGAACAAGAAGAGAACAAAAACAGGCCTTGTCTGGGTGGGAGCTATCTCTAGGCCCTCCCCCACTACCACACAATGTAGGAGGAGAATGTTATGAAGGCTACAGGCTGCTTTCTATCTGCAAGTGCTGGCTATGGGCTGTTTTTAAACTTTTATTCTTTTCAACTTCCCTAGAGTTTCCTAGAGTTTAATCTGCTAAAGATCAAGTCATTTGCATCAGTAGCTAGACATTCGTTAGTTTATATAATAACAATTTTAGTTTTCATGAGTCATATCCCAACCCAACTATCTATCCATTAAAATGGTAGTTTGCTATTTTAAACTCAACTGTGATAGCCACATTACAATCTAATCTTATGAAAGGGGCTTGGAAGGAGGGAGCAGTTACTATCCAAGGTCTCTTGATAGGTTACAGAGGTATAACCCAACCCAGAATTCACCTGACAACCTTTGCGTCTTGACACTTAGCATTTTCTGCCGCTTTGAATACATACCATAGTCCAAGTTGCAAAAAATAAAATATTTTTCTCTGTGTATATGTGTGTGTATGGTGTGTATGAATGGGAATATGCTGTATATATGTGTGTAATGCAAGCATACATATGTGGGGATCAGAAGACAATCTCAGGGGTCAATTCTCATCTTCAATTTTTTTTTGAGACAAGGTCTCTTGTTCACCCCTGCTTATATCATGCTAGTTGGCCCATGAGCCTCCCGGGATTCTCTTACCGCTGCCTTCCATGTTTGTTGGGATGCTGGAATCACACATCCCCACTATGGCATAAGACAATCAGAACTCAAATCCTCACACTTCCGTGCCAACGCTTTGCTCGCTGAGCCATCTCCCCAGACCCCTACCAGAACAAGTTTAATAATTTAGTTGCTAATCTGTCCTCACAATCCAGTGTTAGCAGTGTGACTCTTGCTTCCTGCTTCCTGCTCCAGACCAAGGGCCAGTTAGAAGCTCGAGGGCAAACACAGGCCCCCAGTGTTTAAAGCCCCGCCTTGCTCTTCACTGCTCACTGCTCAGGTATCCTTGGATGAGTTGATTCAACTCAGCGTTCCCCATCTGAGTTATTAGTAACTAACTCAAGACAGCGGAGAGAACAAATGAGTTAATGAGCTGCAAGTCTGGTAAACAGTAAGCTATTAGTGTATTGCCAACTAACTCCCCTCCCCCTCCAGACAATGGCCTGTGCGTTGGTGCACCATAGTAGCATTATTATGTTAAATGACTAAAGCTTGGGGACTGAATTTCTCAGACTCACGCTTACTCATGCTCAGTTCCACCATTCTTCTGACTCTCACATTCTTCATTTTCTACCAAAGAACTTCCGCCTTCTTTATGTTCCTTAGGCTAATCATCACCCGCATCACTAAAACTGCTGCCTGTGCTCACAGCATTCCATCACACTTGTATAGATTACAGATGGTCTGCAGTAAAACCTCTAATTGTTTTCAGGACTTTGGAATCACCACGGTTTTTTATCAGAATTCAGGAGTTTTCTGCCAATCAGCAGTGACCTCTGAATGCCCCACTGTAAACAAGGGCACTGGGTTTCATTAAGCATGCATTTGCATTTATTTACACCTGCTCACTCACAGATCCTGTGCGTAGGATGCTAAATATGACTGGATAGAAAACAAGGCAGGCACAGTCCCAGCCTCCCCAGGAGCTGTCACGGTAGTCGCCTAACCACATCTCTGTCACTGCGGTAAGTGTATAGTTAGATGCAGTCCTAGGACAGGAAGTAATCTCTGTGGCTCAGTCTGCATGAGAATATAACCTTGATGCACAGCTTCCAAAATGAACCTGCTTTTTGTAGGGCCATTCTAGTCCAGTCAGAGAATGACACACTAATAAAATGATCCTGAATCATCAATTACAGGCCCTGCTGTCCCTGTCCAACCATAGGGAGCATTTCTGTGCATTCAGAGGCCTTCTGTGCTCATGAACTCAGTCACCTCGCCGACTGCACCCCCGCCCTCCACTGCTCTCCTTCTCTGTGTAAGTTCCCTGAGGAATCTGCGCTCCAGACCTTAACACAGACATTTGACATTCTCGTGACCAAGTTGCGGAAGACGGCCTGACTTTGAGCATAAGCTCTGAAATATGAAGCTTCAGGGGCTTTCGCTGCGTAGTGGGAAAGAATTATATATTTACTTGCTGTGCTTTCTTCCTAGAATTCACTGGTGGGTGCATGAGCTGTTGTGAGCGCAAGCTCTACCACTACACAATTCTCCTTTCAAGGCCTTGGCAGGACTCTGAGATGTGCTCACACGTGTCCGAGTTTTATTGTAAGGACACTTTGCTCTGCATACTTACAAAAACAGTTCTCTGTAAGAAATGTACGGGATTAATTACACTATACTTGTACTTTTAAAAGACCCATTTATTCAGCAACATGATCAGGCTATGGCTATCCACAACATAGGTGAAAACGTCTGCGTTGACACCTTTGCTGGGGTGCTTTACACTTTCCTCAGAACACAAACTACAATAACCTGTTACATAATCCATCGCAAATACACTCCTACAGATTTTTTGACCAGACACAGAAGTGTTGTCCAAACTGTGTCTTCTTTGTAGCAGCGAGGCCTTGCTAGGACTGTGCATGGCTGACATCACAAATCTGTTGCTACCTGGAGCTTCCCTGTTGCTTCTCCACTCTTTTACCCTTAGGTGTTTGTTTTTGTTTTGGCAGTCACTAAAACCTTCTTCCACTGTCACAGACACTGCAGCTGCTGGACCACCCTTGGCCTTGTGACTTAGCAAAGACCTGGCCTCCACCAAAGTTTCCTCCCTTCATAAATTTGATTATTTCAACTACCAAAAGCATATTTCCCACCACCTCCAAAACGGCTTCCATCATTACCAAATCCATTATAGCCATCCCCATTGCTGCCAGATCCACCACCATGGCTGCCATCAAAACCACTTTGACCACTGAAATTTCCTCTATGATCAAAATTGTCATTGCCACCAAAACCACACCTACAACCACCACCATTTCCAGAACCACTTTCACCTCTTTGGCTCAATGAGGCACTAGGCATCCATTGCTTCCATGGGGTTTCTCTGACTTCACAGTTGTGACCATTCATAACATGGTATTTCTGAAGACAATCTTATCCAAAGGTGACATGAGCAAAGCCCCTATTATGACTTCAATCACTTCAACTGTTCAACATGACCTTGAGAGCAGGTGACAGTCTCCAGTGTCTTCTTCAATACCAACAGCTACCTTTTTCATCAGGAAGAGGACATCTGGTCTTTGAGAATCTGCTCTTTTTGCTTCCACAGCTTTTTATCTACCACGTGGGACCCGGCCTTCATAGCTGTATCACCTCTTCCACAGTGGCAAAAGGGACAAACCCAGACTCATAGGGGCCTGGTATTTGGATCTCTCATGATCTCACAGTCTATCAGTATCCCTCGATGCTCAAAATGGTCCCTTGGACTCTCATCATTTATTTCAAAGCTCAGTGCTGAAGACAGTGTTTACAGACAGATTTTGTAAAGGGAATGTACCAGGGCAGCAGATACGGAATTTGTCTTTTGTCTCTAGCAGTTTGTCATATAGTTCTATGGACCTTAATAATATTTTATATTTATAAAGATAATTAAAGAATTATAGCATATCGTACTTATTCACAATGCACTATGATCACCACTCTCCAAACAACTGTCTCTCATTTTGGATAGGAAAGTAGGTATGCATACATGTCTGTCTACTCTAACCACAATACTTCCACCCACTGTTTCTTTAGGCTAAAAACCAGAACCAGGATGCAATGAAACTGGATACACTCTAAACTGAAGTACTTGGAAGTTTTAAAGTGTCACCCTGAAACGATGACTTCTTGTGTACTTGAAGCATTATTTTAAAGTGAACTAATTCCCAAAGTACTGGGGAAAAAAACAGGGCGTTTGATCTCAGATGATGCTTTCTACTCTCAGAGGAGAAATCTGTGAGTTTTTAGCTAAGAGACTATCAATAAGACATGGAGTAATCAGCACAGAGAAATGCTACTGTGTGCTCTGTTTCTTCATCTTGGGTCCACAAATGTGATGTTTGTCTACTTTCCTTGTGAAAATTAGACAAATCACCACTGAAGAATTAAAGCAATTTATGCCCTTTACTCAATTGTTTAGAAAAAACATTTGAAAATATAAAGTAAATTTACATTTTTTCCTCCTATGTATCCAGGAGATTGATATATTTATAATTTTTACTGACTTTATCATAAGAAAAAAAATGGGAGAAAGATAAAGTCACTTAAAGTATCTCTAGCCCACAATAATTGGTTACATCTGAATATTTCCTTTCTGTCTCTTTGGAATTATGCATTTTATATAGTATCATTGTATATAATAGTCATTTAAAATATGAAATGCATGTGCCTCATGGCACAAATTTTGGAAAAACTGATTATGTTAGTCAACATTCCATTGCTGTGAAGAGACACCATGGCCTCAGCTAACTCCCATAAAGGAAAATGCCTGACTGGGGGTTGCTTGCAGTGTCAGAGGTTTAGTGCATTTTCAGCATGGTGGCATGCAGGCATACCTGGCGCTTGTCTGGTAGCTGAGGTTTCTACATCCAGATCAGCAGGCAGCAGGAAGAGGGAGACACTGGGCCTGGCTTGAGCATATGAAACCCTAAAGGCCACGCCCAGCAACACACCTCAACGAGGCCACACCTTCTACTTACTTCCTACTTGCCAATCACCTTTCTATACCTGCTGACTTCTAATCAGGACAAACAATGATTTTATAATTCCTAACATAAATCTGATTGGATGAAGTGTTACATTTCTTCATGTATATACTGGTTGTCCTGGCTGGTTTTGTGTCAACTTTACACAAGCTAGAGTCATCAGAGAGGAAGGAACCTTGGTTGAGGAAATCAATTCATGAGATCCAGCTGTAAGGCATTTTTTCAACTTGTGATCAATTCAGGAAGGGCCCATGGTAGGTGGTGCTATCCCTGGGCTGCTGGTCCTGGGTTCTATAAGAAAGCAGGCCGAGCAAGCCAGGGGAAGCAAACCAATAAGCAGCATCCCTCCATAGCCTCTGCATCAGTTCCTGCCTCCAGGTTTCTGCCCTGTTTAAGTTCCTGTCCCGACTTCCTTCAATAGTAAACAGCAATATGGAAGTGAAAGCCAAATAAACCCCCTTTCTCACAATGAATGGAAACCCTAACTGAGATACTGCTATTTAGGACTTCCATGAATTGTGTATTGTTGTAAGAAAATATTAAAATTTACTACTGATATATCTTCTAAACAGCTGTATAACCAAATCACCACACAGAGACTGGGATTTTAGTTAACCTAGAACACAATGCTGGGCAATAGTTACTCCCTCCTAAACCTCCAAGTTCTCATAGTTTCCTAACATTTAGATTTCCCACAGTATACTTGCTTTTAGTGATATATTAGGTCCAGTCCATCTCCACGTAGTTCCAAGATCTCTCTCCTGCTCCCTCTCCTCTCTCTTTGCCTTGCCCTTTCTCCTCCCACTCATTTCCTGCCTTCTGCCTTCTCCCACTGCTCAACATTGTGTCTAGTTGCTTTATTTTGACCTATTTACACAAAGTTGAGACAGGATGCTTAGAATAAGCATCACAATGCAATATCCCCATTGAAACCAGAGAGTGGGGGGAGAAATCAGCATTTGAATGAACAAGGGTAAGGTGTATACATTTCAAAAGAACATTATGCCAACAGTCTATTTTTATTCTTTTCATTTTAAACATAGATTTAGTAACTCCTTGCTTATATATTTTAATATCAATTTACTTCTATACTTATCTACCACTGAATGCAAACTCAAAATTCTTTAGTATTTTTAACAAATCACTGAGAACATCAAAAGGAAGATGGGAAATAGAGGTCATTTGGGTTACCTACTCTTAAAATTAGAATGGGGGTGACTGAAAGATACCTCAGCAGCTAAGAGTACTGGCTGCTCTTACACAAGACCCTTGTAATTTTAATTTCTAACATTGCAAACTGATTGATGCAGTCCATGTAAACACGAACAGCTCTTCATCATCCTCAGTTGTTTGAAAATCAGTGAGTAACTTCTTTTTCTTTGAATGAGACTCACAAGAGAATTCTCTGGTTAAAAAACAAAAACAAAAAAGCCAACAACTCAGTGCTTGACATCAATCCTAGCACTTGGCAGACAGAGGCAGAAGGATAGGAAGTTCAATGTCATCTTTGGCTACATAGTGAGACTAGACTAAAATACATTTGATTCTGTCTTAAAAGCAAACAGCAAAAACAAAAACCACTAAAACCCAACTACAAATAAGACTAAACAATACCAACAACAGAAGACTTTAAAGTTTTAAAGATTTTAAAGTTTGTAGAAACAAAAGTTTAATTTTTATATAGTAAAATCCACTTCTCATTCTAGTGAATCCTAGTAGAATCTAACTTCTCACTGTAATAGCTAGATGACTGCCAATTTAAGACATGAGTTATTGAACATTTGATCAGGGACACAGCTGGACTTGGGAGCCAGGACTATGACCCAGAAACCTTCTCAGAGTCTGTTTATTTTATTTTATTTTATTTCATTTCATTTCATTTTATTTGCATTAGTATGAAGGTGTCAGATCCCTTGGAATTGGCATTACAGACAGCTCTGAGCTGCCATGTGAGTGCTAGGAATTGAACCCGGATTCTTTGGAAGTACAAACAGTGCTCTTAACCACTGAGCCATCTCTCTAGCCGCAGAGTCTGTTTTTTAAAATTATTTTTATTAATTACAATTTATTCACTTCGTATCCTCCTTGTACCTCCCTCTTCCCCTCCCAATCCCACCCTCCATCTTCCCTACCTGTGTCCCTCTCCCAGTCCACTGATAAGAGAGGTCCTCCTCCCCTTCCTTCTGATCCTAGTCTATCAGGTCTCATCAGGAGTGGCTGCATTGTCTTCTTCTGTGGCCTCATAATGCCACTCCCCACTCAGGGGAAGGTGATCAAAGAGCAGGCCAATCAGTTCATGTCAGAGACAGTCTCTGTGCCCATTACTATGGAACCCACTTGGATACTGAACTGCCATAGGCTACTTCTGTGCAAGGGTTCCAGGCCATCTCCATGAGTGGTCTTTGGCTGGAGTATCAGTCTCAGAAAAGACCCCTGTGCCCAGACTTTTTGGATCTGTTGCTCTTCTCATGGAGCTCCTGTCCTCTCCAGGTCTTACAATTTCCCCCTTCTTTCATAAGATTGCCTGCACTCTGCCCAAAGTTTAGCTTTGAGTCTCAGCATTTTGAAGTCCTTACTAGAGCAATAAGAAAATTAAAGGCGATCAAGGGGATACAATTAGGAAAGGAAGAAGTCAAAGTATCACTGTTTGCAGATGATATGATAGTATACCTGAGTGACCCCCAAAAGTCTACCAGGGAACTCCTACAGCTGATAAACACCTTCAGCAAAGTGGCTGGATACAAAATTAACTCAAAAAAAAATCAGTAGCCCTCCTGTACACAAAAGACAAAAGGGCTTAGAAAGAAATTAGGCAAACAACACCCTTCACAATAGCCACAAAGGACATAAAGTACCCTGGTGTGACCCTAACCAAGCAAGTCAAAGACTTGTATGAAAAAGAAATTCAAGTCTCTGAAGAAAGAATCAGAGTCTGTTTTTTAAATGGGGGTGGGGAGGGTGGGTGGAATAAAGCCACAAGCAGGTGTGTCCCAAACATCCTGGCTACCTAGATAAGGCACTGCTCTATGACCTTGGCTGAAGAGGGGTTAGGGAATTTCCAAGACTGGGGTGTCTCTGGTTGTGGAATTTCCAGACTAGAAAAACCAGATGTCATAGTTAGGGCAAGGACCATTTAGGTCAAATTAAGGTCACAGGCTAAAGGTAAAGTGAAGGTTAAGATAAAATAGTAGAACTATTAAGTCAAGTTTTAAGCACGACAACTTTGACATTTCAAATCCTTTTGAAAACTCTATATGATCATTTTTGTTTGTTTTTGTTGATTTGTTTTGTTTGAGATGAAGTGTCTTCAGGTATCTCTGACTGGCCTTGAACTTACTTTGTAGATCAGGCTGATCTTAAACTCACAGAAACCCACTGCCTGGGTTTCCCAAGTGTGGGCCACCACACCAGGCTTGAATCTTCAACTAAATGTGTACTAATGAAAGACCCCCGCCTACTCTGACTTAGCTAAGGCAGCGCTATCTACAGAGAACCAAGCCGGAGACTGGAAAATTACTGAGGAACCCAGATGTCCAACAACAGGATATCTGTGGTTGGGCGCCTAAAACACCCTGGGCACCCAAGATAAGAACAGAGTACGTGACTCAGCTCACATCTGCCTTCCCACCTTCCCTGTTCCGGTGGCTTTGTTCAAACTGCCCAATTAGCTCCCTGTAACTATGCATCTCGCTTCTGTAACCACGCCTTCTGCTCCCAAATCCTATATAAACCCACCGCCCCAGCCGGAAGGCAGGCAAGTCCTCCACAAGGCTTTGTCGCCCCGGGTACCCGTGTATCGGGTACGGGTACCCATGTATCGAAATAAACCTCTTGCTGTTTGCATCCGAAAAGACTGGTCTCGCTGATCCTTGGGGAGGGGTCTCCCTGACGGAAGATACCCTCCGGGGTGGTCTTTCACTACCAGTTCCAGATTCTTTCAGACCGGACTGTGTCTGGTGTTTTGAATAGGAACGGTCCCCATAGACTCATGTGTTTGAAGGCTTGGCCGGTA
>CM053744.1:73537647-73602060 GCA_028658305.1 Pachyuromys duprasi
TTAACACTGTATATTCAAAATATTTTACAGTATACTTTTTGGAAACTAACACTTTTATCATGTAATTCTACGTTTAATGGAAGGATTTTGTTTTGGTTTTTGCTTTTTTCAAGACAGGGTTTCTCTGTGTAGGCCTGGCTATCCCGGAACTCGCTCTGTAGACCATGCTGGCCTCGTGGAGATCCGCTTGCCTCTGCCTCCTGAATGCTGGGAGTAAAGGCTGGTCCCACCCCCGCCAAGGCTTTTTTAAATTTTTTTACAGGTTTCACTACGTACTCCCCCAAGTCCTGGATCGTCCTGCCTCAGCCTCCCAAGGCAGCCAGTTCCAGTTCCTGCTGTCCTTTTACAAAGCTCGTTAACTTGCTAAGCTACTCAGGGAGCAGAGCCGGAAAAATCTCTAAGCCTGACCTTCCAGAAAAAAGTCAAACTACTAAGAAGTTGACCAGAACGAAGCTCCCCCGCGCCCCCGCCCACCTCTGCACTCTTCATTGGTCCGTATGCTATGACGTCATATCTAAGGCGTCCTAGAGGCGGGACTTCCTGGCCAGGGTTTCTGGCGCGCCGGAAGTCCATATGAGGGACGGGAAAGTCGACCCGTCAGGAGCTCTGCGGAACCCTGCATTTCCTGGTTTAGGAGGCGAGCTTGTGTGTTAGCGAGCGCCAGCTCTATCGCGGTGGTGAGGAGCAGGAGCTGGGGCATGGACAGCCGCCTGCAGGAGATCCGGGAGCGGCAGAAGCTCCGGCGGCAGCTCCTGGCTCAGCAGGTGTGCAGTCGGCTGGGCGGGATCATCGGTGCGCGTGCGCGGCCATCCCCTACCCTTCTGCCCGCGGTTGTTTTTTTTTTTTTTTTGGTCAACTTTCTTCTGCCCTGGTCAAGCTCTTTGTCCCGTGGCTTTTATTCCCTATTCTCCCCACGTGCCTGTCAAAGTCATTACATAGAACAACCAATTCCATTCTTGGGCTTTATGGACCCACCGTTGCGGCGCGGACTTGAGTGGTGGGGATAGACTTGGTAATGGTCGATAAGTGCTAGTAGTTCATGCAAGGTCAAGTGGCATGTTACCCTCTACATTTCACCTTCACTATTTAAGCAGTGTTTCGTTTCTTGCTTTTCTTCCAAGCCAGCTTCACATTCTTTTTTTTTTAAGTTGATTTTTATTTTAATTACGTGTTTTTGTCTCTGTGTTGTGTGTGCACGTGAGTACAAGTGCCAGAGGTGCCGGATCTTCCTGGAGCTGGAGTTCTAGGTGGTTGTGAGCCTCCTGATGTGAGTGCTGGGACTTGAACTCGGGTTCTTTGGAAGAACAGTGCATGCTTCTAATCGCTGAACCTCTCTCCATCTCAGCTGTAGATTTTTGAGATTGGTCTTGAAGGAAGTTTGTATTATTTTGAGATCCTGTCGACTCATGGAAGCAATCTGAGAGTAAATTTTATATTCTGCACTTAAAACACAATCATCCTGCAACCAGTATTTGAATCCTTACTTTGTAATTATTAGAAACAGGAAGTGTTATGTTCTCTTATTAAATTAGGAATAGGTTTCCAAGATTGTTGTGTCTCCTGGCCCAGTCCTTTCCAGAGAATTGATCGAGATTTGTCTCTCCAAAGATTACTTTTCAAACCTTTCATTGAAGCTAGAGGGTGGATATGTAAATGCTTGCCAGTTGGTAGGACTACACATGCAGAGAATACATGCACATTGTTTTTACCTAAAATCTGAGGTAGTTTGTATTGCAGCATACAGATCGAAGTGATGGAAGGAAATATTCAAAGCTTTAGTGATGCATTTTCCATTGCGAAATCTTGGTTCCTCAACGAATTCTGAAGAAGTGACTTGTACTCTGAGATGAGAATTACAAGTAGAAATTAGTTACAGGGAGGAAATTAGAAAACATTCTAACTATAGGAAGTGTGTGTTATGTCCTCTGACTGAAAAGAAGTAGATTTTTATGGAGGAGTTGAAATTGATGAGCATTTTATGTATTGGAAGAGAGTTTTCATTGGAGAAATGAGGGCAGTCATATGAAGTGGTATATTAAGAGACTATTTTGTTTAAAGTCAAAGCTGCTAATTTGCAGCACTGGTATTTTTGTGTACCTTCTTGCTCTGGAGCTAAAGGGACACTAAATGCAGATTTTTCTCCTGGTATTTTTGTGTTTATTACTAAAGAGTCTCTGAGGCTATTCTGTGTCTTTAGTGTGCCATGGGAAGTTTTCTGTGAATTGGCTCTATTCAGCTTAGCCTTTGTGTACATTTGTTGCTTTCTATAGAATTTCTCTAGCGGCTGCTCAAAGTTGCTGTGTTAAGCTGTTAGTAAATTTTATTAAAAACTTAGCTTTAATAAAAATGAATAATTTTTTGTGAGCATGGGATAGAATACAACATATATACAGCTCATATGGAGTGCTTTGCTTTTGGGTTATTGCTACTACATCAAGTGTTTTATTCAAGATTGGGTAAAGTGAATCATCTTAACTTCAAATATAATCAAATGCATAAGGTATTTTCCAGCTGACAAAGTCATTCTTAATTAAAAAGCTGTTCTTCCTATTCACTTACAATTTATCTTGCAAGCCTACTGATACTGTTATGGGTGGTGTTTATTTTATAAAATACTTGATATATTAAAATTAGCAACACATTTTGAGTGTATGAACAGTACATTCTGAGCTAATTTTTGAGTTTTTTGCTTCCTAGTTGGGAGCTGAAAGTGCGGATAGCATCGGTGCTGTGTTAAATAGCAAAGATGAGCAGAGGGAAATTGCTGAAACAAGAGAAACTTGCAGGTGAGTTGAGGAGCTTTTTTAGTGACATGTTTATGGTGTGAAAGTATCATTTGCTTAGTTTTTTAGATATGACTTACTTATTCATGGGGGTTGCTTAGGGAGAGTGAAGCAGTCATGCTCTGTACCCTTGAACATGTAGCAGCCCTGCCTGAACCTCAGGAGAACAATGGGAGTCACCCATTGAGGGTTGTTTTTTTTTTTAATGAACAGTAACTGTAGGTATGAAGGTGTTGTTAGGAAAATTGTGGAAATGGAGTTTTTTGGAAACAGTTTTTAATGTCAAGTTTGAAACTGTGAAATATTTTACTTTCTGGAAACACTAAGTTCACGTTTATAAAGTAGGTAGAAGTGAAATGTTACACTAAGAATTAGCTTGCGAATCTTAAATAATGTTAAATTATAATTTTATGAAATTATAAAAGAAAATATACTTTAACAGTGCCATTGGTCTGATAATTCAGAAAACATTTCATCATTTTTTTTTTTGTCTTCTAGTTTATTGTATCAATTTTGTTTACATGGTATAAAATATACACAAGCGAGTTAGTATAAATTATACATAGGTTAACATTTTCATAATATAGTCTTTATGGTTGCTATTTTTTTCACTTGGTTGCTTTCTTATAAAAATAAAGTTACAGATTATTGCTTTTGACTTTTTGGATGATTTATAAGCTGAATAAATAGATATTTATTCAGGAAACAGTTGTTTTTTGTTTCTATAACTTCTTAATAATGTAAGCAGATCCAAATGGCACCTTTTGTATTACACAGTAGTGTGATAGTATGGTTTAATTTTCAGGGCTTCCTATGATACCTCTGCTCCAAATTCAAAAAGGAAGTGTGTGGATGAAGGAGATACAGATGAAGACAAAATAGAAGAATATAAGGCAAGTAGAAAATGAGATGGTTTTATGCATGGTTGAGAAAAAAGTTAATCCTTCTAATAGATTCATCTCATTTAGAAAGCTCAACTTGAAGATGCATTAAAATCCTTATGAGTAACATTTATGTTATGGTACAGTTAAAGACTTGTATGAGTTTGCTCATTTTACGTTAAGCATATGTGGCTTACATATGATTATGTATATAAACACTGTAATTTTTGGTAAGTACTGGTTAATAATCTTTTCAGAACAACAAAATGATAAGTATATCATAAACTTTAGAAGTGCAGTAGATTTTGAGGGGCTTCAGTTCACTTGAGTGACATTATTCCATATTAACAGCACAAGAGAGTATAATTAAAGTATTTTGACAACTCATGGGCCCTGCAGCAGTTGTATTTCCAAAAAAAAAAAAAAAAATCCAAGCTAAACTTTACTTCTTTTGTTTTAATCTGATCTAATTTCGTTCATGTGTATGTTGGTGTGTATTTTGTATATTTTGATCATATTAACCCCTAATTATTCTGCATTCATTCCACCTCCCACTCCTCCATCACCCCTTCCAACTTTGTAGTCATATTTAAAAATCATAGTCTATTTGTGCTGCCCATAGACAGAAGAGTGTGTAGCTATTCACTGGAAAATGGTTGACCTACTAGGAACCACATCCCTAGGGAAAGGAGCTTTCCCCGCAAGCAGCACTTAGCTCTTAATAGCTCATAAGCAAGGGATGAGGACTCATGAATCCCTTCACCTTCACCATGATGGAAGGTTGACTAGCTTGATGTTTTGTAAGCAACTAGAGCTACTGTAAGTTCATGAGTTCAGCAGTCCTGTATTGTGCAGAACATCCTGACTCATCTTTGTCTTCCCAGAACTCTGGCTCTTAAAGCCTTTCTACTCCTCTTTCCCTTTTCTTCTATGTTCCCTGAGCCTTTGGGGCGGCATGTAATATAGATGTCCATTTAAAGCTCTGAATATTCCACAGATCCTCGGACCAGTTGAGTCTGTATTAACTACAACCCACTGCACAAAGAAGCTTCTCTCATGAATAGTGAGAACTACACCAATTCATCCGGGGGCTTATGAGCTCCCCAGGCATTAAGTCATGGTTGATTTACAGTAGCAGGCTTCCTTCTTGTTTTTTGAAGTGAGCCTTAATATCAGTCAGAAATTGGTTTGTTACCCTCTTAATATTCATGCCATGATTGCACCATAAATGCCTTGCCAGGCCAGCTGTTATTGTATCATAAGGTTCACAGCTGGATGTCCACATAGCGCTTTCCAGCCTTATAAAGCTAGCCAGCAGGGACGAAGCTCTCTGCTTGGTATTAGCTTGGTTTCATCATGTATTATGACTAAAGAATGTCTATCTTTAGCAATAGGATCTACCATCAGGTTCTGGTGAGCGACCAAGAACAATGGCAATAACCTATCTTGAGGGTCTTCTTGACACCCATGACCAAAAACCCAAGGGGAGGTATCCCACACTGGCACTGGGATTTTTATTTGGCAACCCATGGCTTCTGGAAGGAGCATTATCCTCTGAGTAGGCTAACTCCAATTAACTTTGTTTTAAGTAAATTTAAAGACTAATGCAGTGCTTGTATAAACATTTCTGAGGGGAATAAAACTCACTGAACCATAAGAAGCAATAATTCAATATATATTCATACATAATATAAAAATTATAGATTAAAAACAACAAATGTATTTTTTAATTGTTTTTTTTTTTTTTTTTTTTAAATACAGGGTTTCTGTGTGTAACCCTGGCTGTACTGGAATTCAGTCTGTAGATCAGGCTGGCCTCAAACTCAGAAACCTGCATACCTCTGTCTCCCGAATGCTGAGATTAATGGAGCATGCTGCCACACCAGGTGAACATACATATTTTAAATGTTTTCTTGATCTTCCCTTTTCAAGGATGAACTAGAAATGCAGCAGGAGGAAGAAAATTTGCCATATGAAGAAGAAATTTACAAAGATTCAAGTACCTTTCTTAAGGTAAAATAAAGAATTTTTAAGTCTTAGAGCTGTTTCTATTTAAGTGTTGTGCCTGAAATGACCTAGTTTTCTTTAGTTTTCAGTTTTTGAGAGATTCTTGTATTAAAATGAAGATCATAAATTAATCATGAAATATTCTATGGTTAGCTTGTGATAATACTGTATTCATATCAGTAACTATTGATAACTGTTGGGTTTAGTTGTGTTTTCGAATATTAGTGCTCTTTTTCAGTCTGTCATACTTTGTATGGTTTCATAATGAGAACACACAGAGCTAGTATCTCTGCCCTCAGAGTGCATACTGTTTATTTAATTCTGACCATTTCTTTAGGGGACGCAGAGCTTAAACCCCCATAATGATTACTGCCAACATTTTGTAGACACTGGACATAGACCTCAGAATTTCATCAGGGACGTAGGTATGTCAGTTTTATTTGGACTATTCTGCTGTAAAGTATTGCTACATGCATGTGATTTACGCATTTTGTAGATTATTTCTAACAAAACTTTTTTCACTTTGAGGCTTGACTTCTGCCCTCCATGCTTTAGTCTGTCCTCCAGTCTACCTTTCTGTTCTTTAACCAATGCTATGTCTCTGTATTTTTTTTTTTTATATAATTTATATGCCTTATAACTAACCATTGAAAGATGTAGTTCAGTGTCTTTTAGTGCATACATAGCCTTCTCGGAACCATTACAGCCGTCTGTCCTAGAACATGTGCTTCTCCACGGAAGCTCTGTGCCCGTCAGCAGTGGGGCCACATTCCTTCCTCCATCCTGCCCCTCGGGCTTAACTGCTAATCTGCTTTCTTTCTTTATAAGTTTGGCTATTGTGGACATTTCATATAATTGAACTCATACAACATGGGACTTTTGTGATTTTTTTTTTTTTTTTAGCACAATGTTTTCAAGGGTTTTTA
Organism: Pachyuromys duprasi; assembly: GCA_028658305.1. NCBI lineage: Eukaryota > Metazoa > Chordata > Mammalia > Rodentia > Muridae > Pachyuromys > Pachyuromys duprasi. The sequence goes on from CM053744.1 coordinate 73,544,245, forward strand.
TACTGTAGCATATATTGGTACTTCTTTTATTCCCAAATAATAGGTCATTTGACAAGTGAATATACACAGATACGTAGGTTTTATTTATTCACTTCTCTTTGAAGTTATAGATTATTATAGGTACTCATGTAAAAAGTATTATATGGCATGCTTTTTTTTTTGACGTATACCTAGGAATGGAATTGATGGGTCATGTAATTCTGTAAAAAATTTTTAAATTCTTTTAAAGAAAGTTTGTTACTTCTGTATTTGACTTTTTGAGGTACCACCCGAGGGTTTTTCAAAATTGCCGTGCCATTTCACTTTCCTATGCGTGGTGTATAAAGATTCAAGTTTCTTCACCGTCTCTGTTATGTCTGTGTTTCACTATAGCCACCCCAGTGAGTGCTAAGTATGGCATTGTGTATTTGGTTTTTGTTGTTGTTTTGTCTTATTGTTGTTTTGTTGTGATTTTTTTTTAAACTGTATTTTATGTATGTGAGTGTTTTCTCTGCATTTATGCCTGTGCATCATTTGCATGCCTATTGCCCTTGGAGACCAGAGGAAGGCTCAGGTCCCCTGAAGTGGAGTTACATTGTGGTTGTGAGCCACCATGTGTGTGCTGGGAACCACATGGGTCCTCTGCAAGAGTAGTAAGTGTTTTTAATCAGCCATTTCTCCAGCCTCATGATGTTCTTTTAATAAAGTTTTATTTGAAAACTTTGTTTGTAAGCATGGTATCTACACTCCTCAAGCTCTTCCTCTGCTGTTCCCCTCCCTCCCCAAATTAATAGTCTCATCTTTAGCTATTGTTATTCGTATATGCATGTGCATCCATTTAGTGTTGCTCTTAAGAATTTGTGTCCCGGGGTTGGGAATTTAGCTGGCCCTGGGTTCAGTCCTCAGCTCTAGGAAAAAAAAAAAAAAAAGACAAAACAACAAAAGACAAAATAACAAAAAGAATTTGTGTCCCAGGTTAAGTACATCCAGTGTGGTAGTTTGACCCTAGAAGAAACTAATTTTCTGTATCTCGGTGTAGCACCAAGTGGAATTCCCCATGTCTAAGTAGGCATGTCAACTGGTATTGTCATGCTGGTCTTGTTCAGGCAACTGTATTGTTGAGAGTTCACAGGTGCATTTTTTCCCTGTTGCGTCTAACACTATGTGAGTTGGCACTCTGGCGCTTAATACCAACAGGTGTCCTGGCTCTTAGAGTCCTTCCACTCCCTCTTCCATGATTTTCCTTGAGCCTTAGGTGTAGGGATTGTGTTGGAGTTGGCCACCCTACAGTCCCCTGTTCTCTGCCTTTTGACCAGTTGTGGATCTCTGTAATAGTCTCCATCTGTTGCAAAAAAAAAAAAAAAAAGAAGAAGAAGAAGGTGAGATCCCCTCTTAACTTTGGTTATAAGGATAAGTTTAGTATACAGTTAGAAATTATATTGGTTTAGGAAAATGTCAGCAGAGGTTCTTTCAGGTCTGTGATCTCCAATCACAGTAGTTGGTTAGGATTACAGTACTAGGCATTGAGTTCTCTCCTTTAAGACAGGGCCTTAAGTCTAATTAGGTGTCTGTTGATTAACCTCAAACTCTCTTGCTAAGCCAGTCATTGTTGTAGTTCGTAGGCTTTAATGCTGGGTAGGACTACCATTTGCTCCTCTCCCTTAGCAGCTTGAACAGCACCCTTTGAGCCCTATGCGAACCAGTCCTCAGGGAGGTTTCCAGGTCAGTTCCAGGTTGATGCCTCCACGTCCTGATTCCAGAGTGTGTGGGGTCAGTGGGGTCTTAAAAAGTTTAGATGAGGTTGGTGTACAAGATGTTTGTGATTTCTTTTTTTAAATAGTCTCATTGTGTAGCCCAAAGCTAGCCTAAACTTTTTAATTTCCCAACATGAACATCCTTTTGCCTTAGTTTACAAGTCTGCCATTAGACCTGGATTCTATTGTGGTTTTGATTTATATTTTCTTGGAGACTAATGATAAGCTTAGCATGCCATAGGCATATTGACCACTTAAATATATTTTAAGAAATAACTGAATAGTTTGCTTATATTGTACCTTTTTTTCTTTTACCTGTTTCACACGGTTTATAAATATTTTTCCCATTCTCCTACTTTTTAGTTCCTTCATAGTATCATTGTAGTAAAAAAGTTTAAATGTGATATTAAATTTTGTCAGCTGTAAGCATCATCACTCCTGAATAATTATTTAATTGTGAGTTGTGTGTGTTGTTTTACTTAGTACTAAGGCTTGAAATCAGGGCCTGTGTAAACAAGTGCTAAGGCTTATTTCATTTTATTATTTTGAGAGTATATGTATGTTGCTTGGACTGACTGTGAACTTCCTATATGGCCCAGGCAAGCCTTCAACTTGTGGTCCTTTTGCTTCAGCCTGTTCGGTGCCTGACATTACAGTAATATACCATCACGCCAGGCTCTGATTTTAATGTTTTTATAAGAATTTGGAGATAGCATTAAAAAGTTACAATAAATTTTATACTCATGTTTGAATATAGACTCTTCATCTCTTAAGATATCTGCTTTCCCAATATAAAGAAATATATGTATAAAATATTATACATTGAGAAAAGATTGTTATGTTGGTGTATTTTGAGTCAAATGACTTCACATCAGAAGCAACAACAACAAAACAAAACAAAAAAACTACTGAATATTTTTTATGATAGCATGAGAAAAGGAACCTGACTTTTCCAAGACCTTAATGCCAAGAGACAAGGAACAAGGCTGATTGTAAACTCTTACATGCCAAACGGGATATGACAATCTATTCATCACGGAAGATAGGTCTCAGAATGTTCCAGGTTCTATCTACATTTTGTATATGATAAGGGGCTGACTTATATTCAAACTTGAGAGCAATGCACTTTTCAAACGTTTTTATTTGAAATGTGATCTAGATCACTGATTGAGGGAGCTTTACAATTTTTTCTACTCTTATTCTTCATGTAGACTTTAGGCTTTTGAAAATATATTATTTTAAATAAGGTCTATGCCTCTGTGTGTGTGTGTGTGTTTTCATATGAGTGCATGTACCCTCAGAGCCCAGAAGAGGGTGTCAGATTTCCTGGACCTGGAGTTACAGGCAGTCATGAGCCATCTGATGTGAATGCTGAGAACCAAACATGGGTCCTCTGGAAAGCAGTAAATGTTCTCTCTCCATCTCTTCTGTCTCCATACTTGGTTTTGAAGATAAGATGTTTATATAACTTATTTTCTTATCAGTGTGAAAATGAACTACTAATTCTAATTTAAATTGATGGTGAAGGAAGACTCATAACTTATGTATTCATCAGTGTTAAGTTCAGTTGAACTAAAATTTAGAATTTACTATTTTTTCCTCCTTAGGTTTAGCTGACAGATTTGAAGAATACCCTAAACTTAGGGAACTCATCAGATTAAAGGATGAGTTAATAGCTAAATCAAATACTCCTCCTATGTAAGTAATTCAATGCTTTTTCTTTCTGCCTCTGACTTCTAGTATCAGCCTATTTATTCTATAACTGTATTCTTTCTTATTTTTAGTAAAGCATATTATTTTGAAACTGGTGCTGAGTCTGTAGGGACTTCTCATTTAGCTTTTTAGGTAGTCTGGGAAGCTTGTGAGTGCTGACTCAGTCTTCATCTGTAAAGTGGAGATGTCCTCTCTTGGGGGTGGGAGCACTTGAAACTGCCTTACAAAAGCCAAGCTCATGATGGGTTGCTGCATATGCTTGCATTTGGCTTCTGGGTTGTGGAATCACTGTGTGACATGGGCAGGCCCTCTCTGCTCAGTAGAGCTTGTACTGATGCTGGCCTGTGACCTGGATGACAGGAAAATTCTTGCCCTTCAGAGATGACAGTTGCTTTATTATAGCCTGTGATTTTTCAGCACTAAAAGCCCCCAAGGGCTTAAAAACAAAAGGAAAAAGTATCTTGAGTTGGGGAGCAGTGAGATGCCTTGCAAAGGTGCTTCTTGTCCAGAGATGCATGCCAGATGACCCAAGTTCAACACCCAGAATCTGTATAGAGGTGGAAGGAGAGAACCCATTGCACAAAGTTGCCCTCTGACCACCATATGCATATCATGGCCTGGATCTCAATAAAAATAAATAAAATGTTTTCTTCAAAAGTGTCCTGAACTTAAAATACTTCCATACTGTGTGTAAATAACTTCATTAAAGGCTAGTAGTAATTTTCATTACGTAGTGTGAAAACACCATTAATGTAAACATTTTTATTAATAAACAAGGTAACAAAAGGAATCGTGTCCATATTTAGAAACTCCTAAAGGGGGAATTTGATATTTAGAGGACTATCATTTTTCTAACCTAATTAAATAATAATATACTCATCCTAATAATAATACTATAAAAAATAAAATAGGTTAGAGATCACATCTGAGTATAGACTTTTAGTAAAAAATAAGTGAAGAATATATTCTGGGTATACATGGCAAATAATATGGTTTTTGCTTTGTTGTAAATATGTCCATGTCCTAAGGAAGACGTTGATGACATCGGCAGTAAAACAAAAGAAAAAGCTATGTAGTAATTAGCTTGTGATTATCTTGTTTACAATAATTATCCAGTAATATTGGAATTTTCTTCATTACTACCAGAGATATTTCAAAGTCTTTTCCCCCTTTTTGTTAGGTACTTACAAGCAGATATAGAAGCATTTGACATCAGAGAATTGACACCCAAATTTGATGTGATTCTTCTGGAGCCTCCTTTGGAAGAATACTACAGAGAGACTGGCATCACAGCGAATGAGAAGTGCTGGACGTGGGATGATGTATGGTGAAACTCTCTATGTTGTAATGAAGTATTTATCTTGTAGTGAACACATGAATATTTGATCAAAAAGTGGAATTATGAGGACACTGCACTACAGTTTCTTAGGAGCTTAGTCTTCTGCTTGACAGTAAGGGTTTGAAGGTTTAAATGAGGTTGGTGAGATCATCTGATTGGGAGCTGGACTAGAGGGCAGGAAGTATGAATGATGGGTTGGCAGGGGACTTGCAGTACCTACCTGTAAGAGAAGGGTTCTGCAGATACCTGGGCAGGTGGTCCTCCTACCTTGGTCACCCAAAATTCTGTGGCTATAGACATTTGATATTTCTTTTTGTTGTTAACTTTGGGCTCTTTTAACCTCTGATTAACTCTTTTATTTTATTAGCTTTGTAGTAAAATTCCATCACTGCAAACCTACTTTTCTATAACTCTTTCACTTGAACGTATACGAAAACAAGTATTCGTGTATGTCTTTTTATACATGTATGTGTGTTGCCTGTATATAGAATAGCAAAGCAGTAGCTTATCAAAGTAATTTCAGGCATAGAATTTATTTTCTATAATATGTCCTAGAATATATGAAGAATAGATAAATAGAGATCCTAATAGTTATTCTTTGGCTTTATGATAAATGGGAAACATCTTGTGCAATATAATTTTGTTTTCTTCTAGATTATGAAGTTAGAAATTGATGAGATTGCAGCACCTCGGTCATTTATTTTTCTCTGGTGCGGTTCTGGGGAAGGATTGGACCTGGGGAGAGTAGTAAGTTGGTGTTTGTTGTTCTGTTCTCAGTTCTTTTTCAGATGGATTCTTAAGTTAGTTAGAAAAAAAAAAAATATATATATATATATATATATATAATATGTTTTGCAGGCTACAAGATTAACGTTCTTTCACTTTTGGCTTCTTGATTAGTTTAAATATACAGAGAATTAAAAACATAAGATACTTTCTTTTTTGGTATATTACATTATATATGATATTTGGCTATACTGACAAGAGAAGTCACTAATGCACTATCTACAAGATACATTTAACATCTGCACTATGCCTCATTTCTTCTGTGTCTGCTCTGAAGTTTGGTACTACTCTAGAAGGTTTCTTAATTGTGTTTTACTTAAAATAGTATTCTTCTTAAAGATTTGAATTTGAAATTCTTTCTAGTGTTTGCGAAAATGGGGATACAGAAGGTGTGAAGATATTTGTTGGATTAAAACCAATAAAAACAATCCTGGAAAGACGAAGACTCTAGATCCAAAGGCAGTTTTCCAGAGAACAAAGGTGTCGCCTTTTTATCTTGTTTTCTTTATTCTCATTCTCTCGAACTTTTCTAAATGACTATACATTGAGAAATTGTAAAGTAGCATGAGCATTATAGAAGAATACCCAGGTAAACTTCAGAGTCTCTCTATTCCTGGTCCTGGACCAGTGTACTCTGGGAAACAGTGTGTTCCTGTATATTGTAATCTGACAGAATCCCAAGTTAGGTGAACTGACACACCTGACTTGCAGAAGTTTTTCTTCTGTAAGCTCAGAAAGAAATTTGAATGGCACTCAGTAGCTGACCAGTCAGATTCATGTTTGTCTGAGCTTATCTTTTTCTACAAGAACCACTGAAGACTTCTGCTGCAAATAAGTGTATCACTAGTTTAAGCTGAAGGAGCTTTTGCTTATCACTCTTTGGAAACCACTAGATGGAGCACCTGGCTTTCTAAGTCTTCCTTGGACTATATTATATACAGGACAGGCTTTAGGAAATCTCCAGGTTGGTGAGGGTGTGGAGGTGTGCCTAGAGTCAGCCTAAAGTTCTATCCTCCTTACTGTGCCGCTTATACTATGTAACCTTCCTATCTGGCTAGGCTTGTTCTGTATCCCTTTATAGTAAACATACTGTAAAAAGTAAAGCACTTTCCTTAACTACATAAACTGCCCAGGCAAACATTTGAACCCAGGAGGATGAAACTATGAATTCATTGTTGAGAAGCATACGACTTTGGATTCATATCTGCAGTTGGAGTGCCGCCTTAGTCATTGGGGTCTGTACTAATGGCGCAGATGGTGTCCTAACTGAACTAATGGAGGCAGAACTGCGTGGGGAAAAGTGGATCGTCACACGGTTTCAGAAATCCCAGCACACCTGTGTCGGAAGTGTAGTAGGATTTTGAAAGTATTTAAGAGACTATAGAAGGGAAAAAATGTTTTCCCCATTTACTTGGCAATTGCCTGTCAGCCAGGGATGTAGGCTCCCCTGTCATAATATTACCATGACACCATATCCCAGTGGTCCATAGAAATGAAGATTGTTTTAGAATTGAGTACATTGAAAATTTAAATGCTATGAAATATGATTGTTGATAATGAGAGTTAGTTGATCTGCTCCGTTACAGGAACATTGCCTTATGGGGATCAAAGGAACTGTGAAACGGAGCACAGATGGGGACTTCATTCATGCTAATGTTGACATTGACTTAATTATCACAGAAGAACCTGAGATTGGCAATATAGAAAAGCCTGTAGAAATTTTTCATATAATAGAGCATTTCTGTCTTGGAAGAAGGCGTCTACATCTGTTTGGGAGAGACAGTACAATCAGGCCAGGTGAGACCTCAGTTTTGAAAAGATAGTTTTGTTAACATTCTTTGAGATGTGGGTTTTAAGCATTGAATAAAAGTCTGAAGTATTTGATTCCTCTTCTCTATACCTCACATGTGAGCAATTTTATCTTAGCAAACTGAGAAGGCAGAGATTTCCCATACATTCCCTTCTCCACACATGCATTGTTTCCCCTTTGTCAGTATTTCTCGCATAACCATGAAATTGATACTAGGCTTGATTTTGGTGGTATTTATGGATTTAGCAAAGTTTGTATCAAATGGTTGTATCACAACCATTGTGATATTACTAAGTACTTTTACTGCCTAAAAGTCCTCTGTGCTCCACTTAGTTTTGATTCCTTGTAATTATATTATTGGGTTAAAGAACGATGTTTCTGTACATGTGTATAATAAGGTTAGGATAATTGTCAGAATTTTACCTCAGTTGTCCTTTGTATTGGGAAAATTTAAAATCTTCTGTGCTATTTTGAAATAGTCAATTATCACCCATAGTTAAACTATGTGTTACTATGTAATGGTCCTTACTGGTTTCTTTAATGGTTCCCTCACTCTTACCTGACCTTTTGTAATCACTGCTCTGTTCTCTGCATCTTTCAGATTCACCTTTTGTTTCTACCTATATGAGAATGTGGTATTTTGTTCTTCTTTGTCTGACTTATTTCAGTTAACATAGGGCCCTCTAGTTCCATTACTGTTAATAACAGAGTGAAATTCTGTTATTGTATGATATCATTCTGTGTATATATGACATTCAGTTTATCCATTCATCCATGAGTGGATACCTATGTTGCTTCCATATCCTGCTTGTGTGAGTAATACTACAGGCAGGTTTTGGTTCTTGTAGATATGTACCTCAGGAGTAAAATCTCTGGGTCATATGGAGTCCTTGTTCTGTTTTTTTATGAAACCTCCATACTGTGTTCATAATAGCTGTTCTAATTTACATTTCCATCAGTAACGTGTGGGAGCTCCCCTTTCTCTGCAGCATCTCTAGCCATAGAAGTTTCTTTTCTCTTTGATCATAGCCATTCTGACTGGGATGAGATTCTGACTGGGGTGAAATGATACCTCATTGTGCTTTTTGTCTCCTTGGTATCCATTTTTCCATATCCTTGGCTGAATATGTCTCTTCTTATGAGAAAAGTCGTTGCTCATGGAAAGATGGCATGAGATGAGCAGAGTGGCTGTGCTTTAATTCCTAGCACTTAAGAACTGAGGATATTTTGTATAAGAGAAAAAACATTTTATTTTCAAGATTTAATGAGAAAGCAGCCCCATTTTTATAAGTAGGAAAGATATATGTATATACTTTATTAAATTTTAACCTGATCCAAACATTATATTTTAAAATATTTTTTATAAGTGATATTCTAACAGTATACTATGTGGCTGTACCCAGTGAAGATGATCTTTTACAAAAGCTATAATCAAGGATGAGAAGCAAGGAACATGCGTATGTCCCCTTTTATGATATGACCATGGGTGTTGTACGCTTTTTACCAGAGATGGTGGCTGTGTGTGTAATTGAGTCATCTTTAAGAATGTATTAGGATTTGACCTAGGCCCGAAAAGACCAATAAAAGAGAGAGGAGATGGGAAGTCTCATGTTTCTTTTCCCCTTTTTTTCAGGCTGGCTCACAGTTGGACCAACGCTTACAAATAGTAACTACAATGCAGAAACATATGCATCCTATTTCAGTGCCCCCAATTCATACTTGACTGGCTGTACAGAGGAAATCGAGAGGCTTAGGCCCAAGTCGCCTCCTCCTAAGTCCAAGTCTGACCGTGGTGGTGGAGCTCCCAGAGGTGGAGGACGAGGGGGAACATCTGCTGGCCGTGGTCGTGAAAGAAATCGATCCAATTTCCGAGGAGAAAGAGGTGGCTTTAGGGGCGGTCGTGGAGGCACACACAGAGGTGGCTTTCCACCTCGGTAACTTTTAAAGACACTTATCAATGTCCCTTATGATCTTTGTTTTGGAGACTTGCTTTAGAACTCACTCCCAGCTTGCATTTGGCTTTAGTTTCTCATGCTGCCAGAAAGATCAGAGCCACCCTTACCCCAACCCCCTAGGTCCTTGCAGTTGTCACAGAGACTGAACTTGTGCTCAGGGTAGGTGAGTCTCGTACTTGCGGCAGGACAGGTTGCAACACTCAGACACTGACATGACTGACTTCAGCCAAGGCTCTGGCTTCTTGGAAATAGATGAGCAGCAGCTTCTGCATCTCCGAGAAGTATGGCAGAGTTGGTGCTGTGTTTCCTTGCCATGGCTGCCAGAGCAACAGGAGAAAGGGAACCTGGGTAGAATAGAATTGAGAGGTAAGCAGCCTCTTTGGGCCTTAAACATTTTCTTGTTAAAACACTAAAAAGACAGACCAGACCAATTTCCCCTTACTTTTAAATTCTGAAAAATAACATGAAGTATCATTTGAGTACTGAAGACTTGGAGAAATGAAATGGTATCACTTCCTTCCAGATCTGACTCTGAGGGGCTGGAGCCCTCAGGGTAGGTAAAGGGAGAGGTAGAGCTTATTAGACTTAAAAACAAAACCTAAAGCTTATAATGTAAATTGTGCGACTACAGAGGAATCTTAATCATGCTTCTTAAGAAGCAAGGGAAGGTAGGGCTGTGATGTAGACTTGGACTGACCTTCTAAGACAATTTGTACTTTTTAGCAAAGGTAAAAACAGACTTTCTGGGGGGAGGGACAGTTTAAACTTTTTAGAATCTAAATGCTTGATGATGAGGAAATGACATCTTTAAAGTTGTTACTAAAAAAATTTAGGTAAAAGCAAGTACAGAAAACCCTCGATACAGCTTGGAAGATGAAACTGCAGTTGCCTTTTATTAGACTGTATGGTGCAGAAGTCTCCACGGGGCTGGTGGTCAGATCTCTTGGCTGTAGAAAGCATCATGATGTTGTCTTTCTACACCTTAACTCATGTTTGAATGGATGTGGACATGCCAGATGAGATGATACCATTATTGTTCTTGGTAACTCCTTTTTTATTTTGCTACAACTTTTCTAATAAAACTTTAAATCTTTGAAATTAGTTTGCCTTCCTTAAATTTAATTACTATTGTTACCAAATAAAAAGCGACCAACCTAAAGTGACAGTCTTCCCTTGCGTTGCATTTGAATAGCTGTTCTGTTCTACTTGTCAGAGATGGGCTTATATGATAGCTACGGAACTCACAGTTTGAAGGACTTACACTTTAAATGCTTGGAATATTTGCCTTTTTTCAATCAGTTGGTAGTGCTTTCTAGTATAACCTTTTCATACCACAGGTGATTAGAATATTTGCTGTAATGGTGTTTTAATTTCAGTAATTATTAATTACCCAAAAGCAAAACTGTATGCCAGATTTGACCTATAAGGAGAAGGTAGGAACTCCCACTTGCTCTGTGGTGAGTTCTTAGGAGCACTGCCTACTCTTGTGCTTCATATTCTGGGCATAAAGGACAGTGACAGTCTAGTGTTCACTCCTAGGCCACTATGAGATCTGTTTTGCAGTTCATCTTACTGAGCGAGTAGAATTTTTTTTTTTTTTAGTTTGGAGCTTAGATCCACAGCTCATCCTCTGTAGAAAAGCAGGAAAATTGGAGTCAGTCAAGGAAAGAAGTTAAGATGTGGAATTCGTGCCTGTGAAGTACAGTGTGGTGCCAGGTGTAAGGTGCATGGCTTTAATCCCAGCACTTGGCAGGCAGAGGCAGTGGATCTTTGTGAGTTCATATGTTACAGAGTTCTGTAGAAACAGATTTTTAGTTGTTTTAGTTCTCAATAGTAAAAAGTTGTAGCATAGCCATGCTTGTTTCCAGTTAAAGTTTCCAACGCAGCATGCCTGACATTACATAGTGTTCAGCTTTAGGTGGTGTGGCCAGGGGAGTGCTCACCTATAGCAGGAACATTTACCCCTTGTTTTCCTTTCGAAGAATAGACATTAGCAGACTTATTAGACTTTATGCATCACAGTGAGGTAGCTGATACCACCTACAATTATGTAGTGGAGAATGCTGTGCCCAAGGAAAAATGAGTCCTTTTAGAGCCAGAGCCCACTCGTGGAGATGGTCAGAAGTAACACAGCTTGGTTGTAAAAGGTGTCAGTCGGCCTGGAAACCATGAGTGAGGCAGTTCACACATTCACAGTTAGGGTAGGTCCTTGCCGCAGAGGCAAACCTGTGGCTCTGGTGGATTGGGGAGCTTCCTTTCAAGCCCTTTTGTGGAGAAACTTTCTCATTCTACTAGAGGCAGGTGCGGGCCATCTCACTTGTAGACAGGCGAGATAGGTTCCTACAGCTCTCACTAGGAGTGATATCAGCCAATGTCTTAAAATACTTTATACCCTTTTGAATTGCTCATTTACACATTCTGATCAGTATGGCAGCATTTATTTTAAAGTATGCTGGAGGTCAGGAGTAAGAGCACTTGGCTGAGGATGTATAAATGCTATATATAGCATCAGGGTCCATGTAGGGTGTTTATCATCCAGTCTTTTATGTTTGTTGATGGAGTATGATATTTAGCTGGAATCTCAAATATATACTGTCAGTTGTGAAGCTGCAAGTGTAGGTCTTCCTATAACATTTCTTTAGCTGAAGGCTCATGTTCTGGATGACCGCACTGCTGCTGCTCCCAAGCCGTGCATCTACTCATAAGAACATTGCTGTCATACTGCACAGAGAAACAGCTAACGCCTTCAGTCTAAGTGATTTGGACAACTTTTCCAGTAAACATTTTCTCTAGGACTAGACAGAATGTTCAAATGACTGATACATGTATGTATTGCGGATCTTCCTAACTGAAGATGCCTATTGACAGGAACAGTTAGAGGAGGTAGATTCTCTCCCCAGCACTTGAGAAGGATTCAGAATCCTGAAAGTTCAACAATGTAAAATGTGTATACAACCAAGTATACCACAGAATTGAAGCAGGCCAGGAGTTTGCTCCATATGAGAAAAATTGATGTTTTAGGCACATTTTACCTACATTTTAAACAGAAATATTTGTTTGGATTCACTTTCTCCTCTTTATCTTTGTTCTTTTTTGATGGTTTGCTTCCACTTCTAAGCATTGAGTGCCTTAATGCCCTGGTCTTGAGTCTGTTAAAAAGGGGGGGTGGGGTGTGACAGAGACCTCACAGCCTGATTAAGGAGGATATCATTTGCCATCAGTAGCTACTTGTCACACAGAAAAATGGGGTGAGTTTGAAATCGCCTCAATTGTTAGAAATTGACTTGTTAGTTTACTGCCTTTGCTCATATTTTCTTCTCATGAAGTTTCTTTAATTTAGATAGGTGAGGATGTCGTTCTTGTTTCAAATTCTGGCTTCTAATATTGTGTGGCCAAGTTCACACCTGTTAGAGACTCCTACACATGAGCAAGCATTTACAGTTAAGAGAATAGAAGAGTGACCAAATTATTACCAAGTTATCTCTGTGAATCTATCTTTTTTGAAAGCAAAGGACAAAAGGTCCAAAAAGTTTTCAGTGTATCTGGTTGTTTATACTGCTAAGCCATTAAGACAGTTACTTAAATGACTGGGGAAACCAGCTGTCATTCAATAAGTTTATGCCTTTCAAGGTAGTTTCTGGATAGTCCTAAATAGTCTAAAGTCTGAGGATGTGGCTCAGTGGTAGAAAACTTGTCTGTCTTTCATGCAGCTTTGGGTTTGATCTCAAATACTATATAAACATTCATAATTCTATTGCAAAATTCAAAATGATGTAGACTAATTTAAATGTGTCAGCCAGCTTAGTCTCATTATCTTAAGTTTCAATTCCGTCTTGATATGATATGGGTCAAGAGAGCACCCAAATATTAAGGGGTTGTTCCCAGTTGTGGCTGCCTCATTGAGCTCTAGTCAAATTAAAAGCTTACTGCTTTTCCTGGTAACTACCTTTATCTACTCTCCTGAGCCTATTCAGGTGTCTAAGCTCTGAGTAGTAAGTCTTAGCCATTTACTTTATGAACACAATATGATTCTCAATTTTAAGTGTATGTTGCATAGTAAGTGCTTAATAAATAGCTCCTTAGTCCCTTTTTTATTAATAATAGTAATTCTTGGGATATTTTTACTTATTTAACTAGATACTTGTATCTTAGTTTTAGATTATTTTATGTGTATGAGTCTTTCACCTGCACTGGCACATGCGTGCTTGGTGCCTGTGGAGGATCTGGACCTAGAGTTATGGATGGTTGTAAGCCACCATGTGGATGCTGGGATATGAGCTCTTTGAGGAGTAGCAGAACTCTGACCCTCTAGGCCATCTCTTCAGTCCCTCAGGATATTTTTAATAACCTTCTTTAAGATCTATGTCCTATTGATGCTTTTTTTTTTTTTTAATTTCTGTCTTGAGCATTATCTGTGAAGACAAGGAACCAAGTAGTTTTCACTGAATAACCATCTTCCAGAGGTCTTGGACAGAGCCAACTTTGTGTGCTCTTTATTTAAATTAACAAAGCTTTAACCACTCTCTATTTAATGATAGCCCAAATGGCAAAGGTAGCGTGCATTGTGACTAACAGGAACAGTAGAGTGTCTGAGAGACAGGAGATACAGAACTGAGATACAGAAAGGTTTCTTACCTACCCCAAAGTCACAGCTAGAAGTAGGAACAATACGGAAGTCCATGTTGGCTACAGGTTCTACTGCAGCATGGTCCCTTGGTCCATTTGCTTCTGTTGACTGAGGCCATATTTGCTTTTACCCTACTTCTCTTAATGACAAGTATCTTTAAGTCTTTTAATCTACTTTCTACAGATACCTCCATTATTTGTGTTTTTTTGGACCTTTGGCTCTTGTTAAACATCCAAGTTGATCCAAATGTCCCACTAGTCGGCAAGCACAAGAGCATTTTACTAGGTCAGGGTATCTATCTGCTATTCTCAGTTCAAGGCATCCACCAACCTGCAAATGACCCTTTTTAGCCATGTGCTCACCAATGAAGTGCTGAGCTGCTGCAGGCTGTGATCTTATGTAAAGGAAGCTAACAGGAGGAAGTGTGCTGCCTGCAACAAGCACAGAAATGGAGAACGCCATAGCAGCGGAGATCTGGGGAGGCATACTCCATTGCACTGCAGCACTTAGCATGTAGCATGTCTTGGATAAAGTTGAAGGCACACATGCAACAGGCACCACTCAAAGCCATTCTCCTAGGTTTACATACATATTCATTAACAGTCCCATGTTATTAATAGTCATTTCTATTTATCTTTCTTACAAGGACATATTCGAGAACTTAAAAAAAACTTTTAAGAGAACTAATTATTACAATGCACACTGAAGGCAACTTAGCCCAAGAAGCCAAGAGCAGAGTCCTCAGGAGCAAGCAGCTCATCCAGAGAACTTGTAAAATGCCTTTCTCAAGGAGTGTTTCTGACAGCCTGATATCCTGAACACTTTACAAAGATAATTTTTTTATCCAGATTCATTCTCAGCTTTCCAGTTTGGGAATTTTTGCCATGTACTTTTAATGATATCCTTATTGCTTTTTAAATCCTCAAAAGACATAAAAAACAGTAAGCCAGAGTACATGAAGTAATTTATTGATATTGGTTAAGATCCATTATATACAGGTAGAAACCATCAACATTGTACAAAGAACCATTAAGAATATAGATACCATTTTATAGACAAAACAACTGGAAAATATTTTAAACAATATATAATTATGAAAAAGGAGAACACAAATTGTTCTACCAGGCATATTTCAAGGTTTTAAAAAGTCTGCTGTGCAGATCTTCTGTTGAAAAAAAATCTGTTTAATGTAAGTCATGGGGTTTTTAAAGCATTAGGTATAAGATAAAAATGAAGTCTTTTCCTCATGTCGAAAGAGAGAGGAACCAAGATAACTGTACTGTAAATCTATACAGTTTGAAAAATAATTTATAAATCTAGCACAAAGAAAGAAAATTGAAACTGCAAATGGTTCTGTAAACTATGTATTTATGAAATGCAAACTGTCAGCTTGAGAAGTTAGAAATTGGACAGCCAGAATAGACTGTTCCCTTTATGGTACCTCCATGGGCTCACTACCCGAGCACCAAAGCTGAAGGTCTTTGTGCTGTCTTGGCAAGCTGTCTTGAAAGTGATCAAGAAATTAAAACTAGCCTACTATCATCGAAAAATTAGGCACCAAGTCAGAGACGGTCTCTTCAGCAACCTCAGTGGGAGAGGAGAACACTCAGTTAAGCAGCTGACAGATCTCCTTGTGAACACAGCAGAGGAAGTCCACATACGAGGACCCTCCGTAGAGTCCTTTGTCTTCAACCAGGAACTGCCGGAAAACCATCTCCCGCTGCTCACGCTGCTTCACGATGATGAGCTACGAAAACCCAACAACAGCTGGTTAGAAACGCACTGAAAATAAGATCCCACAGTCTCCCTTGCTTCACTCCCACCAAACATGGTGGGAGTGGAAGGCCTGGATGATGTGAGCATTCCTGTTTGTGTGGGTTTTTAAATTGTGTGTGTATGTGTGTAGGAATGTACAAATCCATATAGGTGCCCAGATAATCACTGTCACCTAAGTCTCAAAGGACAGGGTAGGTCAGAGAACATTCCAGAGTGGTATACTGTATAGCAGAATTTGGACAGCTAGCAGGTAAATTACTACAGACATTTAGAGGGTGGTAAGGGGTTAGAGACAATTACCATGATAATGAGTTGGGCCCTTTGCAGGACATGAGTGCAGAGAAGGAGGAAAGAAGAGCCAACAGGTAGCAGTAGGTACATTAGTGAGATGAAGATAGCTAGATGAAGGTAATGAGCGAACTGCTGCAAGGCTAGCTGGGTGGTGGCCAGAATATGAATAGAGGATAGAGATGAAAGGAGTAAATGTGAGAGGCTGAAGCAGAACCACTGCTGCCCATGGCAGCAGACTGCACTGCCCTTAGTGCAGTCACAACTCCATCGCCTGCTGTGTACTCACAGCCCTAACTGGCAGGTGCTGTAGATGCAAGACACAACGGATCTGTAAAATGTAATGTGAAAATGTAGAAAATCTCCGTATGGTTTATACTGACTCCGTGTGGAAATGCTAACGCTGCTTCCCATATAAAGAAGAAGGGCCATGACCCCTGCCACCTCTTCCATTGGTGAGACCACAGTCAGCACCGGCATCTGTAGAGTAGGAGATACACGCAATGTGGCCAGGAGGCCATGGATCATAAAGAGACCACCGGTGGTTCAAGTTCAGGTTGCTGTCTTAAAGCACCTTTGGAGAGATTTCCTTTAAGGGGTGTCCTAGTTTGCTTCTCTGTTGCCGTGATGAAATACTGCCAAAAACCAACTTGGAGAGAAAAGGGTTTATTTTGGTTTATGGGTTACAGTCTACTACGGAAGGAAGCCAGGGCATGAACGTAGAGACAGGAACTGAATCAGAGACCACAGGGAAAGCTGCTTACTCGCTTTCTCAGCTACTGTTTTTATACAACCCAGATCACCTGCCCAGATATGACACTGCCCGCATTGGATTAGACTTCCTACAGCAGTTGGTAATCATGAGAATGCCCTACACACGTGCTCATAGACCAGTCCAAAAGAGGCAATTTCTTCGTTGTGGTCTACTCTCCCCATGTGTGTAAAGGTAACAACTGACAACAGCTTTGCCAAAGGGTTATTTTGTCTGTCTATATAGGAATAGAATGTGCCCATGCATGGCTTTGAGAAAGTAAGTTATTCTTTCCCAACCTAGCATGGCTGTTACCAATACCTGGAAATCCACTGTCTTTAGCAATTTGGTAGTTTCTGTGAAAGTGGGGATGGGAGTAGGTGGTGAGTAATTTCATTATTATATTATTATGCAAATCTCTCTTATATTCTTGGAGAATAGAACTCTTGCTGAATCTCACAGACAGGTAACAGTGCACTCTGAGATCACTGAAAACTGTTATCCTAAAGTGTAATCAAGCTGTTCGTTTAAATTGCCTTTAAGAGAACAATCAACCTTACCTGCCTTGGGCTTCCCGTGTAATCAAGTTTTACAAACTAAGGTAATACCCAGCTGTGTGTTTCCATGTCCCTGACCCACAAGTAATACATGTGTGTTTTATGTTGAGCAATTTGCTGAAAATTGTAAACAGGATAAAAATTGTCTCACAAAATAGCCACCATAAATGTTGAAAGCAATATATGGATATTGTGATAGTGTTTGTCATCTGGGTCAGTTGGAGTCAGTGACTTAATCCCTTGTAAAACTCTACTGAAGATGCCTGTAGAGTATCCCTCATTCCTTCCCCATGTGATACTTTCTGTACTGTCAATAAAGCGAGAGGAGAGGTCTTTATTAGAGTCAGATAGACCCACAAGGCCAGGGACAGACAGAGTCTCAAGATAGCCTTCAGGCAAGTAAAGAGTCAGTCATACAGCATGATGGAAGACATAAGAGAAAGATGTCAGAATGCCAGTCTGGGCTCATTCAATGGAACCAAGTGCTTTATTATTTTTTTCTTACTGCATTCTAAACAACCACATTTTGCTGTCCCAATTGAGAAATGTCTAATGAGTTAAATCTGCAGAATGAAGGAGATTGAGTTAGCACGGACTTTCTCTGGAAGTAGATAATTTGATGACTGATGTGAAGCAGTTGTTCCAGAAGGAATGAAAAAGGGGAAGGAAATCCTGGAGAAGCAACCGCTTTTGTGAAAGAAGAGTTATCAGTTGTGGGAAAGTACAAGTGGGGACGAACTCAGACCGAACATAGAACAGAAAGGGCAGGGGCTAAATGGGAGGCAGCTGGCGTCCATCTTCTGGGAGGACGCTAGGATAGAAATGGTGTCGTGATACAGCTGCGACTCCAGAACCGCAGCGGGGGCCGCTGTGGTGGCACGGGCCTTGCCTCTGCCATGAGATAATGCTGACTAAGCTGGCTGGCTCCTTCGAGCTACTTTCATCAGTCTGTAAGCTCGAGAGGAGCATGGGAATGGATGGACCAAGTGAAGCAGGCATGCCATGATTCCTTTCAGCTGTGACATCTGTTGGTTTAATACGGTTCAAACTGTTTATAGAGAAAGTATAAGGAAGTCAGAGGAATCTAAAAGTAACAGTAGATGCATTTCTGCATAAGAAAATCATAACTATTCCGGCTGCTTCTGTTCTAGTCATACATCAGAATAAAGTTTATCTCTAGCGATTTATTTTACAGCCACTGTTGAAATAAATGACCTTAACTCAAGGGTTATTAGAGTAAGGGAGAAACAGCATAGGAGAGAAAAGCCTTGTTTTCTTCTTGGAAGGAGGGGCCATAAGGTACAGGGTGACCTCCATGGCCTGACCCATCTTTTCCCTGTCAATGTGCATGCATAGAGGTACAGCCACTGCAGCTAGAATGAAGGAGACCATCACCATGCGTTATCAATGCCAGAGGCTTTCAATGTGTGCTTCCTGGGAGTTCAAGGTGTCACTGCGTTCATCTGCCAGCTCCAGGGGAAGCTCTGTGGAGTACCTCGGCTTCTCTTCAGCAACAGGCCCTGCCTTTACTCTGAGCCCATGAGGAAGGGAAACAGTTCTGGAATGTCACATGTTCACCCAGATGCCTAGAGACTGTGAAACAGTTATATTTCCACTTACCTCAGCTCTACTTAAGAGTTGATGTCAATACACAGGAGTTACTACTACAGTTAAGATTATTGATTGAGATTAGCGTCCAGTTTGCATTTCAAGAGGAAAGTGACCTCACAGTAGTCTGGGTCACACAGAGGCCTGCATATTATAGCAAGGAGAGGAGTGTTCCCAGAGAAAGCTCGACATCCAGGAGGCTCCAGCACTTAGCTTACAGAAGGAGATGGGCACAAGCAGCTTGGACTTGGCCACAAAGACCTTCTTGGAGCAAAGACATTATTTTATCCAAATGGAAAAGAATAAAATGGTTGCGGTATAGAACAAAACACTTTACAATGTTATAAATGATATTTTTGATTACATAACATGAGGCGCCAAAGTTATTTCAAAGGTTGTTAACGACAGCAGTTGTTTCTACACCACAAGGAAGGTCATCATGATCACTAAGTTTTATCTAGAAAGAAAAGCCATGGTCATAGCTGCTTATTTTTGTGCTCGTGCCTAGTAAGTAGACAGACATAGTCAGAGGTGGAAGTTTTCTACCGAAGGTCATGAGATATAACTATGGACTATGCATACAAGAGGTTTTTTGATGAGATAAAGGGAGAGAGGAAAATCTCATCTTACCTTCATCGAGTATGGCTTCTTTTGCTGGATATTATTCATTATGATCCTGAGCTGTTGAGAGTGTGGATTTCCCAGCTCAGGCAGCGACGTCTAAATAGAAGAGCATCACAATTTCAGTACAACTTGAGATACTTGGAACAGAAGCAGCAATACAAGACCCCCAGAATGATAAAAGCATCCCCCTAATGTCACATAGACTATGTACTGGCTTAGTTCCTCTACCTGAAAACTGAAGGTGTGGAAAACTGAACTATAAATTACTCATTTTTATTAGCATACATTTTCCACCAATGACCCAGCTATCTCTTTTGGAGATACAGGTCATTACTGCAGTGTGGCAACAGATCAGCAGCAGGTGTGCTTCTTAGACAGGGTAGCTTTGGATCATCTCTCAGGAAGGTGATCATCAAGGCCACATTGGGAGACAAAAGGAGGTTCCTTGTTCACAAAATGCTACAGTGTTCCAACACTGAAGTAACTAGAGAGTGCCGATTATCAAGGGAATGTAGCCTTCGACATTTCCATGACACCTGGTTAGGGTGGGAAACAGCACAGCTGCATTAG
Organism: Pachyuromys duprasi; assembly: GCA_028658305.1. Classification (NCBI taxonomy): domain Eukaryota; kingdom Metazoa; phylum Chordata; class Mammalia; order Rodentia; family Muridae; genus Pachyuromys; species Pachyuromys duprasi. The sequence goes on from CM053744.1 coordinate 73,564,382, forward strand.
GAGTCGCTCAGGTAAGACAGAGCAGGGTGCTGATGCTGCCTTCTCAGCAAGAAGGTACCAAAACCCACTCCACACACCTCCTGTGCGTTAGCCACCGGGCGGGGTAAGAACGTGCTACAGGAAAGCCACAGGTCTCAGGAGAGATTACAGCCAGTGTATTCCACAGGAGTTCTGAGGGGGGCAGAATATTCATCACTAGTGCTCACATTACATCCCTCGTGTAAATTTTATGGCATTATGATGAACAATTTTATTCAAGAAGTAATGTTAAGTATATAACACATATCCCAGAATGCCAAATGAGGCTAAAAATAAAGTAACCCTATTTGGATTTTTGAAAAGCACAGTGTAGGGCTGTTCTGTGGTGGAGATTCACTATTCATGAGCACTGAGGGCCTGCAAGGAAGTCTGCAACAAATGTTAACCCACACTAGTGCTGAGTTTTCCCAAGACATTCTGGTATTCATCTCTTCATCAACACACACTTCCTTTTGTCATAACTAGCAGAAGGTGGGATGGCTTAGAAATTAGGATAGGGTTGGAGGCATGATCTGTTTTGTGTCTCCTTAATCTTAGTATATAGCAAAATACCTAGGATGGATTCTGAATGTTCACTAACAGGCAGTTCAACAGCAAGGCTGAAGAAACTGAGTTGAAAATATATGCAAGCTGTACCTCTGACTTACCACCAGCAAGAACCTGCTCCTGGCTTCACTAGTTCACCAGGAACACACTGCTGTGGCATCTTCCTCACTGATGTGTCAGGCGAATGAAACAATGTTAGGCTTAAAGTGCATGCAGAAAAGAGCCACTGGAAGTGTCAATGTTTGCGTGCATGAAAGCACATGTGGTGTGTATGTGTGTGTGTCTGTAAATGATACGTACATGCAGGTACCCATGGAGGCCAGAAGAGGATGTCAGATCCCCTGGATGGATCTGGAGTTACAGGCAGATATAAGCTACCTGATGTGGGGGTAGAAATTGAACTTGGGTCCTCTGTAAGGACAGGAAGCATTCTAAACCACTGAGTCATCTCTCTAGCCCTCTATATTATCAATTTCAATAGAACCCTCGTTTAGAGTAACACTTCATTAAATTATTTTATGCCTTCTAGTTTTTATTCATCAAAATATGCTCTTCATGTAGAACTATATAAACACACACTGTTTTTCTTCCTTGTATCACAGAACTACACATGAATTTTAAGAATTTGTATTTATCACAAAATGGAAAAAACACTCACCATATCTGTATTGACATGTGCAAATGATGGCACATTAAATATTCCTTGAATCAGCTCTGGTGGGCTACTCACTCCTAACCACAAGAACACGTTCAGACCGTTAGCCAGCAGGAATATTCCTTCTTCAGAGAGCCGGGACTCGGAGCAACGGACGGCGGCAGGCATCGCGGCACTCTTCACATCTAACGTGTGCTGTTTGGGCGGAGTCAGGAGACCTAAGAACGCTTTCCTCTCTGGCGCTTTTCATTTCCTTTCTCTTCCCCCTTTCCTCCTTTACAGTGCATCGTTAATAAACCCTACTTGGTATAGACAAGGGTCTCTGCCTTGCGCAGCTGATGGTCTTTTGGAGGAAGAAAGACTTACAACACAACACACACACACACACACACATATATATATATATATACATATATATCTCAAACTGTAGATGGTGTTAAGAGTTATGTGGAAAGTAAATGGCAAGTAGGAAAACTCCAGTGATGGGGACAGGGTAGCCAGGAAGGCTTGGCAAAGGTACATTTTGAATAAAGCTACCTGAGGATGCAAGAAGAAATGGGGAAATTTAAGGAAGAACATTCCAGACATACAGAAAAATTTATGCAAAAGCCCTGAGGTAAGAACCTGGCTAGGGTGTTTGAGGGTCAGCAAAGAGACCTGCATGACTGGCACAAAATGAGAGGAGCAGAAGGCAGGGCTCAGACAGAAAGGGGCAGAGAAGGGACAACCCTGGGCCAGAGATGTCCCGGGCTGGCCTGAGGAGAGAAGAGATGGGCTGCCAGTTATCTGAATGGGATAACTCTTCCCTGACCTCTGACCTGCAAGCAGACTGAAGAAGAGGCATTGAGGGAACAAGGACACTCCCTAGGCTGGGAAGGCAGGAGTACAGTGATCATGTCTGTGTCTGCTGGCAGCAAGTGAGGGACAAAAAACAGTTTTACTGTGGACACCCCAGGAGAGCTGGCCTGTTTTCTGACAGTAGGTGTGGTAGAGAGAAAACAGTGAGGATGGCCAAGACACTCCAGCCAGAGGACATGAAGGCAGGAGGACTCGGGGAGAAGCCCCAGCAGAGTCAGACCAGGAGCTTTCCAATGTCTCCTGTACATCCAGAGACAGGAATGTGGGCCAGCAGTGAATAAATGACATCTAAAACCCAGAACATAAGAATCTAATCTCTTAAGAAATGGAATGAAGGTAAGAAAGAAGCTGCCCAGAGGCTGGGTTCTAGTTTCTAATTTCTTTGACCCACCTATGCTGACGATCCAATTTTATGTGACAATCATTTGAAATAATTCCTTTCTTACCTTCGCATCCATTGAGATGATATCTTTTATTTCTAACAGTTTATCCTAACTGAGTTATTGGTAAGTGCCTACTATTTACTAGGAGGAATTGTACACAATCTATCAGTCTTCTAGATCTCAGGGAGAAACAGTCCAGGCAGAGTGAAGGGCACTCAACAAAGTGGAATCCATTGCCATGTGAATCCCTGAGAACAAGAGCAGCTGGGCTCTTGCATGGCACAGGAATCCTCATCTGCAGTTCTCATGTATGTGTGTGTGTTCATCTGTAAGTCCCTGACTGCAACTGAGAAAAGCCAGTCTGAGTAAACACGTAAACTCTCAGTAAACTCTCAGACAGTCACACATTATAGGAAAACATCATTCATGCCCACAGCACATTCCCCTAGCAGGTGTAGAAGGGGTCTTGTATGATGTGGAGATTTACTGAAGTTTTCCTGCACCACCTTATTTATAGACTTCTAAAAGTGCCCAGTTAATTGATTAGTGCCAATTGAAGAATGGCCCAGAAAGGGGAGTGATCTGACCGACCCGGTAACAGGACTCCTCACATCCTTCCGCAGCCACTCTGAACACATTATACTTGCTCAAAGTGCCCAGGCCACATGCTTCTGACTCTGAATTCCTTAGGAACAAGTGCCCAGGACATGCTTCCCTCCCAGACGGCTCTAGGAAACACATAGTCACCACACGCTTACTATCGGCAGGAGCTGCGGGTAGAAGAAGAGTTGGGACTCAGCCACGTCCATGGTCATGACCAGCTGCCGCTGGTAGGCCCGCTCATCAGTGGAGATCTCTGGCCTACTGAGCAGCACGCAGTTCTTTAGCAAACAGTTCATGTACACGGGCAGAACTTTCATGGAATCTGGCAGTATAAGCTGAAAGAGAAAACATTTGTTTCATGAGCCTGTCCTAGTTTTTGCTTTCTCTTCTTACACATGTATACGTCTCTCTGTGTGTTTGTATGCATGCAGACCAGAAGACAATTGTGTCATGGGTTATTACTGTAAAATATCCTCTGAGGTTCCCTGGTTCCCCCATAATTAAATTACCTTGGAGGGAAAAGGTGCTGATTAGGGGTGAGCCAAAATTCATGAAACTTTGGTTTGACTGAGTTTGGAAAATTTATTTGCATTTCCTAATGGCAGAGCAGTAATGAACAAAAACATTGGCAATTTTGTAGTTAAAGTCTTTACCTGGCCTTTTTTTTTAAAAAGAGGGACTTCAGTGGCATTTTAGATAAAAGATACATATATCTATATATTATTTTAGGTGTACAAATGTTTTGCTTGAATGTATGTCTGTGCAGTATGTGAATACCTAGTGCTCTCAGAGGTCAGAAGAGGGCACATGATCCCCCAGAACTGGAGTCATAGACAGTTGTGAGCCAAAATGTGGGTGCTGGGGATCAAACTCAGTCTTCTAAAAGAGTAACAAGTGTTCTTAAATGCTGAGCCATCTCTCCAGCCCCTGGCTTGCCTTTGGAGGAGCATTTTACTCCCTGATAATATGTGACGTACTCGATTTCATAAGGATGACTAACCCTCTTCTGTAAACTTGAACATTTGCTGGAACTTTTTTTTTCTTGACTATTCTCATGGCTGGGCATCTGTGTCAGAGTGGTGCCTCCTTAAATTCTGTATCCAAGCGGCTTCTCTTGCCTTTGGCAACTGAGCAAAAGTAGTCCACTCAGGTCTGTCAAAGTATGTATCTTGATGGTTTGGCTTGGTGCCAGGGTCTGGATAAGGACGCAGTATTGAAGGCTTGGTCCTCAGTGCACTGGTATTTGGAGGTGGGTGTTGGAGGTGACTAGAGTGTTAGGGCCCTAGCTTCATTGGTGATTTAAAGGTGCAACTGAAAGGCTCAGATGGAAAAAGAAACATCTAATTTTAAATGAAGCAGGAATCATCTCTATTGACCCAACCTTAGTAAAACAAGCATTAAAATGGCTTGTTCACCAATGTTAAAGCCCTAAAAATAGATAATCTAGAGTACACACAATTCCTCTAACTTTTAAAACAGAATGAAATTTTAAGTTTTACTTTTCCCCTTAAATAAGCCACAGATTTTTTTTGTTTTTGTTTGTTTTTTTCACTTAAGGCCTTTAAAGGCAAAAGCATTTTAATATTGGCAAATAAACTTTGGGCCTGTTCTATGTCAATTGTTCCTTCTGAAAGGTGAGACAATCCAGAGGCAGAAGAGTATCTTCCAGAAATCCAAGACAGGTAGTAAAGATGGGTGCACAGTGCCAAAGCGCTCATGACTGGACTCCATCTTAGCTGGATTCCACAAGCACCTGGTGGGCTCACATGACTCAAACAAGTTACTACCCAACTATGTTTGTCTGCCTGCCTCTCTGCATTTTTCACCTACTTTCCTTCCTCCCTTTCTCCCTCCCTCCCTTCTTCCCTCCCTCTCTTTTTTCCTGCCTTCCTTTCCCCTTCCCTTCCTTCGTTTTGGGACAGAATCTCATATAGCTATGGTAAGCCTCAATAACCTTAAACCCCTGATCCCGATTCCTCCTCAGGCATATGCCACTATGCCTGGCTTATGCAATAGTACCGAGACTTGAGTCAACTAAAGTGAAAATATCTTGGATAATAAAGAGACCTGAACAGTCATATAGCTTTAGCAGTTGGCTGCATAACTGTCAACTCAGAAGTTAAAAGAATGGATGACTAATCACTTCAAGCAACACAAAAAAGGAACTTTCCTCAAAAGTGCAGGGTAATGAATGTTTGTCTTGTTTTCCCTCTTTACTCGGTTGCTGAATTTAGATGCAAAATTTGTATTCTCTTCCTGCTTACAGCTTCCTCCAAGGTGGAGTAACCACTTAAAGAATGAGTTACAAAAATTTTCCACCAGTTGCTCACAGAATTCCTTCCTAAGCAAAATTAGATATTCAGGATACAACTATGGAAACTAGCATGTAGCTTTACTGACATGGGGAAGACATGTGAACCAGAGGACACAGGCAGAGCACCCAGCTTAATTAATCTAAGAAAAGTTTACCCAAGAGATCTAAATTCTCAGATTACTTAGATGACGGCCAGAGACAATTGTTTCGAAGTGATTTTAAATAATGTTTAAGCTGGGGCTGGGGGGTTGCCTGAGTCTACACAGACAGGTGCAGGCCAGCCAGGTCTATATACTGAGACCTTGTCTCAGTATGTAACTTTTAAATGACAATAATTCCACCACTTATGTTACAAATCATATTTTACTTTTTAAAGCGTCAGTGTCATTACTGCCGTCAGCTCATGGCAACATTATTTGTGTGCCTAAAATGGACTTATGCATGTACATTTTCCAACACAATACCTAAGCCTATATACAAAAGAGAATCCTGGTATATTATGACATTCTTCTATTTATAAACAATGTAGTTGTGACTGTCATATTTTTCGTTCAGACACTTTGTAAAAGCCAGGTTCTTTTTCGATAGAAGTCCATTGTTGCCATCCTTCCCCCACCCCCGCCCCAGCCACATCCTCAGTTTACCTGACTGCATGCTCTACTTTGAGGCATCTGGGTGCAGCAGCTGCACATGCTAGCTCTGTGTATGCTGGATGCTCAGCGCATCAGGGAACTCACCTGGCTTGCTGCAGATGGACTCGCACAGTGCTTCCGGTAACATGCCAACATATGGGCAGTCTGATTAACTAGAATTTCCCGGATGACCTTCATAGGCTGGTTCAAAACTGCTTTAAAAGCTAGGAACACAAAACCATAAATAGAAAAGCTTTAGGAGTTGATTTCTTCAAGTAATAACAAAGAACAAGTTGTTGTTATCTTCTGACTACCAAACAAGGATAATGTTCTTGATACCATTCCTCTTTTGAGTAAATAGGATGATCTTGGCAATGAAGGACAATGGTCTACTATAGCAAATGGTTACACAGACCCAGGTTTATCTTGGGACTACTAGAAGTAGAATTCTCTACACAGAAAAGGCAGGCCAGTTTGTTATCTTCCCAAGTCCTGACTTCTGCAGGCTCGAATGCTCTCTTCCATACCTTAAGAATAGACTTTCAGAAGGAAGTCAAAGAAATCATCATTCTGCTTCTTAGTTATCAGGGCACAGACAGTTAACATTGGTGCCAGTCAGTAGCGCTGGAGGGCACACCCACACACTCTTAAACGTCACCATCAGATTCCTCACTAGGAGGAAAACTCAAGCCAAATCTGTGTGGCATGGCCCTGGAGAGGCTGGTCTCCCTCATGGCTGGAGGTGCTAGCCATCCTTCAACCTTCGACTTTACTCGTATTTTCCAGTTTCTGACTAGCTACCCAATGAGTCTCAACTGAATTGCCGAGCTATGACATTAGCAAGATGCTACCTGACTTGGCAAAGAAGTTGATAAGGGCATCCGTTTCACAGCTCTTATAGAGGTCTGCTAGCTGGGTGCTGCAGTTTAAGGCGAGATTGTGAATCCGAAGTCTTCGCTGACCGCTGATGGTTGTGTAGAGCACAGCACACTGCGGAAGCAACGTGAGGCATGGGTATTACTGACCAGATCTAGCCGAGCTCACTTAATCCTACTGCCATGTGCAGAATAGTGTGTACAGATGTACTATTTCTAAAAATTTCCAGTGTTTTCTTCATTATTCTTAAAGACTGAAAAACACCTCGAGGGAAGAATGACTAATTCATTCACTGCAGCATTTCAATGATTTAAGCTATTACGCTAGTCACCTGTAAATATCTGTTCACATTTCACACTCATGTGCATTTCACAGATTTTACTAACAAACATCTGGTCCAGAAACAAAATGGGCATGCATTCCCAGCCCTGCCCAAGGCTCACTTCGCATGAAACAAGGCTGGTCTACGCGAACACAGCCGCTAACCAGGCACCTGAGATCCAAAATTACTCAAAGCCAGTCCTGTTCCGTTTGTTTATGATATAATGCTTAGCATAATCCTGGAGGCTAAATTGTGAGCCCTACACGCTGAAGTTCTAACCCTTGGCCCAGCACCTTAGAAGAAAACTTCATATGGAGGTAGGATCTTTATTTATTTATTTTTATTTTTAAGATTAATGTAATCACCACATCTCTCCCTTTTCCTCTCCCAAATCCTCCCATACAGCCTCCACACTCTCCTTAAAATTCCTGGCCTCTTATTTCACTAATAGTTATTGCATGTGTACCAGCATATGTAAATATGTATTTATTCCTCACTATCTAAACTGTTCAGTCCATGTAATATTGCTTGTATGTATGTTTTTAGGTCTGACCGTCTGGCACTTGGACAACCAATTGGTTGGAAGAAATACCTTCAAATGGGTGGGTGAATTGACTAAAAAGAACTAATTAGGGCTGGGTCACACGAGTTCAAGAACCTTGGACACAGACACTTCACAGAAAGCAGGCTGCTGATGCCTGAGACTTCCCATCAGTTGTCCAGGCCAAGGACTGCTGTGTCACATAAGATGCTACTTACACATGTGTACGTATCAACCTGTGGGTAAACCACACAAGAGTGACCTAAGGACTCGTGCCTTGGAGAAAGAGGTGAGCTTTGCTGTGAAGGGGGCAGCCCAGTTGGTGCCACATCCCGGAGGTCGGAGTGGGTGCTTAATCACCTGGATCAGGGCTCCGGCGTCCTCGCTCAGCTTGTCATCATGCTTGAACTCCACCGTCACGGCCTTGTCGCAGTCCACGGCTGCCATTTCTACGTCCGTCGTGTTGTTCATCAATATTCCACCAAAGAAGTCAGTGGCTCTGAAACCTGAAGTGCGGGAAGAAAGGAAGTTTTGCTCATTTGGACCTCGCTGTGCTTTGCAGTGCCGAAACTCAAAGAGCAAATGATCATGAGACGTGAGATGATGACAGTGATGATTACCTGTACTGGTGCGGACCCTCATAATAGCATCGAAGCCTATTTTCTTTTCGATATCATTTCGGAGGTCATTCAGAAATCGCTGGCTATCCGACTGTATCTAAAAGATAAAAGTGTGACCGGTGACCACAAGGTGGCAGTAAAAGACTTCAGAGAATGCTACTTTTAACTATTAAATCGGTGTATTTTCCTTTAGCACACTGACATGTATATCTTATGTACATATACAATCTTATTAAAATACATAATCTTTTGGCAGTGACTCTTAAGTTCTAATAAATAAAGCCCTTACCTATTTTTTTCATTTTCATAAAATTTGGACAGTCAGATCACTCACTAATTTTATTTTGCAAATGAAAAAATTAGCAAAAGTAATTTACTCAAGGGGTTTAGTGTTGGACACTGGAAACAAGGCATTGCTCAACATGGTCAGTGAGGCTGGGCTAAGACACTGTAGCGGCAGAGGTGGGAGGGGATTTGGGAGGTATCTTTTGGGGGAGGTTAAAGATCATTTTTATCAACATCTTAGTATTTTGAACCATCAGTTGTTGGTATGTTACTGTACCATTTCTTTTTTAAACATTTTTATTAATTACAGTTTATTCATTTTATATCCCACCTGTAGCTCCCTCCCTCTTCCCCTACCAATCTCACCCTCCCTCCCTCTTCTCCACCCATGCCCCTCCCCAAGTCCACTGATAGGGGAGGTCCTCCTCCCCTTCCTTCTGATCCTAGTCTATCAGGTCTCATCAGGACTGGCTGCATTCTCTTCCTCTGTGGCCTGGTAAGGCTGCTCCCCCCATCAGGGAGATCAAAGAGCAAGCCCCTGAGTTCATGTCAGAGACAGTCCCTGTTCCCATTACTAGGGAAGCCTCTTGGACACTGAGCTGCCATGGGCTACATCTGAGCAGGGGTTCTAGGTTAACTTCATGAATGGTCCTTGATTGGCGTATCAGTCTCAGAAAACACCCCTTGGGGCACAACTTCCTTGACTCATGAGCTAAGCATCAGACTTCAACTGAGCTGGGGAGATAGCTCAGCCCTTAAACCCACTTGGGCCAGCTTAACAAGTCTGGTCCTGAACCACATATCAAAAGGCAAGACAGACAAAACCACAACAAACAGGTGTGGTAGGTAGTTCGAAGCTGTAATCCCAAATCTCCTAGAGTAAAATAGGAGGCAGGGACAGGAGAAGCCATTAGATGGCTGGCCAGGCAAGCCAGCCTAGGGCAGTGCACCGTGCACTAGCAGTAGTCAAGGAAGACTGTACCCCAACTAGATGCAAGGAGAGAACTGACTCCTGAAAGCCCCGCCTTGCCCACCAGAAGCACTCAGTGTCATGGGTACACCTGAATCCATGTGTCCCCAGGACACACACATTGGGGGGCGGGGGAGGTTTGCAGGGATGAGATACAGAGCACCAGAGAAAGACAGAGGCAGACTCTGATTTCAAACAGGAAGAGACTCAGAAGAGCACTGGCTTGCCACTTACCTGAAAAGCATTGTATTTGTAAAGAGTTCCTCCAGTGAGCAGCGGAACCAGACCCAAAGAAGCCACGTCCACATATTGACTGGGAAAGAGGAAGAGCGTCACCGAGCAGCTATTGGCCACACAGTCCTTGGCCAGAGATTCGTAGACAGCTGTTTGGGGTTGGAAAAGTATCTGAAGAAAAGGATGAAAGACAATTTTTTTAAAGGCATATAATTTTTTTAAAATTAAAATTTAAGTTTCTATTAAATTTTTTTAATTGGAAATTTTAAATGAGGAAACCTATGGGACTTTTATTTTCCCCTCGTTAGGTGGACTAACTAATGAAATAAAATAGTTGGTTGCCTTCAGGTTATCTGGTACCCCAATACCCTTAATGGAGCTGTCCCTACCCAGTCCTCAGTAGCTCTGTGGAATGGAAGGTGGTGAGTGACCGATGGGTGTGCATACTCATTCAGATCTATTGTCCATCCCCTGACTGTTCCTGGCTGCCATATTGTCTCGGGTTTGAGCAAAGGCTTCCTTTCAGTATCTGCTGCCTTTGCTTCATGACTAGTGTCTCTTCCTCAGGAGAGCGGTGTCGGAGCGCATCCATCTCCCCTCTCTACTTTCTCTTCCATTTCTCTAACAGCCTCATCTTACCCAGATTACACACGGAAGCTGTTTCAGTTTAGATAAGGCAGATATCAGCCTCCTTAGCAACAGGAAATTCCTTAAATGGTTTAGAGTTCAAAACACTTAGGAAGTGTGGGGTCCCTTTCAACAATGCTTCTTCAATGGCCGCTTCAGAGAGTAACCGCTCTCAAGTACCTTTTCTTTGTCCGTGTTAACCAGCTTTTTGTCGTCCCTGTTCTTGAGCTTCCCTGGTGCTTCCGCAGTAGGCAAGGAGGAATGGAAGATGAATAGCTTCCCAGGGCACTCTGCTGCCTGAAAACAGCACACAAAATGCTTGGGTGTTAAGATTTTATTTTAAGAGAATCATAAATATATGAAAATCGCACCTCAACCCAGTCAGAAAGGTGACAAAGAACAAAAGACTGTTGAGGATGAGATCAAAAGGGACCTCTTGTGTGTTGCTAGAAGGAATGCAAATCAGCTAAGTCCGTGTGGAAAAACACTGTGGAGATTCCCCCAATAGCCAAAGAAGAACCGCCATATTGTGGGAGTGAGTTTTCTTAGAAATGCTGCTTGTAGCTTGCTTTTACAAATCAAACTTTCTCCTGACCTGTAACCAAGTTAACAGTGTGCCTGGAGATCACGATGCACTCATTCTGCTTACATACTGTGTACCCAGCCTGTTCAGAATTAACTGTCCTCTGATGAAATAACCATGATATAACATGGACTTACTATGGACTCCATGATATAACATGTTGTCTGTTTCTCCTTCGTGACCCACTGACTTGGGAGAGCATATGTGTGTGGGTAAGATGCAGTAATCTCACCTAATACCATTCACTGGTCTTAGCAGAGAGACACTGAAATCAACAAAAGAGAAGGTTAAAAAAAAAAAACCAAACATGTGCGTATAGGTCAATAACATATGATTGGGGCTCTGTGTGCTGTGCTGAGTCAGTAGGGCCAAAAAGCAACTTCCTCTCCTGAGAGACAAATACAGAGGACTGATTAAGACATAAGTTCCTCATCCCTTCTTATTACCATCTTCACTGTAGTGTTCAACACGTAAAGAGAATGGCCTTTGTTCAAGAGACCTGATCAGCTCAGAACTCTTCAAATCCAATCAGGCTTACCCTTGGGTAAATGACAGCAAGGGTTAGTTTCTTTTCTTTCATGTGACATCATCTCACCTGATGACAAATATACAGCACTTCTGGATATATACACACAAAGTCCCGAAAGTCCACACACTACTGCAATACCTGCAAGCCCATGGCTACTACGGACTGCTCACAGTAGTAAGTAATGGGGTCAGTCTAGGTGTTCATCAATAGGTGACAAAGGACACGCAGTGCATATATGCAGTGGGATTTCATTCAGCCATAAAGCAGAATGAAATCATTTGCGGGGCAATGGATGCAAATGGAGATTATCACATTGCCTTAAATAAGCCAGGCTCAGAAAGACAACACGTTCTCCTGTGTTTACATACAAAAAGCCACACATGCATGTGACATGTTAACAGTAGTAGAGTAGACACTGGAGAAGGCAAAGAAACTAATGAAGGGCAGGAAAGAGGGAATACAGGGGAAACCCACCCAACCCAGCACTATCCATAGTGAGTAGAAGTCAATAAAGCATTTGCAAACTGCCTACTACTTTTTAGTAGGTTTTAAATGTTGTTCAGCACTAAAGTCACCAGGAAAGCGACAGCCTGTATTTGTATCTGAACTGTCATCACCATATTTTCCCTCAAATTTAAATGACCCTCCCCTTCTGTCTTCTGCTTTCAAGACAGCATCCAGTCTCTGCTATAAAAAGGAAAGTGAAAATCACATCATATGGAGACTTCCTGTGTTAACTGGATCAAACTGAAAATACTCCTCACAACCACACACTAAGTTCTCAAAAAATATAAAGTAAAATGCTTCTTGTCTGAGCCACACAATTTCTTCTAAAGAATTCACTACCGAAGTTCCATGTGGATGTTGTCTAATCGCAGAAGTCCTAATATTCTGTCCTGTTGGTATCAAGGTCATAGGTCCTCGTTCCTAAGCCTACAGTTAGAATCTCAGCTTTGCCTTAGCTTAGGGACTTCAGGAAAATCACCTAGCTTCTCTAAGCTTCATTCATACCATACATGATACAGACATAGTAACAACAGAAAACAAGAGTTGAAAGACCTTAATGGTTCCTTTAATCAACATAAACATACTTAATTGTCTGGTCAAATGAACTCCCAGGCCCTGCTCAGGGTCCATTTAAAAAAATGTACTATTGTAAAAATATAAAGTGGCTGGAGCGAGGGAGATGGATCAGAAGATAAAGTGTTTGACATTCAAATGTGAGGGACTAAGTCCAGATCCCCAGGTCCCACAAAAAAATACTGGTAGGCACACTTGATGGCTATAATCCCAGTACTCAACTGGCAGAAACAGAGAAGACTAGCCAGAACTGGCAAGGTTCAAGCTCAGGAAAGACTCAAGGGGTTAAAAAGAACAACTTGGGAGGGCACCTGATGTCAACTTCATGGCCACACAAACACACAAACACACACACACACCACACCACACCACACACACACACACACACACACACACACACACACGTGCCCATACAAGCATGCTCATGTTCAAATACATATACCACACATATACACATATGCAGAAAAACTTACAAGAATACAACACACACATATAGAGAGACATATATTTCTTGTTATTCAATCACTTCATTTTTTTTTAAAGATTTATTTTTTTTATTATTTATACAGTGTTCTGCCTGCCCACCAGAAGAGGGCACCAGATCTCACTATAGATGGTGTGAGCCACCATGTGGTTGCTGGGAATTGAACTCAGGACCTTTACAAGAACAGCCAGTGCTCTTAACCTCTGAGCCATCTTTCCAGCCCCAATCATTTCATTTTAAAGCCCTAATTTCACTAATTATAGACTTATAAAGCACTTTATGTCTGGCAAATGGTTCACACCCATACAAAATTTAATGGTTTTACCCAAATTTGATTGTGCTCACAAGACTCAGTCATTCAAAATGAGATGAATGGCATGTATCCTTCTGATTTCAGTAGAAAGAGCTTACAAGGGGCCGGCCTCAAGAGCGCTGCTCAAAATTCACCTTCTATATAATATTCTTCCTTCTGAGAGACTGGCAGCACTGCAACTGGCCAACTAGCTGGCTCACTGCTGTCCCCCCACTCCACAGACAGGACCTTCTAGCATTCATGACACTGTCTCTCAACGCTCTTGCAAGCCGCAGGCTGCTGAAAATAAAAAGCTCCCTGAGGAAAAGATCCTTTCATTTCTCCACCCTCACACCAGGCCTCTGTCTTTCCCTCATTAACATATTGCCTTTTAATGGAGTGTCATGGTGGATCCTGAAATTGAATTTTGGTACCAATTATGGATTATCTAAAGGTGGATTTAATCCCTTTACTCAGGAAGCAATATATTTCATGAATAACCATTGACACCCAGGTATGTACAACTTTTTGCCCAACTTTTTTTTTTTAAGATTTACTTATTTTTATTTTATGTGTTTGAATGTTTTGCTTACATGTTTGTAAGTGCATCATATACATGCAATATGCACAGAGGCCAGGAGAGGAGAGGGCATAGAATCCCCTGGAGTTGCTGGAAGTCGTGACCCATCATGTAGGTGCTGGGAACTGAACATGGGTCCTCAGCAAGGGCAGCAAGTGTTCTTAATCACTAAACTATCTCTCCAGCACACCTTTTGTCCAACTTATATCTAGAATTTTACTTACCGAGTTACTTAACTTAGACAATTTTGTCAGCAATTCAAAGGTAATTGATTTACATACGTGTCAGACTCTGACGGAAACACAGATTCTACCACATGAGAAGGGAAGAAAGGTTGAGATTAGAAAATGCTATGGACGCAGCACAACAGAAAAGCTACAGATGAGAATTTTAGAGGCTTCTTATGTAAATTATACTAATTTAAGTCTGATTTTCAGCTATTCAGGACCTAAATTTGTATTCATGAGTTCATCTAAACTATTATGTTTTGATACTAGTTTTTTCCTCATTTTAAAACATTTGTTTTTGTACTGGCTAGTTTTATGTCAGCTTGATACAAGCTAGAGTTATCTGGATGGAGGGAACCTCGGTTAAGAAGATGCCGCTATGAGACCTGGCTGTAGAATATTTTCTTAATAAGTGATGGAGGGGAGAAGGTCCAGTCCACTGTGGATGGCGTCACTCCTGGACTGGCGGTTCTAGGTTCCACAAGAAAGCAGACTGAGCAAGCCACGACGACCGAGCCAGTACGCAGCACCCTTCCTGGCCTCTGCGTCAGCCCCCACCTCCAGGCTCCTGCCCTGTTTCAGTTCCTATGCTGACTCCCCTTGATGAGGGACAGTGATATGGCAGTGTAAGCCAAATAAACCCTTTCTTCCCCAAGATGCTTTGGTCATGGTATTTCATCACAGCAGCAATAACACTGGCTAAGACAGTTTTCATATACTTCATGTATTAATATAATATTAACATATATAACTTTTGTAACTTGTGACTAAAACAAAAATAATACAAATGATATAAAGACACATGAACTACAGTGAACCAGACTGTCATGAATGGAGAGCAGAGAATGCTTTATGTTACAGTACGCAATGCACAAGCAACTTTAGAGTGTATTATTATTGTTGTGGACAATGTTCTATCGGAATTGACATTAAGTGTTAGGCAACTAACAGCTTGTCATCACTCACTCATCACGCCTCTCAGATGTGAGCACATTCATAAAACATTGCTTCCAGACTTAATTTAAAGTAGAATGATGTTTAGGGTCCTTTACGGATTATGATGTCTGAAGAGATTCACTTACGAACTTCTCCTCACTGGAGGAGAGACCATCACTGACAACAAAACAAACATTTTTTAGAGTGAAAAAAAAACCCAGATAGGTTTGCTTTGTGCGTGTGTGCATGTGTATGTGTGTTTGTGTGTGTGTATGTGTATGATATAGAACATCATAATTTCCAAGGCTTTCTGTTGACCAATGACAGCTTCAGTAAGATGGGTTTCAACACCTCCAAATCACTTGTGATGTAAAATGCATTGTCAGTTTTACATTAATTATTCTGATAGCTGAAGAACATCCATAACACCATGAGCAAACACCCCTGGTACCACACCTGAACACTCAGAAATCCGGAAACCTAGACAAGAATGACGTACCAGGGTCAGACCACAGAGTTAGATGGAACATTCTTGAGGGTCAGTTCATAAGCTCAGTCTCATGGCACTGATGCCCCTCCTGGTTTCCATCTTCCTGTCAGTCACTCTATTTTAAAAGGTGGTATGGAATTAATTTTAATGACACACTTTTATAACTAACTACAGGAATGAGTGGTCAAGGCCAACAAGATTTGACTACTGTGTTAACGAAAGGGTGACTAGGAATAAGGGTTTCTAGAGCACATTGACTTCTTCAGTCCTATGAAGGCACAATGTCATTTGAGCTCAGCCTCCCTGACAGACACAAGGAAGACCTCTCCTCCACTTATGACAGTCAGTGAGGCCATGAACATCAGTCACCTCCTGACACAAACTGTCGCCAGGCCTTGCCCTTGCATGTTTGGAAACCCCAAGGAAGAAGAGGACAGTATGGGAATTTTTCTCCTCATATCCTACAGTTCCGATATGACTGTACTAAATTTAAAGACAGACCAGTAAAAAGTTCATCAAAAAGCCAAAGAGAGGACATAAGCTGAAATCCTGACAACACCAGCTGTTGTGATGCCCTGGGACAGAAACACCTGGAGTGTTCCAGTCACTTCCTCCTGAAAACTGGGCAAGCTTAGGAAGCCTAATAACATAGGGCTTTCAGGCAAACTGTATTTGTATACATGAAACTTCTTGCATACATGAAATCTACTCTGCAGTAGAGGCGGCCATTCCTCACCTTAAGTGCTTCCATGCCAGCCTGGATGACAGGAGCAAACACTGTCTCGCTCTCATTGGAGTCAGCAAACATCTCTGGAATCTGGTCCAATAAACTGAGAAAAACAAACGGGGAAAGGGTTTGACTACTCAGCAAGTCTGTCATAAACTTCAGAAAATCAATCAGAGGGGTTTCAAGCCTGAGCACATACAGCATGTACTTGGGGAACAGCACCTGTGGGTAACTGAATAAAGGCATTCCTTAGGAAAGGGTGTTTTAGCACGGTCTAGCACCAAAATCTATATTCTTTGAATGGAACATTCACTAGATTACCCTCTTTGTAGCCAGTTTTTTGATTCACTATATTACCTATTTATACTACCCAGAGCCCTTTAAAGAATACTCTCTCTTAATATGTACACACAAGAATTACATCCATTTCAGTCTTGTTCCATCAAGGAGCAAGAAATCAAAGGGGTAAGAGTGAATATTTCTAAAATGGTCTATACCAGCAAGAGGTAAATCTAACAAAAGTGACAATACTTGTATAATCTAAGCCCTAAAACCCCCTTCCAGTGACAAAGCCAAACAATATTTGTTGTTGAACTGAAACACAGTGTGACTTAAAATACACATCCGATTGCATTTAATTAGAAGACATGTGACATTTACTTGTGAATCACAGATTGAGATTCTTCATAGTTGACAAGGAACCCATCCAACAAAGGAACAAAGACCTCTCCAACATCGGTCACCACCATCATCTGAGGTTGGGCCAAATTACTCTTCACATTAAAGAAGTGGAGAACTTTGTTGTATGTGATGAAACCAACTCGAACTGCAGAAGTCTCCTCATGCTCCTCCCTAAGAGAAAAAAACAAAACTTGACTTTAGGCAGGGGCTCTTAAGAACACAGAACTTGCTCTAAGGTGATG
This sequence comes from Pachyuromys duprasi, assembly GCA_028658305.1. Classification (NCBI taxonomy): domain Eukaryota; kingdom Metazoa; phylum Chordata; class Mammalia; order Rodentia; family Muridae; genus Pachyuromys; species Pachyuromys duprasi. The sequence continues at coordinate 73,581,738 of CM053744.1, forward strand.
AGATTGCCATAGATCAGGACTTGGAGAGTGTTTTGCCTTCTTCCATTTTCTGCCTGAGAGATGAGGCTTCTCCCTAAATTAAACATCTATGTCTCCTATAGAACACACGAAAGGCATATTTAAAGTCCTGACTTTAATTTCTCTTGACCTTAGAAAGCAATAGTGAATTGTGGCAGGAAGGGATACAAAGGAAAACATTTTCAAAATTCTAGGTCAAGGATTAGATATTATGAAAACATTTGCTCATTATTTTCTTTTCTTGTCTTTCTTTATTTACTTTTGGTCTTTTCAAGATGGGGTTTCACTCTGTAGTTCTGGCTGTCCTGGAACTCACTACATAGACCAGGCTGGCCCTGAACTCAAGAGATCCACCTGCTCTGCCTCCCAAGTGCTGGGATTAAAGACATGTACCACTACGCCCAGCTTATTTTCAATTCATAGGAAATAAGACTTTTTTTTAGAATTTCCACGAACAACCTGGGTTTATTGCACTCATATAAATAAAATGCTCTCAGAAGCCACTGCAAGGCCAGAAGCAATGAGACATCTGAAATAACGGGAGAGAAGGGAAGGTCGCACTGCTGAGACAGGGCAGTTTCCGTCAGGAAAGGACCCTTGGCTCCTGCATGACACTTACTGCACCTCCCACAAAATCTGTGTGTCAGTAGTGAGATTTTAACAGCACACCACAGAAACATGTAATAGCAAGTACATTCACACTTATACATAAGATGGCTTGCGATGGTCATGACAAGAAAATGAGGTCTCCAGTTTTCTTAGGAATCCCAAACAAGGTGTTAATGTTCCCGAAAGTATAGAAGAAGGAAGGCATTCCCCTCAGTCTGCGGTGAAGAAACTCAAATGTAGTGGCACCGGCTCCGTCTACCTGCCTTCTGACTGCCTTAAAATAAAACACGCACACCACCAGCACTGTACATGTCAATGGCAAATGCTACACAGTGCTCAGCGCCTCATGGACAACCACAAGAAAGGTACATTTCGTTTTCCTCGACTGATTTCAGAGAAGTCTCCACCGCTTCTGAGGAGGTCTGCTTTTCTCATTTCTGAATTTTCTCCAGTAACATAAATGGTGTTCTGAGGCTGCGGTGGTGGTGTCAGCAAACTAAGCACTTAGGGGAGAGAATCAAGAACATCAGGAGTTTAGGGCCAGCCTTGAGATTACCTCGAGAAAACAAAAAACAAAACCCTCAAATAACAGTCAATGCATGAGGTGTTTATGTGTGTGTGTTTATATACAGGAGTGCCTTGAATATGGAAAATAAAAAGGGAGATGGAAGTGCCCACAAAGAACTATCTCAGGCTGAAATATCAGCTTCCATTGCAGACTCCAGCTTGTTCTGCTTTTTTCTTCATTGCGGGTTTGATAAATGGGTAAAGTTTAAAAGGCTCTCATAATCTGCTGCAGAATCAATGAGTAAATGCCTACCCTTGGGACACCTGCCATGCTCGCGGGTGCGAGAGTCCTCATCTACTTGGTTCACACATGTGTAGACACACACACACTCACACACACACACGTGTAGCCGTAAGTCCTGAGCTGTGTGACTTCACAAGAGCAGCTGCTGGGCTGCCCTAAGCTACATTTCATACACACTGTGCTGCTTCAGGGCTTTCTCCGTCTCCCTTATTAAAATCTTGCTTGTCAAGACCAAACATAAATTCTTCTTCCTCTGTGAAATCTCCTGAGTAATTTCCTCAGCTAAATTCCCGTAAAGCATTTTCGCTGGACGCTTAGTGTGCAGCCAGAAGGTAATGGAAGGAAATACCCAAGATTTACCCCCACCCCGCCCTGCCCCCATCCTCTGCCCCACTCCACAGAGTTTACTGCGATGGAGAGTGGGAGTTTTCTTGAGGAGGACCTACAGGCTGGTGAAACACTGGACTGTGGGGTGGCAAATTAGAGCCTGTAATGGCTAATCCCGATTGTTAACTTGACTGGACTGAGGACTGACCGAGAAAGATTTTGGTCAACTCTGTGACAAACGTGTCTAGATTAGATTAAAGACACATGTTACTGCCTCAGTGTAGGCAGTAACATGCCTTGGGTTGGGGGAGGTCCTGGACTGGATTAAAAAGACAGCTGGGCTGGAGAGATGGCTCAGTGGTTAAGAGCATGTAGAGGTCTTGCAGAGGACCTGAGTCCAGTTCCCAGCACCCATGTCAGGTAGCTCACAACTTCCTGTAACTCTAGCTCCAGGGGAATCTGGAGGACTCTTCCATAGAAGTCTGGGAACTTAGACTCATGTGTACGCACTCATAATTAAAAATAAATAATTGGAGAGGGGAAGGAAGAGGGCTGTAGAGTGGTATTCATTTCTTTCTACTTCCGGAGAGCAGGTGCGATGTATCTGGCCTGCCAAGGCTACCCTGCCATGATGCTGTATACCCTTTAGCTGTGAGCCAGTACAAGCCCCTCTTTTCTGCTGCTTCCATAACAGAAGCCCAAAGGTAAGCCACGATGGTGCAAGTCTGGTTTAAAATTAGCCTGGCTAGAAATAGTGACACGTGCAATGAACAAATGGTGCAAGCATATCATTCATTCACCTTTGGTTCCCAGTGACCTCTCATTGCGTAAGTAAAAACATCTGATAAGCCAGGAGCGACTGAGTCTATGGAGTCAAACGAGGCAACACAGACAGTGAGAGAGAAACACACACACTCCAGACTGACACCTCTCACCAGATTTGGGCATATTCTAGATGGGAAACAGCATCTTGAGATCACAGGGATCACTGTCAATCTAAATTAACAGTTTTAAGAAGCATCTAATCAGAAAATCTTTGTCATTTATCACTTATCATCATACAAAATGTTTTTTGAGAAACAAACACAAGACTCTTGAAAAACTTCTACAATGTTATAAATTGTCCTAAATTTTCCTCACCATTATAACATATAAATTATATCACATGAAGAAAAGTCTGTCTTTCTTCATTAGTTCTGTGTAATTCTGTGAGGAGCACAAATGATTCCGGATAAGTCTGTGGGTACATGAAATATCTGTGATTAACTACCCTTACTCTTCTGCTTTTCAGCTTCACTCCAGTTAGCATTTAGGCACCTGCTTGTGGGTTGCCTAGCAACCTATGATGTCATCATGTGTGCAGCCAGGTGGCTATACCTGGCAGCATGGTGGTTACCCTGCTCCTTAAAGGGACCAACCCGCCACATGGTCTCTCTATTGCTTTCTTGCCCTCTCCCCTTTCTCTGTCTCTCTCTCCCCTTTCTCTTCTCTTTCTCCCCATCATGTCTCCCTCTCTCCTCTCTTCATCTCCATCTAATAAACCTCTTTCATATAAAATCTGTTGTGCGCCTCATCATCGTTATTTAATTTGTTCCAACAACTCCTTCCAGCTGCAGCCAGACTGCTTAATAGTACGAATCTGGCTGAGCAATACTACAAACATTAGTAAGCAGATAAACCACAAAATTCCAAACTCATGAATTGCTAATATCTCTAAACAGCTGTAATCTTCTGCACTATTCGTGTATATTTATGTGTGTAGGTATGGGTGAAGGCCAGCAGACAAGACTGGGTGTCATCAGGACACCATCCATTTCCTTCTGAGACAAAGTCTCTCACTGGCCAGGAGCTCACCAATTATGCTGGATTAGCTGCCAGTCAAAGGGCCTGGCATTTTTATAAGGATTCTGGAAATTAAACTCTGGCTCTTGTGCTTGAAATAAAATAAAATGAAGGCAAGGGCTGACCAGCCGTGCGCCACTATGCCAGCCCCATTTCCAATATTTTAGTTCCTCAACATTGAAAACAGAGGAAAAGTCAAAATAACCCAATGATTTAATATGAGTAACAGACGATTTTAAAGTTTTTCCTCCTAATTCCAAAGAAGTCAGAAGACCTAGAAGCTTTACAAGTCCAGATATAAATTCAAACAGAAAAGAAAGTGGCTTCTGTTTTCAGAAAACACAAACATTCTAGAACACCAAGCACATGCAGGCTGCTTTACAGAGGCCATGTAAAAAAAACACGCCGCCTGCTTTACTACAAAAAGAGAATTCAAATCGATGGGGCAGTGTTACGATAACAAAATAAAGCTATATGTGTACAGAGACCAAAACAAATTTCAAACAGAAAGCAACCAGGTTTATTAAAAAAAAAAAAAAGAAGACACTTGGTTTGAAAAGCTGTCATTCAGAGAGATCTGAATAGGGCCAGAGAGTAACCAGCTGTAACCTTCAACTTTTCTCTCTTGTCTTCTGCCAAACTCACACACCTGCTTCAGGGGGGTGGTTATAGGGAAACTACAGAATGTATGATTTCAGATCTTAGATCCACATTGCGGCAAACATCACACCACTGCCCCTGGTAAGGAACAAGTGGTCTGTGGAGTAACTGCTGGTGAAGGCAGGTTAGCCTGACTCAGTGACAGGCAATAAAAGGACAGTCCGTTTTCATGAACTGGATTCATGGCTCTCTTTCTTACAAAGTAAATGCAAAATTCAGATTTAAACTTTAAACCTCCCACGGGAACCCATAACATCTAGAAAAAATCCGTCTCAATTGTCTGAAAATGTGTGGGAGAGAGAGTTGTCTCATGGCATTGGGGCTTTTGCCACCTGCAGCTGCCTCCAGCTCGCATTTCACCTCAGGACAATCCGAAGCCACCTCAGGGTTTTTCAAACATCCTCGCTGCTTTACAAACCATCTCAATAATATTATGAGTTCAGCTTAACATATACAAACAAAGCTGCTCCTGGGAGGTCCAGAGCCCAGTTGTCCAAGTTTCTCATAGACAAAGCCATCGGTTTTGGAGGAAAGACTATAGGTGTGTTTGCATTCAAAGGCCAAGAAGCACCATGGCTAAAGAGTCCCTCCTAACGCAAACACTCCTATCTGGAACAGATGTTGCTCGCCATGAGCTTGACAAAACAGAGGTGGTGGAAGGTGTGGGACACAGCATGGCCTGGCGTCCCTGTCCTCTATGCATGGCTTCTTGGTAGGAAGATCACATTCCTTATTCCCCTGTCTCTATGCTAGGGTTAGCTTCAGCCTCAAACAGTTAGCTTGTGCATAGAGACAACTACAACCTAGCCATGATGTTAGAGAAAAACAAAAGGATGCTACGGGCTACTTCCTGCAGTCTTTCAAATCTCTCTTTAAGGGTTTTATTTACCAAAAAAAAAAAAAAAAGTTCTTGTGCACCCTTCTCACACCTTTCAAAGTAAGCCTCACTAATTATTTTTCTGCCAGATTTAATATAGGCTATGCACATATACAATTATATTTTTATGGCTATACTCTTCATTGATTTTATTTCCCTCCTTTGTGCTAAAGCAGGTAGCATGCCAGCTAGCCCTTTAAAAGCAGCATGCGGAGGTGAACTCATCACAGCAGGACATATTCACCTGCTTAGCTGCAGGTGTGGGAAGAGCTTCTGCCTCTCCTCCCAAGCGCTGCCCGCTGCCCGCTGGAGTAACAGAGAGCCAGGCTCACCCCACACTGCTAAGCCAGCACACTCGAGAGGCAGCAGGGAGCTCGGTCACATCACAAGGGCAGAAGGGAATTTGGCTAAACATATTCCATCCCTCCATGTAACAGCTGCTCAGTCTCCTGGGAGCCTTTGGACTCTGCTGCTATCAGCTTTTGCGGAGCAGCCTTCCAGAGTTTTCTCCACACACTCACCGTTGGGATTCTCCTGTAACTTCTAAAGCCTTTTGAGATGTATCACATATCTGTATCATCGCTTTTCTCTCTCTGTTTTCTTTCCTTTATACAAACATCCACTCTGACATTTTAAGTATTCAGAAGAATGGTGTAGTTTGATTTATAACTAACCACAGTGCTCTCATTAGCAAACGATATTAACCAGCCTATCTGCACCAACTCAGCGGCAGTACAATTCCTAGAAGGACGGCAGCCGCTCCCTTACTTGGGTAGTCTCTGCAGCACGGTCTTCAGTTCTTCACATATGAGCTTGACGAGTCCACTCTTTATGTTACTGTATGAGACATCAATCATGAAGATAAAGGCTGGCGGGCTGGGAGGCTTATTCTTCTGCAGGAAAGCAAACACATAACAGAAGCACATGTGCAGTAAGTATAATCCATAATCAAATGCAAACAAACTCTTGAGGACTTTCAGATGCTTCATTCAATACTTGGGCTATAACCTCTGTGGATCAAGTCACTTTCTCGGAAACTCAGTTCCCTGATGTTATAAAAAGACGAAGCTGCTTATTTTCCAAGTTACGACATGAACTTGTTCATTACAGTGAGCAGAGGCTTTGTATCCCCAGAGCCTCCCTGCCGTGACTGGAGGTCAAGGACTGAGCCACCCTTGCTGTAACAAGCACCCTTACTGGAGGAAATGCACTTGGGGTCCTGAGAAGAAATGCTAAGGAAGGAGTACAAGTGAAAAACAGCATTTTTGGAAGCTATTACACAGCCTTATCAACTGAGATACCATGAGTTCAGGTCTCTTATGAGTTTCTCTGGTTGTAGGTATGTGATTTTTTTTTCTTTTTGAGGAAAGGTCTTGCTGGGTAGCCCAGGCTAGCCTCAAACACATTGTCAATCCTCTTGCCTAAGCCTCCTCACTGCTGAGATTACAGGAATACGCCACCACGCTCAACGACAGATATGAAAATGTCTATGAAGATATAATGGCACACCTCAAAAATATACATTATAAAATACTTTCAAAACTCACTTCATATTTGTGGCAGAGAAAAATGGCCCCTTCTCTATGTCTTTGCGATGGTCAATGTAACATAAAGCAGCTGTTATGAAAATGGGCTCTCACTGTTCCCCAACCTGGCTGGTGTCCAAATAGCTCACAAGGAAGTGATCCTTCAACTGGGATTTATACAATGTTTAGAAAAGAAAGCCACAAGCAAATATCATCAGTGACCTCCACTAGAGAATAAAGACTCAAGACCAACAGCTTTTCATCTTAGGATAAAACATAAAAATGTTATAAAATTAAAATACAGTTCAATTATTATATAATTAGATAACATTGTAAATGATCTCATTGATTCAGCCCATGTCTACTACAAGGTTAGACATAGTACTCTTCTAATAAAATACTCCGTTTCGAATAAGAACTTCTGTCACTCATGTAATCCACAATGGAGAACAGCCATGGTATGAGGGGGCGCTGCTGGGGTCCATGCGAGTGTTTGTTCCCATGTCTCACCTCCTCTATTTCACAATACAGTTTATCAGTTGAAAATACCAACCGTGCTCGTTAATTAAAGCAACACCTCTTTATGAAAATCCCAACTGTGTCTTACTATTCTTGTACTCTCTCATTCACTTACTGTAAGTCACTCTTCACTGACCCCTTCTATAACTCCAGCCATCTTGTCTCTTCAGGAACCCCACTCATGAACACTTGTTTTCAACATGAGTAAGGTTAATCCGTAGTTCCTCCAAACCACACTGCCTTCCGGTTTCTACCAGCGACAGCACTACAGACAACGCAAAGACTTCAAACCCGAAACTGGATTTGACTGCTCTATTTTCCTCAGCCACTTGTTTCTCTTTAGAAAACATGTTCCTCTGGCCGCTTGGTGTGAACCCAGGGCCCCCTAGATCTTTCCTGCAGACCCTCTAAACCTTCCCTTCCAGCCATCTCCATTCCTTTGTGTCAACCATCAACCTGAAGAAACACTCTCTACCTGAGACCCACACACCAGGCTGAGGCACTGGTAAGCAATTTCCACTATCTTTCCTGTCCTTCATTCTGGTCCTTTGGACTTACTCTGAGCCTTGCTGCAACTTGCCTGCAGGAATCCTTCCTCCTACCCAACCTCCATTCCCTGAAAATTCTTTCTCTTGGTGCAGATCCAGGGTCCTCTAGCTCTTTTCCTGCTCCCTACCTCTGCCTCTCCTCCTAGAGCATCTTCATTCCTCTGTGTCACACACTGACCAGCAGAAACATTCTCTACCAGGAACCCCACAGCCACCACACCTGACTAGAATCCAGAGTGGGCAATAACAACCAATGAACTGAACATCCACCCAGCAAAATTAAGACACAACATCTATGCCAAGAAACAACTCACACGTCATAATTCCAGATGCCTGCATCCCAGCACAAAAAACACAAACATGAACAGCCAAGATAATACACCTTCTCCAGAGGCCAGCAACTCTACTGCAATAGGCCTTGACAAACGCAGTTCAGCTGAGGCATATGAGAGGGACTTCGAAATGGCAGTTACAAAATGGCAGAACTATATTAAGGGGTTGTAGTATTAGGAAGGTTGAGAACTACTACACTGAAGAAAATCCAAATTGAGATAATACTGGAAATGAAGCATTTAGAAAGTCAAACAAGAACTCCAGAGGTAAGCCTCACCAGCAGAGTACAAGAAATGGAAGAAAGCATCTCAGGTGTTGAAAACAGGGTGAAAGAAATGAATACTTCAGTCAAAGGAATTGTTAAAATCTAAAAAACACAGGCAGAAAACATCCAGGAAAATTGAGACACTATGAAAGCATCAAATCCAAAAATAATAGGTAGAGGAAGGAGAAGAAACCCAATACTATGATATAGACTAACAGATGGGATTTAAAAAAAATACTTTTGCTGAATCCAGTAAATGTACTTTACCAACAAGGAAGACATCACCTCAAGATAAAAGGATGCAAAAAGATATTCCAAGAAAATATATCTAGGAAGCTAACAAGTGTAGCGATTTCAATATCTGACAAAATAGACTTCATAACAAAACCAATCAGAACAAAGAGGATAGTACAGTTCTAAACATTCATGCCTAAAAGTGAATATGGTGGTGTGTGTGTGTGTGCGTGCGTGTGTGTGTGTGTGTGTGCCTCCCCTCTTTTAACTATCCCCAGTCCTATTAAAGTAATATAAGTTCTCCCGTGGCCTGTCAATCCAGACTCTCCATTGCACTTCCTTTACAGTGTGTATAAAAGCCTAAAAGCTCAAAGACACAGTGCTAATCCCAGTAGGAAATTAAAGGGCAGATTTCTCTCCAAATACTTTCTCAATTTAATTCTCATTCCCCAATATGCATTCTTTCAATTTAAGTGGCTGCCATTTCTTGCAGAGTCACAGGCCCTCGGACCTGAGCCAGGGCGGTGATGGTAAATGTGTTTTATTTGACACAGTGTTTTAAAAATACTTGAAAAAATACTTGAGTTCATGTCAGTCATCAGCAATGTCTTCAGAGCTCCTGGTGGGGGGTGGGGGGCGGTGACTGAGTCATCTCTATGTACCTCTGTGTCTCACTTGTAGTCAGTCACTCTACAGTTTCTCTTTCCACCTCAGTTCTCTGCTCGTGGCTTATTTTTTCATTTTTCTGTTTTGTTCTTTTTTTCTAGGCAAGATTTCACTTTGCAGCTCTACCTGTCCTGTCGACCAGGCTGGCCTCCGAGGCACAGAGAGCCGCCTGCCTCTGCCTCCCGGATGCTGGGGTTAAAGGCGTGTGCCACAATAGCTGCTATCTGCTCCTGGTTTAATTTGCTCATGGCACTCCCCTCTGCACACCTCTGACCACACTCTCCTTCAGCACTCTGGACATTCCTCCTTCACAGTACGTACTATACTTGCGTTCATATTTTAATTCTACATGCTTCCTATTGGGCATATTCTTTGAACTTGTTTATCACATTGCTGATTTGGGGTAATTCTTACAGTCCAAAAACAAACTGGATAAAAAAGTATCAAAAAAAAAAAAAGAAAAAGAAAAAGAAAAATGTCAAAATGAATTAAAATTAACAACAGCAACAACAACAAAAAAACAACCTACATTTTTATTCAGAAAGACGAGCTGATTACTGATTTGTTTTGGGGGGAGGGAAACTCCATGTTGAGTTTTTAAACACATGCCTACACACTGGGTGGTGTGCCAGCAGGAGGGAGGGCCCTGGCCCTACGGGCAGTTTGAGTGTGGCGCCATCACTCTCTGTACCTCTGATCTGCAGCTTGGGCTCTCTCCCATCTGTCCTTGTACAATGTGGCATACAACCATGGGCTCACCTTCAGGGCTACATAACACAACACGTATGTGAGAAGTGTCTAGCAGAGACATGCACAGTGTTCAACAAGCGCTCAAGTCAACACTGGGATTAACTGAAACGAACAGAGGAGAATGTGACCCTGGGATTCTCTTTTCAGCGTATGTGGCATTAAAATACACGCACAAAGCAAGTAAACTCTTCCACCATCCAAACCCTAAGCCAACTCATTATTCCATTTCATTTACAACTTAGACTATGATTAAACTTGAAAACTGTGCATGTACCATAAACCCTACTTAGACAAAAGGAAGACAAATCTGAAGCTCCAAGGGTTACAATTATTTGGCTTCTTGTTTTCTGGGTGAGATTTCCCACTTATTATACTGCCATAGAACAGAATTTGAATCTTCTTTGTTCCCAGGCATAGGTCTGACCCTCGCCTATTGTTTCTACTGAAAAAAAGTGTAAGGTCAATAATTAGCCTGTTTGGCAGATTCCTGAAGCTTCAGCACACTGTGGGATTTCATACTCCAGTTTCCAAGTTCAGTGAGTGAACACTCCATCACGACTTACCGTGTCTTTATTATGTGTAATTAGAGCAATGAATGCTTACTTTTGTGTGTTGATTCTCCGTCATCAATAGCAGGGAAGAACAAAGAAACTGTTGAAATGTAAATTGCACTTCAAGACATGTTTCTTGCCTGACATAACACATCTATATTGAAATTGTTTTATATTTCACCAAATAAGTTTAAAAAAATCCACAACATTTCAAACAAATGAAGCACTGGATTTTTCTAAGTAAATTTGTTTAAAACAATCATAAAATAGTCAATAGAATAATAAGACACGTTATGGAAGTTGTTCACTGGAGCCCGACATCAGCATAGGAACACTTAACTCCTGGCAACACTCACTCGGCAGTAATCCAGAGTAGCAACATATTCATAGGATCCCAGCGACAGCTCCGGCTTCTCATAGTGGTCCACTCTCCTTCCAATGTGGTCCAGATGTTGGAAATAGAATGGAGGAACTAAGGAAAACAAACGAGGGCAGAAAGTCCTTTGTTTTCATAAGCAGATAACCCAACACATTCTCAAAATTTATTATAAAGGAAAAGAGGACAAGAAAGACAAGTTGTTCTCAGTATCTGTTATTTTGAGAGCATGTCTTAGAAATATGTGAAAATTATGAGTTTTCTCCTTTTTTTAAACTCACTGACTTTTTGACTCTTGTATATGTTGTAAATCATTATAATTTTGCCTTTGAGTTATGTTTAGAATAGTTTGCCATTTATAAAATTTAGTTTTTTTGACAGTCAAATCAATCTGCCTGGAACACTATCTACAGGACTATGTAACTTTATATATAATTTTCATAGTATTGACTGCTTTATTACTGGTTCTTACTAAAATATATTGCTACATTTTAGTATGTGAAATATTTTATAAATTTAGAAAAACATAGACCGCAATATTAATATTCATGTAAGGAGAATGATAGCTTTTGGGTACATAAAGGTTATTGATGGCAAAGAACATTCGTCATTTTGGAAATCCTAGGGAAAAAAAAAGTGCTGTTGTTTTTAGGCTAACACATCCAAATATTTGCCTTTACTTAATCATCTCTTTAAAAAATTAGACTTCTATCCGAATTTTCCTGACAGGGACCAATGTTGATTACTTGGATTATACAATCAGTTAAGATCTCTGTTACACCTTAATTACGAAATGTTTTCAGCCCCAGGCTTTCACATGATAATAAGCTCGCATCTGGCCCCACTGGTGCAGAAGCATACTGTATTAGGGAAAGACTGCACTTGGAACATCTCAGTTGAAGTCTAATTTGATTCAAATGTCTCAGAAGGTTACTTCTAGCAAAGTTCTGGAAGTCACCCAAAGGCAGAGCAAGACTTATGACTCACACACTGAACACTTGGACAAATAAGGCCTGCCTGGTGTGTCTGCGCAAAAGCACTCCTGTTGCCTGGAGATGGCCGGGAAGGCTTCAAAACTTCTGTTCACAGTATGTGGGAAAGTCACTGACGCTTCTGTTTTAAGTATTTTGCTAAGAGCCGCATCTCCCTTTGTAAGAGCCACAAAAGCAGGGCCTCTTGGGCTGGAACCAACACTTGGCGGTCTTTAAGTTCAGCTGTGAACATGCAAATTATAACAGGACGACTTTTTTCTGAAGTTGGACTTTTCAAAAAACCTTAAGGGAAGTTCGAGTATTCCATGTTCTCACCACATTACGGCTACTTCCTTTAGAAGTGAGCTTTATGAAGTTTATATTACCATATTTGACCCTGAACTTGGCAAATTCAACATCTTCAACTCCTACAGAAGAGGAGGACAGTTTCTCTCAATGAAGTAAATACGCCAGGGGGCCATGAGGGTGACTTGGGAAAATGTATGTGCCATAAGGATTTCTGAGTGATCTTGCTGATAATGTGTAGAATGCTGGTTTTTATATAGCATAATGTATAATTCACCCACACTAGCACATCTATACATAATGTGATTTTTTTCAAATTAATTTTACATGATTATTAACATTGAATATTATCTGTCACCTATCATCAACCGAAATTCGAGTCACACCCTAAATTATGCTCAGCTATATGGTCTTTCTCTCTCTGTGTGTGTGTGCGTAACTGCACAAGGGAGGCCTAAGGTCAACCTCAGCTGCCGTTCCTCAGGAACTGTCCACTTTGTTACTTGAGACAGGGTCTCTGGGATTTGGAGCTCCACCATTTGGCTAGGCTGGCCAGCCAGGGAGCCATAGTAACTCTTCTGTTTCTACCTCTCTGACCCCAGTGGGTACAAACATGCATCACCATGCTTGCTTATTCCACATATGGGTGCTGAGGACCAGACTCAGGCCCTCATGCTTATGGGACACCCTCGAGCTTGTGCAAAAATCGCTTTGTCTATGAGCTCTCTCTGTCTATGAGCCCTTCCGCATACTGTCTGACATCAACACCAGTGGATCTGAGCTAGGGTGAAACAAAAACACATAGAATCATAAAAAATGTCCCTCCCTAAAGCTCAGTATTTCTATCAGAAGGTGAAAGCCCTTGAATATATCTGAGCTTCTCCTAAACGCCAATGAGCTTCTGTTCAAGAGCAACCCTAGGACTGATGAAAGAGAAGTTTCTAAGACTCATCTTCTGAAAAGGCGAGAAGTAAAATCTCGCATCAAGCTCCACATGACACACTTCGGTTTTATGCTATAGCACAACTTCCATGTGGGGCCCCTGCAGCTACATCCAGGTAACAGGACTCCCGTTCCATTAGTAACGGCTTCCGTTTAGGGACATTACAAATAGTGCCACCCGGAAGAGAAGTCTGTCACTCCTAAGCTCGCAGTTTTAAACAAAAAGCTTTGACAAGTACACGTAATGGCACCATTTACCATCATTCACACAGTTGCAAAATCCGCACTGATAGCGCCTTCCGCCTTCGATGAACTGCATGAACGGGCACATGTAGGCTTTGCACCTGTTGCACCTTACTGGTCCGCTCTCCCCATGGTTTACCAAGTATAAGGGGGTCTAGAAAAAGGAAAAAAATCAAATGAACTGGGAGCACAGGGATTCTAGGTGTGATCAAAATCCTCCAGTGGAACCGATTTAAGAAACTCTTAACTGAGCATTTGCCAGGACAGTAAACACCCTTCCCTGACCCTTCATCAGTATATTCGAGGGTTAGGACACAGGTCCACCACACTCAAACATTCAAAGTTTTGCTTAAATTTATATATCACTTACAAGCATATCTCACGTGTAAGCATATGTTAACACCTGCACACTGATGTCAATATGTGTGTGCATGATTTCCTGTATGTATGAAAGAGAATATATAGACTATAATAATGGAAATAGTTCATTAAGCTCATGGTGAAATGTACCTGGTGTTTACAGTGCACATCCTGCTAAACTGTCCACACTCCAAACAAAATAATGAGCTGGTTATTTTAAGGGTCTAGTGTGTTTGGCAACATGTTGTTCATGCAGTGTTCTCAAAGTATACAAATAAAACTATTTGGCCTGGAGAGCAGGCTCAGAGGTTAAAAACACTTGTTCTTACAGAAGACTCAGGTTCAATTCCTAGTACCACAATGATTATTCCAGGGAATCTGATGCCCTCTTCTGACCTTCAATGGGCACCAAACACACTCATGGTACACATACATACATGTAGGCAAAATACTCACATGTAAAATAAAATGAATAAATTTAATAAAGAAATGTTGAAAACTTTAAATTATTTGAAAAATATGCAAGAACAGTCACTTATTTAGGGCGGGGGGCTGCTGATGCCTTTTTGTTTCTTTATTAAATGACAAAGCTTCAGAGTACCCACAGGGTGGCTGGCCAGGCTTGACAGAACTGGAAAAAAATACTGGATTTAAACGCATCTTTCTTATCAGCATAATGTAGAAAGCCAGACTGAAACTGAAGAGTTTCAGCATCAGGACACTGCTTGTCTGTTAATGTTTCCAGGCCTTGCAATAAAACCACAAAAATCCTTCTTGATTTTATAAACCTGTCTAAAGAGAACATTTTTCAGAAATGCCTGAAAACTGTGGAGCTGTTAAGTGTCAACTAAAACTTTCAATGATAAAAGCTTTAAATGAAGAAGACTATTTTTATGGTGGCCTGAAGAGCAGGGGATTATCATGTGGGGGTGAGGATCATCAGGTGTGGTGAGGACCATCAGGTGGGGGTGAGGACCATCAGGTAGGGGTGAGGACCATCAGGTAGGGGTGAGGACCATCAGGTAGGGGTGAGGATCATGAGGGAACCTTCACCAACCACCATGTAAGCATTCTGTTTTCTCCTAAAGGCTTAGAAAACCCTTTTCAGTCCTGATGTTTGTCTCTGACAGATGTTCAAAGTGAAAGCTGACCCACTTTGGGGTTTTCAGAAATGAGCTGTGAGTTCTCAGAACAGTGGAGGAAGAGGAAAGGGGAGGTGGGGGAGCTGTTGAGGAAGGATTAACGTGTGCATGTAGAGACATGCTCTTGGCACAGACGGCTGGAGAAAGGTAGCTACTATTGTTTCTATCCAGAACAACTTTATATCTTTAAAAAGCACTTAGCACATGAAAAACTGTCTTTAATGAAAGGGTTAGAGCTGAATAGTATAAAATATACTTAGGATTCTGAAGGCAAACTTCTTACTTATTGCAAAATGATCTGGAGGAGAGAAAATATGCCTTCTAGGGGACTATAATATGGTTATGAACTAGCTGTTAAAAATTGAGAGGCATTTTAAAGCATTTAGGAATTTGCTTCACACCCACACACAGATGTACACAGTGATGTCTGTATATAAGCTTTTGTTTGAAAGACATAAACTGGCCAGAGTTTGCTGTTTTTAGCTATTAGCAATAACAATAATAATGATGATGATGATGATGATGAAGAAGATCCAGGAACCAGAGTAAGCAGAAAGATGCAGGTACCAAACAAAAAGATGGCAGTGAATGACACCGTTCAGGGTTCCTCTTCTGGGTGCTGCTGTCTACCTCTGAGACCCCACCAGAGGACACTTTCTGAAGCTAAATAAAGAGGAAGTCTGCAATTTGCCTTCCCTGTGGCCAGATTCTGTTCTTTTTTTTTTATCCTTTTGTTTTCTAAGTCTTCAAAGACTATACTTTAGAAGCAAACGTGACACAATTATTTGCTAGACAAGCCAGTGGGAAGGTAATTGGCTTTTCCTTTCAGTATTATAATTTGCTCAAAGGCACACTCTACCTAAAACGTCTGGGAGCCATCACCAACCACCAAGGAAGCATTTCAGTCCTGGCAGATTCAGACTCACAGAATCAAGCACGATGCCCAGCAATCAACTGCAGTCAAGTCAGAACCATATCTTGGCTATTAAGAACACTCACATTTCCCTGTGTTTGCTCCTCGGGAAAGCAGATGGTGATAAGAAAGGTCTTCAGACAACCAGTGTGGCAGTAAAGAATGTTAAAAGCTTTTTAACTGTTTATGTTTTATTTGGGGGCGACAGGGAAACGGTTTGAAATGGCACTGTCTTTTTTAACCTCTCAGACTGTGTTGAAAACCATCAAGATTTAGTTTCTCTCCATGTGTCCACTTATCTGGTGCATAAGCTCAGAAAGAGTTAAGCTGCCTTTTCCTCTATGTTTAATTTTAATGGAAAAATATATAATATTAAGTGAAATTCTTTCTTCTCCAGAACCGGCTAAGCTGCTCACTTTCCTTACCAAAGGCTTTGTATCACACCTGCTCCAGCAGTGTCTTCTAAGTGTGCTTTCACCTTTAACTTCCAGTACACTTCTGCTCACTCTTCCATCTCCCTGTTCTTTCCTGATTATTCTTAGCTCTGTTGCCATGTTGTATGAGTGTATCAACATATAAGTGACAGAGACACTGGAAAAGGGCAAGGACAAAGATGAATGTGAATCTCCTGTTTTTAGATTATCAAGGTTGTGGCAGGTGGTATACTGATCCTGCTTCTCATTAAAATAGTTTGATTGAACAAAATGTACCTTTTCGTGTATGTAAAATTGCCATTCAGTTAGCCAACAGGGTCCTATAGACTATGCAAACATCACAGCCCACTACCAAGTCTATAGGTTCCTCTCCACAACCTAATGGTTAGATCCTCTCCTTAAGGAAACCAGTATCAAACATGTAGAAATCAAAGTGGTGCCTAACTAGAAGTTTCACTTGTCCCGACTGGAGTTCATAGTTCTGGATGGTTCTCTCTGAATGCCATTCGAAGAGAAAAGCGATCATTAATATTGCCCAGCTACAGATCCTATGACCTGCAGCGGTGACCAGTGACACGACAGACTGCTGCAGCAGGGGCACAGATGTGATGGGAGTAACCACAGATGTGGTTACTTTTGGACTGGATTTAAGGCCCAACCCATGGGATACAACCCATACCCGAAACTGCTGACGTGTCCAGGAACCTGAGACTAGGTAAGTCGTGGGTCCAGAGGAAAACCTACTGTTTGTTACAAAGGTACACAGCAATGAAATGGCTCCGAATAACATACCGCCATACCCATAGATCAGAACACTGCTTACGCCTTATCACAGAAGCTTCTTATGCAGTAGACGGAGCTGTCAGCACAGAGACACACAACTGGACAATGTGAAAAGAGTAAAGGATACTTTGGAACACTCCGCTATCACTACCCAAATGTAGTATCTCCATCAACCCCTTCCCTCAAGACTCAGGGATCCATGTAGAAGAGGAGGTGGAAAGATTGTGAGAGCCAAAGGTGATGGACAACCCCAAGGAAATAGCTCTGTTGTTGGTGTAATTTTTTTCCAGATACAACAAGACAGATGCATATATGAACTCACAGAGGCTGCGACCGTACACACAAAACCCACACATGTTCAAAACAGGCAAAATCAGAGCTTTGAGAAGGGGAAGGGAACACAAAACCTTATGAGTATTCCTATTTTCATTATCAGCTACTTTTCATTCTGCCGGGCTATTGTGATAGTCTTGCCTTGGGTTCTCAGTCACTGCCTGCCCGAGTGGGGCTTATCATCAGCCAAACAATAGACAAACAAGCACACATGTGCAGTTCTTGTTTTTTTAAAGGCCAGGGCACGAGTAGAAAAGACCCAATAGCAAGCATCCCTAACAAAAACTATTTTTAGCTTAGAAAGGAGATGTGAAACTAGCCATAGATTATACCTTCAAAGCAAAATCAGATGCTCAAGAGAATGAATCCCTGCGTAGGAAAGCCCATCTGACGTTTTCAAGACCTTTAGGCTGTAAGTCTTTGGGCTTCTGCATTGTTATGAGCACTGTACCTTTGCAGTACAGAGGCTGTGGGCGGAAGACCCTAAGTTTAAGGAAAGCCTTGACACAAATCATGTGTCAACAAAATAAAACAGAGGTTCTACTGTAGAGTTTCTATCCCAGGATAGCCAGGAGTTGCAGAAGAAAAGAAGCTAAATAGCAAACTCAAAAAGCCAAAAGTATAGTTATTTTTATAAAATATATCCAGCAGGTGGCACTGTGAGACTAAAACTGAAAACAGTTCTCTGTGGGTCATGTCCAAGATACTGGTTACAACTATTTGTTTAACTTGTAACATGTAGCCAAACTTATGGCCACTAATACACTATAAAATTAATAAATGTAGAGTTTGTTAAAATTATCCAACAGTTTAAAACTATTCTAAAACAAATTAATAGAAGGTAATTTAATAGATACGCTTCATAGAAATTAAAGCAATGACCAAATCTACTAGGGTAATAGGAAAAACTTATTTCAAATGCTGCTAATATTTTGCCAACTTCTCCTTGACTCTACATAGGAAAAAAGGGATACTGTTGGGACTGACAGATGGCCACCAGCATAGCAGGCAACGAGAAGGTAGCCTAAAAGAAAAGGGCATCAGGAAGCCCGCACCGCCACAGCAGCACCCACCTCCTGCTCTGTACCCTGGCAATCATGGGACACAGTAACAACAGAGGAGATGGAGCCCAGTGCTGAGTCATGGCTCTGGGCAGCACTGTGATGGAGAGGAGCTGCATCCACAGCCAAGAGAAAAGCACAGTAATGATGCTCATGCCTGTATGAGGCACAGCGACCACGCCTAGGATTAGTCACGTCCCAGCTAATGGCATCCAGGACACTGGGGGTGAGTGCTTGCCCGTCTCTTCTTAGCTCTTGCATTTGCCTCACTGGACACTTTCTTTACTTTAAAATCTTAGACCATTTCTCCCTTACAACATCTCCCATGTCTTCTCTCTCCAACCCTTCCTCAAATCCCCCTTCATTCTCTCGCAAATTCATGGTCTCTTTAACTTTGATTAATATATATGTCTATGAATATAGACAGATATCTATGTGCATGTATGTATAGACATATATGTACAGACATACACATATCTCTATATATGTATGCACATAAGTACATAGCTATGAACCACTGAGGCCATTTAATTTTGTTTGTATGCATATAATTTCAGGGTTGAACACTTGGGTAACCACTTGGAGGCTCGTCTCTGGGAAAGAATAATTCTCTCTCAGAAATGAGAGGGAAACAGTATCTGCAATATTGCTGGAACAATATGGCTGCCTAAACAAGACCTGAACAATGGCAACAGCAATAAGCAGGCTAACACAGAAGGGGGGAAACTGCACGAGCCCCACCCCTGGCACATAATTTTTTAGCACAAGAGTTCATGTGAACATGATCCCTCACACACACACACACACACACATACACACACACACACACACACACACACACACACACGAGTTCTCTCAACCCATACCCCTCACCATCTTTAGTCACCTTCTCTCTTTTTCAGTATTCCTCCCTTTTACAGTATTTATTTATTTTTTGGCATGATCTTGTTTGAGAAGGGTGTGCAAACATGAGGACAGATATTGTTAGTCTCCATCCCAGAAAACGGGCAGTATACTCTCTGTCTCCTGTAGAGCTCAATGAAGCATTGCTGCATCTTTGCATCCACTTAGCCTGGCAACACCAGTTTCAGGTTTTTCATCCTCCCATGGGATCAGTGGTTTGAGTGATGTCAGCAATCCCTGCCACTGTGGGGTGGGGGCGAATTCGGCACTGCCTGGCATAATCTTTTAAAATTTCAAATAGAGCCATATTCTGACTGGTCACAAATCCAGACCACAGACTGTGCTAGTATCTTCAGAAACAATCTCAGAGTCCGAGTTTCTGGCTTAAGATCTCCAGCTCCAATATCACAGAGCACATGGTCACATGATCTGACACTAAAAGGCCTTTCTCTAGGGACTGCTATGCAACAACTTTCACATTGGCCTTGAGGTTCTTACACAAGGAGCCACTGAAGATCAGAGTTCTGGGTGATGCTCTCCCCCAAGCTCAGCCTGAGGTTGATAGCAAGTAGTAGTTGGGATGCAAGGACCTTCATGAAGAGGGGACAGCCCATCAAGTTAGCCTCAAGTCGGAGAGGCAATTCCAAACTTTGTCTATCAGCCCCTGCCTCTGGCAATCTCTGAAAGCACAGTGACTTGCCTTCCTGAAGAATATTTTTTTCTGTGTGATATTAAACATCACACTATGTATCTTCCATGTGCAACTCAAAGATCACATTCATATTTTTAAGAATTTTTGTGGATGTCTTTACTTTGTTTCATATTTCCAGAAAATTCTTTTTTACAAATTTGAGTGATTTTACATTTTTTTAAGAAAGATGCAGCCCTCCATGTGGCCCAGTGAAACAGAAGAAATAAAATAAGAAAACAGATGGTTCAAGAGAGGAAGAGCCTTCACACACACACACACACACACACACACACACACACACACACACAGAGAGAGAGAGAGAGAGAGAG
>CM053744.1:73602560-73636600 GCA_028658305.1 Pachyuromys duprasi
AGGAGAGATAGATAACACTAAAGATATTTTAAAAGGCTATAGAGAAACCTATTGTGTTAGTCACTGTCCTGTTGCTGTGAAAAGATAGCTCTCTCAAGGCAGCTCTTAGAAAAGAAGGTATTTAACTGGGGCCTTACTTAGTCCATCTTCATCTTGGCAGGGAACGTGGTGGCTTGGAGCAGTAGCTAAGAACGCTACATCCTGATCCACAGGTAGAGAGAGGAGAGAGAGGGTAGTGGGGAGAGAGAAAGATAGAGAGACAGAGGGACAGACTGGGCCTGGCATGGGCTTAGAAACTCAAAGCCCACCCTCAGTGACACACTTCCTCCAACAAGGCCACACCTCCCAATCCTTCTAATCCTATCAAAGAGTCTCGCTCCCTGGTAACTAAGCAGCAAATATATAAGCCTATGGGACCATTCTTTTTCTTTCTAATTATTAATTTATTCACTTCACATCCTGATTACAGTCCCCCTCCTTTCCTTCCAGTCTCCCCTCACTGCCCTCCAATTCTTCCCACTCCTCCTCAGAGAATGGGGAGGTCCCCCATGGGTACCAACCCACCCTGGCACATTATGCCACTGCAGAACTTTGTCTTCCACTGAAGCCAGACAAAGCAGCCCAGTTAGGGGAAGGGGATCCAAAGGAAGACTGATGGGGGCCATTCTTATTCAAACCACCTCCCTTATTATTTTAGAAGCTTCCTTGTAAACAATTATATACTTACCTGTATATATATGTTATATATATTATATTATTTAATTATATATATATATATATACACATACATACAGTTAAGTAAAAAGCCAATTGCTAAGTATAAATTAACTTTTTCTTTTCAAAGTTATTGTGTAAGTGCTGGCTTGTAGGTACTGATTCTCATGCCTTACCCCTCCCTAGTCCTGGGAGTTCAGGCATGTGTCCTCACAGCTGACTGTGTGTCATCTTTGTTTGTGGGTGACAGCACCTCATTCTTACATAGAGTTTCAGTCACAAGCACAGATCATCTGCCAGTTCAAGCTCAGAGTGACCGTGTTGACTGAAATTTTAAATATGTTTGTGATTTTTTTTTCACAGTGTTGATATTTTGGGCCAGTTGTTAAAAAGGACGTGTTGCTCTTGCTGGGGAGCTAGGTGTGGTTTTCAGTACACACAGGTTGCTCACTACTGTCTGTAACTCCAGTCCAGGGCATCTAACCTTCTTATCCCCATTGGCACCGGGCATACACATGTGCAGGAAAAACCTCCATACACATAAAGACAAAGACAAATAAAGCTGCAGAGATGGCTCAGTGGTTAAGAGCACATACTGCTCTTCTTGAGGACCTGAGTTTGATTCCCAGCACCCACATCAGGTGGCTTATAACTGCCTGTTACCCCAGATCCAGGGGGTCTCACACCTCTGACCTCTGTGGGTGCTTGCATTCATGTGCACATCCTCCCCTCAATATACACACAATTAATAATAATAAATCTTAAAAATAAAAGTAAATCTTACAGACCTGTTATTTCAAAAGAATTACGTGATAAAATCTGAAACTCATGTCTATCCATTTGTTCTTTTTCTCATGTCTTAAAGCTTATGAGCATTTCTGAAGTTTTCCACGTAAGGCACTGCTAGACAGGATTAATCTGTTATGTCTTACGCTCTAAGAAGTCCGTGTTCTCATCATAAGGGAAAGTGACACTAGTCAGTTGAAATCCATCAATTTTGACAAAGAAATAGTGAGTTAGAGACTGGAGACCCAGCTTCCTAAAATGAGTTTAGGAGAATCTACTGAGAAGCTGGACCCCGTGTGAACAGAAGAGTGATGACAATAAGACATGAGCTTTGTTTGCCGGTTTGTGGTGCTGGGGTTTAAATCTGTGGCCTTTCACATGCTAGGGAGGTGTTCTTCCACTGAGCTAAATTCCCATCCTCTATTTAGTGTCTTTATTATTATTATTATTATTATTTTGTGTGTATGTGTAGTTGTTATAGTCACGTGGGTGCGGGAAGCCAAATCTGGGTCCTCTGCAAGAGCAACACGTGCACCGGACCACTGAGCCATCTCTCCAGCCCCTCTTCAGTGTTTTTTCACTATGGAAATGATAGGATTTGATTTTTTTTTTCTCCTCTCTACAGGCTTAATGTTTAAAATGCAGATTTTGTTTCAATCAGATCTTGAATAATTTGCTTCTCTGGCCTGTTTTGTGCCGCTGCGGCAGGAATCTGAGACTGGGCATTCTGAAAAGCATTCAGTCATTTATCTCTCACGGATTGGAGACTGCAGCGTCCAAGCGGGAGGTCCCCCGCAGTCTTGCTATCTGATGAAGACTGCACCCAGCACGGTGCCCTGAGCACTGGAGGAAGAACCAAGTGTCCCCCCAGCTCGCCTTGGGAAGGAGACCACACCCCGTTTACGAGATGAGCTCCTCCGTGGCCTCTGGATACTGTCACATGAACACACTAGAATTATGGATGGGACGAGTTCAAATCATATTTGCACTTTATCTGCAAATATCGACAAACTTTAACACAGGGCTCCCTTCTTGACCCATTTATTCCCAACTTAAAAAAAAAAAAAATGGAGAGTACTTGAATCGAAAAGTATATCAGCTCTAGCGAGGTTTAAGATTAGAGTGAAACTTTTTTTTTTATGTTATCTGACTTTTTAAAGTGGGTGCTTTGGTGGTAGCTCTATTCCTTTCTAACAGCAGATGAAACAGTGAGCTAGAGTCTTAGCCCCCAGCCATAACTCTGGTTTGTAATTTTTAACCACGGTGTGTTGTAGTAGGAAGAGGTTTATCGCTTCCTCCTGCTTCCCAGAAGCGCTGGGAGGAAGAGGCGGGCCTCTGGGGGCTCCAGCTGTGTTTCTTTTCCACCTTAGCCACGCAGTGTACTGTGGGAGAGTAGTAATGAAATGCATGTTTAAAGCGTCCTGATTTTTTTCCTCTTTTGTTTATAATAACTTTGCTATGTATTTCATTCCATTCTAAATAATTTTAAAACAGATACTACATTTAAAAACCCAATCTGTTTAAGAATAAGAAAGTTTAAGTCTGTCAAAAGAGATAATTTATTTATAAAAATTGAAACCTAACTCCCAGTGCATAGGGAATGAATAGAAAGTAGGAATTCATGTTTTTTTAACTTAACCTTTTATTTAATTTTAAAATATTTATTTATGTGTGCATCTGCGTGTACGTGGGTTCCAGCAGAGGCCAGAAGAAGTCATCGGATCTCCTATAGCTGGTGTGGAGGCTGAGAATCAAACTATGGTCCTCTGAAAAAGCAGCAAGTGTTCTTAACCTGCTAGCTCTCTAGCCCCAAAGTTTAAAAAACGAAAACAAAAACCCAGAGACAACTTATGTCACAATTTCTGTTTGAAAGATACTTTGTTCTAGCTGAAATGGCTATCAAAAAAAAAAAAGGAAGCCATAGAATTTTATATTAAAAAAATCTTTTGTCAAACACTTCTGCAAATATTTTTGGGGGTCTCAAACAATGAAATATTTTCATTATTTAACTGCTACTTTCCCAGGATTATATATCATGTCCAAACTCTGTAATGCACTTTAGTTATTTACAGATGGTTATTCCCTGTGACAGTTTCCAGTGAGCTTTGGAATGAAGTGTCATTTTGTGACAAAGCAAAGACAAACTATTTCTTTTTATGTAGCAGTGAATTCACTAGTCAGATTTTTGGGCAAATCTTTAAATCACTTGACAACACAAGACAAGAATCATATTTCATGGTGCATGTTTCACAGCTAGTATTATGGAATAAGTAGAGAAACAAAGAAAACTTACTCTCAAAAGTCAACTTTTGGGTCGAGAGGGCTCAGTGCTTAAAGATACTTTCCACCAAATCATGCAATCTAGGTTTGCATGATGGAAGGAGAAACTTCTGCAAATTGTCCCTTAATCTCTAACCCTGCACTCTGCCTTCCTTGTGTGTACACACACAATACACACAATATAATACAGATTTTAATTAACTTTTATATCTTCTTTCTTTATTCATTCCCTTTCCCAAAAGAAAATACTTAAATTGAAGGGTACTCAATCTAATTATGTTGGTTCTTTTAAAATTTTTGGCAGAGAGGCATTTTTCTTGGAAATATTCTGGGATTAAAACACTATCAACTATGCTTTAACAAATTATATGCTTGTATCACTTGCTTGTATTGTGAGGCCTGTGTGATAAGCACTCTGCCCTTTATTTAGGACAAAGTGTGTGACATCATTCTGGAAAGATTCCTGGATGCACTTGAAATGATGGCTTAAGGTCTTTTGTTTTTGTTTGTTGAAAATAATTATTAAATTCAGAAAATATGAAGACAAATGACAAGATCAAAGTGGAGCCCTCTTTCGGAAAGTGTGCTCCTGAGACCCGCAAGACACTGTCCTCAGAGTTAGCAATAGCTGTGAACTTCCTGGGAGCTACCACCTCTCATGGCTCCTCGCCTCTCAATGAGGGATGGAAGTCAGGACACAGTAACAAAGAAAATAGGCTCTTGTTGCAAATAAAACCTTTGAAATCCGTTGAAAATGCAATTTCGGAAGCCTTAATTTTTGCTCAAAATGACTCCAAGGTATTTGTTAGCTTCCTGTGTTGTATCACCAGGATGGACCCACTGCTTGGTGATAGCTATTGTTGACATCAAAACAGTGACAGGGACACACAACAGACATTGTTTCAAACTGTGTCAAAGGAAAGGCATGAAAAAAATTTAAAAACCAATCTACTCCGAATTTATTGCAATGCTGCAAAGTAACGACATACACCATTTTGTAGGGAGTGCCCTGCTGATCCCGGAATGTAACACAAGCCTCATTTTGTTTAAAAATTGGGTCTGAATGATAAACAGCATGATCACAAAAACACAACAGTGGACCACGTGTTCTTGGTTTGATTGTTGTTTTTGTTGTTACTGATCAGTTTAGTGTATGTGAAGTGGCATTGGGCTCATCTTTCAAAACTGATTTCCCAAGCTGGCTGTAGTCATGTTAGAAGCTTTTCGTTACCTTGGGATAAGAAACATGTGAGTTGGAGGTGTAGGGTGCTGTATGTGGGTTATTTTGAGATCATATCAAGATTAAATATATGATGCACATTATCATTTGCTTTTCCTACCACATAGAGAAAATCTTTTTTTGTTTGTTTTATAATACGTTAACTATTTTGTGTTTCATTTGCTTAAGAAACTCTGCGATCCTAACAATACCTTTTGTCTCTTAGGTTTCCAGGACCCCCACCTGTCAATAACGTGGCACCGTCTTACGCATCAGGCCAACCCCTGCCACAGTCATCTTACCCAGGTGCTGGGTCCACTTCCTCTGTCACCCAGCTGGGTGGTCAGTTCAGCTCCATGCAGATCAACAGCCTTGGTAAGTGTGCATTTTCCCTGTTCGCTCATGGTGCTCATGACGTGTTCTTTGTGCTGCTGGGGTTAAACCCAGAACCGCAAACATGCTAGGCCACCCTCATCGTTTCTTCTGTTTTAACCTAGACATAACTCTGACATGACATGTGAAAAATGCTACCTTGTGCGTTTTTTATGTACACCATTGATCCCGTAATATGGCTCTGGTTAGTTTCCTCCTGAGCATGTTGCCACTACTTCAATACAATTGAAGGACCCCCAGAACACTGTACATTCGTTGCTAGAACAATATAAAAAAAAACAAAAATGCTGACTTCACAAGTAAAAGTTAAACCGTGTAATTATTGGAGGAACTGTGAGGGTAGTTTTAAAATTGTACTGTTTTATAGGAATCCTCCAAATTAAAGATAAAATACTTATTGTCTCACAGTGAATTTTAATTCTGTGTTTAGCTCGTTGGAATAATCAAACCTCTGATGCCACAAACCAGAAAAGAGGAGAGAGCAGGATGCCCATTCTAGCAGCAGCATGGCTATATGTTATGATTTATGGCAGTGGTTCTCAGCCTGTGGGTCATGACCCCTTTGGAGGTTGAACAACCCTTTCAAAAGGGTCACCTAAGACCATCTGCATATCAGATATTTCCATCACGACTCCTATAACAGTAGCAAAATTACAGTTATGAAGTAGAAGTGAAAATAGTTTTAAGGTTGGGGGTCGCTACAACCTGAGGAAGTAACTGTATCAAGAGTTGCAGTATCTGGAAAGTTGAGAACCACTGCTTAGCTGCTCCCTCTCTCAGCTTTTTATTGTTTTGATAAAATATAAGGACCAAAAGCAGTACTGGGAAGAAATGGTTTATTTCAGCCTACACTTCCAGGCAACTGCCCATCACTGAGGGAAGTCAGGCCAGGACCTCAAGACAGGAACCTAGCAGTTCCTCCTGATGCAGAGGATCTTGGTGCTTGCATCTCCAAAATGCTAGGGTCTCATACTGCTGCCGGGCTAGATTTTCACCAGTCTCTTCTGGGCTCTCCTCAGGGACTCTGGCCCTCTCACATGGTGCTGAACCTCAAATTTTCTCTATAACTCCTTTAGTCCTGGGGCTTCAACTTCAATAGCAGTGGTACCTTGATCAGTGTCCTCTCCTGGCCTCTTCTTATACCAGACCTCATTTGCTCTTCATGACTCCTTCGTGCCTTCAAAACCAGTGGCCCCTGGGAACCTCTTACATACCATCAACTTTGGCTACCAGCACAGGATATAGCTGTGGTTTCCTCTGGACCACAGTCTTCATGTGCTGACCCTGAGGAAACACTTCTCAGAAGATTCTGCCCCAGTGATGCCAGTTTCTTCTTAATCACAGCTGGTTCTCTGGCCCCAGCTGACCATTTTCATAGCAAAGCAAAGGTTTCCCTCCTTTGGTCCAGTGGTTCTGGTCTTTTGTTAATTACAGCCAGTTCTTCAGCTCCAGCTCATACTATGGATTTTTAATATGGAAATATCACCCAAATGGCTCTGGTAGAGCCTTTGCTTTCCTCTGAAACTTCACAAGGCAGGCCTCCATTGTCTTCTAAGTTCCAACAGAATAGTCCACTGATCTCTCTGAACACTTAATGACTTTTTCAATCCACAGTTCAAATGCTATGACAATCCTCCAAGAAACACAAGGTCAGGTCTATGATCCTCATAGCCTATAACCTGCTACCTGTCTCAGTTAGGGATTCTATTGCTCTAATAAAACACCATGACTAAAAGCAACTTGGGGAGTAAAGAGTTTTGTTTTGTCTTACAGCTTGTAGTCAGTCATCCAGGGAAGTCAGAGCAAGAACTTGAGGCAGGAACCTGGAGATGGGGACTGATGCAGAAGCCATGGAGGAGTGCCACTTTATGGGCTTGCTCTTCAGTGGTTTGCTCAGCCTAATTTCTGATAGAATTCAGGGACCACTACCTAGGAGTGGCGCCGTGCACGGTGAGCTTGTGCTCCCACATCAATCACCAATCAAGAAACACAGGCCAGTCTAGTGGAGGAACTTTCGCAGCTGAGGTTCCCTCTTCTAAAAGGACTCTATGTCAAGCTGATGTTAAGCTAGCCAGCATATGTCCATACTGCTTAAATCCAGTGGGTCAGAAGTATTGGTAAAAGTCGCCCAGAAAATTTCTTATCTTTTTGCTGGTTTCCAAAGGGCTGACTTAGGAGGCAACTAAGTTTCACAGGTCCACACCTTCTCCCTGGTTATTTCTACCTGTTTCTGACTCATCTGGTCAAGTCAGGCTCAGAATGCAAGTAATTTATTGAAGGTATAAATTATCTGAATGATGCCTGCTCTATCCATTTTCCTTTTATATTATTTTTCAAGGTTTTATAGGAGATATACGTGTTTTAAATTAGTGCATGGATCATGTAAAGTTAAAGCACGGAAGTCAAAATTTATTCCATTAAAGTCTCTCATTGGGGACTGAAGAGATGGCTCAGGGATTAAGAGCACTTGCTGTTCTTGCTGTAGACTCAAGTACCCAGCATCGACATAATTTCTCACACTTCCTCCTTGGAGTTGGCCTTTTGTTGGCCTCCATTCAATGCATGCACACACATGCACACATAAATAAGTCTTTTTTAAAAAAGAATTTTTTAAACTAAAACTAGAGGTGTTGCTTTTATACTTGTCTAAAACTTTGTGTTTGTAAAAAAAGTCCCCAAGTAATATTTATGTCACTTTCTGAGAGATAATCTTAATTTGTGGCCATAATGTATACATAAATACATAACTCATAAGTATGTATTCTTGCTTTGTGTATGGAAAACAAATGTCTCTGTCATGTGCTTGGTGGGCATCAGAGCTGATAAAAGTGTCCCTGAGCCATGGTCTTTTCTCTTCCACAGGTGTGGGCATGACCCCCCAGAGCCAGGGTCCCCCTGGCCCTCCGGCAGCAGGCGCCTTCCAGGGGCCTCCGCAGCCTGCACCATCTATTCTGCAGCCAGGACCTCCGGTTCCTCCACCACCCCCCTCCACCCTGAACGGCCCTGGTGCCCCTCCCATGTCTCCACCGACCCACAGGCAGGATGGACTTCCTGGGCCTACTCCTCTGAATGCCCAGTATCAGCCCCCACCTCCACCAGGCCAGACCCTGGGTGCTGGCTACCCTCCACAGCAAGGTAAGGCGGGCAGGGTAAAGCCAAGGTGTGGGCCAGGAGGGGATGCTGTGTCCTGAGCTGGAAATCAGGTTTGTTTCTGTGTCAACTGTGAAGGGCCAGCCGTCTCGTCTCTGGATAGTGTCAGAAGAGGAAGTATAGGGACTCATTTTTAGTCTTCCGCTTTCTTTAACAAAACGGACTTTTCAGCATGCGTGATTCAGCAATGTGATATTGTCAGTGAGTGTTCCCCCTGGTTGTGGAGATGATCATTTTTTGGTTTTGTTTTTGTTTTTTTCCTTCAAGCACCCAGCTATGGACCTCAGATGGGAGGCGCACAGATGTCGTACCCAGGAGGCTTCCCTGGAGGTCCTGCACAGATGGCTGGGCCACCACCACAGCTCCAGAGGAAGCTGGATCCCGACTCCATCCCCAGCCCCGTAAGTGCTCCTCCCTCCTCCACACAGAAGCTCTTCCATTGGTTAGCCCTGAGTCCCCTCGGCATTCTGGGACACTGGCCACAGGAGGAGGCTTCTGTTCACACCTTTGCTTCTGGTGGAGGCCTTCTGGGGTTCAGAGCATGCTGAGGGCTTAGAGGGAGGACTCTGCCTTCTGATCAGGGAAACTCTAAGTCACATTGAAAAGGGGACAATAGAGAGAAGGATGAAGAATTTTTGGCTTTTTTTTAAATAATTCTATAAACTTGAAGATTTGTGACAATTATCAAATGTTTATAACAAGCTTTATAATACATTAAGAATTCAGCTTTAGCAGCTCTTAGTCCCTTTGTTATGATGTTTATGGATTAGCGTTTCTTATGGCTTGAATAGGAAAGACCCACACAGATGCTTTGTTCCTAGTCAGGTGCTATTTTGGAAGTGTCTGAAGACTTGAGATATACCTACCTGGAGGAACTCAGTGTTTGGGGGTGTTTTGTTCCTGGCCTGTGGCGGTTTGAAGGAAAGTGTCCCCTTAGGGTTATGTGTTTGAATGCTTGGTTCCCCGCTGGTGGCACTGTTTGGGGAGGCCCAGAAGGTGTGGCCTTATTGAAGAAGGGTGTCGCTGGGAGCGGCTCGGCCATTTCCTCCGGCCAGTTTGCCTGTCTGATCGCTTTCAGCATCCTGCTCCTACCACGGGCACGGTGCCTGCCACACTCTGCCCCAGTATTTCTGCTTTTACGGACTCCAATTCTCTGCAGCCGTAAGCCGAAACAAACTATTCGTCCTACAGATTGCCCTGGCCACGGTGTTTCACCACAGCGACAGAAAAAGAATGAACACATGCGCCTTTCTGTCATGCTCACTGCTCGCTGTCTGCCGTGAGGCGCGCAAACACAAACACAGAAATAGCACGCGCATGCCACATGCACCTCCACCATGAGCTCTGCCCAAGTGCATGTGTACCAGCAACCATGAACTGAGTCCTCGGAAGCAACCGAAATAAACATTTTTCTTTTCTGTTAAGTTATTTAATGCCACAGAAATATCTTTAACTAAAATAGAGTTATCTCATTTGGGTTAAAATATTTTTTTTTACATTGAACCTATTTTGAATCTCTATGTCAGTGGGCCTCCACCTTCCTAATGCGGCTTCTCTGAAGACAGTTCCTCAGGTTGTGGTGACCCCCAACCATAAGATAATTTTTGTTGCTACTTCATAACAGTAATTTCGCTGTTGTGAGTTGTAATGTAAATACCTGTGTTTTCTGAAAGGTCTTTGAAAGAGTCATTCCACTCCCACAGGGGTCACAGCCCACATATTGGGAACCACTGCTCCATGTGCGTTTTTTTGTTTTTTTTTTTAAGATAATCTTCCCCGACTTTCATTCTCACCTGGTCTATTCCTGTTACAATCATAGGCACTTTAAATATCTTTGTGGAAAAACGTTCCTGTTCTCTGGCCTCCCAGTGTTTCACCTTCCCCTAATTTCCGGGTCTTACCACAGACCGGGTCCTTATCAAATACTCTACACTTACAGTTGAAAGCATTCTGTTTTTATCTGTTGCCTCCTACCTTCCCCTTCAAATCCCAAACTGCAACAGCCACTCTCTCCACCGGTACTTTCATGCCTTGACTTATATGCCTCCATCTCTTAACCATGTGTTTGCGTTTACAGGTGAATTCGTATGTACCTTTGTGTTTGTGCCTTTGTACTTCTGTGTTTTATCAAAGTGTGCCTGTGTGTGTTTGTGAATGTGTACGCCTCTTATGTGTGCATTTGTGTGTTTTTATGGGTTGTATACAAGTGTTTGTATATGTGTGTTTATCTTTGTCTCTGTGGGTACATGTTTTGTGTTTGTGCATGTGTACAGGTTTATATGTGTGTTTTTGTGTTGACTGTGTATGTGTACAAGTTTATATGTGTGTGTGTTCATGCTGAGTGTATATGTGAGTTAGTGTTTTTGTGGGCCTGTGTGCATGTATGTATATGTATGTTTGTTTCTGTGTGTATACATATATTTGTGTGTGCATGAATGTGTCTATGTGTGTTTGTGTATATATGTGTGCTTGTGTGTTAATAGGACAGTGGTTCTCAACCTTCCTAATGCTGTGACCCTTTGATACAAAATTATTTATATCAAAGCAGTGCCATAAAATTATTTTCATTGCTACTTCACAACTTCAGTTTTACTAGTGTTACAAATTGTAATGTAAATATCTGATATACAGGATATTTGATATATGTATGATCTCGTGGGTCATGACCCACAGGTTGAGAACCACTAGTGTAGGGGGTTGTATATATTTGTAGGTGTGTATGTGTATGGTGTGTGTATATATGTGTATATGTGTTTGTATATACATACATATGTTTATGTGTGTGGTCTATGCTGCCTGTATGTGTGTGTTTATGTATGGGTACATGTATATGTTTGTGTGTTTATATATATGTATATGAATATCTGTGTATATGTGTGTGGTATGTGCATATATACATGTGTGTATTTGTGTGGTATATTTTGTATGCTCATATGTGTGAATGTGTATACATGTGAGTGTAGGTTCTTGTTATTGCCTGACCATCCCTCAGTATCAGGGAGCTCCAAGTTGTTAAAGTTATTTTTACAAAACTGTGTTCGTTTTTCAGTTTTTCTCTTAACATAGATATCACACAAATAATTGATATTGTTTTATATTTGTTTAATAATAAGCTTTACAGCACAATAACTGAGCAGTTACTACTCTTTTCTTTACCCTTTAAGCTAATTTGGCTTCCTCCTAGCATCTCAGAGATACTTGTACTTTGTAGCTTTTCTTGCTCCAACTTCTGTTCTGATATCTCTTGGACCTCTGTTGTCACTGACTCCCCTGCTTCCTCCTTTAACTCCTTCTCCCCTGGCTGGCAGGAAGTCCAGCCTTATCCTCTCCTCTGCTTAGTGATTGGCTGTAAGCTGTTTTATTGGCATACAAGGGGACAGCTGGGGAGCAGTGTTTACACAACATTGAGACAAGAGATTCTAAGAACAAGGATTGTAACCAGATATGGGAGAGGGGAATGGAAATCAGTCTTTGAATTACACAATAGCCTTATGCCTACACCAAGGTTTAATCTTTGGAAAGACTTTTTCTTCAAGAACATTAGTCTCTAGGTTAATATTATTCAAAGTACATTGAGTAATACAACATCAACTGAGCAATTCTTAGGAATTCCTGTTCTTTGGCCTCCATTTAGACTGTGGATTGTGGGCACACTAGTAGGTACTCTTCATTCTCATAGCTTCTAGCAAAAAGCATATGTCCCCATTAAGACCTTTTCCCTGAAATCCAGACCCAGCTTCTTATCTGAAAAGCCTCAGACTCACCGTGGACTCTCTTACACTTCCTGTAGGCCTATGATTAGGTCTAGTCCTGTTCATCAGCTCTGACTGGTGCAAGCCTCCACCATCTGGCTGCCTGAGGGTCTGGCAGCATCCTAGCTGACTGTGTAATCTCTGCACAGTAGCCCAGGCTGTCCTAAGTGAGATCAGGTACTGGCTCAGAACAAAGCTTGTCAGCACTCTTACAGAGTCCAAGTTCTTAGGCTACCTCACGTGATGCCTAGTTGTTGGCCACTCCTATCTCCAACTCCCCTCACAATACACGCACAGAACCCCTAGGTGCCTCTGACTCGGTCCCTTCCTGCCGTGCACCCCTGCTGTAGTTATACTAGCTCTTCAAACATGCCTCGTACGTGCCTCAGCTTGACTGATGACATTTCTATTGCCTATATGCATGCTCCTTTCCTAGGCAAATGCAAGGCCTGAGTCATTTTTTTTTTTAATGTCTTCACTACCCACCCAGTATCCCTAGAGCTCCATCCATGTCTCTTCCTGTCCACAACATCTAACTGCCTAGCAGAAAGCATGTCATCTGTAAAGTTGTTTATCTTCCAGCGTTCCTCTGCACTTGAACGTCTGCTTTATGGGGCAAGGATCTAGTTCGTCCACTTCTGTCTCCAGCACGTAAGAGAGCCTGCTGCTCGTGCTGAGGGTCGAACGAACGTTAATGAGAAGCAGCAGCAGCTGCAAGTGTACATGTGCAAATCAGCCCCATGTTTTTTTATCTTGAGGTAATGACATAGCAATGCCAGATGGAGCCTGTTTGTTTTTCTTACATGAAAACAACTCTTTTTTTTTTTTTATGAAATAAACTCTTTCTTTTAGAAAGAAAGATTCTATACTCTACTCCTGAGTGAGGCACTTAATACAGCAGTCCTTTGACTGGCGATTTTAGCTGTGTTTTGGCGTGATGGAAACGTCATTCCTGAAGCTCTCGCTCACCCTCTTCTGCATCCATAGGGGAGTTGTGTCCTTCCTCTGCCCGTAACTCCAACAGTTCTGCCTTGAGTCTCACTGCGTATGTGGCCACGCATCTTAACCTGATTCTCCTTCTTGTATTTCCCAAGAGCAGCGCTTCCTTTGTGTTCTTTCCTGATTATGTCTTTATGGTTCCACAACACCCCTGGAAATGGCTGCAGTGGCACCTCTGAGAGGGGAGAGTGATCTGTGTCTTCTGAGGGAGATTTGACATCATCTCGTCACGGGTCCCTGGGCTACATCTCAGCTCACACATGCAAGTCACAGCTGAGACACTGTTGGAGTTTTTGCTTATTGTTTCATTTCTAATGCTGTTTGTCAAGAGCATGCATTTGGGGTAAATCAAAGGCTATTTTTCACATGGCTGGAACTGCTTGATATTTCTTACTCTTTTCAGTGTCTTGTTCTGACCAGATGTGGATTTAATGAATAATGACTAATTATAGCATTGTTTCTTTGGGGGCAGGGCTTTGCAAATTGTAAATGGATAGTTTGGAATAGGATTTTTTGGGACTGTGGTCTACTGATCAGTGACTGTGTAGGTTTAGTGTATTAGGCATATGACTTGTGTCATGATAGTGTTCATCTTAGACTTTGTTGGTTAGAATGATTATGATAAATGTTAATATTTAATGATGTAAAAGCTACTCTTATTTTGAGTAACCCGATTAGCTTTGCAGTTGAATCCAGGATATAACTACAATGTTTTGATGGTTCTGTGCACTTCTTTTTCATGGTAGCATCTTGTCTGTGTCTTGCTTTGGTAGTGATGTCTGGAACACATCCTATATCTTTGTGTTTGTAACTTCTCAAACTCTGAGGAAGCCAGACGGCAGGCAGATAACAGGATTAAACTCAGACTAGGTCGGTTGCCAATATTCTTGGAACCCATGATGCCAGCACCATCTGCTCCGGAGACTGGAGCAGAAGAGAATACTTCAGAGTTGGTCCAAAGTCGGTGTTCATGTTAACACTGGAAAACTGTATCTTTTCATCTTTATCCCAGCCTCAATACTTCTTAGCACTGCTTTCTTATGCTTTCTTTGGTTTTATCTGGTTTTTGTTTTCTTTGATCCCCCCTACCACCTCTTTTCTGTAGAAAATGTGAAACTGGAGTGGAAAAGGAGGAAATGGAGGAAGACAGTCCTGGGATTACTACCTGTTTCTGTAACTTCATTCTATTCAGATTCGCTCACAATTTTTAACCCTGGACAGTTATAACAAAAAGAAAAAATATTCAGTTGTAGTCTTCATCTGCGAATATTATTAGCACAGAAATGTTTGTAAGTTAGATGGGGGCATTTGTTGGGGACTCTTGCTCCTGAGGATTTTAAAACAGTAGACATCCTCACCCCAAGAAAGCTTCTGTTCTCTGTGGTGGGGGAGGGAGGACGTGAAAAGCAAGCTGAGGAAGAAGATGGATTCTGAGTAGAAGGTAGGCAGCTTTAGCGTGAAACTTGTATATCATTCCTTTTCTAATTAAAGATTTTTACAGTTTTGATTACAAAAGCATTTTCAAAAAGTTTCAAATTGCTTTCAAAAGTATTTTTCAAATGCTCATCCATGATTATAACACATGAGGTAAAATGTAGTAAGTAAAATAAGGGTCTCTGAAGGCTTAGGGTCCGAGCTAAGAGTATTACAGAATATAATTTGGAAATTTGGTAAATGTTGGTCTAAAATTGTGAAAGCAAACGAAGGTGAAACTGAGGGCAGATTGATTTATCTGAAAAGAAATAAAAAAGATTTCTAAAGACTCCCTCGCTTTTCCCCATTTCTCCTTCCCTCTTCTCTCTTCCACTCTCTTCCTCTCCCTCCACCCCTCCCCCTTTCTCTGGAGAAGGAAGAGGGAACAAGAGCAAGCCACTGTCTCTTTTAACTGTGTGTCAGGAAGAGTTGTAACTTTGTTTGATGCACTCTTAACATCTTGTTTGTCAGATTCAAGTGATCGAGAACGACAGGGCCACCCGAGGCGGACAGGTCTACACTACCAACACCAGAGGCCAAGTGCCTCCGCTGGTCACCACCCAGTGTGTGATTCAAGACCAAGGTATTTATTTTTAGTGACTTCTGTTGTTGTTGTTTTGTTTTTAAAATTTCTTACTGTTTGAAAAACAAGTACCCTGACTCCATTCATCAGTACTGTAATTGACGGGCAGCCTCATCAAAGCAGAGAGTAGGCCAGTTCTCTATTAGTCCCTAAAGACCGAAAACATGCTGTCAGCAGCATTCTCCGCTGCAGCAGAGTCCAGAGAATCGTAGAAGCGGTCTACAATACAGTGTGTCTGTTTAAAACAATTTCAAATCCTGATTTATAGTTTAAGGTAATTCATCCTGCCTGGGTTGAATTTGTGCAGCCTGCCAGGCATCATAAGCCAAACAGAGAGGCTAAGCGCTGTCAGTCAGCTCACCTGTTGTGGCCTGGGGACACAGTTTTCAGCAGGTCCCCTAACATTCTGCGTTCTGTTCCCCACCTTTAACTGGAACAAGTGGAAACTGATCCCTGCCCCTCCTGACACAGCCAGTGCCCTCTCTCATTTTTTTTTAAATTTATTTATTACAATTTATTCACTTTGTATCCCAGCTGTAGCCCCCTCCGTCATCCCCTCCCATTACCACATTCTCTCCCTCTTCTCCTTCCAGACCCCTCCCCAAGTCCACTGATAGGGGGGATCCTCCTTCCCTTCCACCTGACCCTAGTCTATCAGGTCTCATCAGGACTGGCTGCATTGTCTTCCTCTGTGGCCTGGTAAGGCTGCTCCTCCCTCAGGGGGAGGTGATCAAAGAGCCAGCCACTGAGTTCATGTCAGAGACAGCCCCTGTTCCCCTTACTAGTGAACCCACTTGGACACTGAACTGCCATGGGCTACATCTGTGCAAAGGTTCTAGGTTATCTCTGTGCATGGTCCTTGGTTGGAGTATCAGTCTCAGAAAAGACCCCTGGGCCTGGATATATTGGTTCTGTTGCTCTCCTTGTGGATTCCTGATCCCTCCAGGTCTTTCTATCTCCCCCTTCTTTCATAAGATTCCCTGCACTCTGCCCAAAGTTTGGCTATGAGTTTCAGCATCTGCTTTAATACCCTGCTGGATAGTCTTTCAGAGGCTCTCTATGGGAGGCTCCCATCCTGTTCCCTGTTTTCTCCCTCTTCTGATGTCTATCCCAATTGCCTTTCTGAATGAGGATTGAGCATCTTGTCCAGGGTTCTTC
The DNA here is from genome assembly GCA_028658305.1 of Pachyuromys duprasi. NCBI lineage: Eukaryota > Metazoa > Chordata > Mammalia > Rodentia > Muridae > Pachyuromys > Pachyuromys duprasi. Next base: position 73,619,068 of record CM053744.1, read on the forward strand.
TTCTTGCTTAGCTTCTTTAGGTGTACAGGTTTTAGTATGATTATCCCCATATTATAATATGTCTAATACCCACTTATAAGTGAGTATATACCATTAAAGAAATTCTTACCATCCTTAGTCATCAGGGAGATGCAAATCAAAAGAACTCTGAGATTTCACCTTATACCCACCAGAATGGCTAAGATCAAAAACTCAAGCAACAACACATGCTGGAGAGGTTGTAGAGCAAGGGGAACCCTCCTCCATTGCTGGTGGGAGTGCAAACTTGTACAACTACTTTAGAAATCAATCTGGCGTTTTCTCAGACAATTAGTATAGTGCTACCTCAAGATCTAGCTATACCACTCCTAGGCATATATCCAAAAGATGCTCAATTACACAACAAGCACATTTGCTCAACCATGTTTGTAACAGCTTTATTCGTAATAGCCAGAATCTGGAAACAACTCAGATGTCCATCAACGGAGGAATGGATACAGAAATTGTGGTACTTTTACACAATGGAATACTACTCAGCAATTCAAAACAAGGCAATCATGAAATTTGCAGGCAAATGGTGGGAACTAGAAAAGATCATCTTGAGTGAGGTAACCCAGAAGCAGAAAGCCCTCTGTCATTTTAACCTGCCTGTGGGGCTGCACGCAGATCCTTTCCCTGTTGTTCCTGGCAAGTCAACATGTAACCTGATGGGCTTAAAGTTGCAGGTCAGTGACAGAGCTGTGGCTGGCATGCATGAGGCCCTGGGTTCAACGCTCAGCACCAAAATCAACATGGAAGAGGCTTGGTGAAGGCACAATATATTTTGATGGCTGTGTGCTCTATGCTAGAAATGTGGTGCCACCCCTTTATCTCACTCAGAGTAGTCAAGCCATCCAGAACCCACTCATCTCCTCCTCCTGTCGTTAGACATTCATTTTAAATTAAGTCATTTTACTTACTGCTCTACACTGATTTTCTTTGTTCCTTATTCTTTACACAATCATCAAAAGTACATAGTGAGTTCATATTTGTAAAAGTTTATGACGTGCTGTGTGATAGTTTTTTCTACTCTTGTGAATATACAAAAGCAAAAGTTTCATTCCAGACTCCTACTTCTGCACAAGAATTTTTTTTTACATCCATCTGTTTTATGTAATGATTTGAAGAAGTATTGAGGTGTTGGAGCTATTTGCAGATTTCTTCAGGGTCTCCCTCTGGATTGCTGAACCAAGTGGTCACATTGGTCCAGCAACACAATAGGGTCCAGGTGACCATATGCCTCTTTCTTGATGGGCCCCCCTCATTTCACAGCTAGGGCCCTGGATCCTCACTCATTTGAAAATGTTTTTTACTAGTCTGTCTGTCCTTCCTTCCTTCCTTCCTTCCTTCTTTCTTTCCTTCCTTCCTTCCTTCCTTCCTTCCTTCCTTTTTGTGTGTATGTATGTGTGCATGCACGTATATGTCCTGTGTGTGTGCATGTGTTTGAGTGTGACATGGAGCACATATGGAGGTCAGAGGACAATTTCTGCAAGTTTCTTCCATTTCCTTGGGTCCTGGGGTCTGAACTCAGGCCCTCAGGCTTGGAAGCAGATGCCCTTACCCTCCCTGCCTTCATCCCCAGTCACTCTTTAAGACGCTTTCTCAGCTTCCTCTGACCTCTTTATGACCTGGGGTTAGTTAGTCCTTGTTCGTCTTGCCTTTGGCCACAGTCATTGCTGTAGTGACTTTCACCTACTTCCATATGCCAGCTCTGCTGAGAGCTCCTAAAGGTACATAGCCAGCTTGGACTCAACCCTTACCTAACTGCGGTGTGACTGTAGTAGTCACACCTAATGTAGTGACTGCATAATACATTTTCATGATCTCCACCCACACACCGCTTAAAAACTGGTCCCTTCCCTATTCTTTGCAGCCTTTCAGTTTTCAGTGGTGCCAATTTCACATTCTTCTCACTCCTCAGGCTCAGATCTGTGTATCACATACATCATTGCTGCAAACATTTGTGTCATTGCATCGACATGTGCCCAGAATCTTTCTATCACTCCATGCACTGTCACTCTGGGGCTGGTCTGGGCCACTACTGTATTTCCCTTGGCCCCTCCTCATGGGCTTTCCTGGCTCTGGTCCTCCTTTGCAGCCCTTCTCCACACCACAGCCAGGGAGATCCAAGTCAGGTCATGACACTCCTCTACCCAAACACAGCAATGGTGTTCCATTTCATTTGTAAAACCTCAAGGGCTTCATGAGCTTCAAGAATCTGCATGATCTGAGTTTGAACCCCCTCTGAGCTCATCTCAGCAGCTGCGCCCCTATCTAAAACATTTTAATTCTTTCTCTGTTAGGCTTCCTGTGTAGATCTGCCTGAGTGAAGTCCTTGTCTCCTTTGTGTCTGCTCAAATATTACCTTTATGTTGAGGCTGACTCTACAAGTATTTAAAATTTCTATCAGCCTCCTACTCTTAGGTACTCCTTAGCCAAAGAGGCTTCTTTTATAGCATTTGTCATGTTACAATGTCCTAGATAATAGAGTTATTCTTTGTTTCTATTATCCGTGACCACTTAAAAAACATAAACTCTGTAGCCACTTGTTACAGTAGCTCAGTAGAGCCACAGTTGACTGGACTGATCTTGTGTAGATCATCTGCAGGCAAACACCTCTGCTGTGAGTTCGTGCTTGCGGTAGTTCTGCCATGTCCAGAAAATAGCTTTGCTTAGATCCTCCCAGCCAAATTTTAACTGTTACAGTCTTTCTTCCTTTTTCTGAAATGTTCCTGAGCCTTGGGTAAGATTGTTGATAACTTTTCTCCAAAGCAGCCTAAAGAGTACCTTCTGGTACTGTGAAAGCTAGCCAATAGGGAGGAAGCTTCCTGGTCAGTACTAACTTTATTTCTCTGTGTGTGTAATCAAAGTCTGGGGTATATTCAAGAGTAGGATCATTCTGTCAAGTTCAGGTGGGAAACCAAGAACAATGACAATAGGCACCAGGCTTTTGGTTTATCAACCTAAGGCTCTTGGGAGGAGTATTATCTGTGTAGGATAACTCCAATTCTTTTATATGAAAAATTATGAAGCTTTTAAAATAAGAGGTTTTCAATATGGCTTCTCCAAACATCCTTAGTGTTAATTTCCTCTGCTCCATCCCTCTGCCTGCTTAAACTCTCCCCATCATTCCCTTTTCCTTTTCTTATCACTTGTGTTTTACTGTCCCCTATCCCTTGAAGTCATTCTTCTGGTGAGGGTGTGGGGAAAGGCTCACCAGAATTTGTGGTTTTATATTTTCTTGATCTTAGCCATTCCGAATTAATTAAGATGAAACATCAAAGTAATTTTAATTTGCATTTTCATAATGGCTAAGGATGGTGAGCACTTGTAAAACACATTCCTCAGCAGTTTGTATTTTTTTTCTGAGAAATTTCTGTTCAGTTCCATAGCCCAAATTTTAATTTGATTGGGTATTATTTTATAGTATATGTTTTTAAGCTTTTGTATATTATAGACACTAGTACTCTGTCAGATATGTAGGTGGCAAAGATTTTCCCCATTGTATAGGCTGTTTCCTCTTCCGTTGATTAACAGTTTCCTTTGCTGTACAGAAGCTTTTTAATTTCATGAAGCTGTACTTCAGCATTGGTCCCATTTCATGGCTGACAGAAGTTCTATTCAGAAAGTCCTTACCTGAGCCTAAGTCCTACAGGGCACTCCCTACTCATTGTTCTAGAAGTTACAGAGTTTGGGGAATAATGTTGAGATCTTTGATCCACTGGAAGCTGATTTGTGTTCAGGATGAGAAAGAAGGAACCTTCTACATATTGATATCAATTCCCAACACAATTTCTTAATGATGCTATCTTTGTGGACAAAAAAAATTAGAACATTCTAATGAGAAAAATGTTTCTCATGACATGGGCGTTATTTTAGCTCTTCTGTGTGCCATACAATAAAGGTATTTGGTCAAGAAACCTAGTGTGTACTAAAGTGATTAGGATGATTTTAAAGGTAGTATTTCTATTACAAGTAGAATTTTAATTTATAAATTCAATTTACAAACTTAGGAAAAATGTATAAATTGCAATTATATTTGACAAGGTCTTGTTTGATAGTATGAAATGTATAGATACTTACATGCCATGGCAGATGTCTTGGTAGACATAGGAACAAAAAAGTGGTTGTTGGACTTGAGAAATGGCTGCTCTTTCAGAGGACCCAAGTTCAGTTCCTAGCACCCACGTTAGGCAGCTCATAACAGCCTATAACTCTGGCTTCTGGAGATCTAGTATCCTTCCATGGGCACCTGAACACAAGTGTAACCCTCCCCACACCCTATCAGACAGACACTTCCATAAATAAAACTAAAAATAAATCTTAATAAAAAGAAGTGACTGTGAGCCTAAAACTGTATTCTGTCACGTTGTTATTTGTGTCTCTTTGTTTTGTATCTTCCATTAAGACTCACCACTCTCAAATCTATATTTGGATTATATTAAAACCCATTTTAGGCAGGTTCAGAAATTAAGAACACTGGCTGCTCTTCTAGAAGCCCTGACTTCAAGTCCCAGCAGCCATATACCATCTATAAGATCTGGTGCCCTCTTTTGGCCAACAGGCATACATGCAGGCAGAATATTGTATACATAATAAATAAATAAAAATTTTTTAAATCCAGTTTATAGAAAATAATAATAGTAATAAAACATTTCTTTCATATCTCTCTAGTAAAATTCAGTAGCCTTATGTATGTCCCTGAGATGTAAATTGCAGAATTTTACAGTATTACACATTTTTGGAAATAAAGAAAAAAATTTTAGCTAAGAATGAACTGTATTTTTGTTCAGGTGTCTTAGCCCGGTATGTCTTCTAACCAAGTTTTGTGTGTGTGACTTTGAACGATTCAGGCCACTCGAGCCCCCGGTACATTCGCTGCACCACGTACTGCTTTCCATGCACGTCAGACATGGCCAAGCAGGCTCAAATCCCGCTGGCTGCTATCATCAAACCCTTCGCTGACATTCCGCCAAATGAGGTAAGAATGAGTAAACACAGACTTTCAGTAATTTACCTACTCCAAAATTTTTCTTGTCAGTTTTTTTTATTATACATTATTCCAGATTCTGCAATATTGGAGTGAACTTCTATAATTTTATGAAAAGCTAGTCATTCAATTTATTTGTAAATCAAAATCTAATAAGCAGTATTATTTAGTGCCCTGAGTTTTGACCCACCTTAACAGTGCACACAGAAAGTGTTGCCTAGAGAATTTTGTGTAGTGACATTGAGGTGCTTTATTGGGAGAAGTCCTTGATCTTAATACATCTGCTTTGATAATTACTGTGTCAAAATGCTCATAAACAAAATATTAGAAACACAAGGTAGACAAATCTATGTGTATTTGTTTGTAGAAATATACCCAATACATAGTTTAGTATTTAAAAAAATAGAAAAGTGGTTCATATTTAAAATCTATGGTTAGAGGTTGCTGTTAATATTGATCAAGTATTGGGTTGCTGAAGTATTTTGATCATGACATGCAGACTGACAGAATTCTGTTCCTCACTGCAACCATTCCTTTTATAATGGTCCTCCATGACAGCTGCTCAGATGCCCAGGGAGAGAAGGCCTTGTAGCAGAGGCTGCAACGTAGCTGATAACAGAAGTGCAGCCGCTATGCTGAGCCATTGAACTCCTTTGGCTGTGCTTAAAATTAGAGTTCCCACTACCCACTCCAGTGACCCTCAGTCTTGGGTCTTGAGGCCCTTAGAGGGAAGGGAAAGAGCCTTTGTTGGAGAGAACAGATTTGTTCCCTTTCGGAGGAAGTGGAGGATGACACTTACCCGAGGGAAGAAGGAAAGATGGCACGTGCATGCAGTGGCCTTCATCTGCTACAGGATCTCTTCACTTTGGAATGGACTGGACTGAGCAGAGTGGGTCGGAGGAGGCCTAGAAACCACAAATCCCATGTTCAGTGCGCAGCTCAGGAAGCACATTAAGCAATCATGGTCTCTTCTATCTCAGGCTTTAACACTTTGTTCAAAATTATTTTTATGAGTGTTTGGTCTGTGTGTAAGTACTTGCAGAGGTCAGAAGAGGGTTTAGAGCCCCTAGGATAAAAGTCACAGAAGATTGTGTGTTGCTATATGTGCTGGGAATAGAACCCAGATCCTCTGCAAGAGCAGTTAGTGCTCTTAACCACTGAGCCATCTCTCCAGCCCCATCAAAACTGTATAAAAAAAAGTCAAAATACTTAAGGAGGATAGGCTAGGCCAACTGACAAAGAGATCCTGCTGTGTAAAACATGTGCACCTTAATTAAAGTGTGCTGTAGCTGTTTACAACAATTTGTGGAAGGGAGGGAAGAGAGGGGAAAAATGTTGTGATTATATTATAACGTCAAAAAAACCCCTTTTAAATGTCAAACACACAGAAAATCTAAAATAAGTTTATGTCATCGTCTAAATATTATTAATGTTTGTTATTTTGTCACATATCTATCCGCTTTTTATTTTTTGGCATCTTTAAGTGAGTTGTAGAGGCCGATATACTTCATGCACACATTATTAACTAACGTCCAGAGACGGAATTCATTTATGACTGTACAGCCTTTTGTGGTCTGGTGATCAAACCCAAGGTCTCATGCTTAAGAAATGCTTACCCTAAAGTTAATGTTGATTATGTTTTAGCAAATCTGTATACCTGTGTAACCTTGATGCCCATCACAGCTACTCTAGAGAAGTACCCCATGCTCCTCAGCCATCCCCACCCTTCACACAGCCTCACTTCAGTGCCCACCGTTCTGGTTTTTTCTATGACAGATTTGTATTGCTCTTCTGGTACCTTATATGGCTAAAATTACAGAGGACAGAAACACTCCTGTGAAAATGTTCTCTCTCTCTCCTTCTCCCTCTTCCTTTCCCTCCACAGTGTGTTTCATGGATCAATAGCCTTTCTTTTTATTTCTGAGTAGTATTTCCTTGGACAGATACACCAGTCTGCTTATGTAGTATTTTTTTGGTAGACATCCAGGCTCTTTCTACCTCATTAATAAAACTGCTGTGAACATGTTGTCTGAGTTTTTCCATCAACTTTTGTTTTGCTCGCTTTTGTTAAGCTAATATCCATGAATACATCACAGCCACATGCATTTTTGCTAAGTTAATATCCACAAATACATCGCAGCTTCCTAAGGTACATACTCTTTGGTTTTATAAGAAACTCACAGACCATTTTCCAAAGAGGTTTCATCATTTTGCGCACCTTGCGTTTGCATGCCAGGTGCTCTGCATCCGTCCTAGGGCTTGATGATGCTTTAATGTTCGCGGTGATGATGGGTATGCGGTAGACTCTCTGAGATATTTTTTATCTCAAGTTTTGTGATTTGAGCAAATCTTAATTCCTACATTACACACTGACTACTACGTATTCATATACACATGATTCATCATTAGCATTATTTTTTGTTATATTTTGGGTGGTTTTCTTTTTTAGAGAATTAACTCATCCAAGGTATATGTTATATCTCCTTTCCTGAGGCCCATTCCTCTTTTCTCCCCCTTTCTCTAGGGACAGACGCAAGTACACTTGATATTTATCCTTACATTATGACACTATATAATATTATTCTTCACTTCATTGAGATGATGACATTTGAATTCACAAATTCACAGGGAAAAATCAGCCCCTTCCCTTGCTGCTATCCCATTACCCCTTTACAGACAACCCTCACCTGTTCTTCACTGGTGTGTGTGCATTCGTCCTGTAACAAAATCAGGATGTAAATTACTCTAGTAATGCCAGCACGGCTGTGGCACTGGGCCCGGTCTGCTGCTGGCAGCAGGAAGACATACATGTAGTAAGAGAAACATCGTTACCACTGTGTGTCGGGCTCAGGCTCATTTTTAAAGCACGGAGCTTTTGTCGTGTGATTCTTAAAGTTGAGTAGCTGTGTTCTCATAAATGTGCCCCGAAGAACTGTGGATTTACCCCTCCCTGGGGTGGGATTGCTACAGATGTACTATCTCTGTCGTGCCTTTGCGATCTGTAACTTTCACAATCAGGAGAAGGTGAGTTTATATCTTAAAAGCTACCTTCAGAATATGCGAAATAAGAAAATACTGTAGACAGCAGTTCTGTAATGTATCAAAATCGTGGATGCGGGATTTAGGCCCCTGACAGTGTCCTTGTTGGGTATACTGTGCTCAGTGCAATGAATTTTCCTGATTTCTTTTTTTCCTTCTTTCTCTCTCTTTTTTTTCTGTTTCTTTCTCTCTTTCCTTCCTTGCTTCTTTCTTTTTTTGAGACACGGTTTCTCTGTGCAGCTTTACCTGTCCTGGACTCACTTTGTAGACCAGGTTGGCTCCAAACTCACAGAGATCTGCCTGCCTCTGCCTCCCCAAGTGTTGGGATTACAGGCATGCACCACCATACCAAACTTAAACTTGCCTGATTTTTAACTGGGCAGGAACAAAAACTACTTACTCTCCTCCTGAGGAAGCTAAGTTGTGTAAAATATCAGCTCAGTCAGGAAGGTGCCAACTTTATAGGCAGTTTTGATCCCCACTGATGTTCTGTCCACAAATAAAAGCTGGGCAGAGCAGCACATACTTGTTGCTTTAGCACTTGGGCAGAAGAGACAGGTGGTCCTGGGGGATGGATGGACAGCCAGTCTAGCTGAAGTAGTGAGCTCCAGGTTCAGTATGAGACCCTATCTCAAAAAAACCACAATACAATAAAACACAGAAGCAGCTTTGTCCTTCATTTTCAACTACCTAGCTATAATCACTGAGTTTGGGTTTGTAACCTGAGCCAGTAGATAAATCATAGTAATGAGATAGGGTCCCTCAAAATAAGTTGACAGCAGTGAAGAAAGACACCCAACACATGAGCTCTACCCATGTACAGACAAATACATATACTCCCATACACATACCTATACCATATATAGACATGTACTCACCTAGAGAGATAGAAACATATACTTGGAACAGAATAAAACTCCACAGCTGTTTGCTGATGACACTTGACTCCCTATCTATTTTATTAAATGTTTATTGCAATAGGGTTTTTTTTTTTTGCTGTTGTTTTGAAACAAGGGTCTCATGTAGGTTGGCTCCCATGTTACTAGGTAGCCAAGGATGACCTTGAACTTCTGAACTTCTGATCCTCCTGTCTCCACCTCCTAAGGGAGAAATGTGGGATGGGGCTGGAACCCAGAGCTCCATGCACACTAGGCCAGAACTCTGCCTGCTGAATCACACTCTCAGGCCCAAACCTTCCTGCTATCATCTTAGTATTAATAATTCAGTAATATGTTTCCAAAAATTAAACTTGATATTTAAGGAGACTCTGCATGTTGTTTGGGTTAAAAACTCTTTTAGCCATTAATCTAAGCATTCCCCCAAATCATAAAAACATTTGTGTCAAGACTAAATATATGCTTCTCATGTTTTAAAGTCAATAGTTTTAACCAGATTCTATCTGTCTTCAAGTCTGAAATGTCCTTTTGTGCCACTTTGAGCTCCAGGAAAGTCTCTGAGCTTTCTGAAGCCATAAGCAGGTGAAGGCAGGCCGGTTGCTGCTGACTTCTGAAATCTGAGTTAGGGAGAAGCTATACTTGAGAATAAAAAATCTGTTGTCCCTCCAGTGTCTGTAGACAGCGTATACTAAGCAGCTGGGTGTGTTTGATGATGCCGCCTCCTCTGTGCGGCCCCGTTCTGTGGGCAGCCCCGCCTTGTCCCACAGGACGTCAGAAGAAGGACCACTTCAAATGGACCGATGGAAGGGGCACTGCCCCTTCTACGGCAGTGTCTCCCTCATGAAGATGTGCCTACTTCAACACGTTCATTTGTGGAAATAGAAGAGACAGAATAGGGGATGTGAACGGGCTGCTAAAGTTCCAGAGAGTGGTTCTTGGAGCGCCCTTGGGCATTTAGCTGGACGTAAACATGGAGAGTTGCTGACACTAGAGAGACACTGTTGAAAACCTGTGCCAGCCTGAGTGATTCTCCCCGTATAGACATGAGGAGACTAAGGCAGAGTTAGGCGTGGGGTAAAAATCAGCAACTAAGTCAGATATCACATTCTCTCTCTCTCTCCCTTTCCCCCTCTCCCCTCTGCTCTCTCCCTCCCTTCTTCTACCCCCCTCCACTCAGCCCATACTCCCATACTCAGATGCTTCTCACAGAAACCCCAGATGTAACATGTTCAAAAGAGAATTTCTGACCTCAGTGCCTGGTCATTCTTCTGTGTATCAATCAGTATTACTATGATTTATCTACTGGCTCAGGTTACATACCCAAACTCAGTGATTATAGCTAGGTAGTTGAAAATGAAGGACAAAGCTGCTTTTGTGTTTTATTGTATTGTTGTGGTTTTTAAGATAGGGTCTCACTATGTAGACTGGGTTGGCTTTGAACTTACAGAGGTCCACCTGTCTCCTGAGTTCTGGGATTAAATGTGTGAGCCACAATCAGGAGAAGGTGAGTTTATATCTTAAAAGCTACCTTCAGAATATGCGAAATAAGAAAATACTGTAGACAGCAGTTCTGTAACCTTCAAGGAAATAAGTTTTAAAATACCTTTCTTGGGGCTAGGGAGATGGCTCAATAGATAAGAACACTGGCTGCTTTTTCAAATGCCCTGGGTTTGATTCCCAACACCAACATGGTGGCTCGCAACCATCTATAACTCCAGTTTCAGGACATCCAACACCCTCTTCAGACCACTGCAGGCACTAAACATACACCTGGTTCACAGGCATACATTCGGGCAAAACATTTGTACAAATAAAATAAAAATAAATTAAAAAGATAAAATACCTTTTCTAAGCAAATAGGTTATATGCATGCTGTCTTTTATATGAATATCATTAAAAATTATTTCTCACTGTGAGAGGTTATGTATTATTTTTGGATTTTCTAAACAGTTGGGATTTTATTTGGGCTAACGTGAACATCACCATACTGTGTAAAGCCTTGCTGAGTTATTTCCTGGTTTGGCATCTCTCAAAATAATTTATGTAGTACAGCTTTTTAATAGTTGGTCCTGTTGTTTGACAAAAACTTTAAAAGTACGCATTGTGTTAGCAACGGCCTATAAAAATAAACCTTGCCAGGCAGTCATTTTTAGAGATAGTTCCTGCCAGCTTTTGCTTTGGAGATATCTGTTGCTTCCAAGGGCAGGGCTGTTTCATCATTGTCTAACATACACTGCTTACCATAAAACCTTAAAATTTAAACTATCCTGAAAGTGGAACTCATTTCTACATTCAATAAAATGAACCCTGAAGTACTTTTTTTTTTAAATTAAGTTACTGGTCATGTTAAAATTTTTGTTAAACCTTTTTACTTTTGATGCACAATTTTAAAACCCGAGGTAGAAATCCTCTTGATTTCAAGTGCTGAAAGGCTGAAGGTCATAAATAATTTCATTTGGATTCTTTTCTATGAAAATTGAGATCTTTACATTTTGTGCATCCAACTAGTTAGATATGCAATGAGCAATGTGCATTATTAACCAGCTGGCAGAAACTTTTATTCCATCTATGGCCATTTGTGGATGCTTTTCCATCGTAAGAGGATATAATAATAAGGTCATTTACTTCTTTGTGGCCTTAGAAGTGATGAGCTTTGGTCCATAGTTATATATTATGCTGATTGTACCTTTCTTACTTAATGCTAGGAACTGAACTAGACTTCAAAGTTTGGAGGAATATATAAGCAACTCTTTACCAGGACTTCAGGAAAATTTGCAAATACACCTTTTTTTTCCCCTAGTGTGAAAGGTCTACTCTTGTCTGTGGAGCTCACATTTAGGGAGCATTTTTACATGATCTGTGATTTCATAAAGAAGGTTGTCCTACTGTTTAGTACTCTTTTAGTCCTTTCTTTGAATGAGCTCATATTCATTATATATGAAGAAGAGATCATTGGAAAGAAAAAAGTATGATGTCCAAGAGCTGGAAAATGGTTTTAACAGGAAAGGAAAAAGAGCCTAGCACCAGGGTTCCCCCCCCCCCCCAGGGAAGATCTTCAGATCCACATGGAAGGAACCGATCATGATGCATTTGACTTTTCAGCCAGCCTTGCTTGTGCGAGGTGACATTTTTTGGCAGAGCAGATACTCTGTTTAATAACCAAAGGAAAAACATTCTGTCTCCCTGAGCATAGTTTATGTCAGGATGACCGTGTGCATCTATCCTCCTTTCAGGAAAATTACAACTCGCAAAGTGCGTGTCACCCGCTTCCTCCTTCCTCCCCTTTCTTGTCTCTTTTTTCTTTTATGGTGAAGCTCTACAGGTTTCGGCTGTCTAAGTCTTTAAGGTCCCAGGGCCAGGAATTGATGCTGCTGGAACTCTGGTTGGAAACAGGAGTTCCTCAGCCTCCACTGGGCTGGAAGGAGCAGGTCGAGGTGTTCTTTGACTGGGAACGAAGAAGGGAATTCCTTTTTCTTACCAATAGCAATGGTCCCTTTTGCTACTGTGAGTTTATGAATGAACTTGTGGTGTGAAGCCAGACCTTCCTTTCCCTGAAGGCCAGTTCTACCCAGAATCCATCAGTGGATGGAATAGAGTTCTTTTTTAATAAGTAGGATCTCCTTAGGGTTGTATGGATGACAAAGATCAACTAAATTACAGAAATGTGGTTAGTTTATAGGTTTCCAGGCATCTAAATTAGTATTTTCAGCATAGTCACTTATAATTTGATAAATGTTGATAAATTTATAGTTGGTAAATGTTGCTAATGAAGTTTAAGTTTCAATCAAATATTGGCCATTTTGTTTCATACTCATAAATGACTCTAGAACTCATTTATAGCTTTGCTTACCTTTCTACAAACTCTAAGAGCAGTAAAAAAAAAAATCATTTTGGAAGCCACTGATATATTTTAAATAAGCTCATCCATATTCATAAGAAGAATTAACTTAACTCAACCAGAAAGAACAGGTAATAAGACAGTTATGAAGAATGCTAAGGTGTTTGAGGATTCAGTAAAAATCGACTCCATTCCTCAAGTCATAGATTATGGCAGTAGAGTGATAGAAAACCAGGTGAGGGACCAGGAGGAGATTGCAAACCTCTGCTGGGCTTGTTGTTGAGACCCTGGGCCTCTCTTTCATGGCGGGAGCAGTCTGGCCCTTACAGGCTGTAGGACTAGAAGGCAGTTGCCTGTCACTTACCACTTATCTGCTGGGTATCCATCATGCACTGCCATATGTTTATGTACTTTGTATGTTATTAGAAATTCATGTGGACAAATATGCAGCTAATTTTACGTTACAGTATCTACTGGATATAAACTATAAGCTACTATGAAAGATCGTGGTCCCTCGAGTTCCTTGTAGAATTTAAAGAAGACTTACAACTTAAATTATTTTTAAACAGATGTTTTAAAAACCTCAAATTAACCTTAAAAATATGTGCTATAATATGGTCCAAGATTTACTACAATATTTTGAATATATTAACCAAGGGAAAACTTGGAATAGTAAAGTCCATATACTAAAATAGAAATAAGAGCAAAAGCTAAAACATTTAGGATACATTTATTGTGTAAAGTTAGTTTGAAACTGAATCTTAATCCCTCTGCATTTTGGGTCACTTCTATGACCATGCAGTGAACAGGTCTGGCATCATAAGAATGCGGCCATACCCTTTACAGAGCTGTGCTGTTACGCTCTAGCAGACTGTGGTAAATCCACATCTGTCAGGGAAAAGTTTGTTTGAATTCTATTTAAGAGTTTAAAAATGAAATGTACCAAGCTAATTTTATTAATCACAAAGTTATTCTCTAAAATCTTTTATTTTTGTTAGATGAAGAATGATCTTGGGGGGAAAGAATTGAAGAGAAATATCTTGCCATGCCTTAATGTAAAGGGAAAGTAAGTTTGTGGTTTACAGCCTGGTGTCTGGGGATGCTGTGTCCACAGACTGAGGCTAGACTAGAGACCAGCTTCCCTGGTGGGCTTCTGAGACAAACCACCTGAGGAGGGCGCTGTTGCTGCTGTTGCTGCTTCTTCCTCTTCCTGTTCTTGTTCTTCTTGTTCTTCCTGTTCTTCTTCCTCTTCTCCATTTGCTTTGCTGTTTTTTTTTTCATATCTTGATGTTTTCACTGACTTGGAAATTTCACATAATGCACTCTGATCCCATTCACATCCCAGTCCTCCTAGGTTCTCTGCCCTTCATCCTTATGACCTCCCCCAAAACAAGACAAAAAAACAAAACAAAACAAAAAGTTCAATTGGTGTTGCCCATATGTATTTATAAGTTGGTTCGCTCCTGTTTGCGTGTGTTACAAGGACTGAACAAAGGGTTTCAGGCTTGGGGAGTAAGTACTCTTACCTCTGAGCTGTCTTGCCTGCTGCCCTATTCATGTTTTAGATTTCAGTTTAGTTACCTCCTCAGGAGAACTTTCCAATCCCACTCCCCCATTCTCTGCACCTCCTATCACACCATGCAGCCTTCAGTTTGTGAGCCTGTGTTTACCCCCCACTCTCCTCTGTATCTGCTGTCACACATGCATCTATAAGTTTGTGAATTTGTGTTTGTATATGTGATGAATATCCTTCTAACTGCTTTTACAAGAGTAGAGACTGTGCCTGGTTTTTCTCCCTATTACACTCTTAGGGCTTAAAAGAACATTCTGATCCTAGATACTATTTAAATATTATCATTACACAGTGCTTCCTCCATGTGTAAAGTTCAAAGGTCAAATAACCTGCTAGATTTTCACTCTTGATATCTGTGTTCAAGCAATTGTGCATCAGTACGGGCTGTACTGATTTATAGGAAAATATAAACATACTTTTCTCTAGATGCCTTCAAAGGTCACACACCTTTTTATATAATTTTTTCAGCTTTTAAAAATCTTATTTTCATTTCTGTCTTCTAACTGGCTCTTGGCTAGATGCCCAAGTCAAATCACCTCTCAACAGATACTTGCTGATTCGTGGGGAGGGAACTGCCAGTCCCCCTGGCTAACTACCAGAGATAGTTAATTGCCATAACAGGCAATTAACATAACAGGCTGAACATAACAGGCTGAACAGCATGCATCTTGGAGTCCTTTAGTTTACTCACTCTGAATGCAGTTTGAGAAAAAGTCTCAAATAAATTTGTTATTTTCTGTAGATGTAATTGTGAAAAGACAGATGGAGATTTGATTTGAGATATGCCTCTTTATAAAATAAATTTCATAATTATATAACCACATCTTCAATTATAACAATACTTTAATGACCATAAATATCACGATCCATATAATAAACATTGTCTTTTGATTGGTAGTTTATAAACAGTGTCCACTTTGTGAAGGATAATTGATTGATTAACATCTTATTTCAAAATGGGATTGTTTTAGTGAAGAGCAAACAAGGTTTTTGCCTGGAAGAGCTTGAGTTATAAAGCAGAGAGGTATGACCTTGTCAGATTATATAACACTGTGGAGGAAGAAAAATCAGAGCAGAGTAGGGATGTGGCATTGCTCAGATCTGGCCTTTGATGAAACTGAAGGGGTGCTCAGCTAGGCCAGACTGTCACGTAAGGCCCTACGCAGGTAAAGGTTGTTTGGAAGTTTTTTCATGACTGGAGACATGAGAAATGAAGAGAAATCATCCCCTTACCTGTGACTCTCACAAACGCAAAGGCAGGCTGCAAAAGCAGTCCAGTCTTGGTATTACTGTTTCAATCCTTTCAACTTCTGTTTGAGGAAGAGATCCCTAATAGATACCATGTATCCTATTTGGGAAGAAACATACTTGATTCAACGAGGTTTAAGTTTAAGATAAACTTTCAGTTTTCCTGGAGCATTGTGTTGTAGCACATCTTCTGCAAGTGGGCTGTATTTGAGCTCTAGGATACAATTCTCCTTTAGAAATAAAAAGGCAGGTTCAACTGGTCAAGGTTAGTGAGAAGCCAACCAGAGTTCTTGCTCATTGGATTCCTTGGGCAGAGTTTACCCAGAAGTGTCTAACATCCATTCCAGCAAGAAGAACACTGCAGATCTTTGCAAATGCATCACTTCGCTGTCAGCCTGAACCAGTCCAAGCAGATCACTTTTGGTCCGAGAAATATTATCTTTTATAGTGCAGTCCTATACAGTGCTGCCTTTCAGAAAACTTGACACTGCTTCCAACTGTGCTGATACTCATTTTTAAGATTAGTTTAATTATGTGCATATGTGTATGTCTGTATATGGATTTGTGCACATGGATACAATGCCTACAGAATCCAGAAGAATTGGATTCCTGGAGCTGGAGTTACAGGTGATGGTGCCTAAGCTGCCTGATGTGGGTGCTGGGAACCAAACTCAGGTCCTGTGTAAGAACTGCGTGGCAGATTCTTAACCACCAAGCTATGCCTCCAGCTTGTGTGCTGACACTTACTTTCTCCTTTGAAGGTTCAGTAACTGACTTCCTGAAGGCAGCTACTTTCATAGACTTACTCTGATCATCCCACCAAAAAGCCCACCTGACATTTGAGGGTGGCGTAGGCGCGTCTCTGCTGCGTTCACTTTAAAACAGATGTGGGCATTCTAAAGAGGAGTCACATGGTAGTTGCTGGTGCCTATCTGTTAGTTTAGCATGTTTAGGCTCACATAGCATTGAAGCTGACCTGTTTCCATGCTTTGAAAGCCCACCATTATCACTCTGCTGGAAGGATGCACTGGACATTAGACAATCTGCTGGGGATTTGAGTTCTCAGACTCTGCAGCAGACATCTCCACTCCCAAGTTACAGGCTCTACCTACAGATCTGAGGCTCAGAATTATCATACTTGAGACTTTTTCCCAGTTGATGACCTCTGCCCCCAGGCACTGGGCTAGGATTCCCTTTCCCGATATGCTTCACTGCCTGGGCCAAGCCTCCTACTACTTACACTGGTTAGCTGGTTAGCACCTGGCCCTTGCTTTCTACAGCATCCTGCAAGGCTTGTATCCTGCCTGTGGCTGTTGAATTCAGGCTCTTGTGACTCTTCTCTGTTCTCGGGGCCGCAGGGCTCAATTTTAAGCAAGGGGTTGTCTTTCAAAATGGCACCTGGCCACAGCTCTCTGAGCTGGAGAATGCTTCTCCACTGCTGAGGTGTTCTCCTCTTAGAATTAATTGTTCCAGCCAGACCTACAGCTGAGTTTGAGGACTCTGTGGGATTATGCAGTGGGTAGGACTGCCTGTTTTGTTTCTGCTTTTTGTTTGTTTGTTTTATTTTTGTTTTGCTGTTGTTTGTTTGTTTTGTTTTTATCACCAGGGCCCTTGGCTTACCTTTTGGGTGAGATACATACTTCCCTCACTGCCAGAGATCTAGGTTTGGCATGACCATTTCCTTTGTGGTGCTTTGCCTTCTTGTCTCTCCACACTGTTTGACCAACACACACTCTCTCTCTCTCTCTCTCTCTGTGTGTGTGTGTGTGTGTGTGTGTGTGTGTGTGTGTGTGTGTGAAGGCTCTTCCTCTCTTGAACCATCTGTTTTCTTATTTTATTTCTTCTGTTTCACTGGGCCACATGGAGGGCTGCATCTTTCTTAAAAAAATGTAAAATCACTCAAATTTGTAAAAAAGAATTTTCTGGAAATA
>CM053744.1:73637100-73652880 GCA_028658305.1 Pachyuromys duprasi
GGCGGGGAGGAGGGAGATAAGGGAGGGAGTGGGAGGGTAGGAGGGAATGAGGGAGGGGGCTACACCTGGGATGCAAAGTACCTAACCTGTGATTGATATAAAAATAAATAAATTAAAAAAAATAAAGTTAACTTTTATTTGCCTGATAAAATTGTTGTCTGGGAGGCTTATTGCCTCCTGCTAACCTAGGCCTACTCCTGGAAGCTTCTAGCCTCCATACAATCTAACCTAGGCCTAGAATGTTTTCAGCCTCTGAGACTTACTGCTTAATAAGCTCACCCTTGCTTGTTCTTACTGAGCTCATAGCTGGCTGGTTCCACTCAGCTGTTCTGGCTCAAACTCCTCTCCCAGATGATTTATTCAATCTGCTCTAATCTCCTGGCACCTTATTCTCTGGCTCGTTCCATCTTCACCTCGGTTCCTGTCTCTCGATTACTGTCCCGGTAAAAACTGCCTCTTCTCTCTCTGTATTGCCCTTTAAGTAGCTTCCCTTCTCTCTCTTGTCTCATGAGAGTTGGATGTATTCTATTCTGTCTCGTGGATTAAAGGGTGTGTTTGTATTCCAGCTAGATCACACAGACCTAGAAGGTCTTTGGATATGATCTCTTGCCAGAACAGCCATGTTCTGAATTAACATTCCTCTACACTATGCCACAGGAAATTATCAAAACTCACAAGCTACCTTTAACATGGCAGCAAGTATTATATAAGTGGTTTACTGCACAAGAGTATCAGTCTTCTCCAAGTCATACAGTTCTGAGACTCTCCATTTCCTAGATCCTCTACAATTTGTTTCTTTTCTATGCAAAGCATACTTTTTTGAGGAACTATGGCCAGTTCTGTGGCACAGGTTGTCCTCTTAGCCTAGAAGGAAGTGATTTTTCTTTGGTAGAATAGTCCTGTGTGGGGGTTGTGTCTTTGTAGATTGGATAAGAAGTTCCTAAGTCCAGGACTCAGCTTTCCCTGTTTGTCTCTTGACAACCATTAACAAATCCCTTTCCATTACAAGGGATTCTGTTATCACCAAAGAGATTCTGATCAAAATGACACCACAGAAAAGTGGGCCTTAAACTGAGCCACTTCTAGTTAAGGAAAACAAAAAACAACGTATATTTGTGGGGAAAATCTTCATCTAAAACAAACATAAGCTCCCTGTCATAAATGTGATACTAACGGCCAGCATTCCCAAAGCCCTGAGCTCATGGTATCGCAGTAATCCCATCCTGACCCCACTTCCAGAACAGTAACACCCTGGCCTCTCTGCTTCAGGCCCCAGATGATTTTTGTCACTCAAAAGGCACTTGAGAATGTGAGGATATTTTGGTTTGCTAAATCTCTCAGAGGAAGAAGGAGGGTCCACTGAAATCAGGTGAACATAGACCATGAATGCTCTAACTGCAGAGTATCCACTTCACGAGCACGCGCGCACACACACACACACACACACACACACACACACACGAGAGAGAGAGAGAGAGAGAGAGAGAGAGAGAGACAGAGACAGAGACAGAGACAGAGAGTCAGAGATGGAAACAGAGAAAGCATGTAAATGAGTTGGCACCAGATGTTAAGAATGCTAAGATTTGGAAACCCTGCCCCCAACACAGTACAGCCGCCCCTACTTTCTCTTCCACACCTTCTAATATGCACTGTAGCTCTTTCTCACTGTGCACTGGAGTGTGACCCTTTCCGGTGTAAGTCACTTCAGTGCACCCGTGATATGGCCCCATTACTTTGCACTTTAAGGACACCTGCCACAGCTCATGTGCTGAGTGTCTACTTTACAGCAGCAAGCTACCTTCCTACCTGGCCAACTCTCACTTGCCTTTGCAGTCACTCCTCTAAGAGGATGCTGTGACCCTGACCCCATTTCAGAGCTTGGTATTTTGCTCCTGTGTGCGTCCCACCTTCTACTTCCTCTGTGAGGTGCTACCCATGAGCTGTAATTATCAAGTTGCTTACTGTATTGTTCTTGAGATAAGTAAGATATGGACTGACATTGAGACTATTGTATTTGTTGTTTTATGACAAGTGATTTGCTCACTCGAAAAATCTTTTAAATTTGTTACTACATAACACAAAAATACAATCAGTGGGTGCTGGTAGAGATATAATTGGTGCAAAACTCAAAGCAAGATTCAGTGCTGCGTATTCTGGTAGAACAGACACTTCAAAAAGCCACAGTTAGGTTGTCTGTCAGAAAAGATCACATACCGTGTGTGAATAGGTGTGTGTGTGTGTGTGTGTAAATGTCTGTGAGTTGGTAATGGGGAAGGGAACCCAGAGCCCTTTCTCACTAGGCAAGTGCTCTATCACTTAGCCCACTCCAATGTCCAGTGTAGAAATTGGTTTACAGTCCAGCATAGTGTCAGGAGATAAAGCAGGGGAAAAGATGTATAAGTAAGCTGGGGAAACATCCGTCAGAGTTGCCTTTTAAAGTCTGAAGGAGCATGGGATAGACAGTGTGAGCACAACACAGAGGACCACCATCTTTCTGGCAGAGCATGGTGCTAATCAGTGTTAAACCAGCACTCCAGTGACAGTGAATGTGTATCTGTGGAATAAAAATAAGGATGCAGGCGGACTACAAAGAAGAAAACTGGTAAGATAATGAAGGCCTGAGAAACTTAATGTATAAAGAGAGGCGACGGGAAGTCATAGAAGGTCTTAAACCAAGTGATTCACATGTTACACAAAATTTGTCCAGTTTGAGACTTGATGATCTGGCGAAAGGCAGTCCCAGGCAGAAGCCTCAGGGTTAAGAGACTATTTGCAACCTGGATGAGAGTTGGATTGAACTAATCGAAAACAGTAACAGAATAGAAGGAAGGAGGGAGATGGGAAAGATGTTTGTGACTGCTCAGTATAAAATTGGAGACAGGTAGGTGGTACAAATATGCAGGTAAAACCTCAGGCATATAAGATAAAAAAATTAAAAATCTAAAAATAAACTTTTGGGAGACTGGATTGGATTAGGTGAAAGAGAGAGATTCTTCTGTTTTGATTTTGGAGTTTTCATTTGTTTCCTTGAGACCAGGTCCTACAGAGGCCAGACTGGCCTTGAACTTGCTGTCTAGCTAATGCTGGTCTTGAACTCCTTACCCTCCTGGCTCCCTCTTTTGAATAGCAAGCTTATACAGGCATGTGCTGCCACAACTAGTTTGTTTTTGTTTTGTAATAATGAAAAGTTTGGGTATTGATCCTAAATAAGTGAGTCAGCACGTATGTATTATGGAATATCAGTAAAAAGTAGGCTTCAAAGGAAGAAAACAAATTGTTCTACGTGTGAGTATGCCACAGGTGAACAGCAGAAAACACTGGCCCAGGCATAGGAAAGACTTCTGGGATGAAGAAGTAGATCTAAAAGGTATGTGTACTTCACCTGTCTCACTGTAAGAGCCTCTTCAGATGATGCGGTTATGTCCAACCATGGTTTCAGTTAATGACCAGCAGCTAAAATCCCATGTCTCTAAGCCTCAGGAATGAGTGATCATACACAAGCGAAAGTAGCACTTTACCTGGCGGAGGAGTTGCATGGGACGGGTCCCCATAGTGCCCGTAATGAGGGGGAGAAAGGCCCATTCCAGGCTGGGACTGGGAATAGGGGGGTGTCGCCACATAGCCTTGTTGGCTCATTATGAAAATATCATTCCAGAGGAGAGCTACTGCAGAAGAACCCTGCAAGAGTAAAAACAAGAAGTTAGCAAGAGGATTTTAGATGCTTTGTGCTGCTAAAGATATACACACAATCAAGAAACATTTAGGACGGCTGGAAGAAAAGTGAAAGTGCCCATTTGGGAAGCATCTTCACTTTATATAGCACTGAGCATCCTACCATTATCCCCTGGATATGGCTTAGGACATCTCTTTGCAATTCAGCGGCATTACTTCAGGAGTCCCAGGAAATTTCTCAGGCACAAATCTGAATAGTAATTTTGAGCCAAATTTTCCCTGGGAAGCCTGCATTGCTTCCTACAGTCTCTCATTAGCATTCCCACCGTTCTGTGTCTTGATTTCCATGGTCACATTTTGAGAGTACACCATGCTATTGAAGTTACTGACCACCATGATGACAAGTGGTCTGCAGACAGATGTTTCGTGACTTGGATCTTTCTGGTGCCCTTCTAATTAGTCATCTTAATCTGTAGTTAAGACAAGCAAAAGCCATAGTCCAACAAATATAACCTGAGATAGATGTGCTAACAGCCTCTGTGAGTCATAATTTGACAAGCCAGTGGCAGCACCAGCCATTTCAGTGAAAGATGCTGGGGCTTCTGACATAGATGGTGTCTCGTCTCTAAGAACATAAGCACCCATATCTAAGGAACTACGAAAAAGTTTTCATATGTGGGTAGTTACACACAATCACAAATATAACAGTTCCATCTTGGGTCTATTCAGAGCCCAAATACCAATTAGCTTTATATTTTTATATTTCTGGGTTTTGATAAAACAAATATATCCTAGAGAGGATTTTTTTAAAGACATTTCTTTTTATTTGGTTGGGTGGGTGGGTTTTGTTTTCCCCTGGGTAGCCCTGGCTGTCCTGGAACTTACTCTGTAGACCAGGCTGGCCTGGAACTCAGAGATCTGCACGACTCTGTCTCCCCAGTGCTAGGATTAAAGGTGTGTGCCACCACCATGCCTGGCTTCCAGAAATCTTTTGTAACAAGACAGGGAATGCTCTGAATTGAATCCTGGCAAAAGAAGTAGGATTTCATTTCCTATCCGCCAATGCATTGCCTCTGTGACACAGTGCAAGCTGAAGAGGCTCTCTGGGCCTCAGTTTTCTGGTTTAGAAAATGAAGTGTCCAAAGGCCACATTAGTTGTGAAACACTTATTCTCAAGTTTCTTTCCAGTTTCTCCACCAGGCATCTGTGTACCTCTCCTTTCATTTCTCGTTGCTGCTTTTTAAGGTAAAGATTAGTAATAGATGGGGTCTGTCTTTATTCTGGAAATGGCATGCAAATCAAAAACGTTAAGGCTAACATTCACGATTTAGCTTTGCTTCCATATTTAAACCTCAAGCTTCTGAGTAACAACCAAGGATGGGGGAAAAGTAAATTATGAGGTCACTGTCTTCTTAACCGAGGACAGAAAGGCAGACAAAGGTCTCCAGTCCACTGTGTTCTTGACAACACTTTCCCTCCTCCCACTGCGCATAGGGAGACGTGGCAGCCCGCTTGGCCCCATCCAGCCCAGCGCTCTCAGAAGCCCAAACCGGCACACCCACGCAGCAGCTGCGGGAGGGAAGCCGGGCAGCGATGCTCACTGAAAAAGAACGGAAAGCAGCCCGGCCCTCTTCCCTGGTCCTGGGAGGAATTCGCTTCCTCACCCCACTCTGCCACGTCAAACTTCCTCACCCAGCACACCAAGTTGCAGAAACCTGACTCAGCTGCAAGCGGCGACATGGCAGAAAGCCACTTGGCACGAACCGGCCTCCGATCCAAACCTAGAGCGCTCAGATTCCACAAAGACACCCTCCCCGGTCCACTGTCACGCGGGACAAGTTCATCTCTCCCTCTAATGAGGTCCCGAAATTGAACGCTGAAGTTGCGATTTCTCTCCCCCCCCCCCCCGGAATATTTCCAACCCTCCCCTCCTCCGGGAACCAGGGAACCAAGTTTGATGGGAAGAGTCGCGGTGCAGCCGCGCGTGGACGCTCCGCTCGCCAGCCGCGCCCCGAGCCCGCCAGACCTGCGGCTCCCCAACCTCCCCACCCCGGTCCCCGCCGCTGCGCCCCGCATCTGCCTTTACCTGCTCTGCACGCTCCGCGCCCCGCGCCCCGCGCTCCGCGCCGCCGCGGCCAAGTCGCTCTGGGCTGCGAGTGCCACGTCAGGCGCCCGGCCGCGCGTGCGCGCGCGCTGCCCCCGCTCGCTCCCGCGGCGCGCACCGGCGGGGGCGGGGCCGCGCCTCCCGCTGCGGCCGCGCCCCTCTTTCCGGGTCTTTTCCTCCAGGCTTTTCCTCCTCGAGGCCCCGCCTCCTCCGACTTGTCAGAGATCATTGGGTGTCGCTCCGCCCGGGCCCGTGGGAGGGACCCGGGATGTGGAGGGCGCGCTCCGGGTTCAACAGGTGGCACTGAACTGCCGCGCTGCGCGAGCCCTAGGAAGAGACGCGTGTCGGCCAGGGCACGGTTGCAAGAGCAGCCTGGCTCGGGTGCAAGACAATTTGATGATGTCTTCCAGCGCCACAACCGAGGAAGGCCCGAGGCAGCCTGCTTATGCGTGGAACCGGAGAGGAGGCTGTCCACATCGTGAGAGACTGACGGCTCGGCCGAGATGTCCTCAAAGAAGCGAGGGTGGCCGGACCTCCGTGGGCTCCCCCGCTTAACTATGAGCTACCGACGGTGCGACCCACCCACTAACAGAAACCGCTGAGGAACACCTACTCTGCCCTAAAATTAGGACCATTAGGCTAGTCTCCAACAACGTCCCCATATCAATTAGAAAGCATGAGTTCAGCCCGCAGCTGAGTTTGGAAAAGCTATTTGCCATTTCATTCATTTTTATGAAATAAAAGCAGCCCTGGTGAATTTTGCCTGCACTGGGTGCCTTCTTCGGAGTACCCCGAAAATAAGAGCTCCCTAAAACTTGACTAGTGAAAAGCTGTCTGATTAACTTATGCTATTGCTGTGATTGACTACTCTGACAACCACAGCTAACTAGAGAAAATGTTTATTTTGGTCCACAGTTCAAGGGTGGAGTCCACCTTGGTGGGGAAATGAAGGGGAAGTGAAGGGGGCAGCTGCTTGAGGCACCCCTGATCACTTTGCATCCAGAGTGAGGAAGCAGAGAGCAATCAGTGCTTGCGCTCGGTTTTGGTGAGGGTGGGGGTGTTGGGAGCTCTGGAATCCTGGCCCAGGGAATGGTGCCGCCTGCCGTGGGCAGGTTTTCCCATTTCAATTAATCTAATCCAGCTAATCTTCGAGGCTTGCCAGAGGTTTTCTCACTATTGGATGCTAATAGAATTATCAGGATTTGTTTGGTTTTTGTTGGTATAATGTTCCTTTGGAATGTATACACCTTACCCTTTTCCATTCAAATGCTGATTTCCGCCCCCCCCCCACTCTCTTGTTCCAATCCAGATATTGTTTTGCGATATTTACTCTAAGCATCCTGTCTCAACTCTGTGTAAACAAACTAAAGAACTAGACACAATGTTGAGCTGGGAGGAGCCAGAGGACAGGAAAGAGTGGGAGGAGAAAAGGCAAGCAGGAACTTGGAGGAGAGCTAGGAGAAGGAGAGAGGGAGGAGAGATCATGGAATGATGAGGAGAGATGGACTGGACCTAATATATCACTAAAAGCAAGTATAATGTAGGAAATCTGAATGTTAGGAAACTGTGAGGGCTTGGAGGTTTAGGAGGGAGTAACTAGTGCCCAGCATTGTGTTCTAGGTTAGCTAAACTCTCGGTCTCTGTGTGGTGATTTGGTTATACAGCTGTTTAGGATTAACAGCAAACTTTACCAGAAGATATATCAATAGGAAATATTAATAGTCATTTACAACAGGTTTTGTTTTTTATTTTTCCAGACAGGGTTCCTCCGTGTAGCCTTGGCTGTCCTGAAACTCACTCTGTAGACCAGGCTGGCCTCGAACTCAGAGATCTGCCTGTCTCTGTCTCCCAAACATTGGGATTATAGGTGTGCGCCACCACCGCGGCTGAGCGAATTATCAGGAATTTTTAGGCAACTGAATTTTTAGTGAACTGTTTTTGCCACTGAAAAAGAAACAATTTAAAGGTTAATAATTTGTTGCCTCACAGTCTCTGAGATTTCATCCCTAGGTCATCTTGCTGTTTTCTTTTAGTCATGTGATGAGGCAGAACATCAGGAAAGGCAGAACACCTGACAGTAAAGCAGCTCATCTCCCAGTGGCCAGGAAGCAAAGAGGGAAACATAGGACCCAGAGCAAGATACAGCCTCAAACCCTGACCCCAGGGACCAGCTTTATGTAACCACGTTGTCTTCATTTTTTATTGCTAGGAGAAGGCAACCTATAAAAGAAAGATTTTATTGGCTATTTTACAATTTCAGAGGATTAGAGTCCATGTCAGGGAACATGGCAGCCGGCAGGCAGGCATGGTGATGGTACAGTAGCTGAGAGCTCATGTCTAGATCCATGAGCACCAGCTGCAAATGACACACCTCCCTTAACAAGGTTAGACCTTCTAATCCTTCCCTCAAACTTCCACCAACTGGACACCAAGTGTTCAAATATATATGCCTAAGGAGGCTATTCTTGTCCAAACCACCACATTCCACTTCTTGGCCCCCATAGGCTTGTGACCATATCATAATGTGAAATGCATTCAGTCCAACATCAAAAGTCCCCATAGTCTATCACACTCTCAACACCATTTAAAAGTCCAAAATTCAAGTGTCTTCTGGGACTCAAGACAATCTCTCAATTGTAACCCCTCCACCCCCGTAAAATCAAATTACATACTTCCAAGGTAAAATTGCATTACCATTCTATTCATTACCATTCTAGAAGGGAGAAATGGGACCTTAGTGAAGAAATGCCAAAGCAAGCCCAAAACCCAGCAGAAAAAAACTTCATAAACCCATAGCCCTGTGTCTGATGTCAAAGGGCTTAGACGGGTCTGCCCTCCAAGCTTGGAGCTGGTTCTACTCCCTGTGTGCTGCTCTTGCTGGCACACATTCCATGACTCAAGCACCTCGAGCATCCTGGGGTCTCCAACACAATCCGGACTTCACTTCCAGAGCGTCATGGAACAGCCTTCAGGCCCTCCATGCAGGCACGTCCCTGAGACACACCAGGCCTCGCCAGCTCTCCTTAACTTTTGAAAAGTGAAGATTCCACAACTCTTTTATTCTCTATTCTTCATGACTTTAAATCCAGAACCACATGGCCAGTACTGCCAAGTTTGGCTGCCTGCTTGGGATGGAGCCTAGCCCCCTTCTTGAAATACATTTTAATAAATTTATTTATTTATTTACCTATCTATCTATTTATTTTTACTATGCATTGGTGTTTTGCCTGAATGTATGTAGGTGTGAGGGTGTAGGATTTCTTGGAGCAGGAGTTACAAACAGTTGCGAGCTGCCATATGGGTGCTGGGATTTGAACCCAAGTCCTCTGGGAGAGCAGCCAGTGCTTTTAACCAGAAGCCTTCTTGCTTTTTAGGAACAGAAAATCCCTGAGGCCCTTTTCTTTCACAAGGTGCAGGATTAGCTGGGTAGAGTACTTCCTTGATGGCACCAGTCTCTTGATTTCATTTCAATTCAGGCATTTCGTAATCTCTTTCAGCACAAAATGTGGCTCCAACATTAAACTCCCTGAGGCCCTTCTTCTTCTCCACTTTGTATTGCTTTTTGTCCTGTTTGTTCTTTTTCATTGTAAACATGCACAGGAGTGATTACTAACAACCATACGACAGAACCAATATTGGGCTCAATATTGAAATCTCTTCTGCAAATGAATTAGTCCATTATTTTTCCATTTTGCCTCAGGCAGATTCTTAGGATAGAGACCGAGGGCAGCCATATTCTTTGCCAAAATATCACAAGAATGGTCTCTAACCAAGGCTAATATCGTCCCCCTCTGAAGCCTCTTGAGCTGGGCCGCCACAGTCCTCATGGCTCTCAGCGCTACTGTCTCCCGAGCTCCTGCTAGAATTGTCCATTGAGCCCCGCTTACAACATTCAACCATTCTTTTCTAGTCCAGAGTCCCAGAGTCTTCCACATTCCTTCTACAAACATCAAGGCAGGACAGCCCATTTCCTGGTACCAGAGCCTGTCTTAGTTACTTTTCTATTGCTGAGAGAAGATGCCATGACCAAAGCAGCTTACAGAAGAAAGAACTTTTGGGGGACTTAGAGTTTCAGATAATTAGAGTCCATAACCATTCTGCTGGGGAAACTGGCACCAAGCTGGCAGGCACTGGAGTGGTAGCTGAGAGCTGACGTCTAGATCCAAGAGAACAAGGCAGGGAGAGATGCTGGAAAAGGTCCTAGTCCTTTGAAACCTCAAAGCCTGCTACCAATAACACGCCTCCTCTAACAAGTTCAGACCTCCTGATCCTTCCCTCACACTTCCACCAACTGGGAGCCAAGTGTTCAAATTTATGAGCCTGTGGAGGCCACTGGCATTCAAACCACGACAGAGGCCTCACCTTTCAATATGTCTGTCTCATCCCAATAAAAACTCACTTGGAAGACGAGGGCAAGAGGATCTGGAGTTCGAGACCAGAGTGGACTGCAAACCAAAACCCTGTCTGGAAAAGGAGGAAGATGGGGATGCAGAGGAAAAAGAAGAGAAGAATGGAGGGAGAGAGGCAGAGAGGAATTAAAATCTTACTGAAGTCAGTCTCCAAATTATGATTATTAATAAGAAGGGTTTTTTCTTTTTATTATTTTCTAAAATCTATTTCCATGATTACCTAGAGAAAATGTTGCAGCACCATATTATTGTTCTAAATAAAAATTATTAGAAATTGGGGTTTCAGATTATACTATTGTCCCAGAGGCCTCTTAGAATGTGTGTGTGAGTGTGTGCATGTGTGTATGAGGTTTACTTGTTAATGTGATGTGTGTGTGATATATACTTGTTAGTGTGGAGTGTGTGTGTATGTATGATATACTTGATAATGATGTGTGTGTGCATGATTGTGCTGTTAATGTGATGTGTGTGATATTCTTGTTAATGAGGAGTGTGTATGCATATGTGGTATACTTGTTAATGAAACATGTGCATGTGTACATGTGTGTGCATGTACATACACCCACAAAGAAACAATAAGACAGATTCAGATGCTTTTCCTTAGACTGTGTCCACTAGTGTTTTAGACAGGGTCTTTCCCTGGCCTGGTGCTTACCAAGAAGTTTGAGTTGGTTAGCCATAAAATTCCAGGAACATGCTTCACTGAACTCCCTAGCAAGCCACTGTAGGTCACCTCTCTGCTTTTTTTTTTAAAGATCCTGGGCATCAAACTCAAGTCCTTAGCGTTGAGCAATCACTTTAGTGACTGAGGCTTCCCCCCAGCCCTTACTTCACAGTTTTAAGGGACAAAAAGCCCAAGATCGGTAGCTTCTTTATCAGATTTGGGTGATGGCCTTGTGGCAGATAATATCACAGTAGCTGCACACACAGAAGATACTTCATAGCAAGACAGTAAATGGAGAGACTAGTGTCCAGGATCACACGTGTACAGTGACCTGTAGGCACACGGTTATTGTGTACTTCAAACACAGGATTTCTGTACCCCCTATACCTGGTTGTAATCCTTGTTCTGAGAATCTCCTGTCTCAATGTTGTGTAAGCACTGCTCCCTGACTGTCCCCTGATATGCCAATAAAATAGTTTATAGCCATTTGCTGATCAGGGGAGAAACTAGAACTGGATTTCCTGCCGGCCAGGGGAAGAGAAGTTAGAGAAGAAAGTATGGGATTCAGCCATGGGCAGAAGTCCAGGAAAAAAACATCAGGTGTGAGGAACTGAAGCAAGAAAGCTACAAAGTGCAAATATCTCTGAGATGTACTCTGGGAAGAAGCCAAATTAGCTTAGAGGGTTAAGAATAAGTTAATAACTGCTCAGTTCTTGTGCTGTGAAACTTGTTAAAATAATATGAGTCTACATTTGTGTGTGTGTGTGTGTGTGTGTGTGTGTGTGTGTGTGTGTGTGAGAGAGAGAGAGAGAGAGAGAGAGAGAGAGAGAGAGAGAGAGAGAGAGAGAGGTTAAGAGAGAAACTGGGAAGCAAACAGTTTTATAAAAATAACATTAACACTGACCTACTCTCATGGGAGAAAGCCAAAGTCCTGACAAAACCAGACGCATTCTTTCTGAGAGAGTACCAGCAATAGCCAAATTGCTTCCCAGTATCCCTTACCTCTTAAGGCTTCATCAGCTCTCAAGCATGCCGCAGTTAGAGATAAACTTCTAGCATATAAACTGTATACAAACCAAGCAATATTTTTTTTAAAGTAGAGGAAGAGTGGTGATGAAGTTGCTGACATAGAACAGACATGGAGAAGGTACAGAGGCCTAGGTGACTATACCGTTTTGGTCTTAGTCATCCCTGAATTGGGTGTGGGGTACCAGAAAAGAGGATTGTAAGGAGAGGGAGAAGTTTCCAGGAAAACAGTTACTCCATTTTTAGTTTGTTGATTGCAAGGGTCCTCGCATTCAGGAGAAACTGCCAACACTTTGTCAACCCAATGTGAGACCCCCAGTGACAATCCACATTCACCAAGAGAATCTTCTCAATCCTTCTCAATCCTTCCCAGCACAGCCTTTGGGGCTAATTCTCAATGTTGCCCACCCCCCTCCGGGCATATGTTGGTGATCTCTTTATGGGGCCTGTATGCTCCATTTGGATTTGGTCAGTGGTTCATTGGTTTATTGTGAAGAGGTTGCTTTAGATCCCCTTATTTGTATTAGAGCATTTGCCCAAACCTCAGTTTCCTAGGAGTGCCCCCACAGCTATTTCTCCAACCTAACTGCAGTTTTTTTTTCTGTCTGTTTATTTATTGCAACTTTGCCCCTTTTAATGTAGAAATTCTATGAGCACCTGATCGTATTGACAGTGAATAAGGACTTTCATCTCCATCCCAACAAGGTGGTCTAAGAGGGGTGATGGCGGTTGTCTAGGGGATTACCAAGTTTGTTCCCAGGCACCAACAAAGAATTGAGTTACCAGGAAAGATGGAGGATCAAGCCACATAGAGAAGAAAAGTAACGGTTTTGTACATTCAGGATGAGAGATCCCTAAGGCGGAAACTCATTAAATGGATTCTGGCTTGGGTATTTTTATAGAGCCGCAGGGTCTTCCCCTTCCCCCATTAGTCCTGCTTAGATGCTCACCCTCACGTCTTTCCAATGTTTGTCCTCACAGTGTTTTCTGGGAACAAGAAGTATCCATTTCAGGAAACCTGCTTTTGCTTTGCTAGTCTACCCATGGCAGGGAAAAGGTCAGTGGCTGCTCTATCTGAGAGGAGATGGAGTCTAGAAAGTATCGGTCCAAGAAAAAGAGGACTCTGGGGAGGTGGGCTCCTTGGACCGGTTCAGGAGGCTGAGATGAAAATTTGGAGGGCAGCGAACCTGGGGCTCCATCTGCAGGATCCTCTGTAGAAGCAGAAAGGCAGAAGTGGAAGGAAGAATGCCAGAGGCCACAGCCACGTAGCTCAGAGTGGGGTAGCCATTCCCCCAAAAGTCTCACATTTAAGGCTGGTCTCGAGGGCGATGAGCCCAGGATATGCTTTGATAGTTGTTGGAGTGGCTGGAATTGGTGTGAGGTCTCTCCCAGATGGCTTCTAGAAAAGGAGAGAGAGAAGAAATTTAATCATCATATAGTTTTTAGTTTAAAGCAATAGTGGACCTATCCCTCTTGGCTACAGATAGATATTGCAGTGCTAAACTGAAGCAAAATCACGATGTCTGATCATCTCACTAGCATTTTTCTTATCAAGAAGAAAATGTTTAATGAGAAATAGTTGTCAAAATAACATCTTCTTTGGCTTTAAGCCTAATACGCAGGATATGCAGCCCCTTAAACAGTGAAAGGAACATACCAAACATCTGTCTTCTTGGCTAAACTTTCCTTCTGGCAATCGAGGTCATGCAATGGCCAAAATTAATCACTGTCATTACTGTTAAAGCCACTTAAGGTTCCTCAGGGGTCACTCACTTGAGGCTCCACAGAGGTTCACAAGAATCATCTGGCTGTTCCAGCCTTTCTTTTTACCTGATGCTCCATCGACGTGAGGCTAACTCAGAGGTCTTGCTTGACCATGGCTCCCTTTGAAAATGTTTTCTCTGTGTTGGTCCTCCCTTTGTAGGCCAGACAGTGATTAGGGCTTGCCAAGGGACGTCTTCAGGGCTTCCCTGAACAAGAGAGCAAGTGACTCCCAGCAGTTACAGAATATTTTGAGAAATGCCCCTATTGTTCCCCGGGACCTACTTGACTTTGGAAGGCAAGAGAGCAAGCAGGATTGCTTTTAGTTTCTCTGACTACATTAGTGAAACTGCCAAGTACGATCATTGAACACATAGCAGGTCAATTACACCAACCTGGCACTTGGAATATTTTATTATTTAGATAATATTAGGTTAAAAAAAAACAACAAAGCACTTAAATACATTTTGATTCTATAAGCCAATCCTTAGAATTTTTATAGAGAGCATACCAATGACTCCATTGATTAAAGTAGAGGTTTGACATCAATGTATTGAATTTTGATCTTTTGATAATCCCTAAACAACCTTCTCTGGCCCTTGTAACTTGCTGAAGTTTTCTAACTGTTTTTTTCCAGTTATGGAAAAGCATCCAGCCACATTATAAGACACAAGAGCATTAATGAACAATCAACACATCTAGCCATGATGATCTACTGTAAATTGTCACAGCTGATGTCATGGTTTAGAAGATGGTGCTTTGTGAAGCCACCTTAATAAGAGAAAACTGAACCCAAACAGATACATACTAAGTTAATACTACTTGCATTAAGACGCTTAAACTACATGGCTCCACCGGCCCCTCTTAGAAAGCACAGGGCAGCTTTTATAAACTACACATACCCATGCTTTTGGTTTTGAAAAAAATTCAAAAGGCACTGGCTCCTTTAGAAAACTGAACCTAGTAGTTTACACAGAGCAGTGCACTCAGTGTTGAGTCCAGAGACAGACCCGACACAAAGCACCTATTTTCCTGGTGTAGAATTGTCCACTGAGCCTTCTCATCTGCTGGGTTATACAGCTACGTTGTATGATCACTGCATAACGCTGCTGGGGTCAGTTGGATGGGTCTGTTCTTTATTCTAATTTCTGCTTAAGTATCCCATAACACATACTTTCTGTTAGTTAATACTTGCATGGCAGAATTCTCACCTTAGCTTAACCTTTCACTGTCAGTGTGTTTGGTATTCCAGCCAATGACACCTTGGCCTGAGTTCTAGTTCTCAATATGTAGCAAGGTCCCAGGCTGCTAATCAGCAAGGGCACTGAGATATGTGGGGAATTACCGATTAATCCATGGAGTATGTGCCCAAAATAGCGTCTGGAGAGTCCTACCATAGTGAGTCCACAGAATGGCCTGAGTGTGTGCCAAGAGTGATCAGTGATAAATGAGTGTCTGGTTTAAAAAAGCTAATGTTGAAAATGTCACCTGGTAATGTGTGAAAATTTCAAACAATGAACTTTATATGCCAACTACACGGAAACCATCCCTCGCAAACATGAGTGCTATTTTAAGATGGCTGTACCAAGTTCTTGCTTGGCTGTATGTGAGGAGAAAATATTAACATATTGCTCTGTGAGGCACAACTTCTGACTTAATGTGGTTTTACATTTAAATTGATATTTGAAGTTTACATTTAAATTTACAAGATGTGTAAGAATGAAGTTATAGCATTGAGGGAATGTCCAACCAATGCCTGGCCCAACCTGAGACTCACCCCACGGAAGAGAGAGCCAGCCCCTGATACTACTAATGATACTGTCCTGTGTTTCCAGACAGGATCCTAGCATGATGTCTTCTTTCTAGGACAGTTTCTTTCTAGGACCAGCTTCAGGGAGTCTGCTCAACTTTATTTGGGGTGAGCAAAGGCTATATAGTTCTTGGGGAGTGGGTAGAGGGTTGTCAGGGTAGATGTGCACTGCTGGCTGGGGCTTGGAATGCCAAGAATGTTTTTTTAAAAGTAATTTATTTATTTTTATATTAATCACAGGTTATGTACTTTGTATCCCAGCCATAGCCCCCTCCCTCATTCCATCCCACTCTCCCCATCCCTCCCTCATCTTCTCCCTGCCCCCCTCGAAGTC
>CM053744.1:73652980-73668629 GCA_028658305.1 Pachyuromys duprasi
CCACCATTTGCCTGCGAATTTCATGATTTCCTCGTTTTTTTTATTGTGGAGTACTATTCCATTGTGTAAAAGTACCATAATTTCTGTATCCATTCCTGGACTGAGGGACATCTGGGTTGTTTCCAGGTTCTGGCTATTATGAATAAAGCTGCCACAAACATGGTTGAGCAAATGTCCTTGTTGTACACTTGAGCATCTTTTGGATACATGCCTAAGAGTGGTATAGCTGGGTCTTGAGGAATAACTATTCCTCAAGATTTTTGATAAAGAAGCCAAATCCATCCAATGGAAAAAAGACAACATCTTCAACAAATGGTGCTGGTTTAACTGCAGAAAAATGAAAATAGATCCATATTTATCACCCTGCACAAAACTAAAGTCCAAGTGGATCAAAGACCTCAACATAAAACCAGACACACTAAACTGGTTAGAAGAAAAAGTGGGGAAGACCCTACAACTCATTGGCACAGGAGACTACTTCCTGAACAGAACACCAACAGCACAGGCTCTAAGATCAACAATAAATAAATGGGACCGCATGAAACTGAAAAGCTTCTGTAAAGCAAAAGACACTGTCATCAAAACAAAATGACAGCCTATAGACTGGGAAAGGATCTTTGCCAAGAACGCTGTATTTGATTTGGTAACATGGTCCTATGATATGAACAGGAACACAGTACCTAATCATCCTATGGGCAGAAGTAGGAGAGGTTTGCAATGAACTGTGCCAAAGGTCATATTCCAGATATGGTTAGAGGCATCTGTGCTTAGAGAAACGCTCCAGATGAGGTCAGGTAGAGAGACAAAGAAACTTCTACTGAGAAAGGGAGTCCTCCAGTCCACACCGAGCTTCCCAGAAGCTATTAAGACATGATGGACTGTGACCTCAAACAGCATGGTTCTCCAACACCCACCCAACTTTGAGTAGTTATTGCTGTGAGTTCTCCTGATCAACCACCCCATTTACTTCTGGAAAGCACTGTCTTCTTGAAGTATTTGCTACCTCAGGTTCTTACAATCTTCCTGTTCCCTTATCCTGGAAGGTCCCTGAACCTTTGAGGTAGGGTTGTGATGTAGACATTTCAGCACTGAGTAGTCTCTGTTGTGAGTCTCTGTGTTAATTACAATTTACTGAAAGGAGAAGCTTCTCTAACAAGGGTTAAGAGAGGTATTTATCCCTGGGTACAGCAATATATCATTAGAAGTTATTTTATTTCTATGGTCACTTATCAGAATAATAGTAGTGGGCTTAGGGCCCGTAGCCTATCTTGACCCCATGAAAAGTAGTAAGTATTGGTTCCATTTTATAGAGAAAGCTTCCAAGCTGATCAAAAAGTGGTTGGTTACTCCTATAACATGACAAAACACCAATGAACATGAAATAAAAATAAACATTTTTGGCTATGTTTGGTTTTTTTATGTCCAAATGACATTTAAGTTTATCTTTTCAATTTCTATTAAGAATGAATAGGAATTTTTACAGGGATTGCATTGAATCTGTACGGCAATTTTCACCAAATTAACCTTACCAGTCTTTTCATCTTCAGGTATTTTCTTGAATTACTTTCAGTGTCTTAATGTTATTAATTGAATCTTTGTATCTTTTCCTAGTATTGATGTGAGGGTAATACTGGCTCCATAGAAGGAATTAGAAAGTACTTCTGCCTTTTCTATTTTGTGGAATTCTTTGGGAGTTTTGGTGCAAATTCTTATTGGAAGATTTGGTAGAATTCTACCTTTTATCCATCTGATCCTAGGGTGTTTTTTGTTTTGTTTTGTTTTGGAAAACTGCTGCTTCTATTTCATTAAATTATTTACTTCATCTTGGTTTAATTTTGGTAAGTAATATATCGAGAAATTCACACATTTAAAGAAAAAAAAAACTTCCAGTTTTGTGGAGTATAGATTTGTAACGTACATCCTTCGGAGTCTCTGAAATTCCTTAATGTCTGTTGCAATGTCTCTGTTTTCATCTCTAATTTTATTAAATTGAGTCTTCTCTCTTTTTCCTTTGGGTTAAAAAAGCACTACAAAGAATCAATAATCAAATCATTGGTTCTTTGAAAAGACTGAGAGACACTTTTAAAAGATGGACAGGAAGGGGCTGGAGAGACAGTTCAGCAGAACAGAGCACTTGCTGCCCTAGGGGACGACCTGGTTTAGTTACTACAACCCACCCGGTACTCTTAGATGCAGGGGACCTCACATCCTTTTCTCACATGTGCAGGCACCAGGCTCACACACAGTGCACGCACATGCATGCAGGTAAAAGAAAAACAAATGAGTAAATACTGAAAAATATGGAAAATAATGTCCAAAGCAAAGACTAGCATTTGTAGTATGTGCTTGACATATTTTTGAGTGAGCAAGTGCTCGCTGAGAATGGATGTGGTTGAGGTTGGATGGGTGCAGGAGAGTGAGGATGAGTCAGAGTCCTTTGTGTGTGGAATTTCAATAAATTATTTTTTTCAGGTTAAAGTTTTTGCACATGTGTATCTGAATAGGTATATGCATATGAGTGCAGGTGCTCATAAAATCCAGAGGTCTCCCCTACCCTGGAGCATGGAGTTACAGGTAGTTGCAAGCCATCTGTTGTGGGTACTGGGAACTGAACTCAGTTTCCTCTGGAAGACCGTCAGGTGCTCTTACTGAGCCCTCTGTCCAGTCTCCTAAGGGTACGTTCATGTGGGCACAGTTTCTAGACAAGCTCAGAGGACATTGGATTCCTCAGAACTGGAGTTTTACGTGATTATTAGCCACCACACGGGTGCTAGGAATTGATCCAAGGTCCTCTGTAAAAGCAATAGATGCTTTTAATTGCAAGGCCAACCCTTCAGCCCTGTATTGCTTATTACCGGGAGAATAAGAGAAAGAGAATAGATAGTGCAAATTAGCCATGTCTGTGAAGTGAGAAGCAAATCATTTCACTCATTCCATATTTATTCAAGGCAGTTCTTTATTCATATTTCCCTACCTCTTTTCTATATTTCATGCTGTGCGATCCTTTGGCTTTTATATGAAGATTTTATAGTTTGTAGTTAATACATTTATAACTCATATTCAACAATAACACTGCCTTTTATCTAGTTTCATTTACTTCTTCATTTAAGTGCCTGTGTGAATGTGCATGTACGTTTGTATTTGTATGGAGGCTGGAGACTGACTGACAGCGAGGTGTCTTTATGTCTTATTATTCTGCACCTTATTTTTTGAGGCAGGGTCTCTTACTGACCCTGGAACTCACCAGATTGGTTAGTGTGAATTGTCAAAAAGGAATCCTCCTGTCTTTGTCTACCCGGAGCTGGGG
Source organism: Pachyuromys duprasi (assembly GCA_028658305.1). Taxonomy (NCBI): domain Eukaryota; kingdom Metazoa; phylum Chordata; class Mammalia; order Rodentia; family Muridae; genus Pachyuromys; species Pachyuromys duprasi. The sequence goes on from CM053744.1 coordinate 73,656,288, forward strand.
TTAGTGACATGTGCTGCCAAAGGTGGCTTTTTATACGTGTACAAGGGATCAAACTCAGATCTTCATGCTTGCACGGGCAATTACTTTTCTGGCTGTCTTATCTTCTAGTTTCAGTGAGATGCAAGGAGACCCTGTCATACAATAATTACAATTTCTTAGCTGTTTGTGGAAGAAGAAAGGAGGCAGAGACAATCATTATAACTAAATGGCTCATGAAGAATTCTCCAGCCCAACACTGTTGAGATTACATGTCCTTAAATTACATCAACGTTTGTCTGCCCTGCCTATCAGGCAGTGGCCATTTGTACACTTCCACAGCAAAACCTCTATTAACGATGAGTTATACCAACCTTTAGTGAGAAACATTGTTACTCAGATACTATGCTGAACTCATTTTATTTCCTGAATGTTAATGTGTATAGTCGCCATCCCATTTTTCTGTGATGAAAGAAAGTGTTTTACCATGCTATAACTCTTACCTGTCTTTGAACTCTTCGGAATTCTGAAAGCATGTTATTTTTGGTTTTGAGCTCCTTCTATCCCTGGGGCTATCTGTTAGCCATTTGTTTGCCTCTTGAAAGTGACTGATAATCTTTAATGATTAACAGCCTGGGCGATTCCTTAAGCACAACAATTCTGTAAAGAAACCTAAGGGTTTATATTCCAAACAAATGGTTGTGCTAACTAGACAGAATGCTCTGCCTTGCTGAGCATGAAGCAAAGTATTTCACATTGTCCTCACATCTGGATTTAGTTTATTACTAAAGCAGGATACAATGGACTTGTGTGGGGGCGGGCAGGGCCATGAAGTGAAATCAGTTTTTATGACCATTATCTGATCTTGTTTTTAGACTGACAATTACCGTCTCTGTTTAGGTCAGGCTCCGCCATGTTTGACTTTTAAGAGAGAGTCTTGTTTCATTGGGAACAAGTTACAGTGACATAATCTATTCCTTCCTTCCCACCGACAAAGCAAATCAAAACAAAAAACAAATTCACCCGCTTAATAGAAAAACTTAATAAGAGGAGACACAATGTTGGTTGAAATTTCTCTGCAGTGATTGATGGTTTTAACTTTTTAAGTCACATGCATTTGTTAAAATCTTGTGTTTCTCAATATGATATACTAAGTCTAGATGCTGTACCTTTCAAATCCTTTATCTAAATTTGATGATGTTTGGATCTTCAGAAATGTATTTCTATATTGGATATCAGAGCCAATCTTTCATATCTGATTAACATTTTTCTTGTGATACTAGCATACTTCATTGTTTATCAACTTGTACAAACTTTTACACATATTAATGTATGCCTTTCAAGAAAATGTCTCCATCTATCCCTTCCTGTTTGGCTTTTGAAAGACAGAGTCTCTTTATGTAGCCCAGGCTGGGTTTTCCAATCTTGTTTCCTCTGTTTCCTGAGTGTTGGGATTACAGGCATGTGCTATCAGTGAACACATTTTCAAAAAATTCTACAGATAATTTAACAAATTATCTCTAAAGGACAAGTGATCTTTTCAAATATTACTCTGGCGTTTTGAAAATAAACTTATCTTTCAGTTTTAAATGGCAGGGTTTTTAAAAGATAGTTTAAATGATTACAGAGAAGGAATTTTCTTATTGGCTGGCTCTGTCCCCAGTAATGTTAGTCATGACTAGTACCATCGCACAAAAAAGAATAAAAACGCTGAATCGGGAGTCTAGCTATGGAATGACAAGAGCTCCAGAAGTTATCCCTTGAGTGACAGATAAGTTTTATCTGGGGTTCAGAGCTCTTAAATGCTGGTGTAGTTACTCAAGTTAGAAAGAAAGATGAAAAGAAACATTATCCTTCCGGATGCTTAAAACTGGACCTAGCCAAGTGCTTGAAAACAAAATACAGAAAAACCCCCTGAAATTGTTGCCAGGGAAATGGTCTAGCTGACCTCGGTATAACTTTTTGTTCTGCTGATATAGCCACAGGGCTCTAGAGTCTGGCTTGCTTACTGGCTCCACTGTGAGTTCAGGGATATGTTTGGCCTGGCTGTTTTCCTCTCTCTAAACCCTCTCCCTGGAGGGTTTAGCAATGACACTCACTTGAAGAGGCTTAATTTTTAAAACCCCTTCAGGACTGGAAAGAGAAAATTATCAGAGAGATAAAAAAAAATATTTTTCTCTTTAGTTGCTGACCACTACAAATTGAAATCTAAAAATAAAGTCAACATTGGTTTAATGTGTTAATGTATATCTGCAAATTTTACTGTATTTCTCCTACGTTCAGTTGACTGTGTGTAATTTTGCTCCCCGTGTGTTTACTAGGGCATTCTTTTGATGAAGATGCTCACCCCTAACACTACTGATCCTCCTGAGAGTTCAGGGACTCTTATCTGTGTGAAAGGCAGAAAAGAGAATCTCCCACGTGCAGATCTGCTTTAACAACTGAACACAAAAACTTAAAACTCTTAAAAGCCCTTCAGGACTGAAAAGGGAAAATTGTCAAAGAGATAGATATTATTTTTCTCCTTAATTGCTGGCCAGTAAAACTAGAAATCTAAAATTAAAGTCAACATTGGTCTAATGTAATAATTAAAAGGGCAGTTGATATCACAGCAAATATTTTATAGTACCTTACAGTTTTTCAAGCCAGGGACTGAAAGCTGAGCTGTTTTTACCAGGTTCATTTCATAGTCCCGACCTGGAGTTTGATGACATCTTTTTCTACTTCATGGTCCCATAGCAGTGCATAAGACAATGAACCAGATACTATGTGATTTGGTTTTCATCTGATACATTCTAAAACAAAGTCTTTGACTTAATTGTGACTCTTTCTGTAGCCAAGTTAAGGTTTTGTGGCCAGTTTGTTGTAGTTGTTATTGGCAGTCTGTTTGCTTTCTCAGTGGCAGCGACCAAAGCATTAGATGAAAGTATACAGATTATAAACTTAAGGATGGAAGTGAATGTTCACAACCAGAAAAGAAAGTTGCAGGTTTTAAAAACAAGATGATCAATATTACAAATGTGTATCACACTACAAAAAACATGCAGAAATTAGGCAAGGAAAAGGATATACATTACCCATTGGACATACTTTTTTCCCCTCTATGAATTTAGCTGGAGGGCATAATCTTTTTTATATGATTATAATTGTGTTATGGCCTCGAGGTCTTGCTCTGGCTCGTTTTCTCTGCCAGTTAAAGAATAACAAGGCAGGGAAAGCTGTGCAGTACCACAGGTGGCATCAGGGAGAGCCTCTAACACAGCAGAGAGAGACAGCCGGTGAAGAAAGGGAACTCTCTTCAAGGCTGTAGGCAACTGCTTCCTTCACACATTTTCCCAGGGAGCAGACAAATACAGCAGACACACCCCGAGAAAGACCCGGGAGAAAGTAGAGAGGGAGACTAGGAACCCTAAAGTCCGGTCTCTCTTCTAGGGATGGGGATTCTAAGGATCTTCGAGGGAGTCTCCCTCATTTACTCAGTTTGATCAGTGACAGGGTGTCACAGCTTTGGCAGAAACATGTTCCGATCCTACCTTGAGCTTGTGGAACCAGTCTGTCATCTGAGGGGGGCAGGGTAGGATGGGGTGAGCAGGCAGGTAGGGTGGGCTTTCTTGGTAGAGAAAAAAGCCTGCCAACCCTCTGTTTTAACCTTCCATGTTTTTGTCTCAGGTCAGGAGGGTAGGGAAGAAGTCAGCCATCTTTGAAGACTGCCATCTTTATTTTTTACCAGTGGCACCTTTCCCTAGCTGGCTGCCTATCTGAGAATTTGTCTAACTCCCAATCCCTTAGTTTTGTAGTAAATTCATTAAGTTTAAGCATGATTTAATTGGAATCAGTCATTTATCACTGGTAATTGCATTGCACACAAAATGTGAATCTCTGTGTAGAAATGGTCTATGTAACAAGCATGCAGGGTTAGGCTTTGTGCTCATAAAGTCATAAGGATTTTCTATCTGAAAAGTCCTTGTCAAAAAACAGGTCTTTCCATCTAGGCAAGGTGTCACACACCTGTAATCCCAGCGCTCAAAGAGGCAGAGGCAGGAGGATTTCTGTGAGTTTGAGGCCAGCCTAGTCTGCAAAGCAAGCCCAGGACAGCCAAAGCTACCAGAGAAACCCTGTCTCAAAAAACAAACAAACAAACAAACCAAACAAACAAAACCCAAGTGTTTCCAAGATAATTTTTTGTTTGGAAACCCTGTCTCAACAAACAAACAAACAAACAAACAAACAAACAAAACAAACAAACAAAACCCAAGTGTTTCCAAGATAATTTTTTGTTTGGAAGCCCTGTCTCAAAAAACAAACAAACAAACAAACAAACCAAGCAAACAAAACCCAAGTGTTTCCAAGATAATTTTTTGTTTGGAAATTGGAGACATTTCCTGTAGAGGAGCTTCTGTACTGACACATATCAATGTCCACTTGACCTTTCCACTGCCCAAGTATTCAGTGTCAAATGGGGTGACCCACACTGACTTCATATGCCCTTGCCTATAATATTACCACATCAACTGAGTTGGTGTAACACATTGGAAGATTGTTCCTGGACGCCATCATTCCTTCCCTGGACAGGTGGCTGGCTATAACTTTACATGTATGTGATTGTCAGCCATATAAATAGAGTAAACTAACCTCCATCATATTTGTCTTAGCTAAATTACAGTAACATCCCTGCCACTTTAGTACCACACTAGCAGAAAAATTAGAGCTAGATACTACCAAAGTGATCTAAGTGTCTTTGGCAGTTTCACAAGGGCATAAAAACAGGTACATATACATTGGTCTTTCTTCCTAGGCCTTAGGAGGTATCCCGGCAATAAGGTCTCTGGGGCTTCAACTTTATCAGCTTCCTGTTGAATTATTCTCCAGTTTGAAACTAGAGTGCTTAGGCTGCACCAGGTTCTGCTTAGTCATTCTCTAGACCCTGCCTCTTTCCACTCCTACTGCGTCCCAAATAATTGTCTTCTTGTCATTCAGTTCAGCCCACGGAGGCTCTCTATAACTAATGTGCTTGTGTCTTCTTCCTCTCACTTTAATCACACGACCTTGCTTTACCCTGCTTTATTTCCTTGTTAGCTTTCACTTATCTCTGAATTATTTCACTTATTCTTCAGGTTCCTCCAGTAAGATTTCTTCCTAAGAGAGTGGGGACCTTTCCTGTGTGCCTCAGTGATACATTCTCTAAAGCTCTTCTGATAGTCATTCCTTTAAGAAACCACTTGAATGGGTGGGCAAACTATAAACATAGATATCTTTTTACCTACCTCAGTAATTTCACTTCATCATTTAAATCCCAAACTCCAGTCCTCCATCCTACTTCGTTGGTGGGGGATGATTCAGGTGAGGCACTTTCTTCCCCGGATGTTATGGAGTGAGTGCTTGTGCCTCCTTCAAATTCATATGCTGTGATGGTACTTAGTGGTAGGGCCTTGGAAAGGTAATTAGGTCCTGAGGATGAATCACCCATGAACAAGACTAGTGCCCTCATAGAAGACAGACACTACAAAGATGGACTTTGGCTACCCATGTGGAAATGTATGGAAGAGGCAGCCATCTACAAACCACAAGGAGAGTCCTCATCAGACACTGAATCTCCTTTGGTGTTGGATGTCAAGAACTTTTCTTTGAGAAAAGAATGTCTGCGTTAAAATCACCAGTCCATGTTATTCTTCTATAGAATCCCAAACAGACTGACACACCAGTGTTTACAAAGCTCATGGGGTTCTACAAAGTACTAGGTTGCCTGTCACCTACTTTCACTGAAGTCACTGAAATAGCCATGGTAATTATTGGTTAGCAGTCACTTACCCAGCTTCACCTTCCACGACTTTCATGCAGCAGGGGTTGGAGTCCAGTATCCTTCCTAAGACCCAGTATCTATTTGTCTCTGGGGCCTGTCTCTTACCTCCATGCCACCAGCCCACTGGCCACTGCTTCCTGAGAGACCCACAGACAATCCTCTGGCCAGTCCTTTATCACTTATCTCAATGGTATTTTTCCATTCTTTCCTTCCCGTCTGGAATATTTTACACATTTACTTCATGAAGATTTAACCTTTTCCAAACTAAGAACAGTGATTGCCATCTTCAGTTCCATCTCAGCAAATGGTCGTGAGGCAGGGAAGTGGCCGGAGTCCGACCATTTGCTTAGAATACCAAGAAAGGGGAATTCTGAAGAATAAACACAATTATCACAGTCTTAAAATTATCCTGCAAGGAATATTTTATGTATTTTTATTTACTGCAAATAGGTGAACTTATAGCTTAGGTATCTGTATGTATCACTCTTTTAAAAAAGTGTGAATATGTATGTATGGTACGTGTATGAAAGTGCCTGTGGAGATAGAGTAGAAATGGAGTCAGAGGCAGTTGTAAGTCTTCTGATTAGGTGCTGGGAACTGAACTTGGGCCCTCTGCCAGAGCAGCAAGTGATCCTAACTTGGGAGCCATCTTCCCCATCTCTGTACACATCACTCTTATGGTTGAATTATGGCTCCTTGAATTTTTATGTAGGACTCCCATTCCCCACGCTTCAGAATGTGATTATATTTGGATGTAGACCTTTAAAGTGATAGTTAATTGACAGGAGATAGTTAGGGTGGGCTCTGTTCAAAATGACTGTTCTCCTTGGCATAAGAAGAGAGTAGGGCAAAGTCTACAAAGAGCACACTGTGGTTTGAATGTAAAGGGTCTTTCTATCAGATCCTGAGTTTGAACACGTGGCTCCCAGTCTGTGGTTCTGGAGGAGGTGGGGCAGCTGGGGGCAGGCCTTGAGGTCTAATAACCTGACACCACGTCCTGTCTGCTCCCTGAGTGGAAACACAGTATGACCAGTGGCCTCATGATCCCACTGCTCTGCCTTCCCCACTGTGGGAGTCATATCCCTTTCCTCGCTGTAACACAGAATGTACCCTTTCTTCCTTAGATTGATTATTGTCGAGTATTCGGTCATAGCAATAGAAGCCCACACTGTGAAAACTTACTACGCTGTGAAAATACAAGCCAAAGCAAACACTGAGACCCGTCTCTACAGACACCCTGATCTCAGAACCTTCCTGTATGAGTTACTTGACGAAACACGTGACAGAGGCAACCTAAGGGGGAAAGGGCTTATCATGGTAGCAGGAGAGTATGGCTTGGGCTCCTCATTTCTTGAAGCAGATATGAAGCAGAAAGCTTTGGCCAAAGTCAGGAGAGGACACGCCCTTCCAGGCCTACTCTTAATGACCCACCTTTGCTACCTTAGGCCACAGTCACAAGGATTCTCCAGTCTCCAAAAGTGCTGCCACCAGCTGGGAATCAAGTGCTCAAAGGCAAGACCACCTACAAAGCACAGCACCTCCAGAACTGTGAACTGCTGAGTAAATGCAGCGGTCTGTGGTCTTTGCCTGATGTTGGCAGCACCCCTGCAGTGTTGCGCGCTGTGCTTGAATGCTCCAGGACGGAGAAAGGAAAGGCAGCTGCAGCCAGGAGCTCTGTGAGGAAGCCGCTGTTGCTGGTGACAGTGCCCCGTGCTCTGTGACCCTCAGGATAGAATGTAAGCCACCTGGAGCAGCAGTTCCTCCGCATTCCACTTGCAGCCTCGGAACAGAGAGGTCACATGGACAGAGTGAACCGCCTCAGGAAGAGCCCGAGGCCATCCTCTCTCAGGGCTCGTTCTGTCCCTCTCTGGAACTGCAGTGCCCAGCGTGCAACTGCTCAGATGGCATTTCGATAGCACGCCTTCTACGGGAAGGCATAAATATTCCAGGCCCGCCAGGCCCTTAGCGGGCCGGCAGGTGACGATGAACCCCCTGACAGAAATACTGTGGCACATGTTCACGGTGCTCATGATGACCTCGCCGCTATTCAGCCATGGTGTTGATTATCTCTGTACGCACTCTGGAGCGTCTGGCAGCTGATGGCTACTGGGAGAGGGAGAGTCCATTTTCATCAGGGGATGCGACACTAATGCTCCAGAAGATTATCCTTCACCCACACTCATACTGGCAGCGTTAAGAGGACTCAGTTTACCTAATGAGCACATGAAATTGGGAACGAATGGTAGTGGTGGGAAGAGTCGAAGAATTGGCAGGGAAACGGATAGGAGGTGGGTTTGACCCACACGCGTTATATGCATTAGGAAATTCTCAAACAACACCAGAAAAATTATAAAATACCTCACACTTTGCAACAGAAAAAGTTATTCGAAGATAGTTTCCGGTGGATTGCCCCCTTTTTCTTTCTGCCTTCCTCCATTAAACCTACATTAGTTCAGAAAAGTACAGTTTCAGAAAAAGATTTTCAAAAATGCTTGTGTTTTATTTAGTCCCTTTAAGGCCTTGCATTCTTCGGGCAGCAGGTAGAACAGTAATGAAACTTGCTTTACCTCTTCCTTTGCATTCACTAATGTGGTGAACACAGAAGTATTTCTTTGAGAGAGTCTAACTCTCTAGTAATTGGGTTCTGGGAGCTTATGTTTTAGCCGGTTCCTCCTGGAGGTTAAAACTCCCACAAGCTGGCTGCTATTTATAGAATTATTAAATCTCTGTTCTATTCAGTCGCTGGATCTGTTAAAGCAAGAGCCGCATTGTTCTCCCCGCTCCACACTCTTCCCATTTTGTCCCAAACAGGGATTTTTCTTTTAGCGTGAGGCTCTGTCCTTTTGGCTGACAGTGGGCCGAGCAAAGGGTGTGACGCAAGAGAGGGCGGTACAGGTGCTGGGAGGGCCGTGGGGAGGCTCGGCCTCCGCGCACTTTCCCCGCAGCTGGCAGCGGGGCAGCGCTGCGTCCTGCGCCCTCCGCACCAGCTTAGCTTAAGGCGCATCCTTCACGGCACCCGGCCTCGTCTGCCTGTCTTTCTCGGGCTCTTGATGCTGCCCAGCTGAGAGGAGAAAATGGGCACGGGAGATTTTATCTGCATTTCCATGACTGGAGGGGCGCCCTGGGGGTTCAGACTGCAAGGAGGCAAGGACCAGAAGCAGCCCTTGCAAGTCGCAAAGGTAGGAAGACTCAGAGAGGCCTTCTGGGCTGTTGGGTGCCGGGAAGGAATGGACGAAAACAACCTGTTGATGGTCTTTCTGTGCTGTCGACGAATTTATCTAGGATGTGGCTTTTTTTTTTTTTTGAAGAATTTTGTGGAGAAATGTTCACCATATGCTGTGTAATTAGCTATCAGTTAACGGAAGGAACGCTGTACGTATCAGGTGAAGATAAAGGCTGGTTAACTGACGGCCAGCAAGCCTTAGGCTGCTTTGATGCGTTCTGTTCACTAAGGCTGGACTGCCAAGAGCAGGGCAGGGCCTCCTTGTAACCCCTGCGCATTCCATTTGGTGGGCTCTAATAAGCACTGGGCAGTGACACTCACTGATTGTGCACCAGGCCCCAAAAAGCCAGTTTGGAGCAATACTCTTTAAGGTATGAGGAACTGACATATCTGTTTAAGAGAGTAGCCTTTCAAGGATTTAAAGAAATGTGAAAGCCCAAGTTGATTGAATCATCAACTATGCTTATCTGGCTAAACGCTCAAGCTAGTCATAGATACTCTATTATGTTTTAATTTTTATTTTGCTAAAATATAATTACATTATTTCCCTCCACTCCTTTTCCTTCCTCCAACTCTTCCCATCCCCCCCCCCAAAATTTTCTGGCCTCTTCTTCTTTAATTGTTAAATATGTATGTATGTATGTATGTATGTATGTATGTATGTATGTATGGGCATAAACATATCAATACAGCCTACTGAGTATGTTCAATGTATTCACAGATACTTTACATATACAGTAATTATAATTAACTTTCTGGTGCACCTAATGGCTATTTAAAATGTTCTTTATTTTTGTCACATTAGATTTTGATCTTCTGTTTAGCACAATACCCATAATATCACAGAGAGCTCTAGTTCCTAATTGGCATTCAGCTAAAATGAAGTTTAAAAAACCGGGACATGAGAACTTTTAATCAAATGTTAACTTTGAACTGTGGAGTTCTGTGACAGTATATGAAGGCATAAAAGGTTACTTTCTTGTTGCATACTTAGGTTTCAAATGAGTCTAGATCTCTGTGAAGCAGAGGGGTCACTGCCTTTGCAGCTATTCTTTTCCTGGGTCGTTTCTACCTTTTACAAATGTTCCCTGTGAAGACAGAAGTTTCTTTGAAAATTTCTGCTTTCAGGCATCCATCAGAAAATCCTTTCTTTGTTGGTTGAATTCTGCCACCTAGTGAGAAGTGCAGAAAGAACAGAACTGGAAGATGAAAGTAGTTTATATCTGGAAAGTTCCTCAGAGGTCCGCAGTTCTTTTAGCTCCTTGGGATGAGGAAAGAGCCCAGAGGCGCTGAGTCCTCATCTTGAGGACTCTTCCCATCTGGAAGAGCTTCCCATTTGGAAGGGTTGGAAGGGTACTCCGTTCAAATTCTTTAGGAGTCCGGAGCCAACAGCAGATAAAATGTGAATGCTGGATTCAGCATATTACACGGCTCAGGAGACTAAGGCAGATTTGTTCAGGAGCAGTTGGTTGGCTGGCTCCAGTAGCTGAGATTTGGGTTCTAATTGCAGCTCTGACCTAACTTGCAGTTTGACCTGAGGCCCATCAGTCACTAGACCCGACTCAGTTGCATGGAAGGGGAGAGGTTGACTGGGAACGGGAAAGAGAAAGTCAAGGAAGAAATTGGACCTACACAACTTAATGCGTTCTGTCTTGCTCAAAAATCCACTAATCCTAACAGTATGTAGTTTAGAGTCCCTAGTCTAACATGTGGGAATAGAGGTGGCTGACAGCTATTATTCTGCACACGCTTTTCAATGGCCAAGCCTGGAAAACAGAGTGGATGGTAGGTTTCTTCTGAGATCCCATATACACTGACTTTAGTTTGTGGGTCGTTTTCTACCAGACTCTCAATTGCCAGGCTCTATGAGGGTCAAGAACACTGGTCCTACATTCCACCTAAATCATCTTGATGGCTTTTGAGAGACTGTTATGAAAGCACCTAGGTGTTCACTTTAATGATCTAATCTGTCAGGGGCTGGGGATGTAGGTCAATAGTGGAGCATGTAGGAGTCTCTGGGTTCACTCCCCAACACTCCCCCACACCTACTTGTCTAGCTTGTTTAGAGTCAATTTTAAAATACTATTATGAAAGCTTTGAATGTTTGCTTAATTTGTGCTTTTGGGGGGAGCACTCTACAGTCTGCTTTTTCCTCATATGTTAATAAGTTGTAAAAAATGAGTTAAATGAGGTGTATGTAAGCTTCAGGTACCTGTGACTTTCCTTCCTGAGATAGACATGATCTTTGTTTCAAATTTATTATATTTGATACTTGATTTTTTATTTTATTTTATCATACTTGTTTTAGAAAGTCCTTTGAGCCACTGAATGGACTCAGGGAGTAAAGCTCTAGTAAAGGCTTTTCACTGAATTCAAGGTGAAGTGACAGCCAGGCTGGCAAATCAAATAAGGAATATGCAAGGGAGGTAGGGGCTGGCATACCAGTTCAGTTACCCACATCCACACAGTGAGTTCTAGGCCAGCCTGGGCTATGTTAACATCCATGGGAGTTATTAACTTTAGAGTTAAAAATTATAAGCATTTCTAAAACATAGAAAACTTAATTACAGCGAGTACTTGTACCATGCCCTTTGGGTTATAATAAAATGTTTAGATGTCTAGATTGTCTATAATTCTGAGAGGCTGAAATAGTATAATAAAATTGAGTTCATCATCATCATCAATTTTTTTTTGAGATAGGATTTCTCTGTGTAGCCTTGACTGTCTTGGACTCACTTTGTAGACCAGGCTGGCCTTGAACTCACAGAGATCTGCCTGCCTCTGCCTCCCAGAGTGCCGGGATTACAGGCGTGCTCCACCAAAGCTTAGTTCAGTGTTATTAAGATTAGAAATTTAATTGCTTTTTAATCCTCAGGAAATACCTTTCTAGTACCAATTTAGTTACTCATAAGAAATGTACTTTTTTCTTTATTATCTTTTTAAATTTTTTCTTTATTATTGTTATTTATTACAATTTATTCACTTTGTATCGCGGCTGTAGTCTGCTCCCTCATCTCCTCCCGGTCCTACCCTCTCTCTTTCTCCCCTTCTTCCCCCACCCCATGTCCCTTTCCTAGTCCACTGATAGGGGAGGACCTACTTCCCTACTATCTGACCCTAGCCTAACAGGGAGAGATGCACTTTTAACTCTTGTCTGGTACACTGACCTATATACAAACTCTAAAATTTAGAGATTAAAATTAGTGAGAGTTGTCATTGACATTTTGAGCTCCTCAGCTGGAAAGCTTAAAGTCCGAGTCATCAGGAGTATTCCGCATGCCACTATGTAACAAACCTTTGCTACCCACGCACAGGACAATCCTCAGCAAAGCAGATTCTCCTC
>CM053744.1:73669129-73711919 GCA_028658305.1 Pachyuromys duprasi
AATGCCATGGTGCTTGCTTTTATTTTTCATCTGGGCCTTTCCACACCATTATTGGAATCCTTCCTCTCAGCCCACCTGTTTTTTGTTGTTGTTGTTGTTGTTGCTTTTTTCTCACACTAACCCATCATGGCATCCTCCTTTCTTCTCTCTTCTTGTCTGTCTGTCTTCTATGATTGTCCTGTCCTCTCCAAGTCTTAGCCACGCCTACCCCTTTCTGCCTGCCCAGGTATAGGCTGTTTAATCAACCAGTCAGGTAAGTCTTAGCAGGTTTATAAAACAAGGATAAGTGTAACCAGATCTTGAGGGCCAGTAACAAGCATCAGACCAACCTCCAGCAATACACATTGTGTATATGTACTATACACATATGTATATAATATATTACACAATGTGAACATATATCACACACATCATACAAACATATACAATGTGTTTTGGTGTTATAATATCTTACATTTAGTGTAAGTGAAGAGAAATGAACAAAAGAATAAAAAAGGTAAAATTAATGGTTCTTAAGACTAGTTTTTTATTACTCTATAGTGCTGAAGTGTTTTTTTTTATTTTTTAAGGTTTATTTTATGTGCACGAGTGTTTTGTCTGCATGTATGCACGTGTGTCACCTGCATTTCTGGTGCCCACAGAAGTTAGAAGAGGATATCACACGCACTGGAACTTCAGTTACAAATGGGTGCGAGCTACCACATGGATGCTGGGAACAAAACCCAGGTCCTCTTCAAGAGCAAGAGGTGCTCCTGACCACTGAGCCATCTCTCCATCCCTGCAGAAAAAAGTTTTTCTGTTAGTGAGAACAGTCTTTTTTTCCTATTAAAAGCGGTAATTTATAGAATTTATAATTTTTAAAATCTTAATATAGCCTTGTGGTTACAGTTTATTTATCTAATGATTTATCTGAGATTTTATTTACTTTGGTACTTGAGTTTAAATGCTATTAGAGCTGACAAAGATAATTTTAGATAATATATAGACACATGCTGAGGAAGTGAATCATTATCTGACAGCCACTTCCCTTCTATCAGCCAGCAGTGCAGGGACTTTCGTTATAAGTTGATTTCTGTCTTTGCAGGTGACAGACAGATAATTACATTTTTAAAAAATATATTTTAGTGTTCAATATTAGTGTGTTTTACATTTGGAAGGCAACAGACCACATTTGAAATTTTTTTCTAGTTTGGCATGGAGAAAGGGCATTTCAAAGGATAACATATTAATTTACTTTCAATAAAAATATCACTTATGGAAAAATTTTCAGCTATTTCTTTGCTAACGGCTGCTTCCAAACAATTCATTGTTAGAGGACACATTGCAGTTATTGTTCTGAAACATGTCAGGTGACCAGCGACTAAGAGTTATCTTAGCACCGGGCGCAGTTGTGCATGCTTGTAATCCTAGCCCTTGGGGAGGTAAAGGCAAGTGGATGTCTGTGAGTTCAATGCCAGCCTTGTCTACAAATTGAGTCTAGGGCAGCTAAGGCAGAGAAGCCCTGTCTTGGAAAACAAAACAAACAAAGAACAACAACAAAATTTAGCCTAGAAAAGACAGGCAGAGTTAGAATATTTTCTGTCGAGTAAAACCATGGTACCCTCAAGTCCTACACTTATATTAAGGGTTTGAAGAAAGAACATCATACTTTAGAGGGTTACAAATGACAATGTGATGCAAGAGTCTCTGTCTGTATCAGTGTGTGTTGTTGCAACATGGTTGTTTCAAAGACTTCCAATCCAGTATGGTGATGCTTACCTGTAATCCCAATAGATTGCTGAGACTGGAGTGCCATGAGGTTGAGGTTAGCCTGGACTACAAAGGAAGACCCTTTTTTTAAGCAAGCAAATACAATTTCAGTGTAGTTTAAATGTAAGTTTCTATAAAATGTATCGTATTGATGACCTTCTGTTGAAATTTTACACTTCCGTCTCTTATCTGTTGTACTGTATTGTACCGTGGAGTTGCCAGCAAATATGGGTCTGATACAAGGCACCTGAGAACTTTACCCTAGAATCTTTCTTTGCTGTTAATTCCTCTTAAAGAAGATGCTTGCTCTATTGATGATTTGGTTTGCACAGTTTTTCTACAAAATGATGAATTTTCTTAAAGAATTCATTTAAGTTTTAGAATTTCCCTCCAGTCCCTTTTCTTGTCCAATTCCCACCAAAGGCAGAGCTCCATTTACTTCAGTTCTTTTTCTTTTTCTTTTGCTGAGTCGGAATACTGCTCTAGCCTTTGCTGACATGGGATTCACTATATAGCCCAGGCTACCCTCAAACTTAGAGCAATCCTATTGCCTTGGCTTCCCACCTGGTTTCTATTTCATTATTAAATAGGATCTAAAACTACCACAGGCTGGGATATTCTAGAAGCATATGTACCATCATCCAGTCACACACCAAATATTCTTTAATATGCAGTTCATTCTGTTTATACTTACATCAGTTCCCCGGGGTTTTTCATCAGTATTTGCTGGGAAATGTTGGCTTGTTGTTACCCTACATTACTTTAGCTATTTTAAATTGCATCTGCACAGAGCTTTCTAAACTTTATCACTAGTTTTAAAACTCTATAAAGTTCTCACTTCAGTGCTGCTTGACTTCAACCATTGTTGAAACATTGCATCTAGAAGTTTTTACTTTCTGGTCCAAGTGAACTTCCTCTGCAGCAACAGTGTATATAAATCTGATTCCGTGTGGGCTTCTGGGTAGTATCACCAATCTTCTCACTTGTCCTAAGTGGTTAAAGAGTCTTCTCAGTCTCATGGTGATGAGCAGGAGCAGGGATGGGTTGGAATCAGCTCTTGTTCTGTTATGGTGGAAATAGGATATCTTTTTGTTTGTTTGTTTTGGTTTGGTTTTTTGAGACAAGGTTTCTCTGTGTAGTCTTGGCTGCGCTGGACTCACTTTGTAGACCAGGCTGGCCTTGAATTCAATGCCCCTGCCTCCCCGAGTGCTAGGACTACAGGTGTGTGTCACTGCCCTGGCAGAAATAAGTTATCTTTAACTAAAGCTTTATTATTATTACTATTTCAGAAATGTTTTAGCAAGGATCATTTTATGATTGTTGATTATATCAAATTAGATAAGTAAATAAAAATGTGCTTAAATCAAATATAGAGAGCACAATGAAGGCTCTTCTCCTTCCAACTTGTCAGGAAGTCTCGCTTTAGGGGAGATGATGTTGTAATCAGCGTTCTATTGCTATGAAGAGTTGCTGTGGCAACTCTAACAAAGGAAAACATTTAATTGTTGTTGGCTTACATTCAGAGGTTTGGTCCATTATCATTACGGAAACATACACAGGGTACTGGACAGGTATCTGAGATCTGGATCTGGATCCACGGGGGGGGGGGCAGGAAGAGAGACACTGGGCCTGTCTTGAGCATTTGAAACCCCAAAGCCACTCCCAGTGACACACCTCCTCCAACAAGGCCTATTCCTTTTGAATAGTCACTTTTTAATAGTGCCACTCCCTGTGAACCTGGGGGGTAAGGTGTGCATTTTCATTCAGACCAACACAGGTTATTTCAGAGACTATCTGAGTTACTTCAGAGTCTGTCCCACAAACCATCCTTGAACAGGGCATCTCTCTGAGACCATGTATTGAAGTATAGATAACTCTCGGTTCAAGCCCATGTCTGTGTCATTTTGTAAATAAAACTATGTGCATGTAAGAGTCCAGTTGGTTTTTGGTAGCCATTCAGGGAAAGAGCCATCAGACAAAAGCTAAGTGCAAGATCCTGGGGCAAAAGCATGAGGGAGTGGTCAAGGAGTGGCGTGGCCAGCACACATTTCCATCAGAAACAACTGTAAGAAATTTGATGATTTAAAAATTAGTGATTAAAAAAATAGATGAGGCAGACTATAATAATATCAGTGAAAACAACAACAATAAAGGTCTCACCTGAAAACTCTGGCCATGTAATTATTTTCCCATCATTAAAGTATTACTATACTAATGCAAGGTTGAACAAATTTAGATGGTGGTTTTAGTATTTCCTCTTCATCCCTCTGGTCTTTTCCTACTGAACAGTGTCTAGGTTGCTCTCTTCAAATCACAGCTTCTTGTGTGTGGAAGTTTCCTTGAATATGCTGTTAGCCTTTCCTCCTCCTTGGCAGTTGAGTCTGCCCAAGAAACATGAGGGCTGAAGAGCACTGAGGAGAATTTCAGGCACAGACCTAGTTCCCTTTGTCCAACATCAGACCTAGAACAAAGAAGAATTTTATTCTCTAGTGAGTCAATTCTAGTGCTCCTTCGAAATGGCGATGAACTTAATTGTTTATTGGAGAGCCAATCCACTAAGGGGACAAAAGCATTTCAGTGCTGTGTCCTACTTGGGCTGATTAGCTTTAAAAACATTTTTTTCTGATCCTCTATTTCCTTATCGGTAGAGCAGGACTTTGTATGATGAGTTTGCTGGGTTTTTGTAGGTGAAAAAAAATCGGATTGTTGCACAGTTATATGGGTGAACAATCCAAAGTCTTAATAACCGGTTCTTCATATGTCTCACAAGACTGTGTGAGGGCCATGTTCTCAAATGCTTGCCAGGCACATGTAAGCCACACAGTGAAGGGGTTTGTCATTATCGTCATTATTATTTTTGAGATGGATCCTCATGAATTTCAGGCTGACCTCAAACTTACAACGTATAGTCAATGATGATTCTGAGACTCTGATCCTCCTGCCTCTACCTCCCAGGTGCCAGGATTACAACAGTGTGTCTCCAAGTTTGCCTTACTATTACTATTTCTCTCGTTAAAGATGAAAGGGATTGCCTTATGGGTAAGTTTTACTTTTAACAGATATGCAGACAAAAATTAAGAGCAAAAGATAATCCACAGAGAATAGTTGGGGGTAGTTATTACATATGATGTAGATCTTCTTCTTTTGTGTGTGTGTTCGAGCGCATATATGGACATAGTATTCTAGTGTATATAGGTATGTGGGGGGGTTGTGTGTACACCTGTGTGTATATGTGTCTGCAGGCCAGAGAACAACCTTAGGAGTCATTCACCTTGTTTTTTTTGAGACAGGGTCTCTCAGTCGAATCTGCGGCTCACTGATTAGGCTCATCCCGTGGATTACAAATGTGTACCCCAGTGCCTGGCTTTTTATGTGGTTTCCAGGGATTGAACTCAGGTCCTCACATTTGAATGACAAGCTCGTTACCAACTGAGCCACACAACCTCAGTCTCAGTTTTTCACTTTTGATAAACACATTTCATAATGTTTGCAGTATTGATTACTAATTAGGATTCCATTGCCATGCTGTGTGTGTGTGTGTGTGTGTGTGTGTGTACCACAGCATATGTGTGGAGGTCAGGAGACACCCTCCTGTTTTGTCTCTTGTTCTGCACTGTGTATGCCAGGCTAGTTAGACCTTGGGTTTCTGGGAATTCTCCCCTCTCTGCCTCCCATCTCCCATATTTCTCTGTTGAACTTTTTTGCGTACTAGGGATCCACACTGTAACAATTGCTTTATCCACAGAGCCATGTCACCAGCCTCCAAAATTATACAGTCTAGCCCTGGCTTGATTGGAACTCACTGTGTAGACTAGGCTTGCCTTGAGCTCACAGAGAGTCCCCCTGTCTCAGCTTCTCTAGGACTGAGCTTAAAGGTGCATGCTTCCACACGTGGCTAAAGTTGTAATTTTAAAGGCAAAATGAGGTGAAATGATTGGCCCATTTAAAAATGGTGTGAATTTTAAGAGCGACACCACAACAAAATTGATGTATTATGTATTCATGCATCCATAAATGACTGCACATAACTATTAAGTTACACTTAGAGTGAGTAGACTTTATCTGTGTGGCATCATTTCCTCACTTGTGGGGTGGGTATTAGTGACAGTTGCATTCCCAGGTACTGTTTACAGGGTTAGAAATTATACATGACAACTACTTGGAGAAACAGTCAAGATTTTTAAAAGCTGTTAATAATCACCTTCATGATTATCCCAATTAAAAAAAAAACAACTTGTGATGTCAAGAGTCCATTGGGAAGGCTGCTACACTGCTTGCTCCCTTCCTTGGAGATGACAATGGTTCCCAAATGTTGCTTCTTTCTTATAGAATACTCCACGTCTTAGTGAGGGTTTTATTGCTGTGATGAGACACCATGACCACAGCAACTCTTATAAAAGAAAATATTTACTTGAGGCCAGTTTACAGTTCAGAGGTTAAGTCCGGTATCACCATAGTGGGAAGCATGGTGGTTTGCAGGCAGACATAGTGCTGGAGAAGGAGCTCAGAGTTCTCCATCTTGATCTGCAGGCAGCAGGAAAAAAAAATTGACTTGAGCTTCTGAGATCACAGAGCCTGCTCCCACAGTCACGCACTTCCTCCAATAAGACAAAGCTACAGCAACAAGGCTACCCCTCCTAATAGTGCTGCTCCCTATGGACCAAGCATTCAAACACATGAGTCTATAAGACCCATCCCTATTCAAACCACAACACCCTATCACCCTTTAGTTGGAGTGAGCACATGGAAGTCATCATGGAGAGATTAAATAATTTAACGTGCTTAGGAACCCTAAAAGAAAATAAATAAATTGTCCTTGGTAACTGTGGGACAGAGCTCTCTGAAGGCAGAAGAAGGCTGTGCCCCGCCCTTGGCAGAGGCTGCTGAACACCCTTCTTCCCCCTCCTTCTGCGTGTCTCTGACATTAGATTCTATTACTATATAAGGTTGCTTTTCCTAAGTGATGATAATATAATATATTACAGTCTTTGGTGGTTTTAGCTTTTCAAAGAATGGCCATTTATTTTCATCAGTCAAGATCCAACTGAAGTGAACCCCAAACCTGTGAGAGATGAACACCATAGAAGTCACTCTTACTAATTTTTTTGTTTCATGAAAACCTAATCTTTCTCTACCAGACGGTGCTCGGTGCGACTCCTGTAGACGGGAAACTCGATGGCGCACTTATGGCCACTACGGAAGTGGAAACATTGTGATGGGATTCCAGGTCTAATCTGTAGGCTGCCTGTCCACCAGGCGCCTCCGAGCAGTGTTACCCCAGGCGGAATGGAGCAGAGCCTGGCAGAGTGGCGGTCCAGGAAAGAGTCCTCCTTCGCCAGCTCGTTACTCTTGCTCCCCTCCCCTTGACAAATGACCCCAAAGCTTCATGTTGCCCAGGTCACCATGGTCCTGTCCGCCACAGACATGAGGGCAGATGCAGGAATTCATTTGAGGCATCCAGTCGTGACAGTCAGAACTGAGATTATCATCTGTGTTATCCCCTGCTGCTCTGATACCCTGCTTCCCTTTACAATGTGAAGGGAGATTTTTTTTGTTGTCTCTGCTGTCCTTTCACTCTTCTCACTCTTTACTGAGTCCTTTGTATGCTTTTCTTCTGTGACAAAAAAAAAAAACACATCAAATTTATGTTGCCAAACTGCAAAGTAAATAGAGAGATAGCATAGGTATATCTGTCTGTCTCCCCCTTCTCTCTCTCTCTCTCTCTCTCTCTGTATATGCACGTGTGAAAAGAGAGAAAGGGAGAGAAAGAGGGAGAGAATCTGGCATGGTCTGCAAAAGTTGCTTTTAGCCGATTGTCATGAAATGGCAACCGCATAGACCTTTCAATTGGAGAATGATATGAGTTAGTATGGGAAGCTGTAGGCACCGGGTGACTTTTCAGGAGTGTATGGAAACTCGCTTTAAGGTTTGTGAGGCTCTTCCCCTGGCCCTGGCCTCCCTTCCCATTATCCATACAACTTTCTTCTGGCTGGCAGCTCTCTTCTTTCCACGGAGAGCCTTCTTATTTTCCTCCTGAAAGTGTTCTTGTCTTTGTGTCCTTTTCCAGAATGATATTTATCTGCCCTATGCACACAGTAGGTATAAAATCAGACTTTTGTTATTTTTTTGACTGACTAGCATGTTTAATTTGGTGAGACATAAAATTGTACTTAATTTCAAAACAAGGACCAACTTTGAGGGGTGCATTATCAACATCCCCTGAACCTTAAAGATGAGAATGAGTTGAAGTTTGCGTTCTGCACTCAAGTCAATAGGGAGCTAAGGAAGACACTATGGGACTGGAGCCAGAGATGGAGGACAGGTAGAGGAAGGACACAAGGACAGTAGGGACACCCTAACTGGCAAAATGGAATTTTCATTTGAGCTCCAAATATCATGGGGCTTCAGGCCTTGGCACACTCCTAAAAGTCCACACAGAAATGTTACTAGGGATTTTCATTAGTGTTTCTCATTCAAAGGTATGCATTTTCCACAAGTATGTTGTCAGCCTTTTCTTTAAAAGTAGGAACCATTTCATAGCTCTTGGCATCATGAATAATTGATCTGAGCCACATCTATACATGACTAGAAACACATTGCTGAAATGTAGAATAAAGGAACTAAGGGATAAGTTATTTACATTCATTTATTTGTGCGTGTGTGTGCCATGGTGGAGAGTATGAAGGTCAAAAGATAATTTGTAGGACTCAAGTTTCTCCTTCCATCAGGTGGTTTCTGGGGCTTGAACTCCGGTGGTTAGACCTGGGGATAAGTGTCTTTACCTGTTGAGCCATCTTGCTGGCCAGGAATAGTGTTACTGAAGTTTAATTTTACAGTGTGTTATGAGAAAATTATTCAAAGGATAATTAAAGGAATTACTAATGTGATATATATATTCACATTTTTAATGCCCCATGGAAAGCACACAGCCACATATGTATGTATAAATAAATAAATATAATTAAACAGTTTAATTTTAAGAACTTGCTGCAGTAGAAGTGACCTGCCCAAGTCTGTGAAACACTCTAATGTGTAGGAAAGAGAGGAACTTATTTGATCCTGCTCACCTATATTTCAGCCCTTTAACTTGACTTGAAAGGAATTCAGAAGAGCCACCTTTGTGTGTCAAAAGAGAAAGCAGAGCCACTGGGAGCCGTTAGCTTCTGCGTCTCAGATGTGGTCCTTTAAATCAAACTGTGTCTCTCCCCTACAAAGGGATTTTTTTTTAATGTTTAAAATAACTAGACTTGAAAATGTTTTTCAATTTTGGATTGCAATAAAACAACATTGTCATTGTAAAAATAATTCAAACTGTACAGAAGAGGCCAAAAATGAAATGAAAATCATACCAGGCAGAGATGCCTCCGTGGTAACCTTTTGGCAACAGCACAGCAGGATGCACTCACGTGCACTGTTTGATTGCCGGTATGGAAGAGGGTCCTAGACAGGCCTAGCAACTCAAAGGCCAACTCCCTAGGACCACCCATGTTGAAGGAGGGTGCAAGGCTCATGAGTATCATCCTCATGACAGAAAGAAGGAATAGCCATGAGCATAAATTCAGCCTGAAGGCACTTAATGTAGCAGAGACAGGCACAGAGAGACAGACAGACAGAGAACTCCTTTCAGGGATGTATTACCTGGGGGATAGGCATTGACACAGGTGTGGACGTCTGCCCTATTGCCATGTCCTTAGTTGAGTGGTGAGGGAACTGTGGTTTTACTATATATATATACACACACATATATGTTACAATTTATTCACTTTGTATCCCCTCTCTCCTTCTCCCCTGCCATCTGCTTCCCCTAGTCCACTCCTCCCCTACTATCTGACCCTAGTCTATCAAGTCTCATCAGGACTGCCTTGATCCTCTTCCTCTGTGGGCTGGCAAGGTTGCCCCACCAGGGGGCAGTGACCAAAGAGCAGGCAACAGAGTTCATGGCAGAGAGTCTTATGGAAGAAGAGGGGAATAGAAGGACCTGTAGGGGACAGGAGTTTCACGAGGAGAGCAACAAAGCCAAAAATTCTGAGCCCAGGGGTGCCTGCAGAAACTGATGCATCAACCAAGGACCATGCATGGAGAGGACCTAGACCCCTGCTCAGATGAAGCCCATAGGCAGTTCAGTCTCCATGTGGGTTCCTGAGTAAGGGGAGTGGGGACAGTCTCTGAAAACTGTGGTTTTCAAAGCATGTCTTAAGATTTAGACCCATAGGAGTTGTTATGTTTGGGGATGTGGGGAAGGGGTATCTGAAGATGCCTGTTCCCAGATCTTGCTTAAGGACAGCCTGAAGACCAATGGGGGTGGGGTGGGCAATGGAGGTTGCAAGACTTGGTTTTGTGGTGCTTAGATTGTCGGCATCACCGGAGTCAGCACTGTGTAGCGAAACTTTCTGGATGTTTCTTCTCATACATAGATCAACATGATAATAGCAGAGGCAGGGTGGATTTTGGGTCATGCCTGTTGTTATCCAGCCTTAGGAAAGCTGGCAGACATTAGGTGGATCTGTTTCTCAGCATGGCAGAGGAGCACTGCATTGGTGCCCTGAGGGCACTAGTCTGTCATCCGTGGGATCCCTAGAACATGGGCAGCATTGTTACCTCTGACTCTAGAAGTTGGAGTCCATGTACCAAAGTGCGCCTGAAACTGTTCTCATTATCACTAAAGACACGATCTTACTCTGTAAGCCAGCGTGGCCACACACTTGCAATCCCACTGTCTCTGCCTCCCATGTGCTGATTACAAGCCATCACGCCCTGCTACAAACTAAAATAATGCCAAAAGGGACATCATGGCAATTACACAGTGGCACTCGCTGTGTGTTCTTGATTCCTTCCATTTTTTAAAGAGAGATAGGTGTGAACATAATTTCTTTTTTTCCCCCTCATATTTAGTTTTTCATTTACAGAATTTGTTCTACCATAACCCACATAATCGCCCTCCAGTGTGGGAAGTCCCCCTGCCTGCACTGAGGTGCTGTAACTCACCCCAGACACTGCGCAGAAGCACATGCTGCTGTTTTCCCTCCTCGCTGCATCTTGGACATTGCCCAAGTGCGGTGTGGCTCGCTACCTCCTCTCCACTGCACCCTGGAACTGCGGTCTGGGTCATTTCTTTCTAATCAAGTCCTCTTGAGAAGATGCTCTCAGGAAGAACTGGGTCTGGAGTGCATGGTGAGCCCCCTCAGCTTTGCTTTTCTGTCTCTCCCTGAATTTGCTCTTTACCTCTAGTTATGTGCCTTTTTACATCTCCAAAAGAGAAGTGTTGTATTGGACAGTTCCATTTGTTCTGCTTTACAGTTTTCTATTCTTCATGATCACAAATGCCCAGAAAGTCCTTCTTTCATTGTGCATATGCATTTATGGGAAATATAATCCAGTTATATACAAGTATTGATGTTTTTCTGTCAGTTGATGCAAAGAGCGAGAAAAATTGGAATGCTGTTTTTCAAACCAACAGGAAGTAACTTTCGAGGACTGGCAGTTGAAGGTGATTTTAGGCAACTACTATAGATAGGCATTTGACGAGGAAATGAAATTTTAGCATGTGGGTGGATAAGTGTGTGCACTTATATAAACATATACGTAACCCAATTCAGTAGTTCATTTTTAGCCAGGTTAAAGGAACATAGGACCCGAATTGTCATTTTTTTGTCTTCTCTAATAATTTTTTCTGCTGTCCTCTAAAGCTTAGTCTAAGCTTACCTGTGTTCATGAATCCTTCTCTCAGTAAATAAGTGGTATGTAAGTTATGAGACCAGTATAGGTGTCCAACAACAGAGGAATTGAGGTAGTATGGAAAATGGCCTCCATAGACTCATAGGGAGTGGCATTTGTGGAGGCGTGGCTTTGTTGGAGGAAGTACGTTACTAATAGATGGGCTTTGAGGTTTCATATACTCAAGCCAGGCCTAGTGGCCCACTCGCTCTTCCTGCTACTGTTAGATCCAGGTATAGAACCCTCAGCCACTTGTTCAGCACCGTTTCTGCTCGCATACTGCCATGTTTTCTGCCATGATAATAATGGACGAAATCTCTGAACCGTACGCCAGACCCCAATTAAATGTTTTCCTTTATAAGATTTGCTGTGGTCATGGTGTCTGTTCACAGCAATAAAACCTTAACTAAGACAGGAATGGCAAAGGGAATTGTGTACACACACAATGGAAACATTTTTAACATAAAGAAGAATGAAGGAAGCCATGTTGTTTACAAGAAATGGATGCACAGTCACATCAATGAAGTAGGCCTTTCTCAGGAAGACAAATATGTTTTCTCTCATATATGGTTCCTAGACCTTATATGGTCACATACAATCATGTATGCACATATTATGTGAAAGTAGAAGTGAAATTGTCTAGGGGACTAACAGGAGTGAGAGAAGAGTTAAGAGAATGTATAGCTGGGGGGAATGAAGTATGGCAGGGACTATGCCTAGCATAAAATATGTATCTGCAAGAAAATTTAAAAGGTAAACAAGTGCTTTATTTTCTTACATTGTTTTTGGTTGTGAGCCACTTTAATGGCTGAGCCATCTCTCCAGCCCAGTGCTTTATTTTCTAAAGTCGTCCATTCCCTACTTGTCAAGGTTCATGCATCTGCTGCTAGATGGTTTAGTGTTAATTGACTTGATATTTTTGTTTTGTTTTGTTTCACGTCAGGGTTTTTCTGTGAAGCCTTGGCTTTCCTGGACTTGCTTTATATACCAGGCTAGCCTCAAACTCATAGAGATCCGCCTGCTTCTACCTCCCTGAGTGCTGGGATTAAAGGTGTGTGCTGCTGTGGGGCTTTGACTTGATTTTTTTTTAAATAAGTTTTCTCTCAAAGAAAATGGCCAGATCCCTAATGTTAAGGAGTATGCTTTACCTCTCTTTTATTTGATACCTTCATGCACATAAAATACCCTCAGTGAATATCAAGAGGTCTATCCTAGGCTTTCCTAGTTATCTCCTACCTTTAAATCTTTCCTGCTTGGTGCCAGTTTGACTGAAGTATGGATGAAGAGAAAATAGCAAAAACCAAACAAACAAAAAAACTAAATAAATTTTAAAAACACCCCCCAAATCAAAACCTAATGAATATGTGATGAGATTTTGAAGCAAGTTAACACTATCTGTGGATTCAAATCATTTCATTCCCTCTTTGAACCTGTTACCATGGAATTTTGGAGGTGACCTGCACTAGAACTCACTAATGTCTTAGTTTTATCTTTCAGTATGGACCAATCAAAAGCACTTCTCTGCTCCTATGAACTCCAGATGCATGTCTGAGTTTAATTCAACCTTTGTTTCTCTTCCCTGTTTTCCTCTCTGTGGGATCCAGTGCAAACATCAGTTTCCATTCATTCTCTTTTATTAGTTTTATTAATTAATTTTATGCTTAAAATTTTATAGCATCTTCTTATGATAACATAAAAAATCTCAATACTCCCTGCACAGTTTGTTTTGATGTATTTGTGTTCAGAACAAAAACAACTGTACATGAAGGTCTTATCATCTTGTCATGGTAACATTAGTGTTTAGGGGCTTTTGAGATCATTAATTGTAGGAGCCCAGATGTAGTGTGAAATAAACATCGTTTGGTTTGAAAATCTTGTTTTACTCAGGGGCCCTTTTCTTCTCTAATGGATCTAGCTATATCACAGTGAGCACACTGACTTAATAGAAAACATGAATTAACAGGTTAAGTCATCAGACAGGATTGAGCCTAGGTGCAAAATAAGACTGGTTGATAAATGGCAATAATTGAAAAATATGGAAAGCATTTAAAATGGGAATCTGAAGGCCAAGTGTAGGGATGCACACCTGTCCTTCCCAGCACTTGGAAGGTAGGGGAGAGGAGGATGGAGGGTTTAGGTTTAGCTTCAGCTATGTAAGTTTAAACTTGAGTTTGTCCAAGCAGCTTACAAAAAGTCAATGTCTCTCTGTGAAGGAGTTTTCTTTGTACATGTGGAACTCATCACTGTCATGGATAGGTTCGGAGTACTGGCTGTTAGGAGTATCTCAGAAGTCCTGAAGAACCTAGGTTTAAAAGTCATTGCTTCTTTCTTTCAAGGGCACTGTCTTACTCATTAAGAACTCCCTCCTGGACAGGAGCTCCACAAGGAGAGCAACAGAACCAAAATATCTAGGCCCAGGTGTCTTTTCTGAGACTGATAACCAACCAAGGACCATGCATGGAGATAACCTAGAACCTCTGCACAGACGTAGCCCATGGCAGCTCAGTCTCCAAGTTGGTTCCCTAGTAAGGGGAACAGGGGCTGTCTCTGACATGAACTCAGTGGCTGGCTCTTTGATCACCTCCCCCTCATGGGGGAACAGCCTTACCAGCCTGCAGAGGAAGACAGTGTAGCCATTCCTGATGAGACTTGATAGGCTAGGGTCAGATCAAAGGGGAGGAGGACTTCCCCTATCAGTGGACTGGGGGAGGCCATGGGAGAGGAGAGAGGGAGGATGGAATTGGGAGGGGACGAGAGAGAGGGCTACAGCTGGGATACAAAGTAAAAATTGTAATAAATTAAAAAAATAAAAATGGAAAACAAACAAAGAAGGAAACAAGATTCTCTTTGGAGATGACGAAGTGGAGATGGGTGTGCTTCTTTGTAAATATGCCGTAGTTAGCTTTGCCAACTGCTGTAACCCAGGGATAAGAAGAAGTGTTGCAATATCTTTACAGCTTCCGTAAAACTTTTAAATTATTATAAAAAAAAAGAACTCCCTCCCCAGAGTTACTAGAAGATTTTAAGCCGAGATGTGGCATTGCCGATTGTGAGCTAAAGACATCGGATGACAACGTGAGGGTAGATTAAGGAGCGGAACTGGGAGGAAGACATTTAAACACTCCGTGTGGCAAACCTAAAGACCCTAGGTTAGTCCAACAGGGCCAAGGTGGTGCTCCACTCTCTTACTAAAAGGAAGAGGCACACATGACCAAGAAGGACATCGGAGGTAGGCAGCAGGGTGAGGAGCGGAAAGGACAGTAGTTTGGGGAATCTTTCCTGGGTGACAAAGGAGTGGGCACTGCAGTTACTGAACATAAGAGGAACAGTTATGAGGAATGGAAAATAAATGTAACTTTAAATAAAATTAAATCTGAGTTACCTGTGGGGCATAGTGGAGGAGCTATTTAGTCGCCAGTTAAGATGGTCTGCCCCGGCTTAACAGAATGCTTAGTGGCAGAGAGGACAGCTGAAGTACACAAAGGTGAAGCATAGACAGATTTGGGGAACTTGGTATCTGGAAGTGTTCTTTACATGATTAAATTTGTATTAATTTCTACAAAGAACAGAAAAGTGAAGGAATAGTTTCAGCATCTGAAAGTTTTCTTAAAGGCATTCGAGTGATAGATTTGAAATTTTTAACTTGTTTAAATTATTATTAGTAGTAGCAGTAAGTATCATTGTTACTATTTTACTTGAGACAACAGAGTACAGAATTAAATACTTGTGATCCTCGGTTCAGTGTATGCTTCTTCTTATTTTAATACTGTTCCAAACACAGCAAACTCAGCGCCCTAAGGAGACCTCAGAAAGCGCCCCGTGTCTGCCCTTATGACTGCCCCGCCCTGCTTTCTCACTTGAGCTGATACGACAGTGGATTTTGCTTGCCATTGCTTGCGTTTCTTCTTACGTAGTTTTGTTGGAGATTTATGCAATACAAAGAAGATGTACTATTTTAGTTGTTTTGGCTTTATTAAAAGGGTTTCATGCTGTCTGTAGTCTCTGGAGACCTTGTCTTTTTTTTTTTTTTTCCTTAAGACATAATGCTGGAGTGTGTCCAATGGCTGTAACTCCAGCTCATTTGCATTATCTGTATACAGCTCAAATCGACGTATAACATCCCATGTACAGTCAGCTCACCCTCCTCTTGCTGAGCATTTGGATTTCTCCAGGTGTTTGATCTTGTAAACAGTGTTGTTAGAACACATTTGCTGCTGTAAACGGGCAAGGGCTTAATTTAGTTGTATGCTTAGAATGGAAAGGCTGGCTCATGTGTTTAAAGTCTAGGTCTAGAGATAAAAGTTGATGTAGGATTTTGATATTTCTGTCAGTCATGTAGATTGGACTCATGTCTCCTGACAGTGGATATTGCCATGAATTTATTTATATCCTTCTGTTAAGTGCCCAGCTGTCCTCATTGTGATCTTGATCAATCTTTCTTTCTTTTCTTTCTTTTTTCTTTGTTTCTTTCTTCTTCCTTTCTTTTTTTTTCAAGACAGGGTTTCTCTGTGTAGCCTTGGCTCTCTTGGTCTCGCTTTGTAAATCAGGCTAGCCTAGAACTCACAGAGATCCGCCTGCCTCTGCTTCCCAGAGTGCTGGGATTACAGGCATGCACCACTGTGCCTGGGTTTTGGTTTGTATTTCTGTGGCCACTGGGTAAGTCCTGCATATTTTTATTGGCTCTCTGTGATTCTTTGTGTTGGTTCTTCAGGTTTCTAATGTTCTTATTTGTGTTCTTGTAGACTAGTACAAGTGCTTTATATAGTCGTCATATGGAATCATGTTTGATTACTCATACTGTTATTCTTCATATTAAACTATGTGTCGAATGACCTTTCTATATCTTCATGTTGTTTAAAGTTTCCTTTGGTTAAAAACAATTTTAGTACAGTCACATTTGCCACATTTTGGACCTTTAAGTCTGTATTTGGGAGCCATGTCAGAGAAAGCTTTTATCTATGTGAATGCCCAAGAAACGTTTATTATAACATCTTTGCGTTTTAATGTTATTAACTGAAGACTTTTTCAGCGTTTTTCCATATACGTTTTTATAATAACTGTTTAGCTCTGTGACATAGGGCTGTTTCCAACCCTACAGCATTTGATTGAAACACAACAACCATAGTAACCAAATACCCTTCAGATTCAGAGACTTTAACACTGTAATTTAATTTCCCGGTGAAATCATGGTATTAAAGGTTCTTTACCTTAATAAAAGATAATTCATTGTTTGAATTTATGCATTTCAGTGGTTGCTTGGCTTCTTGGATAAGAGGAATAGGAACGGTTATGTCAAAACCGAATCAACTTTCATATTAACTGGATGCGCATGTGTGTTCTGTGTGCCCTTCTATATACAGTGTCCAGACAACAATGACACTCAAACTGCCCAGATGATTTTGCGGTGCTGGGGACATGTCCTTGTCGTGTTTTCTTAAGGCATATCTCATTGTGTCAGGGGTCATGTCTATAGTCTATCCTGAGAAACACTTTACCTGTACAAACATTTTTGCTCTAATGTAGGGAGAATAAAACAGTTATAAAATATGTGAAGGACAGAAGTTCAGAGAATTAAAAGTGTTAGTTTTCCACATTTGAGGAGTATTTTTTGCATACATGCATGCATGCACAGCATCAGGGCCTCACACAAGCACTCTGTCATTAAGCTGCATCCTCCACTCACTTTATGCTTTGTATGTTGAGACAGCTTTTCATTAAATTGTTTAAACTGACCTTTGAACTCATTCTGCAGGTCAGGAAGGCCTTGCATTTACTGTTCTCATACCTTAATCTCTAGAGTGGCTGGGATTACAGGTCTACAGACAGGCTTGGCTCATTCAATTGCTTATATAAATCCTTTGCAACATAAATCCCATGCTGTGCAAATTCCTTGGTAGTGAATGTTCTGTTTTTAGCTTTTTGGAAAGAAATGTCTTTAACAAAATAGCAGACCTATAATTTCAAACTGTGCTTCGATGTCTTAATATTTGCAAAACCCTTGTGCATTTTAGCCTAACATTTCACATGAGCCTGGGTGTGTGCATTTGCACAGTCTGCTTATATATGATAGTTTATGATATAGAGAAACTTTAAACAGACCTGCAGATGTGTTCCGAAGAGCAGCTCATTTAGTAGGTAATGCATTATCCAGAGTTTTTTTTTTGTCTTTCTTTCTTTGGTTGTTGAGACTAAGCTGAACTCGAAAGGAAAATAGGCTTATCACTAGGAACAGGCTTGATTCCCTTAAAAGGCAATTGTTTCTTTTTCCTCTGCTTCTCTGGAGAATTGGCTACAAACTGGGAATAGCTATCCCCTGACTCATGTGTGGAGTGGTGCTGCATCTATAGAGTTTCAGATAGAATGATAAAGAAATGGATCACAATTAGGCCATGGGGAACAGGAGTAATCTTTAAAAGAAAACTTCATGGAGTGCAGTTTCTTAGCTTTATTTTGTAGATTAAAATAAGTTGCCCCTTTAAGCAAAGAGTTAATGTAGGCATTGGGATAAAGTTTATATTTACTCAGTATATCTAATTTTTATACTTTCTGACAGTTATGCCGGGTAGGGTATGTTAGAGTGTGGTGGCTTAATTCTTACCCAAGTATTTCAGAGATGTGCAGCTGCAAGTCTGTCTTATCTACATATAAACTATTCGGGTACAGAGGCTCATTTGGTGCGGTGCTTGCCAGGCACACCTGAAGACTTATGTTTGGATTCCCTGCACCTATATGAAATGCCCCATGTGTCAGTATGCCCATGTGATCCCACAGGGGAGGTGGAGACCAGAGGATCCTTGCAGCTCCCTGGCCAGACCCAACTGGTTTAGCAGAAGCGTCTGTTTCAAGAAATCAGGCAGAGAGAGGTCGAGGAAGATACCTGGTGTTGACCTCTAGCACCCAAATACACATGTATGTTCCCACAATACATACACACTCATGAGCATTCACACACAGAGATGCATTTTTTTTTATACCAACAAGACTTCCCAGGCTAGCGTTCAGACTATCATAAAAGTAAATACAGGTTTAAAACTTCTACAGCGGCAGAGTGACAGCTAACAGAAATTCCCTCCTCCAGCTTCAGCATGTTGGTCCCAGCAAGGGCAGCCTTTGAATGTAGACATTGGCTCACTGGTACACCCTTGGTGAGACCTTCAATGGATACGTAAAGGAAGAATAAACATAAGCACTGACACAACACAAAGTGCCAGCATGCTGCTCTCACTCTGCCAAGCCTGGACGGAGCTTCCCAGCTCCCAGGCTTGTGCCATTGCCGGCTGTTTGCATTGATGAGAGCTGGATGCTGAGACAAAAAAATCTTTATAATCATTGCGCTTAGCTGTGTTCTCTCCTTATGTGTCCGCTACCAAAGTAACTGAATGAGAAAGTTTATTCACATGAGTGCTAATTTTTAAAATTTTGATGTCAATAAACATCAAGTAAGGACTTACTGTCATTAAAGTAGGTTCCAAAAGATGCAGAGGTGAATATTACGGAGTTCTTCAAGTCAAGAAGGTCACAGTGGGCCAGCAAGATGGCTCAGCAGATAAGGCACCTGACCTAAAGGCTGATGACTGAGGTTCCCAGTCTCTGCAGGGTGGAAAGAGGGAGCCAATCCCTGCAAGTTGTCCTTAAACTCCTACATGCATATGGTGACATGGATGTGGTCAAACACACACACACCTGTGTACACGCAAAAATTAAGTAAAGGAAATGTAATTTAAAAAAGTGCTCACATTGCCAGGTGAGGTGGTGCAGGCCTTTCATCCCAACACTTAGGGAACCAGAGGCAGGTAATCTCTGTGAGTTCAAGGCTAGCCTAGTCTACAAAGTGAGTTCAGGAAGGCAAGGCTACACAGAGAAGCCCTGTTTTGAGAAACAAAAGAAAAAGAAGTGCTCACACTATCGCAGAGACAAGCAAAGTTGAACCCCATTCGAGCGTGAAAAGATTCTGTAGGTGTAAGCATGGAACATGAGGTAGGGGATTCTGGATACACAAAGGAAGATTGAAAGAGATTGTCTATCCAGTAGGGTGGATGAGAGGGTCTAGACAACCATTTTAAAGAACTAAGCACCAGGTCTGCTAAGAGCCTAGAGAGTGGGTGTTTGTCACAGAAGAGAGGTTTGGCGTGTAGGGGACTGCTTAGGATAGAGAGTCCCCCCAAACAAACAGAGTTGGGAATCACATCGCTGAAGGTCTCACTGATCCCTGCCAAGAAGTTGGAGTGTATTAAAGACCACAGGCATCCAATCACAAGTATTTGTTTGTTTTAAGACAGAGTCCCATGTAGCCAAGGTGGTGTTCAAATACCTACCCTGAGGGAGATGTAAAATAAAGCAATGTCTACTCAGTCCCCCCTCAAGGTCCCAGAGAAAAGCAAAGGCTAGATTCCACCAAATTTCACTCTGAGGAACAAATGAATTTATAGGGCTTCCTTACAGATCTTAGTGGAAGGATTATTCACAGGGGTGTGTGCACTTCTTCCCCAACAGGGGTGTGAGGTTTCTCCAGTAGACACACAGATGAAGCCCTGCTGTAGTTGTCCTGATCTCAATGTAGTCTAGTTCCCTTCCCCCACAGGCCATGTAGAGTGGTCCAGGTA
The DNA here is from genome assembly GCA_028658305.1 of Pachyuromys duprasi. NCBI lineage: Eukaryota > Metazoa > Chordata > Mammalia > Rodentia > Muridae > Pachyuromys > Pachyuromys duprasi. Next base: position 73,689,196 of record CM053744.1, read on the forward strand.
GTAGGGGGGAGCAAGACACTCAGAGGAGAGTCTTGTGTCCTACTCTACCTTCTGCCCTTCAGTGTGTGTGTGTGTGTGTGTGTGTGTGCGTGTGCGTGTGCGTGTGTGTGTGTGTGTGTAAACTGTCAGCCAGCCAGATGGGATGAAGAGGGACACAGCTGAGCTCCCCAAGATGGTGGTTGCTTGGGTCAGAGAATAGACATTCAATGCTACAAAGCTAGCCTCAAACTCGAGGGTGACCTTGAATTTCTGGACCTCAAAGTTCATCTTCCCAAGTGCTGAGATTAGAGGACTGCTCCTCCACACTGTGTGCTATGGAATGCTGAGGACTGAGCCCAATGTTTTGTGCAAGTGTGGCAAGATTGTGGGGAAAATGCAATCAACTTTCATGGGGAGGTGAGTGATAAAGAGGGGCAAGCATCTCCAAGGACATGGTGACAAGATGAGAGAAAAGATGAGGCAGAATAATTAGATCCTTTAGATACAATGGTTGGAGGCACATAGGAAGCAGTTAAGGAGAATGAAGAGTCTGGATGTCTTGGTTTATCGAGCTGAGTTTTGAATCTTTGATTTTAAAGACAGGGTCTCACTCTGTAACCCAACCTCCCCTCAGACTTGAGATCTTCCAGCCTCAGCCTTCTGAGTGCTGCGATTTACAATGGTTTGACATTATGCTCAGCTAGAACCTTTTTTTTTTTTTTTTAAGACAGTGGTTGCTAGAGTATATGGGAAAGATAAGGAACTAACTCTTATGTGTTTGAAGTATGAATGTCTTGGGGGATGCAGAGTACCTAGTAGTCATTTTCTATAAGGACCCAGAGTCAGGGGGGTGCGGGAAGAATTTAGAGTTTATCTGTCCAGGTGGTGGTGAACTCATGTTAAAGATTTCCTGTGGGCATAGAAGGAAGTGCTTGTTCTGGCTCAGACTGCAAGCTCTACAAATTAAACAGTTTAATGCAAAATGATGGAAGGGGAAGAACTATCCTAATTTTTTTTCTAAGCTAAAAAAATCTCTCTGTGATGGGGTGGAATGTAGCTCAGTGGAGGCTTGCCACTGTGCACAGCCCTGGATTCAGTTTTCAGTACTGAAAAAAAAAAACTTTCTGTAGTTGCATTGTTATGAAAGGAAAAGAACAGTGCATGTCATGCTCAGGTTTTTAAAAACTGCATCTTAGAGCCAGGTGGGTTTGGTGCATGCCTAGCACTAGGGAGGCAAAGCCAAGAGGATGATGGGTTATACAGTGAACTTCAAACAGCTTAGGCTGCTCTGTGAGACCCTGTCTCAAACAACACAAAACATATTAGATGATGATAGAACAAATTAATCTTAAGGCAAATCAGCAAGTCAACAACTTCTATAATTCACATATGAGTCGGGACACTGTGTGATGCCAGGCAGATGATGAGTAGCAGCCCTGATGGTCAGGGAAGGTGGCATTAACACCCACCAAGGTCTTTGACTAGTTTCTCAATGCTGGTCTTACTTATTGGGGTCAAGCCACTGTCTTCCTACTCAACACACTGCCTCTAGGAGACGCTGTTACTCTCAGAAGCACTATTGCATTTTGATATTCAGGACGGATGCTCACCTCTGATTTTGCTCTCTAGCTCTGCAAACAAAACAGGATGGACAGCCGAGCTGTGCCGTCCCTATTGGGATGTGGAAAGGTTGCAGCACAGATTCACTGGGCAGAGGAACCCATACTTGCTGTTTCCTTTTCCGTGTTTCCCAGAACTCTCTTATGGGATGGCCCTTAGGAAAAGGACAGACATCGCAACAGGATGCATCCACAAAAGCTGAGTCGTGTGGCAGCATGTGTTTTAAGAAAGTCTGGAGGGGATTGTTATTCCAAATCTCAACTAATGTTGATCTCAGCTTGAAGAATGTGCACTTCTGGGTAATTTGTGTTTGATACATAAAAAGTTGACAGGAACTGTCTGGATGCATTGTATTTTACACATCTGTCAGTGGATTGAAATTTAAATGAGAAAGGCACTGCCCAGGTGCTTAGTGTGGGTGTGGAACGTTCCTAAGTGGATTAAGCCCATATCAATGCAGGGTGATGGATGTATCAGAAAGCAACTCCACCCCCCCGGACAGACAAATTTTATTGTAGGACTGCACAAGTCTGTAAGAAACTTTTGCTCATGTTTCCTGGGCAGAGACTTCTACACTTGGCAGAAGAGGGTCATGTCATAAACCTCTAATGAGAAGTATAAAAGCTCAATTTTCTATCACCTGTAATTGCTGTCATCTGAGATAAAATAAATCCATAACATTGTAGGCTGGGTTTTTCCATGATATAGCTTTTAAGAGGGAGGAATTAACTCCCCAAATATATACCCTGTGCATAGGCAACATAAAAAACAGTGAGGATTCAGAGCAAAGAAGACAAGGACACGGGCCACTTTGCTTGGCTATGGATCTTAAAAGCTCAGCTTACTTGGAAATAACTATTGGTATTTTCTTTTCTTCCAATCCATCCAGTTTTTGCATGGTTTTCCTAATCATTGTATATTATGATCATTTATAATATTAGGCTTTCTGTGGATAACATAGGCTCTGGGTAATGGGTCTGTGCTATTTGTCCTTTTTTTTGTGTGTTCTTTAAAGCTGTTCTCTGAGGGGAAAAATGGCCTAAAGACTTCAAATACTACATCACTATTCATTGCCTTCAATATCATGAAAGCCTATCATTGGTACAATTTCTGAATGCAGCTATTAGTTGTTCAACCAGTATTAAAATCAAAGCATCAGTTCAGATCTTCCTTAAGCATATTCAGAAGAAAAGAAAATGTGGATTATCATATTAAAGGTATGTTAGAGATGCATGCTTTTCTTTGAAAACTTGCAGGCAGGGCATGAGATTATAAATCTGCTCAGCACATTTGAGAAAACTGTTGTTCTCCGTAACAGTTCTCTGACCTTACGATTTCAGATTTTCCTCTTTAGAAAATGTTTAATCTGGGTATGGTGGTACATGCCTTTTCTCCCAGCATTGTGGAGCCAGAGGCAGATGGATCTCTGAGAGCTCAAAGCCACCCTGGTCTACTGAGCAAGTTCCAGGACAGCCAGGGCTACATAGTAACACCGTGTCTCCAAAAACAAAACAAAAAACCAAAGAAACAGAAATAAAGTAAAGCAATTTAAGAATGACAGTTTTGCTATGTTTTGGGAAAACAAAGATAAACCAGACATGGATTCTGATGTCAATGCAGAGTAGGAGATATGTAGTCAAAGCAGAGGGAACATAAAGATTTTCTCTGCATTATGTCTTGTTTGTGGAAATGTGGATAGAGAATGAAGCTGGGGCTGATAGGAGATGCTGTGGTTTGGGTATAAATTGTCCTCTAAGGTCTTGAGTGTTAACAGCTGGCTCCTTGCATGTCAATGGGGCATAGTGGGAGTAGGTGGCTGTGGGTGTTTCCTTGAAGAGGTGAAACAGAGGGATCTTTTAACTGGCTGTGGGTGTGACCTTGAAGAGGTTGTACAATGGTAGAAAGTTTTGGTTAACTGTGACGTCACCTTGAAGAAGACATTGAGATCCTGGCCACTTCCTTTCTGTCCTTTCTGCTTTCTGGTGGATAATTTTTGCTGGGACACAAACACTCAATGTGATTTGCTTAACTTCTACTGGATCATTTAAAACTACGGATCAAAATGAAGTTTTTCTTTAAAAGTTGCTATTTCAGTCGTGGAAAACTGACTAACACAGAGACGGCATGAGACTTCAGATACAGCTCCCAACTTCTCCTCATGAGGACGTGATGTGGAGGGGGCCGTGGCAACTATTGCACAGTTCCTGAACTTTGTGGATGGGGCGTGTCTTAGTCAGGGCTTCTATTGCTGTGGAAGAAATGCCATGACCATGGCAGTTTTTAGAAAAGAACACATCTTATTGGGGCTGGCTTACCTTCAGAGATTTAGTCCGTTCTCATCATGGTAGGAAACATAGCCACATGCAGGCGGACATGGTGCTGGAGAAGGAGCTGAGAGTTCTATATCTCAGCAGGCAGCAGAAAGAGAGAGACACTCAGCCTGACCCAAGCATTTGATGAAAATAATTTTTGGACCTTTGATTCTTCTCTTTCCTTTATTCCTATTATTCTTAAGTTTGCTCTTTTCATAGTGTCCCAGATTTCCTGGATTTTTTTTAAGGTTACAAATAACTTTATTTTTTTAATTTTTTAATTTTTATTTTTTATATTAATTACAGGTTATTTACTTTGTAACCCAGCTGTTGCCCCCTTCCTCATTCCCTCCCAATCACACCCTCCCTCCCTCATCTCCTCCCTGCCCCTCTCTAAGTCCACTGATAGGGAAGGTCTTCCATCTGACCTTGGTTCATCAGGTCTCATTAGGACTGGGCTGCATTGTCCTCCTCTGTGGCCTAGCAAGGCTGCTTCTCCCTCTGGGCAGGTTGGGGGTCAAAGAGCCCATCACTGAGTTCATGTCAGAGACAGTCCCTGTTCCCCTTACTAGGAAAACCTACTTAAATGCCGAGCTGCCATGGGTTATGTCTGAGCAGTGGGTCTAGGTTATATCCATTCATGGTCCTTGGTTGGAGAAACAGTCTCAGAAAAGACCCCTGTGCCCAGATATATTTGGTCCTTGTGGAGCTCCCATCCTTTCCAGGTCTTACTAACCCCCCTTCTTTCACATGATTCCCTGCACTCTGCCCAAGATTTGGTTATGAGCCTCAGCATCTGCTTTGATACACTTCTAGGTATAGTCTCTAAGAGGCCCTCTATGATAGGCTCCTGTTGAGAGATGGCTCAGAGGTTAACAACACTGGCTGTTCTTCCAGAGGTCCTGAGTTCAATTCCCAGTGACCACATGGTGGCTCACAACCATCTATAGTGATATCTGGTGCCCCATTCCTGGATGTTTTATGTCAGGTATATTTTAGATTTAACACTTGATTTGGCCAATGTATGCACTTCTTCTATTGTATCTTCTACACCTGAGATACTCTCTTCCATCTCTTGTATTCTGCAGGTAAGTCTGTAGTTCCTGTCCACTTACCTAGATTTCCTATTTCCAGAATTCCCTCACTTTGTGTTTTCTTTATTGCCTCTATCCCCATTTTCAGGTCTTGAACAGTTTCATTTGTTTCCTTCAACTGTTTATTTGTTGTTGTTGTTGTTTTTCTTGGCTTTCTTTAAGGGATATATTAATTCCCCACAATTTTTTTTGTTTTTCTTTTCCTTGATTTCTTTAAATGATTTATTCATTTCCTCTTTAAGGACCTCTAGCATCTTCATAAAGTTGGTTTGAAGGTCTTTTTCTTGTACTCCAGCTGTGTTGGAATGTCAGGGCTTGCTGTAGTAAGATAGCCTGGCTCTGGTAGTGACATAATCCCTTGGCTGTTGTTGGTTGGGCTCTTATTCTAGTGCCTACACATCAGGGCCTCGGTGCTGATTTCTGAATTCGTCTTTGTTTGATGGGTGTTTTGATCCTTGGTTTCTGTTTCCTCTCTGGTCTTCTGGCTAGAGTGGTGTGTCTGTGCAGAGGGTCCCCACCCCTGTTGGGGGCTGAACTTTTGATGGCCAGAGAGGCCTCTGGTTGAGCAAGGGGTCTCCACCTGAGTTGGGTGGGGGTTGAGACATAGCAGTGGGGATGGGTGTGAGAACTGGGGATAAGGTGTGTGTGGGAAACTGATAAAATGAGTTAGGGTAGCCCACTATAGGGTAGCCTATAGTTCTGGTGGCCTCTGCTTGAGCAGGGGATCTCTACTGGAGTAGGGCTTGGGACACAGCAACTGGAGTGGGGGAGAGGGGATAGGATGGGCTGGAATGTCAGCTGGTGGGTGGCCTACCTGGCCTTCTGGAGGCCACTGTGGCCTATGGGTGAACCGGGGGGGGGAGGGGAAAGGGGCGTTGGCTCTGCCAGAGTTGGAGGCTGGGATATGGTGACAAGCAGGAGAGGGTCGTTGGGGATAAGGTGGGTGACTTGAGCATTTGAAACCCCAAACTCCAGTGACACACTCTCTCTAACAAAGCCACACCTACCTCAACAAGGACACAGCTCCTAGTGGAGCCAATGCCTATTGACCAAGCATTCAAATCTATGAACCTATGGGGAACCATTCCTATTCAAACTACCATAGTGGAAAATGGCCTTTTGCATTTGGTTCCTGTCTAGAGTTACTGCAGTCACAGAACACAGTGAGCTTGTGAATTGCGGTGGTTGCAGTGGGCTAAGGAGAAAAGCACATGGGAGCTAAAAGCATGAGTAGTTTGTCCTTCATATTTTCTAGCAGTTAAAGCAAAGGTTAGAAGCGCTGCATCGTTAAATGATGCAATAAAACAAAGCACTCTAAGAGACTATTATAAAATATAAAAGCTATAAATAATGATGTACATAGTCCAGGAGCCTTTGCCTTAACAGAGGAAGGCTAGAGGCAACATCTCACAGCACATGGACAGCTCCGCTCCTCCAGGGCCTTTGCCCACAGGCAGCAAAAATGCCTCTGCCCACGGCGGAGCCTGCTTCACTAGCTTAACCCTGAAGCATCATCAAGTTACCCTTTTGGCTCTTGATTTGTTTTAGTTGGATGTCTGAGGAGTGCCAGGGGCTGGGGAGCCCAGACTGTCCTCTTTCTGGAACTTTCTGTTTCTTTTCTCTGCACATGGATTCAGTCTGTTTTACAAGTTGGTCCAGCGCGCACAGCATTCCCTGGATGTCAGCAAATGTTGGGCAGAGAAGCAAAATGAAGTTCCTGTTGCACTTGTTTCTTCATAGAGTGATGAGCATGATGTACCAGGGCGACCTTTAATGATGTTGTTCTAGAGTTTATGTTTTGTTTAAAAATTAGATAGATAGATAGATAGAAAGAAAGATAGAAAGAAAGAAAGAAAGAAAGAAAGAAAGAAAGAAAGAAAGAAAGAAAGAAAGAAAGAAAGAAAGAAAAATTTCAGCCATAGCACATATTTGGAAAAAGGAAGGTGTTTGTGACCTATAGATAACAATGATGCTTTACACATAGATTAAATTCTTTTTAAATTTAGCGTTGCTACTGATTTGGGGGAATGAGCTTTTATGTGTTCTTGAACTTTATCGCCCCTACCTTCGCCTTCCTAATGTGCTGTGGTAAGCATACCTCTTGGAGCTTATCCTGGGAGGAGGAGGTTTGTCTTGCAAAGTGTCCAGGATTTGTGGAGCTCAGCTGGCTCCCATGACAGCAGGTTGACTAGGCAACCAGGAGGGTGCTTGCAAACAAGCCTGGATGTTCCTGCCCGGTTGGCTGACATTCCCTAAGAAGGCAAGTAGATACAATGAATTGGACAGTAATGGCTGGCGTGCTAACCTTTAAGAAGTGTTGATATTTTATGGCCAGAGGTTTGTTTGGACAGAACTAGTTATCGCATGAAGGGATTTGTGCACTAATTAGTTATAGTCAGACTTGAAAAAAACGGGGGGAACCATTATCTGTGCTTACACTTAGGGGGGGAAAAGGCCTTCCAATGAAGTCAAAAGCATTGATTTTTGAGAAAGCCTGCCAACATGCATTTCATTTTGTGTGGGAAGAAGGACGTTTTAAATAGGCCCTACTAAACTAAACCAAACCAAACCAAAGCAAAAAACCCTCCAAGCAAGAAGAACACAGATGGTCAAGACCTTATTAGGCTGTACTTTAATACTTGAAACCCTACACCAGTTCCAATGGCATCAGATGCTGCTTACAGTGACATTTTTTTGAGAAAGATAAGACATTTCATAGTAAGCCAGACTTATGTAGATATAAAATATGCATTTTCTTTAACCTTTTTTATCTTTTCTTCTTAAAATTAAATATCTGCTAATGGAGATTAAACTATTTATTAGAGTAAGCTTGCACATTAGAATCTTAAACCTAATTATCTCAATATACTGAGGCAACATTTGACTGTGTTACATATTACACTCATATATAACTACTATGGTAAATCATAAACAAATACAAAGAGATATAAAGAAGGTTCAGAAACCATGGTCAATAACTGGTGCTCTTACCATATGCATTCACCAGATTATAGCCTTGCAACATTATAGTAATTACATTTTTCCTGATGTAAACTGGGTTTATTTTTCTGTAGGTTCGTAGTTACGTGCATGCATATAAGTACAACCTTCTGAGACCATTTAATTTCTGAGTCCATTTAATGTTGCTCATATGCTCCTATTTTTAGGGCAGACCACTTTGTATTGGATAATCAGTTAGGGGCTAATCCCTATGGAAAACTAATTTTCCCTTTTACAGGAGCTATTAATTGCCTGTAGCTCTCCAGCTAAGGGTGGGACCATGTAAGATTTACCCAACTCATGTCAGTTAGTCTTGTCATTGATCAGGTCTCATTCAGGGGATCATAATTTTGGGGACAGTGATATGTGCAGGTCTGGACTTTTTCTGTTCAGTTTCTTAATTTCCTTGCTGGCAACACCAATCTAGGCATACTTTCTTCTTATGTCCTGAGATAAATGTCAGCCATTGTAGAAACTATGTGTTTCCCTATCTTTAGCTGGTGGGAAGAAAGCATATTTGTCGTGAAGTTCTCTAGAAATCAGAAGTGGGCTAAGTGACTTTCTCACCCCTGACCCAGTTACTGTTGTAGAGAAATGGAATGCACCAAATATGGTCACATGTTGCAAAATGATGGAAAATATTCTAGGAAATGTGCCATTAGGTAATTTTGTTGTTTGAACACCATAGTGATACTTAGTTGGTTTATCCAAGACAAGACAACTGCAAGCCCATGGTGGTTGACTCGTACTGCTGAGGGACCCCTGCTGTCTATACAATCTGCTCTTGATATGAATGCCATCCTGTGGTGAATACTCAGCCCAGCTTTATGGCTGCCAGTCCCAACACAAGGTCAGCGAACTACACAAATCATCAGGAAATGGCTGCCGTTTGAATGAACTAACAGTACAAACCTGAGGATGAGACTTTCAAGTCCTCAGCTAAATGCCTGTGTGACTGATCTAACTTACAAAACGTTACTACAAAGTGTTCACTTATTCTCTTTAGGTAAAGGGTGGAACAACAAGCCAGCCATTTTCTGAGACAATTCTTTGGATTTTTGAACTGTTCTGTTTAGAAAGATGTTCCTTATGCTGAGTAAACTTTGGCTTCCATTTATCTCCAACAGCTTGTCTGTTTTGTGTATTTAACCACACCAGGGAAATCCAATCCTTCCACATTTTTTTCTAGTAGGTAGTAAAACCTCTCTTAATTATTTTTTTAAGGCTCAACATCTGCCATCTCTCATCTGTTCTTCATATTAAGAGAGAAGATGCCTTCCACTGTTTGGGCCACTCTGTATGAATTCTGGCTAACCGATTTTAAACTCAGACACACAATTAATGACGTTGACACAGAGCCTCGTGGTGTTGTCCTTGGTCGATAGTTTATTGTGACTCATGTTGAATAGAGGGCTGAGGAAGAGGAGGCTAGCCCTTCTGTAGGATAACTTTTAACAGCATATCTGTAGAAGACAGACTTCAAGCATACACAGCCATAATGTGCACACAATGTGTCCTGAAGCATGACAGTCTCTAGCCCTTCACATAAGATAATTAATACTTAATTTTTGAGATTCTAAATAACTAGTATTTAATTTGGAAGTATCAAGTTATATGACTCATTTTATTTACATATGTATAACTCATTTCATCATGAAGATGACTGTGTTCAGATCCGATCTGTAATCCGAGCCCACAGCCCTCTCTTTACTGTGGCTGTTTCAGTGACAGCCTCCCAGGATTGAAATCTGAAGCCTCCTGTGAAGAAATCTGACGAACAGATCCCCCCACAGCTGTTGTGGGGGCCAGCATTCTTCTCCTCTCCATGCCTGCTACATAATCCCATCTCTACCCATTAGAGAATTCCAAGGAAACTTAGACTTAAAACATACCATTACTCACAAGAATTAAGTCTGTGATGTCATTTTCTTCTTTTACTGGAATGTTTACCCTGAAGATAGCTCCACTGAGGTTTGGAAGAAAGAGCGGGAAGAAAAGTCTACAGGGAGATGTCTAGAACTACTGGACATCTGCTTGTCTATCACCAAGTCTTAGGATGCCAGTATGCTTCGACTGTATTCCTCAGTCACCGGCAACCTGGAGCATGGGCACCACTGTGAGCCGGGGGCTTCTGCAGCCTGGCCTCTTCCCTCCCACTAGTCTGTTTCTAAACAATAACCAGGCTTTAGCATGCAGCAGGAGCATGCCTGACTTTCTGGAAACTCTTCCACTGTTTTTCTCTGTCCTTGCAGTGAAACAGGATACCCCCTTGAAGTCTACAAGCTTGCCTGCATGTCCAGGCACAAGTCTCTCCATTTTCTGTTGCTCAATACATTGCAGACACACTCTTTTTTCTTTCTTCTTCTTCTTTTCTTTTTCTTTACTAGGATCCCTTTCCTGCCTTGAGTCCTCTTTCCTGCTTTGGAATATTTCTCATTTTTTGTGTAGTCAGCTCTTACCAATCAGATTCTCAGCCAGTGTGGACTCTGCAGTCTACCCAGATGCTCAATATAGCTCTTTTGTTGTAGTCTCTACAAGTCTTCCAAGTTCTCTCCACAGGACATGTGTGTAGTGTGCTTAAGTATGTGCATTTTGCATGAGAGCATGACTTCACTACTGGCCCTTGAAGGTACGGTCTAACTGCCTGGGTTGGAGTCCTTCAGCACTCACCTGGAGCTTTGAAACTTCCAATCGTCAGCCTCAGTTTCATGACAATAGAGCAACTAATATCCCTTTCTAAATAGAAACATTGCAGCTTCGATAAGAAAAATGATGTAAAATGCTAATGGAGCTTTCCGTGTATGTGAGGTATTTAAATCTATGTTAGGCACTACTAGAGTGTCTTAGTCACTGTCCCGTTGCTGTGAAGAGAAAACACGATTGAGGCAGCTTATACAGGAAAACATTTAACTGGGGGCTTGCTTACGGTTTCAGAAGGTTAGTCCATAAAAATACGGTGGGAAGCCTGGCGGCAGGCAGGCACGGGGCTGGGGTAGTTCCTGCATGGATACACCTGGCAGAGTGAGAGTGAGACTGGGCTTGGCATGGGGTTTTTGAAACCTCAAAGACACCCCCCCCATGGCATACTTTATCCAACAAGACCACACCTCCTAATCCTTCCTAAACAGCCTACCAACCAGGAACCACTGTTGTACCCTATGCAGCCGTTCTCGTTCAGACTCCCACATAAATGTAGTGGTTTCAGTGTTTTTATTCACTGTAGGCAAATCCCATTAGTTTCCTGAACTTGTTCTGCCTACAATACCTTTTTAACCCAAGGAATTTTTACATAACCCCGGCCATACAGGTACATCAATCAAACACTTCCAGATAATAAGTAACGAGGAAATTCTTTTGAAACTCTTCTCTGATATACATGCACCTTGCCATTCATTAAAGATGAAAGCAAATTTGCTATTAATCTGATGAATGTGCATGAAGAATTCAGTCTTGGCTGAATAGTTGATACTGTAGGATTGATGGAGATTTTGGCTTTACATTCATCATTGATGAGGACATGACTTCACATAAAATTGTAGTACAAAATAGCAGGAAAGCATTTAGGGCCTGGTCAGAAGTTCTGTTTCCGCACCAAAATTCATGAAGTCAGTTTTATAAAACTCAAACAGCAGTTTTTCTGATAGAACATCCTAACACAGCATACTCCAAAGATATGTTAATTTGATGAATGCTGGAGAATGGCAGTAGCAAAGGACGTTTTATTGTTTGCAATTAAACTGTCATGTTTCTGTAAGAGCAGAGCTCTTCATATGTACAGTGAAGGTGCTGCGGTCCTAAACAGGCAGGAGCCTTGACCTGCAGCTGGAGTGTTAGAGGCAGCAAAGATTGGTGTTGTGGGATAGTATGACACACACCGTGCGGAGTGCGCACGGCAGCCGAGGGCTCTCGATGCTCCGCTGGAGAACATGGCTAGGAACACCTCAGATTCCTAGGTGTTTGGTTTCTCATTACATCTTGGTGTCGCATGTTCAGAATTTTGTCCCGTGCCAGTTCTTTGCAACCACCATATTCAGGTGTGTGATTCCCCACATGGTGCCATGACCCACAGGGTAGCAAGCTAAACTCCAGACTTTGGAGCCAATAGTACCCTCCCCCTCCAATGTCTCGGTATTCTTAGGGATATTTGCACAGGGAGCCTTTAGGCCCACTCCCGGCTCTAGTCGGTAAAAATTACAGCTCCGTCTAAGTTATGAGGGTGTATAGATTCTTCCTGTCAGATACCTTCCTTGGGTAAATATTTATGTGAAACGAAGGACACGATTTAAAATAGCCCCGAAGAAGCTGCGCGCTGTCCTTAATGACTGCCACGGGAAAGTTTGTGTATTGGCAGTCGCTTTAACAACATCTGGCACAGACAAATAAAGACAAAAATACACTTTGGCCCTGTGATATTCATGGCACTGCCAGTCTAACCACTGTGCCCTATTTAGGAATATTTTTTGAGTGAGCATTATTTTAACATCCAAGAACACAGTCATAGGCTGGTGGCTCACAGCGACTGCCAAAGGCACAGAGCCTATTTACGCCCGAGTCCGGGATGAGCGAGGGGACGCCCATTGGTAGGAAACCCTTCTGTGCTCGATCTTGGAAGGCAAGGGTGAGGGACACGGAATGCTAGGTTTTGTATGATTTGTAGAGAAACCTTGTCTTCGTGGTTTATACATGAGAAATTCCTTGCCAGAATTCCGAGCAGTACCTGGCGGCCTATTTTCTGTGACATTCCAACTGTGGTGCCACCATCCAGCCCACAGATACACATTCTAAACAGCTGGAGTTGTAGATTATACACTAAAATGTATAATCGCCATATATTTGAATGTGTATCATCGGTGTTTTTAAAAACTAAAAATAATGGCTTTTGTGATAGAACTCGTATTAAAATTTTTACATGTTCTTTTGACTTAAACCATACCAGTTTCCGTGTCATGGTAGGGACCCTTTATCGACTCGATTTGCCCAGTGACCTTTACTCTCTGAAGCATGTTGTGACCATGCTGGCACTTACGCTGAAATACACTAGAGCTCAGTAGTAAAGTGCCACTGGCCTTCTCTTTTGTCTTTAAGGATTTACTGCTTTTGTGGGCCTCTTATGCACCCTTCAAATTGAACTCCTCAATTCTGTTTTGGGGCACCTGTGTAGTAGATAATGCATTTGAAATATTTCTGAAATAAAAGTAAATTGGCATCTATGAACTTGAAGGAGAGATATGGGAGGCTAGAGAGGAAAGGGAAATGGGATGTTGTAGTCATATTATAATCTCAAAAAATAACAAAAATAAAATTTTAAAGTAAATTGGCTTCAACGGTTACCTGAAGGATTTTTCCAATGACTCAAGTGTAATAGCTTTTTCTCCCCATTTATTCAACAAAACAGTATGCCATTGCTTACTGTGTGTTCCTTATTGGACTGGAGACAAGATGGTGCTGTGAGCCGGTGCCATTGAGGGAGACATGAGCCTGATATATGGACATAGCATGACATAAGGACCCTCACTGTAGCCTGAGGATGGTCAGGGAAGTGAGGTGAAGGAGGCAGTGCTAGAGTCTGCATCCTCAGCCAACAGTCTCAGCAGAATGACATTTCAGAAGAGAGACATGATGCAGAGAGGCTGGGGGAGGGAGGGCCAGAATTCTAGGCCTAGGTTTGCCTGATTCCTCCATCCATCACCCCCAAATCTCCGGCTCCTTTCAGAACCCCTCTTTTCCTGGTGATCAGTGTTCATGTTCCCCTGTTTTTTAACATGGACTCATGTCATTCATTTCTCTTCTCCAGGGTCATCTTATGGCTGATGCTATCATTCCTTATCAATAACTTTTAGCTAATTTAGTTGTGATTTTTAAGTGTCCTTTTCTGCTCCAGACCATCATGGCCTCCCCTCAGCTCTGGTTCTCCTTGGAGTTGCAGCATCTCACTCAGCAAAGACACCGCTGGGCACATGCCCCAATGTCTTAGGCTTCCACTGTGGCCTCTTCCCTTTCCCTCGCCCAGTTCCTCAACTCTGCTCAATTTCTCTTAAAAATCTCTCCATTCTATTAACATCTACTTACTTATTCCCCATTATCAACCCATTCCAGGTGCTGTCAGCCTTTCCTGTCATCATTTCAACAGCCCTCTACCTAGCTTCCGTGTAGTCCTGTCTCTACTAAGGTCCATCTGCTCCCCAGCAACCAGAAAGATCCCTCCAATAAAACTCCAGCTGGAATACTCAGTAGCTACGAATTGCCTTCAAGATAAGCAGGGAGTGAATCCGAGCTTCTGCTTTCCCACTCCAGGCTGGCTGTACCTGAACATTCATGCTGTCTTTTTTCTGTACTTGAGATTTGTTTCCTGTATATTCATTTTACTGACTAGTTCTTAGCCAGGACAGATTTCTGGGCCCCCTTTCCATATGTTCTCTGTCATATGATTAGAGTGACAGGGTTGTGATTTATGGGGGTGACTAGGAGAACACAGGGAAGTTAATGCCACCAAGGAAGGTTTTTATTACTGTGTTCCCTTCTGACATGTCCTAACTATGCAGGGCCACAGGGAAAGGCGGGAAAGAGCAAGGAACACATACAGCTATGCCTTTATTGTGCTTTCTACAGAAAAGGCAAAGTGGAAGAAGCAGCTTAGGCGTAATTAATTTGAATCATTCTAGTTCTTAGGGCAGGACCTGCCTACTTGCTTTGAATTGATGTAGAGAAGGGAAAGTATTAGCCTAGTTCTGATAGATAAATGAATGAATGGTGGGTATAGATTTAGGACTGGTTAGGAGTGCTTGGTGACAAACTCTTTGTAATCTTAAGAATGAGCCTTTTTGAGGAGTAGGGCATCCTCTCCCAAACCTGAAAGTCATCCCCAAGATGTCAAAAAATGTCATGAAATACGGAATGAAAACCATGATTGCTACAGTACCCTGGTGGAGTACATATCTTCTTGTATTGTTTACATGTCCCAAACTTGCAAGAACAGATCTCCTGTCTGTTGTCAGTCATGTATCCAGAGCTACTCCATCACATTTCTTACTTAGTAAATGCTCAGTGCACATTACTGAGGTTAAACAGTAGATGCTTTCCTCCATGACATGCAAGCCCACTGTTCCACCTGGAGCAGGGACATTTTTAAATATAGATTTGCTACATCAACAAGATAACTAATATTTTCCTTTGCTTAAAGTACGAGGGCTTTGTTTTCTCATTCACACTAACCAACATGGGAGCTATCCCTAGTTTCCTTGAGTTGATTTAAGTTGACTCGGCATAATGTCTATTACTTAAAAGGTCATGAAGAGAAGAATTTATTTCTCTACCCATTCTGCTAGCTCATGGTTCTTTTCTGGAGTGTTTTGTCCCTACACTGAACATTTGTCACTGTCTGGAAATGTTTTCAGTTGTCCCAACTCACATCCAGTGGGCCAGGCTGGGGATGCTGTTGAATATCTTTCAATACAAATGTCAGGGCCACCCACAAACCAGGGCTTATCCAATCTAAAATATCAACTGAGCTAATGTTGGAAAACCTTTTGTTAGAGGATGGCGTATTTGACAAGCTTAATTAATAGACCTCATATAACTGTATCTCCAGGCTCCTCCACAAAGCAATTATGAGCTAACTAGCCGGTGTCTTAGAAGTAAAGACAGAAGCCCTGAGGAAGGGTGAAGTCAAGAGAACACAAACTACAGGCTGTAAATGAGCTCATTGTTTGAGCAAACAGCATGAAAGGAAATCTAAGTGGATTGAGACCCAGCTTGGTGATGCTGAGGTCTAAGATTTTCTTGACAGTTAAAGAGTTTGAGCTCAGCTAACGTGAGTGCCATGGGAGGTGGTGGCAGTTACATGAAAATTTATAAAAACACAAAATTACTGTGCTCAAAACCTTTTAGAAATTTTACTTTAGTGTGTGTGTGCATGTATGCATGTGTACGTGCTTGGCCACAGAGGTGGACATTGTAGCGAATCCTGAAGAGACCTGATAAGCTATGGTCAGATGGAAGGGGAGGAGGTTCTCCCCTATCAGTGGACTTAGAGAGGGTCAGGGAGGAGATGAGGGAGGGAGGGTGGAATTCGGAGGGAATGAGAGAGGGGGCTACAACTGGAATACAAAGTAAATAAACTATAACTAATATAAAAATTTAATTAGAAAAGAAAAATGGATAAAGAAAAAAAGCAATTTTATTTTAGTATGTGTGTGCATGTCTGTGTCTGTATGTCTGTGTCTGTGTTCATGAGTGCAGGTGCCTGTGGAAGCCAGAAGAGGGCATCAGATCCTCTGGAGAAGGAGTTAGAGGCAAGTGTGAGCTGCCAGTTGCAGATGCTATGACCTGAACCCAGGTTCTTTGTAAGTGCAGCGCCCACTCTTAATCACCAAGCCATCTCCTTGACCCTGAAATTGAAATTTTCTTCAGTCTACAGGCCACCATTGCTTTTCCTCTTTTCAAAGCACTGCTTTTCACCTTTCGGGACTGGCTTTAGCGCCTGTGTTCTTTTATCCTCTTTGGTGCTGGCAAATGCTGCCCTATGAGGTAAGAAGGAAAGTATTAAGTTGTGTGGACTTACATTAGATGAAAAAGGGAAGTAACCTGTGTTCTTAACACATCTTCATGAAGATTGAGAAGAGATTATAAATTAGACTAGTAGGACCCTAGAGGCAACTTGAAGAGCTTCAGAACTGCCTGTGGTCCTTGCCATCATGGACCAAGTGTGCAGTCTCTGTCAAGGTGACTGTTTTCAGGAGAAATGAAACACTGAGATGTGTTTGCAAAAAAAAAAAAAAAAGAATAAAAGAAATAAAGCACTTGATAGCAGATGGCTTTGAGTGTTGTGCGCATATCTGGAATGAAATCTGGAGTTTGTTTAAAACCAAAATTTTATTGCAGAGGTAATATTGAAACACTGTGCCCTTTCTCTTGTGACACTTAATTTTTTAAAGCTTAATATTTGTTTATTATTGAGCACACGATGGGGGCAATGCATGTGCCACGTCACGTGTGCAGCGGACGGTAACTGAGGAGTGCGGTCCAGGGACTGGACTCGGCTCCTCAGTCTCACCGAACCACCCCACCAGCCTATATGTTTAACTTTTTTTCTTTCTTTTTGCAGAGAACAAGACGTGATTTTTGTTGTTGGTGTTGTTACTTCTTAGTTTCATGCTGATTTTGCTTATTTAGATTTCTGACACTGGGCTGTCCCTTGAACACTTTCACAACATTTTCAGCTCCTCAGCAGAGAAAGGACTCTTGGCTCGGACCCCTTTTCGCCCACATAAAACCACTGCAGACCTGCAGGCATGCTTTGTTTTATTTTAGGCAATCTCTTGAGGACTTTAGATCTCTCAGCACAAACTCTTAAATGTCTGTCTGGGCACACACCACACACAGTTTGTGTGTTTTCCTGGCTTTTCTTGGTATAGAGGCAAGCAATTCTATTTTCAGGGCTGAAGGACAGGTCCAGCCTGGCTTTAGGCTGTATTGTAAGAAACCTTACACTTGAGAGTATGTCAAGTGCTGGACATTCCAAGTGCTCCTAAGCATCACTGCTGAAGGATAAAAAAGTTACTATTTAATTTCTAAGCTACGATCCCACAAATCCAAAATCTGATCATTCCTTGATTAGACAAAGAGTTACATTACTCTTCAGTTTCTTTGACCAGGTTCCAGCTTTATTTTGACCAAATAGTCCTAAATTTAGGACAGCTTTTTGTGTGTCAAATCAAGCACTCAGTAAGTAGAATTGCCACAAGTTGGTATCACTACAGATGAATTAATAAGAATCAAACTACAGTCTATTCTCAAAAACCCATCAAATTTGCTCTATGTAGTCTGCCCAGAATTGTCCTGACTTTAAAACTAAAGATCTTCCATCTTGGGAAACTCCTTAGTTCTGGGCAATGGAGACTCTTATTTAACGTGGTTTCTTAGCCACCAGTATTATTTGGTGGATGATCATCCACACTGAAAGCGGCAGCTTCACATAGTAAAATAACAAACACACCACAGTGAGGGCCACAGGGCAGTTTAAGTAGCCAGAATGATACTGAACGACTTGCCAGTTCGTCCTGATTCAAATGAGAGTCAGACCTATTTTTTTTCATGATGGTTCAGGCCATAATTCGATCAATAATCACATAAATGCATAACAAGAATAGCCAGTATATAATTTTAATTTTTAAGTTCAATCTGTTGTACTTATATTTCTTTTTATTCTAACAACTAATGAACTTATGCAAGAAGACAATGACCATTTACTTTGTTAAGGACTGTATGGGGTCTATTTGACAGTGGTATACAATTTCTGAAAACGCTATAGTATATTGATCTTAAGTATCTAACAAACTCACCATAGTGCATTGTTAGTTATTGTGTATAAGTTGACAGGAAAGAGGGGTTAGCATGGCTGTCTCTCCCTTATCAACACTTCTAGAACACAAGAAAATACCCAGAGAAGGTAAGATGGGCCTGTAGAGAAAAGTGTGTGTCGGCATCACACTGTCAGCTGGCCAATGATTGGCAGATTGAAGGTAAAAGAGAAAGGGGCCTCCATGTAGAACGTTTCCCCACATAAAAATGTCTAAGTAGGTCCAGATGCCTTAAAATAAAAATAAGTGTTCCAGCTCAGTGATTATGGTTTTATGTGCCCGAGATCTGACTTTGAGGGTTTAAGAAGAAAGGTGAGACATCAAACAAAACTAGCACTTTCCTGCCAGAACAAGGGCTCAGTATGTGCCGCTTTGTGAGCACAGGCATTGTTTTTAATGCAGCTGACAGATGAAGGGGAGCAGCCAGTGACTTTCTTGGTCTGTGTCTCAGTTGTAGAAGGGGGGGGGGGAAGAGGGACAGAGAGAGGGAAAGGAGAGGGAGGAGGAGAGGGATCCACAGTGTGGCAAGGATCTTGCTCTGTTGGCTTTTGCTTCCCTGCTGACCATCATTGCTGTTCACTGGAATAACTTCACCCACAAAATCACAATGTTAAACCCACCCTGTATACTCTTCAGACTTGACTGAGAGAACTGATTTATTTTACATCTTCCTTGATTTGCTAGAGACTGTAAAAATCCTGGGAATTCACGCTAAGGCCTATTAAGTCTTCCTCATGGTTTTTGTCTTGCATTTCAAATCCACTACATAAGAGAACATAGCATACTTTCTTTTTTTTTCTTTCCTAATGTCTCATGTAAAATGCTTGAGAGAGTGT
Source organism: Pachyuromys duprasi (assembly GCA_028658305.1). Classification (NCBI taxonomy): domain Eukaryota; kingdom Metazoa; phylum Chordata; class Mammalia; order Rodentia; family Muridae; genus Pachyuromys; species Pachyuromys duprasi. Next base: position 73,708,395 of record CM053744.1, read on the forward strand.
ATTGAGTATTTTAAGATTGAAATTAAGAAAAAGAGTTTTTGAGGGCCACTGATATGGATCAGAGGATAGAGGCTATTGTCATCAAAGCTGATGGCCCAAATACACACACACATATACACAAACACATCACACACACAATAAATAAATAGGTAGGTAGATACATAGATAGATAGATAAATATCAGTCAGGATTGGATTGTGTCATTTAACTGATCAGTTGGTTGTTTCTGTGAGATCCTAGCTAACACTTTTTGAAACAAAAACTCCCCTTCATTTCTGTTTTGTCACAAAGAGTATTTTGTTGGTGTTTGAGTTTTTCACTTACACAGCTACTTGTCATCTGGTGCATGTACCTCATCTTTAAGTACACTGAGGAGTGTCTGGTGATAAACTTCTGTCATCTCTGCATTGCTCTTTGATGGCCAGATGGGGGGGAATGGTTTACATCAGGCACAATGTATATTTGAACACTAAGGTCACAGGCAGAGCTGTGTTGCCTTTTATAGGCAGTGAGGCATGCAGCATGGTGCAGCTTTCCTCTTCCGGCCACATGGATGCTGGGACACAGGAGCCTTGTGTCTATGTCTGGATTCTGGCACAGAATTATTTTCTAAACATGTTTGTGTCGGCAGCCTGAGCCCCGTTGAAAGCAGCTTTTTCTCTTGAAGTTCAGGAGAGTGGGTGACCTTCAGCTCCAACCTTCTCACATCTGATTAAAGCCACTTGGGGAGAGTTTATGGCCACAAACCCTGATCTTGATCCTCCTGTCTTCAGGCCCCCCTCTCCCATAAGAGCAGGACCTAAATTACATTAATAAAGTCCCACTTGGTGCAATCATCATACTCTATAAATTTTCCCCCTTGCTAAAAGGCAGCTTTTGAACCATGTGGAACATTAAAATGATGATGAAAACAACTTAAGGCAGTTGATTGTTTGAATTCTGGAGTGTGGGATGTGTTTCAAGTCTTGATAGGAAGTGCTTTCATAGCATTCTCTCTCTCAGTGTGTATGTGTGTGTGTTCTGTGTGATTTTTAAAGGACAGAATAACTCAGGAATTACAATAGCTAGTGGACTCTCATGACTATTATCCAAAAGAGCCTGTGGTTCAATGTCTTTCTAGTATAAGGGTTTTGCTTACTGCTTGAGAGTTCAAAAAATGTATAATTTTAATTGCTTGTAATGACTCTGTAGGAAGCTTCTTTAGTTCATTAACTCTGTAAACAAAGAGAGGACGTCTCTTCTTTCCCTCTGGAATTTGTGCAAGAAGAGGTTTGGTGTACATGGTGTGGCCCATCTCAAGTGAGAATTCTGATGGCAGTTCGTAAGGCTGGAGCTTTAGAGCTTGCAGACTACACTAACAACATCCGGGATATTAATACCGTGGCTCAGGAGAACAGACAGAAGAACCAGTTAGCCGGGCGTTTGTGAGGAATCGACAGAGACTTTCTTAACAAAGAAGAGCAACTGGGACGGATGCTACATGGACCTACCCTCAGGCTGCGAGTGGCAGAATCACCCATGCTGGACCGGCTGAGCTGCAGGCTGCTGCCCCTGCACTTCTAACTCAAGTCTAGGAGGAGGGTGATTTACCCTTCTGACAAGTTCTGACACAGAAGATGCTGCAGGCCCAGCACACACCGTGAGAGCTGCTGTTGCCCCCATGGCTGGCAGAGGATGAAGAGAGAGCCCTGGACAAAGGCTTAAGCCTGGGGCACGTTCTCTCCTGGGTCCCTAGCCCCAGATTCTCTTTCTCCTCCAAATGCTATGTTCCTAGGATCATGGTCTTTGCCTGCTTTCTCTTCTTAGACATATTTTCTTTACCACACCTATCTCTTGTATATAAGGGAAACCCACAGAAGTGTACAGAAATGGCACATGCAAGTCTGTAGTTAAATAACAAATGCCATTTCAAAGTTACTAAGCTAACTGTCAGAGGTTGAAAATGCTAAAGACACAATTGCATCACCCCTGTCTTCTTTGGACTGAAGGAGCTTTATCTGACCAAAGAGGATAGCAAGCAAGCCAGAGCCTCACCTCAGACAGCTGCATAAAACTGCTGAAGACGTTGGCATTGGACCCTCCAGCCCTGGTGTGTATTCAGGGCTTTGACTTCTGCTAAAACCCCATGAACATACTGGTAATGAAGGTTCTTGGCAGTGAAAAAACTAGTGGTTGTAGTGCTTTGTGGGTTTCCATTATTTATACCGTATATCTGGAGCATTCGGATTTCATTGTGTCAGGGAGAGGGAGAGAGTAGTAAAAAAAACATCTCAAAAGAGCCTCTAGAAAATAATAATGAATAAAAGGACAGGCACACTATTGGAACCCGGTAAGACTGTTGTTAATTTCCAAGTACACTGGAAATCTAGTTCAATTCTTTTGCAGGTGTCCTAGGGAAAGCAACATCTTTGGAGTCTACTGCAGTAGGTGACCACCTGAGGCCCTTTCTTTGAGTTGTTCCCATCACTCTGCCCTTTTCCTTCAGAGTTTATTGCATTCTTACTTGGTTCTGGCCTCAGATTTATCCATCTCACTCTATAATGAAAATTCCTGTCTTGGTGAGGCTAACAAAACGGTCTTTTGCAGCTGTAAAGCAACCCAACAACTTGCAACTTTTTCCAAGCCAGATGCTTATCAGATACATTTAATCAACGTTGAAAAAATAATACTGCTTTTCTAAGAAATTTTAGTGAATTATGATCCCATGAACTTGTAATAAAATTGTTTAAGGAGGCTTGAGGTAGAGCTCAATGCTAAAGCACTTGCCTGTAGGAGCCCCTCGTCGCAACCCCCCTCCCCATGCCCAAGGTCATAACCTACACCCAAATGAAAACAAACCAAAAACAACACCCATCCATAAAAAGGCGGGTATATTAATATATCAACGGCTGCATATAATCTTTTACTGCTTGCAAAAGGATTAAGTTTGCTTTAAAATATATCTGGGGTTTTGTTTTGCTATGGTATGAAGAGGTCAACAGATGAGGAGGCAGCTGCCATTGCAAAGATGGTTTCTTTCTCAAGTATCCATGAGGAAGCCCAGGCTTGTCAAGGGGAGAGGGCAAGGAATGAGCAGCAGCTTTGTAGTTTCGTAGGAAAGAGTGGGCAGAACAGGTGATTGGGTGAGTAGGTTTCAGACTGGATCCTGTGAGTACTTTGGGCAGGCCGGGGCGGACCAGCAGTCCCTGGTTATCCAATAGGCACAGCGATGTGGAGGCAAAGATATATTGCCTCTTGGAGATGAAGAGCCAGATAGGAGAGAGAGTGAAGATGAGCTCAGCCTGGCCTCTTGCATTAGTTACTGTCCTTGTCACAGTGACCAAGTATCCGACAGCAACAATTCAGTGAAGGCAACACTTATTTTGTTCCCGTTTCCGAGGCTTCATTTTGTGGTTGTTTGTCCTTGTGCTGTTGAACTGAACGTTCTGGCAGTGGGAGAGAATCAGGAAGGAGTTCTTTTACTTCCTGGCAAATGAAAAGCAAAGTGGACTGGGATGGGGGTGTGGGTTGGGAAGGAAAGTATAA
>CM053744.1:73712419-73842002 GCA_028658305.1 Pachyuromys duprasi
GTCTTGTAAGAGACGGTTTCTACAATCAAGGACCATGTGTGGATGTGGACTGGAACCCCCGCACGGATGGGGCCCATGATAACTTGGTGTAGAGCTGAAGACCCTATTCAGGGAAACAGGGACTGTTTCAGTCATGATCTTGATGGCTGACTCTTTGACCCTCCCGCATATAAGCCGGGGAGTGACAGACTGGCTAGATCCCAGGGGAGGACTTTGCAGCCAGCCCTGAGGAGACATGATAAGTTGGGGTTGGATGGAAGGGAAGGAGGTCCTCCCCTGTTGGTGGACTTAGAGAGGGCGGGGAAGAAGGAAATGAGGGAGGGAGTGGGAGGGTAGGAGGGAATGGGGGAGGGGGCTACGCCTGGGATTCAAAGTACCCAACCTGTGATTGAGATAAAAATAAATAAATTAAAAAAAAAAACAAAAACAAAAACAAAAAAAGACAGGATTTCTCTGTGCAGCCTTAGATGTCCTGGACTTTGTAGATCAGCCTGGTGTCAAACTCACAGAGATCCACCTGCCTCTGCCTCCCTGAGTGCTGGGATTACAGGCATGTGTCACTGCGCCTGGCAATAGAAGATAATCTTGTCTACAGCACAATCTAATTAATCTCTAATTCTCATAATTTACAAGGCAAAAGATGCAGTATTTTTCTTTATAGTTGTCTTTATAGCTGTCTTTCTTTGTATGACCCAGTGGTGAACTGAAGCCCAGTCAGCTAGCTGTGCAATAATAGCATTAAGATATTGAATTTGAAGTTTACTTTATGGCTATTTTAGTAACTTTAGATAATTTACTCTTTTTGTCCAATTTTCTAAATATGTAAATGAGAGACCAAAGAATTATAAATTAGTGGGTATTATTTTAAAGTTTAAAGCACAAGCCTGAATGAAGGCTAGCCAGGTGGAGACATGTCTAGCCACCTGTGGGGAAAAACTAGCCTTACTGCATTCTTTTCCTGCCCACTAGAGATACAGTTGCTAGGAAACCAGCCCCTCTCCCCTAGGGCAGCCAAGCAAGGGAAGCCAGACCATTAATGGTTTGGGGGCCTTCCTATATATATATATATAGCCAATCAGTTCAAAATGCAACATCCCCTTTTGTGTTTCGACCAATAGATGCTTGCTAGACAGGAATCCCCCTGCTTTGGGCATGCTGGGAGGGACCGGACTCTCACCCAACTAACCTGAGCACGAGGCTCTGGCTCACACTCTTCGGTGGTGAGGGTGTGTGAGCCCAAGCTGTAGCTTGTAATAAAAAGATCATGTGTTTTGCAATGGACTCAACTCCTGGTGGTGGTCTTTTGGAGTATCTTGAATCAGGCACAACCTAAAGTGATCCTGTGAAATAGCTTGTGGTGAAGTGGGTCCAAAAAAAAAGCAGATTTTGAAGTTCACCCTTGACTACACCCATCCTGTAGAAACATCCGGAATCATGGATGCTGCCAATTTTGAGCAGTTCCTCCAGGAGAGAATCAAGGTGAACAGGAAAGCTGTGAATCTTGGCAGAGGGGATGCGACCATTGAACAGGGCAAGAGCATGGTCACTGTCACTTGAGGTGACTTTCTCCAAAAGGTATTTGAAATAGCTCACCAAAAAATATGTGAAGAAGAACAGTCTCTTAGACTCGTTGGGTGTTGCCGCTGTTGGTGTTATGAGTTGTGTTACTTCGAGGTTAATCAGGAGGAGGAGGAAGATTAAGACATATTGATCTGGAATGCTTTGCATTAGTTCATAAAGAAAATTTAGGGACAACTACAACAACAAAAAAGAATACTTGAAATGTGACAGTCATTTTCCATTAGCATTCTTGCTGGGGCCATAGCCAACCTCTGTATTGTCTATGCAAAAAGTACAGCTCTCGTCTTAAAGGGAAAAAGAGGTTTGTTCTGGAGCCGCCTTGGTCTGGAAACACAGATTTAGGTTACCGTCAATTGCACATTCCAACGTGGAAGCAATTTCATGAAATTTTTAATCGTTTTACCGAACAAAGAAAGTCACAAACGACGGCAAGTTCAAAATACATTGGTGGGTACATTGGAGAGGCAGTTTCAGTGAAGGGGAAGGAAGCTTTTCTATCGGCTCAAGATGCTATCTTTGCAGCTGGTGGGCTGCCAAGACAACACACTCCAACAGGATTTATCTATTAGCCACAGGATATTTTAACAGAGTGCAGCGGCTTATTAAAATTTTAACACTCCCAGGAAATACCTATGTGATTCTCACACTTTGTACCCTCTCCGATCCTTCTGAAGATTCATGGTTGTAACTATGCTGTCCACCTCATCAGAACTGTTTGAAAGATTTAACAGCCCAGTCTGTATTGGAGAGACCGCCCTACCGGGACTGTCCAACCTTTCGACGTTGTCACACAATGTTATCTACAGAGTGAACGCTGGAGAACCTCATGATCCAGTTCAAAAAAAAAAAAATCCGCTCACACCTGCTCACGTTTACGAAAGACTACGACTTTTGCGCGTGGGCACGGTTGGGATCAAGGGGTGGCGGTTCCTGAAGCTCAGGCATTACCTGGGAGGAGACGAGTCGCGACATTTCTTAGCAGACACCACGAAAACCATTAACGCGCTGCGTGTGGCAAGTGAAGCTACGTGAGACAGCGCACCTCCACCAGGGAGTTCGCGGACGTGGAGCCAGGAGGCGAGGGCGGGGCACGGGGCACGCGCGCGACGCTCGCGGGACCTGCCCGGGGAAGCCGAGCGAGGCGCGCGCGAGTTCCTAGAAGGCCAGGGCGCCTGCGCGTGGTCGGCGGGGCGGGGCAGGGCGCCTGCGCGCCGCCGGGGAGAAGGGCGGGGCCCGTGGGTGGTGGGCGGGGCCCGTGGGTGGTGGGCGGGGCCGGCCGGCGTTGGTTGCTAGGCTTGGGCTGCGCCGCGGCGCTCAGACTGAGGCGTCCGTGGCTGGAGCGAGGCGGAGATGGAGACGAGCCCGGCGGCGTCCGGGACCGACGGTGTCCGGGAGCGGAGGGGCTCGAGGGGCGCTGGGAGGAAGCGGAACCAAGATGAGCGACCTCAGTCCGGGACGAACGGGCTCCCGAAACACTCCTACTGGCTGGATCTCTGGCTCTTCATCCTTTTCGACCTGGTGTTGTTCCTCTTCGTGTACCTCTTGCCCTGGTGAGTGCCTCGAGGGCTCACGAGGCGGGCGACTGCTCGAGGGTTCTCGGGGAGGGGCCACAGCTAGCGGCGGCCGGGCTGGGAGGAAGGGCGAGAACGGACTTCCTTGTCGCTGCAGTGTCAGGAGGCGTGTGGAAGAAACTTGGCTTCTCGATTTTTTGCTGCTTCTTGAGTTCCTGCACCCCCAGGAAGGAACTGAGGTTCACCTTTATAAACTTTTGTCTATGATTAGAAGCCATAGTAAATAAACAGGAGCGTGTGGCGGATTAAACGTGACTATATCTAAAAGTGATCTGGGTGTTGTGCACGGGCTTAAAGTGCGTTTAGCAAAAAGTAGGCCATGAACCTAACATGTCCCAGCGTTGTCATACAGCGTGTGCAGACATGCTTATTATCTTCCAAAATATCTCTAGTCCTACCTGTCAAAGAATGACGTATCTTGGGCTTCCTTGGCTCATGATTTCGATGCTGTGGCAAATTAGAAGGCAGAGAAAGGGTTGGATTGGGAGGATGATAGGATGCTGAAAGGGTAAGAAAAAAAATTTTTAAATAAAATCCTTTGTTAAGCCATTTTGGCAGATAGACATTTCAAGAACAGCTATTTATTATTTATTTGCTTTCAATGTTCACATTTTCACCTCTGGGCAAAAAATTCACGATTTAATAATCTAGGCCTTTTGTTTTTCCTTCCCAATGTAAGTTATACAGGGAGTAGATAATGACTAGCACCCTAGATGTTCAGTTTCTCATTAAATGTCAAAATAAGCAGAAAGGAAACAAGTGTTTGGTTTTTACAGACTGGTTTGCTGAGAATCAAGACTGTGGCTTCTGGAGTGAATCCTGAAACAACTCTACAGACTTCTTGAATGAAGAGGACTTCCAGCAGCTGAATTCCAGACCACTGACCTTTCCTTAAGTCCATGACCTCCCCCAAATAGTACCATGTATTTCAAACCTGTTTTTAATGGTTGGATTAATGATTGTATCTATCTGATATATATGTGTAACATATATTTTAATAATGTCTGTAACTTAAATACTTAAGGGAAATTGATGTAGAATTTACTCATCCAACAGGTAGTGGGTCCCTCACTGTTAGCCAGGCATCATTTTGTACAAAGTGGTGAAGATCAGCTAAAAAACCATTATCTTTGTGAAACTTTCTTGAATATTTTGCTTTTAAAAATATGCTATTTTAAAACATTTATCATCTATGGTTGGAGAAAGTAGCATTTACTCAGAAAGGTCACAGTCCCAAAGCAGCCAGTATAAGCTCTTTGGAATCCATTCCTTTTCATCGTAAGACCTGGGTAATTAGAAATTGATTACTGTTGGTTTTAGTGTCATTCAGTGTATGAGAACTGCCTGAAATATCCAGGCATGGGGTAAAGTCACAACATTTGGTAAACTGTTAATATTTATGTCCTCCGGATATTGTTGCACTTGCCTAGATAATTTTCTTGCAAAGAGTGACTGAAGCATGTGCACCAGAACACAGGATTGGAGTGAGACTGAGGTTACCACACTCTGGGATCCAATTTGTACTGCTTACTAATTTTCTCTAATAAACGTTTATTTATAACACTAAATTTAATTTCATTGTATCAGATTTCCTGGTGGTAAAGTGAGAAGGTTAATAGCTTGCCATTAGTTCACACATGCACTTTATTCTCTTGAGCCCCAAGCCAGCTTTTTACAACTATCAGCTTGGAGATCGTAGTATGATGGTGAATTTTTGGGTCACTTTGAGCCAAGGGATCCACGACAGATGGCAAAACATTATTCCTGTGTATGTCTGTGTTTTGGGAAGAAAAGCTAATATGCTAGAAAACAGTAAAGGTAACCTCCCTGATGGAGGGTAAAAACAGAAGGCAGATTCTCTTTGCTGGCCCATCTATCTGTGTGGATACCATCCTGATGAATGAAGGCTGTGCTGAGTTATTCCGGCCTCAGAACAAGACAGTAGCATCTTCTGGACAAGCCGGGTTCAGCACAGCTGTTGTCTCCAAGCAGCACTGGTCTTCACTCTGAGGTCAAGATGGGCCTCACCTGGGACTGCTCAGAGTCCCTTGACATTGAACCACTGCCTTCATGCCTCTGCAGAATACCCCTTCTCCTTAAAAGAGCTCCATTTGAAAGCCTTTCACTTTACTGTCATGCCTGTGGCTGTACAACTGTACTTAGTAAAGTCTCTACTCCTGCCTTTTCATGACCTTTTCCCCCTATTGCCCAGGTTACCAGCCTTTCAGTTGTTCCCAGCACTTCTAGTTCTCTGAGGTCTCAGGCTCTGGCCAGTCTCCCTGGTTCTCTGTCCCTCTGTTTGGACTAGAACTCAAGCTTTCCTAGGCTTCAAGCCTACATGGATAGATGATGAAATTTCTGAGCCTAATCATTTAAGATAATCCTTCGTGCTTTTGTGCTGAATTATCTACCCATCTACCTACCTACTGTGCTCTTTTGAGAACTCTACCATAGTAATGGATAGCTGTAATTGGCACATAAGAACAACATGAAGGCTGCATTGAAGATTTTTTTTTTTAGTAAACTACAATACTCATACTTTGGAAATTACTAAAAATACTTAAATGGAACTTTAAGGAAAGCTGCAAATTTGTTCCCATCAAAGACAGCAAGAGTAATCTGTTAAGTTTCCTTGTGGATTCACATTTGGTTTTTAAATGAGAAGTAGCTTCTGATAGTTGCACTTGAATTGGCTTAGGACTTGGAAGTTTTTAGGGAGACATTAACTTCAAGTTACAGGATGTAAACAGCTCCAAATACCAGGCCATAAACACAAGCTGCATTTGGAGGTCAGTTTTGATGAGGATGAACTGTGACAATGTAGAGCCTGGGCATTGGGCCAAACAGTTTTCATAAGGTTTCTTAGTCAAGAATGGATTTTTCTTTTGTTCTTTACATTTTGTTTCCTGAAACAAGGCCTCACTGTGCGGCCCTGTAGAGAGCTTTGCAGGCCAGACTGGCCTTGAACTCAGATCCACCTTCTGCCTCTGCCTCCTAAGAGCTGGGATTAAAAGTGTGGGCTACCTAGGAGACAAGAAGAACTGGGGTTGGATGAAGGGGAGGAGATCCTCCCCATTGGTGGACTTGGAGGGGGCGGGGAGATGAGGGAGGGATGGGGAGAGTGGGAGGGAATGAAGGAGGGGGCTATGCCTGGGATGCAAAGTACCTAACCTGTGATTGATATAAAAATAAATAAATTACATTAAAAAAAAAAGTGTGGGCTACTCTGCCCAGCTGGTTTCTTTTCTTTTTTAATAATTTAAAGTGGTTGGAAAACAAAATAATTTCATGACACATGAAACTCACATGTAATCTAGATTTGATGTTGATAAAGTTTTATTGAAAAACAGTCCTATGCACCCATTACAAATTGTGTAAGGCTGTTTTCAACCCAAAAAGCTGTGTAGTTGTTCCAGGATTTACTATTCATGGTCTAAATCACTGATATCTTGTGCCTTTTATAGAACAATTGCCAATTTCTCTAAGAGCTGTGGTTCTGACTTTGGTATTTAAGTTTTAGGAACATCCTGGGCTAACATTTTGTGATCTTTAAATTTTTAAAAAATGTTTCCCATTATTTGTGTGATATGAGGAAGGAGACCACAGTCCATAAATGCAAAGAAATTGAATTTCTCTCAATTTTGTTTTGAGCCAGAAGAAATTGATTTCACATGAAAATATAATATTCTGGAGATAACTATTTGAAACATGATTACATTGTTTAAGAAGTTACAAGCTTATAACAAGGAAATATTGACTAAAAATAGGCACCAGAGAAGAAGAAATTTACACAATTAATTAGCCAATAAGTACTGAATCTATACTGTGTTGAATCAACAAATGACCAATTTTTACTTCAGTCAGTATTATATGATAGAGAGGGTTTTACTGAGTAGGGTATAAAATAAGAAATGATATTCCTGTTTGCAAACTCAACTGAGTTGAAAAGGTGACATCTATGAAACTGCTGTAAAATTCAGAAATTAGTTTAATGTCAAATAACACATTCCCAACAGGAAATATGGACCAATAGAATTTTTTTAAACTTAAAAATCTTTTTAAAGGCTATTAAAAATAACAAGCTCTTTTCTAGTATTTTACAATGTTATAAAAGCAAGAACTATAAACACTGACATTTCAAATACAATTTTACAAACTTTACATTATTTACAAACTCCGCATACTAAAAGCTGTTAAAAAATAAGCTTTAAGGATGAATTTTAACTTTGATATTCAAGTGTTTGTGAAGAGACTATAAAGTAATGATCACTGATTATTATTCTAGAAAAGAACAATGAAAACAAAATTTGGCCAAGAACTGATAACAGTGTGAATTCAGACTTTTATAAGCATTTTTCAGTTTATCTCAAAGTACTTTTCTTAAATACACTTTGGGTTTTTAACAATTTACGGGCCTTGTCAAGCTACTGAATTTTAAAGTCGTGATTATGAACCTTACCCATTTAAAGATGTTATAAATATTACAAAATAAAATCATAATAAGGCAACTCAGCCAATTTACTTTCAACATAATAATGAAATCCTTTTTAGTATAATTAAACTCCACTCTTAATGGTAGTGGAGATAGTTCTATTTAAGAGGGGAAAAAAAAAGAATGACTGACACTTCATTAACATTAACCCTTTATATAAAGGCAGAAATTTAATCTGGAAGCCCCCACAGTAAAAACACTGACAACCTTTGGCAATCTTTAAGTGATCAGAGCAGTGGTGACAGTCCCAGTAAGAAATCCCAGTTTCAATTTGTACCACTGGCTATTAGCAGCTGAAAGTCAACCAAACCAAAGGGAAGACCTTTCACATTTCATAGAAAGCTAGAAAACAATTTAACAAGAGAAATAAAATACTACCATATTTTTACTTTTAACATACATGACTGAGATATTTAACATATATGACTGAGATATTTGAGTACAAATTATAAAGGCTAATTTATGTTAAGTATATATTCTGAAAAGGTCTAGGAACAAAATACATTTTATGACCTTGAAATTTTAATTAAAATTTTTTTTTGATCATTAAGGCAAATGCTTTTCAGATGGGAACATAAGAAATCCATGGGCAGTTTTAAGACACTTGAATGATCATATGTACTAGACTATCACAGAAGTCAAAAGCATGTGGGTATAGCCATCTTTGGTTACCCACGAAAGTGCTCTATAAAAAGCAAATACTGCTTTCCCTAGACACATTGCATTTCTTAATTAGCAAAATGCACCAACCAACATACAAATACTAGTTAGTATGATAATTACACATCTACAGCCAGATAACAGGAGACATGGTGTTTGCTCAACTGTTACATACAACAAGTGAAATTATATACTCCCTTACTTTTCAAGGTATACCAAGACCACTGAAAGGAAACTTCTAAAATATTAAATAAATTGATCATAAAAATTTATCAGGTTAACCTGACTTATTTTCACAATACAAGTTTTTGTTTTCTATATCCTTAGATTTGGTCAGTTGGTATTTCTAATAGATGACTCATTTATCTTACAATGCATCCCAGGGTTTGAATCTCTGTTCAGAAGGGCAGGGTGAACCACGATGACCATTATGTAATGGACCCCTCTACTTGCTCAGTCTGAAGTAGTGAGCTTTCATTACAATGGCCACTGCTCTCTGGAAAACAGAGCTTGGGTCTTTGATGATACTTCAGTCTGTACGTATCAGTCATGCAACTATCAACTGAGAAATAGGTAGTCAGTGAAATTGTTTCATTTGGGCACACAGAACTAGAGTCTAGGTCTGGGTGGCAAAATGCACTGACTACTGCTTTTGAGTTTGCCTGCGAATCAGCTGAGCAGCTGGAGGGGCAGCTGCTGGCAGCAAGCTGCTTCACTGGAGTAATTTCTTTATCTCCTTCATGGATCATGTACACACTCCCTTCTAAACTTGTTCCTGAGGCTGTACTCAAGCTGTGCTTTGGAAGACTGGAAGAATTAGTACTACATGCTTCTGTAAGTCTGACACCAGGCATAAATCCAGCTCTCTCTACCTGTGGCACACTGGTGATAGAGTATTTCTTTGGTGGCAGAGGGGGTGGTGAACGGTGGCAATGAAGTTTTGGCATCTGACAACTATCCTTATTGCAGGCTGACTGAGGCTTATGTTCTCTGGACAGCGAGTTCTCAGCGTAACACTGTTCTGTGCTGTTTTGCTGTGGCCAGAGTGTGAGGGGTCCAGGTTCAGGGTTCAGCCCAGCAGTTCTCACATGGGAAGACAAGGAAGATGGAAAGACTGGTTCATTGCTGTTGACTCTCTTCCCAGCCGCTGAACTGTCAACATGAAAGGGCAAGCCTGTTCCTTCAGAATCTTCTGTGTTACACCGCTCAGACAACTTAGCCCCATTTGCTTTTTCCACTCTCTGTTCATTTGCCTGGTAGACATGTTCTCTTGCAGTATGGTCCTTAAGCATTTGTGGGCTGGGTGCAGGAAACAACTTGTCACTGGTTTCACCGATATGTGACCTGAAATTTGAAAATAAAAAAATAAAGCCAAATACCCACACAGGGAAGGGAAATCTTTGTCTTGTGGTTTGATTTCCCAACTACAGTTTTTAGTTTTACAATAAAGCAGTAGGAATGGGGACTCCTCTGCAGCCACGAACATTTTCAGTTCTCTCTGATTCTGAATCTATATGCCAGAACAGTACACATATGCTTATTAGAAACATTTATCATTTTAAAAGTCACTATGTTTTCTTTGTATGACAGGTAGAAGTACTGATGAGACTGAACCCTATGCTTGCTAATCAGGCACTCTACCATGTCACTATATACCCAGTCCCCAAGACACATTCCTCTTAATTAAAATGTGACCTTAAAAACTGATTTCAAACTAAAAACACTGAAATTGTATTTATTATGATAAAATATAATGTACCAATTAAGGAAAATGTTAAAAGCAAATAATTCAATACCTCATTTCCTTCCAAAATTACAATATTTATAGGCATACAGATGTGTGCGCATATATATATATATATATATATATATATATGCAGCAGAGCGTGTCTACACTTAAATTCTGATATATAATGTGGGCCAGTGTACTAATCTTAATTAAGACTGTCTTGAGGTAGAACGTAATTTTTCAGTAGAGAAATAAAATTATTTTTCTCCTACAGTGACGCTGTCTTTCTTCCATGCATTATTTGGAACTGAAACAACAGAATGGCATGGCTCAGTAGTTACAACTATGACAAAATCTCAGCTCCACTGCTTTGTATATGTCATTTTATCTAAATTGCAAGTTTTCTTTTTTATAAATATAGTAGACCCTTCTTATTCAAGGCCAACTGCACTGTTAATCATTAAATAAAAACTTCCTAAAATCATAAATTCAGTTTTAGATTGTACAGAACTAAGTGGCATTCTGTTCAGGATGTGAGCCATGCTCTGTGCAGTCTTCCATGTTGTTTCCGAGTCCTATCCGCTCACCTACAGTGCTCGTGCTCACCTAGTACCCGCTTCACAGTGCAAGCACAGTGACGATGGTGTCAACTATGTCAAGAAGGAAATGCTTAGTTCTAGACTTAGGGAATTTGGAGACCAGGCTGATGTTCTAACATCTTCAGTAAGAACCAAGACCATGAAGAAGAAAAAATCAGTGATGCTGGTTTTGTTTATACCTCAAACTGCAAGAATCAGTGTTACAGAGTAAACAACTGCTTAGTTAGGATGGAAAAGGCATTAGGCATCTGCAGGTAAGGCTATCGGCTTTACTATACTCCTAGTACTTATGGAAGTGTATTAAAATAATCAAGTACCATACCCAACAGTTTATAGGCAATCTGCTGTTAGGTCTACATGCTATTAAATAATCTCAATAAAATAAGCATTATAATGCTTTCAGATTACAAATTCACATGTCATCCCTTCTACCAGAGTTCCCATTATACATGAATTTCCTATTTCTAAATGTTCCTATTTCTAAATATCTATGATTACCTTTTTGGCAAATGGCTTTTTATGTGCACATGTGATTCTGAGTGATGCTCGTGATGTTTATCACCTGCTTCCAAGGCCTGGGCTGCTTTTCGAACACCTTGGGGGAAACAGAGAAGGGAAATAAAATTATTTAAATGGTCATGTAGAATCTATCCTATTCATGTTTACATATATGTAAGCTATCTACAAATATGTAATTCTTTTGCAAGTAAAGAACAAAAAGTGCACTCGTCAACATAACTGAAAATAAGAGTTCCCCCACCCCCATTTTCCCCTTGACTAATGAATTTTTTTAAGCAAGACTGCTTCTTCTTAGGGAGTCAGCAATCCCAGAGCAGTGTTGTTCCTGGTCAAGTGTACTTCCCCACTGTATCATCTTTACTGATAAAACGTTACAGTGGAAAAATCCTACATCTGAAGACATGCTAACTTTAAGCAGACCTCCTAACCATTTACACTGCCTCCTTTATGTTGTAAGAATCCATTTTACCTACCTTACAGGAATGTTTGGAGACATGAACTGAGTTAAAATAATGGGATGGTATTAAAATAGCACAGAAGACAAACTTCTATCAAGCTATGTACATCAAGCTTTAAGAAATATCTTCATGCAGAACCTTCTCAAGATAAATTAGGTAGCTAGTGCAAAATCAGATCTATATAATTCAAGCCTGCCTGAGGGTAGAAGTGAGGGTCTTCTACACAACAGGCACATCCTCTACCACTGAGCCACGCCCAAGCTCCTGTCCACACTGTTAACCATGACTCATACTGTGTCCTGTGTGACTTCACTTTCCCTCAATTTTAACCATACAAGGGTTTTGAATGTTAAAGGTGCATGAAAAATAACTTTAAAATCTGACTTGTTATTTCTAAGTAGCACTAAATTTAAAATCCAAAATCACCTTTTCTTTTAAAAAATTTAGTACCTAAAAAGCAATATTTTATCATATAAAAGGTAGCAGCTCTACCTCATTTCCTTCTAAACACTGATTCCTGGAAGACTGCCCACTGGACAGGCTTCAACAATATAAATGTTTGGAGTAAAATCTGTGTATCATTATTTTAAAATAGCGCAAATAAAACTATCACCTTCTATTCAAGACTGAAAGATAAAAATTTTAAGTTGAGATGAAAGGGAACTCAGACACCTGCATTTGTACAGCAGTTTACCTAAGCGCACCCTGGTTTCTGATACAAATGTTTGATGAACCTGAGGATCTGAATGTCGAGAGATTTAAAGCAGATAGGAAAACATCAATAAAACCACAAGTACAGAATTGTATTCAAAACACAAAGGTAACTTTGGAATTTAGTGAACTTTTCTGAATACCAAAGCGTCAACAGTTGGAACCTGTGCTTACAATAATCCTGTTAGTCACTGCTATATACTTGTTTTGTTTTAAAAAACAAAAATTCAATGAAGCACCGGCAAGCTGCCTCCGAAGGTAATTCCCTTGCCTCTAAGCCCGAGGACATGAGTTTAAACCCTGGGACCCAAGTGTTGGAAGGAGAGAACTACTCCCCTCTTGCAAGTTGTTCTGAAATTCACACATGTGGACTGTGGCCAGTATGTGCACATGCGTGTGCAAGCACTGTGTGTGGGGGGGCCCACACACACACTGTACAGTTAAAAACAAAACAAAACATTCAATCAATACTGTAAGCTTATTGTACAGATTTAGTTTACATATTTTTATTGTATGTGGTTTAATTAGGAGAAAACTGGATGTATAGTTGCAGCATGTGCAAGTATAATAGTTGTTTTAAAGAAAAAGCATTTTCAGGACTGAGTTTTGGGTTGAATCATCTGATCTTATCATGGAATCATTTTTACCTGGTGACAAAGTATGGTACTGAGACTTGGGTTTTGCCAGAAATAGTCTTGAAAATGAAAAAAGTGAAACTGTCACTTCAAGAAAAATAACTGCTAGGCTGAGATATCCCAATCATTAAAGAGCTCATTCTGCGAGCATAAGGAGCTCAGTCGGCCAGGCTTAGTGGCCCATGCTTATAATCCCAGCTGCAGAGGCAGGGCCAGCTGCCTGGCCCACCTGGTGAGAACGCCAGGTAAGAAAGAGACAGACCCTGAGATATAGTTTTAACTCAAAAACCAAGGCTGACAGTGCATGAGCAACATTGTCTGCGGTTGTCCTCCGACCTCCAATCAAAGTGTGCACAAATGCGCACAAAATCAAAACAATTGTTGGTGATATTGTCAGGGATAAAATTTAAGCTTTTAGTAAAATTTTGGAGAACCTGTCTCTACCATAATCAGTTCTGCAGCTTCCTAATACCCGTATTTGTGGTGTATGAAGAAACAGGTATAAAATAAAATAATTTACCAACATCTTAAAGATTTGAATAACTTAGCAAAGCAGTTTTCGTTTAAATGACTATGTAGATGTTACAAAATCATGCTCAGATAAAATACCCCTTTAAAGTTTAAGTATCAATGATTTTAATGAACAGTGTATGAAACCTATTCTGGTTTCATATTTTATATTGCAATTATCCTTGAAGAAACTATGGATGGTGAGTATGGTCAAAAGAGAGTGCTGGTCATTTCTGGAACAAACAACAAAAGCCGACATTTTCCAACTGCTATGTGTGTGAAGCTGGATTTTCTTTATGCATTGAGACCATTAACACAAAAGTCCGAGTGCAACTGCTAAAAGAATGCAGTCAGGCATTACAACCGCTCATACCTTTCATTTCACTATTTTGTTCTGGAAGCACTTAAAAAAAAATTCACACATTCCCCCACCCACTATTTATGTCTGCCCTTTTTCATCTTTTTGGAGCTTGGTCTTCAGTTCCAAAGAAGTCTTGTTTATGTTAGCATGCATTAGACTTTTCTCTGAGAGAATAAATACTTAATTTTTTTTCCACCATTAGCATAGGAAGTGCTTATAAAATCCTCAGAGATAAAATCCTGTCAGAGATCAATCCTCTTTTAAGGGTATAAAGATGTTCCAAAACACAAAATTTCCCACATTTCCTGTCCTAATTGATTGACAATAGCGTTCTCTTTTAAAAATGTCAGCCGTTCACTATTCTGCAAGAACAATTTCCCTTTCACACTTAAGGAAACGAGTGTGGGAAGTTAGGAAACTTAACCAATGCTTTGCAGCTGGCATGATCATCACTCAAGTGTCTCAGGGTTAGCTGAAAGCCAACTGCTCTTCTCACTCCCAGGGAGCTTGTATTTGCATATACTATTAATATACAAGCACCTAATCACCTCTCATGCTGATGAAACAAAGCCATTAGTTTAAACACCAGATGACATGGTTACCTACCTACCTAACCTACCTACCTACCTATCACCTACCTATTTATTTATATTTTTAAAGATGCAGCTCTCGCAGGTCTAAAATTCATGAGCTTCCCACCCCTGCTTCCTCTACATATGCCTACCAGTATATGCCACACAACAATATTCTTTAACAAAGGAATGCCACAGAAAATACCCACATACTTAGAGTTAGCAATTCACTGTACAATTTAAAATTGTTTTCTTTCATCGTTTAGTTGACATTTTCATCACCCATTTATCTGTTTCCCCTCATTCTCCTGGTTCTAATTTATCTGAACAACAGATCTATGACTGAAGGCCACAAAGAAGAAAGAAAACGGAAGCTAAAGTTTATAAATCATTGAGTTACCTTAACTTAGGTGCCCTTTTAACCCCTAAACAGATTTTTTTGTATATTAAAAACAAACAAATCTCATCATTCAAAAACTCAACTGGAAACTACAACAGATTAAGATAAATGTTACTCTAACAAATATCAATATTATCAGAAAGTTAAATTTTGGAAATGACTTAAAGTTACAGATTAGCATTATTTATTCATTTCACATTGATTAAAATTTTATTTCACTTTGTACCCAATACATAAAAATATAATTTGTAAATATATAACAAACATTTTTAAAGACAAAAATTAATTAATAAAAAAAAACCCAATTCTTTCCTTATACTAATTATTCACACACTAAGCAGCAGGAGGCAGCAGAGGGCTTATAAACATGTTTGAAAATTTAATATCACCATGGCAGGCATTCAACTCAGTGGTTTGACTTCAGAATTCCAACTAACTTAAAAATAGATGTGTTATTTTTCTCTGCTGCTGACACAGACAACCACATGTTGCACAAGAATTTGGCTCCATGTTCTTTGTAAATCTGACAGTCCAATTTTAAAACTTGGCACAGAAGAAACCTCAATACTAAGGCAAGCAGCTTTCACGAATGTTAATTCTGATTCTATAAAAAATCCATAATACAATATTCAAAAAATTGGAATAAATGCCTTGTCTGAAAAGACAGTTCATATTTAGAACAAATTCATCGAGAAATACAACTCAAATTAGCCTAGACAATGCAATCTTCACTCATTATTGCAGTGAGATTTAAATACACAATTGTAATCATTACAGTTTTCAACTTACATACTTCAACTTATAATTACAGATGCTAGGTATTCAAGAACAGGAAACTAATCACTGACTTAATTTACAAACAATATAATTAAATATTTCAGAAGGATCATGAAACTTTAACTGTCTAAAAACATTTTTCTACCATGTACTAAAAAGATATGGAGCTAATTTAGTGTACACTAATCTGGGTTATATGATGCCTAAGTTTTGTGATGTTATAAACTAAAATGGTAGGAGTCAGTAACTTCCTCTTTCACTGGGATCACATTGTAAAGAAAAAAACAAATACTGTTACTTGTTATAAATCGATTCCAATACTAGTTTTTAAAAATGCATAAGTTATATTTCAAAAGGAACAGAAAAGATTAAAAAACTAAAACTGGTACAAGGAATATCTACCACAATGTCCCCTAAATAATCGAACATTAACATTTTACAGCACTTTGGACGTTTGAAAGTAAGTTATACAAATTACGGTCTTTTACTTCGAAACCCTCAACGCTACCACCACCGCACCACTGCTTGTGTTTTTTTGTGTGTATGTTTTTGGTTTTTCAAGACAGGGTTTCTCCGTGTAGCCACTGCTGTCCTGGACTCACGTTGTAGAGCAGGCTGGCCTTGAATTCAGTGCCTCTGCCTCCCTGAATGCAGGGCTCACAGTTGTGTGCCACCGTGTCCAGACTCTAGCACTGTGTCTAACGCTTCCCCATCAATAACTAACGACTTGCTGCAAAGCCACGCTGGTACGTTTAGGTGGTTTTGTCTGTGGCTACTCTGAAAGCTCCTATCCAGTTCCTCTGTGCAGGACCCTCCCCTGGTTAGACCTTCCAGTTGCTTTTTCCCTCTGGCTTCGACTCCCAGGCTTCCTCAGACCCAGATTCTTTGCTTTTGTCTACTCTTGTTTTGCAGTTTACAATTTTCCTGAATAATATGTTCAAACATAAGGCAGTCAATTCCACGTGATGATTACAAAACACAAATTTTTCCTGATTTGTAGACTTGGTTCTTCACTGAATAATAACACCCACTTATCAAAGTGATCAGTTCAACAAATTAAGAAATAACATGGTATCGCTTCCTTTATTCACCCTCTTCTTATTCTTCCATTGTGGGAAGTAGTGTATCTAATTATAGTAATCCCAAACATGGCTTCCTTTCTTTTCTTTATTATGTATGCCTACCCACTTAAGTCATCTTTCTGGACACTGGTACTACCTTAGTTCATAATCACACACGCATATTTAATTTTTTTTCATTATTTTTAATATTATAATTTATTTACTTTGTATCCCAGCTGTAACCCCCTCCTTCATCTGCTCCCAATCCTACCCTCCCTCCCTTTTCTCCTCCCATGCTCCTCCTCCAGTCTGATAAGGGAGGTCCTCCTCCCTTGCCCTCTGACCCTAGCCTATCAGGTCTCATCAGGACTGGCTGCATTGTCTTCCTCTGTGGCCTGGCAAGGTTACACTCCCACCAGGGGGGAGGTGATCAAAGAGCCTGTCACTGAGTTCATATCAGAGACAACCCCTGCTCCCCTTACTAGGAAACCCATGGGCTACATCTGTGCATAGTTTTAGGTTATCTCCATGCTTTATACTTGGTTGGAGAATCAGTTTTTGCACAGACCTCTGGTTCCAGATATTTTGGTTCTGTTGCTCTCCTTGTGGAACTCCTGTCCCCTACAGGTCTTTCTATCTCTGCATACTGCCCAAAGTTTGGTTATGAATCTCAGCGTCTGCTTTAATACACTGCTGAGTAGAGTCTTTCAGAGGCCCTCTGTAATAGGCTCCAGTCCTGTTCCCTGCTTTCTCCTGCTTCCACTGTCTATCCCATTTGTTTTCTGAGTAAGGACTGAGCAACTTCCCTATGGTTGTCCTTCTTGCTTAGCTTCTTTAGGTGTACAGATTTTATTATGTTTACCCTATATTATATGACTAATATCCATATATTAAATGCCTTTTAGGTTAAGGCAAAAGTCAAATAAATTTCTCAGTACTCAAAATTCACCCACTGCTACCAAAGAAAATAATAAAGCCACATCCAATTTAGGTTCTGCCAATCATCCTAATGATCCTCTTGCGATCATCTCACGACTGCCACATCTATACCACTCCAGCCTTGCAAGCTGAATTTTTTACATTCTTCATGTATGATTATTTCTCTTGACAGAACACTCTTTGTATTTCTTTTATTGTATTTAAAAGAATTCAAAATCCCACTAGGAATTTATTTTAAAAGAGAAGCTAAAGAGTTCAAATATCACCATGGCACCTTCAAGAATACCCTTGTTTTTGCAGCAGAACGCATCATATAAAGATATGGCTATATAGTATCTCTAGTAATAAAACACTGAAACCCTCTAAAGGTCTTGGTGGCAGACGTACGTGTGGCAGGTGTTCACCTACACACACGTAAATTTAAAAAAATGAACTACCACAGGACTTGGCAATTGCCCTTTGGATGTGCACTAAAATATGATCGTGAGAACATGAGCATCCACTTGCAAACCAGGGTTCACACTAACAGTGTGCCTAATAGCTAAGAGGCAGCAATGATGCAAATGTTCATCAACAGACGAATGGATAAGAACTGCAGGCAACTACGAATGCTGAGAGCAGGAGAAAGAGTCTTCCACAGAGAAGAGCACACCAACTGCTTATCCAATACCAAATGGTCAGCTCTGAAAACATTCAGAATATATACATACACATACATATGTATGTATATATGTGTATCTATCTATATACACATACATATGTTTGTAACAACAATTAATTAAAAAAAGAGTTCATATACAAAGTACATAACCCGTGATTAATATAAAATAAAAATGTTAAAAAAAAAAAGAGTTCATGAATTTGGAAGAGAGCAATGAGGGACACATGTAAGGGCTTGGAGGAAAGGCAAGTGTGAAATGATGCCGTTACATTATCTCAAAAAAATAAAAGAAAGAAAATGAAGTGTTTATGCGTGTTACAACACGATACCTCTTGGGGTTATGATGAATAAAATAACCCAGATACAAAAGGATAAATACAAGTCTATCTGTCCAAGGCGCCAAAAACGGCCAAACTTGGTGACAAAACAAGCCAAACCAGAATGACCCTTGCCAGTTTCTTGAGGGGAGAAGAGAAGAGCTGTTTAGTGGGTACAGTGTTTTGATTTTGAGAAAGTAGTTTGGGAGATGGATGGCTGTACAATAACGTAAAGTACTAATGACACATAAAACTAATTAGAATGGTAAATTTTGTATTCTTTACTGAAGTAAAAGTAAAACTGTAGTGTCACACACAGACTCACTCATGTTAAATGTGTAAACTCACTATAAAACAATGAAGTCTTCATCAAAATCTCTATGACCTTGTGTTTTTACAGCCTTCAGGAAGCAAGGAACATTTACTGAACTTGCAGTTATTGTTCATTTAACTGACTCCTGCTGTGATTTCTGGCCAACTCTTTACTGTTTCCTGTAATACTTGGGTACTTAGACTTTTATGAAATTTTTAAAACAAGCCAGGCATTTTGATATGGAAAGAGAAAGTTATTTCCTTAACATAAAGTGTTTCCTCCCGATAGCATACATTTGATAAAAACAAAATAAATTAACAAATACTCACATTAAAGGCCTGTAACCTGAAAAATAATCCCCACAAACACCTCAAGGAGGACATAGACTAAAATATTTATAATTGGCTACTTATGGCTGTTTCCTGTGAGAAGTAACACCCCCACCCTGAATTCTAAAACTTGAAAACATTTTCCTTTATTTCAACAGTGCAACCCTTTTCTCCCACCACAAACCCTCATGTTCATTTGTTTTATAAGCTGATACATATTTCTAGCATATCATCTGTAGTAATTCCATGCCATTATATATTATTTCCAAACGAGCCTTTTCTGATGACTGCTTATTAATCTTTCTTAACACCTATGGTATCATTATAGCTATTACACACACGTAATTCAGCTCTAGGCGTTTGTAAACTACACTCTCCCATTCTCCCTGGTATTGTTGCAGCTATCACACATACTTAATTCAGTTCCAGGCACTTGTAAAGCTCACGTTCCCATTCTTAAAATTAGGTCTGCTTGTAAGTGTTGGCATGGACAATGGGTGTGGGTAGAGGTACCAGTTCTAGAGTGGCATTTGAAGGGCCCAGAGATGGTTCTGCATGTTGTAAGCTCCTTTCATTTCTATAACTACTACACCGCTTGTGTGAGAGCATTGACAGACACCTAGGAAATCAGCTCATGTTGACCCTCAGAACACAGGTATGAGTAAGGTATAAACTTGTGACAAGACTCTGAAATCTTGGAATTATAACAACAGTGTGATAGTTAATACTGTCAAACCGACAGGACCTGGAGTCACTTAGGAAGTACATCTCTGGACATGAATATAAAGATTGGTGAACTGAGGTGGGAAGACACAGGCTAAATGCGGCAGCATCTGGCCCGCAGCCCTGGACTCAGGACGAGCATTCACTTTCCCCTGCTTCCTAAGTGTAGATGCAGTGTGAGTCTGTACCTCAAGTTTTCCTGGTTATGCCACCCTTGCCATACTGGGCCTGTGGGGCACACGCAAAGAAACTTGAGTTAAGTACTGCCATTTGACTTCAGACTCCATTTTACCTAAGCTGACCAGCTCCTTATCTAAGCAGCAATATTTCCTCAAAACATAATGCCTGTTCCTAACAACAGAAAGAACAAATGAATTTGGTTGGGCAAAAAGCTTACATTCAACATCAGTTGACAATGATGGAACACTTGGGAAAGTCCCTAATCCCTCAGTTCGGATTGGGAAACATTATAACTGTAACTTGGCTCAGATGCTTGCAGTTTTTATGCTTACAAACTGTGATTTAGCCGCTACTCAGGGCTGCCAGAAGAAACAAGGCTCCCAAGTCCTTGTCTGGCTCTGATCGAGCAGTGAGTCCACATATGTGGTGGGAATAATACAAGATTTTGTTGTTCCATGAGCCCACTGGTGTATTCTCTCCCCTTCCTCGTGGCACACAGTGGGCATGCTGTAACAAGCTGTAAGATGCTCAAACTGTAAGTCAAGGTAACTCAGGCTGCAACACTAAAATTAACCTATATAGTAAGCTGTATATACTGATTGATGTTTCCTCCTTTTCACTGCCTATCCTTTAAAAGCCTTTGAGTATGAGCTTCCCTTATGGCAGGAAGCCCAGCTCTGGTTGGCCATCTGGACTAAGGAACTGCTGTGGTACCCTGGTCTCAGTTCTGGTCTACAATTAAAGTAGGGGGCCATATATACTCTGGCTTCAGTTCTGGTTTGCCATCTGAGGTTAGAGAGTGCAGAGGCTGCACACATTTATGATCTAGGTCATCCAACAAGGTCAGAGAATGAGCAGAGAATCCAGTCTCCACCAGTATTACAGAGTACACAGTCACTGTGGCAGGCCACTCTGGTTCCTCACTGTTTATATCCTATTCAAATTATCTCCTCCAAAAATCACAAGCCCCACAATAATGAAATTCAGCAAAATAACCCAGATAAAATTCCTGACACACAATTTAAATGACCAATTTTAACTATGTTCAAACAAGCAAAAGAGGACATGCATATACTCAAGAACACAAACAACTAGATAAAAAAATCAATTTGGGATATGAAAACAGAAGTCAATAAGGAGATAGAAATGCTGAAGAAAAACAAACTGAAATGACAGAAATGAAAATGCAATAGGTCAAGTAAAAGTTCAGTGGAAAGCCTTGCCAAAGAATGAATCATGTAGAGGACAGTATTTCAGAACTTGAAGGTAAAGGAGAGGAACAGGATCACTCATACATATGCATACATATGAAAAATCTGAAAATATGAAGGCATAATTGATGAATTATGGCCATGGAAGAAGAAGAATAGGAAATATTTTCAATAAAATCACAGAAGATAATTTCCCAAATCTTGGGAAAGAGCTACCTACTCAGATATAAGAATATCAAGACAATAAAAAGAATCATGTCATATAGTTAAAACACTAAATATACAGAACAAAGAAAGCATGTTAAAAGTTGCAAGCAGTAAGGAGCAAGTTACATATTAAGGCAAGCCCATCAGAATAATTGCTAACTTCTCAATGGCTTTTAAGTTCTTGGAAAATAATATAATACAATTTCTGAAAAATCACAACCACCAACCCAGCTTAATATACCTAGCAAAACTATCTATACTAAATGAAGGAGAAAGGAAAAAATTTACCATTACAAAGGCAAGCTAAAGAAATTTATGACCAAAGTGGTAGCCCTATAAAGGATACTGGAAGGAATTATTTCAGCCAGAAAGGGAAGATAAGAGGCCTACAGGAAAAAAACAAGACAATAGTTATACAAGAGGACAAAACTAAAAACAAAACAAAAAACAACCAAACAAAAACTCTACAAAAATCAACAGAAAAAATCAATATACACTTTTTAATATTAACTGTTTCAATGTCCCAGGCAAAGACAGAATCTAGCAGATTAGATTGGAAAACAGAATCCTTCCTTTTGCTGCTTCCAAGAAACATACTTTGCCATCAAAGATAGACACAGTCATTTGGTGAAAGAGTGGAAGATTTTCCCTGCAAATAGGACAGAAAACAAGCAGGCATCCCTATTCTAATACATACAAAAACAAACTTCAGTATCAAATAAAATCTAAAAAGATATAAAGACACACTTCATCACCTGTAAAGGAAAACCCAACAAGGATATTACAATTCTAAATATATATATACCAAACAGGCTCACCCAATTTCATAAAAACATTTACTACTACATATAAAGACACAAATTTATTCCAACAGTAATAACTGATGACTTCACTATCCAACTTTCACTAGTACAGTGATCAGATGAAAACCAGAGAAACACTGAAATAAAGCCACACTACACATCAAATATCCAAAAAGACACCACAGAATATCCACCCAAACTCTACAGAATACAAATTCTTCTCAGAAATCCACTACACTTTCTCCAAAATGGGATTACATAAAAGACACAAAGTAAGTCTTTTTTAGCATTATTATTTACAACTTACTCACTTTGTATCCCAGTTGTAGCTCCCTCCTCCTTTCTCTATCCCTCTTCCCTAGTCCACAGATAGGGATGTCCTCCTCTCGGACTGTCTGACCCTAGCTTATCAGGACTTATCAGAGCCTGGATCCTCTTCCTCTGTGGCCTGGCTAGGTTGCCCCGCCACGGAGAAGTGGTCAAGGAGCAGGCAACTGAGTTCATGACAGAGACTGTCTCTTTTCCCCTTACTAGGGAACCCACATGGAGACTGAGGTGTCTATGTATTACATCTAAGCAAGGATTCTAGGTCCTCTCTATGTATGGTTTTTGGTTGATCACAAAGCAAGTCTTAACAAATATAGAAAAAGTAAAATAATTCCTTTTATTTTATCTGATCACAGTGTAATAAGACCACAAATTAACAGCAGAAGAAATCATAAAATATATACAAATTTGTGAAAAATAAACAGTACAATATTGAACATTCACTGTAGGAATATTCAGTATTTCTACATCATTGAAGATCTGGATCATTGAAGAAATCAAGAAGAAAAATTTAAGAATTCCTAGAATTAAAACAAAAATGAAGACAACACACTAAAACCCATGGGATATGATGAAGGTAGTCCTAAGAAGTATAGCTCTACATACCTGTATGTAAAAAAAAATCATCAGAAAGATCTCAAACAACCTAACGATATACCTTAAGACATCTTCTAGACATGGTACAGTGGTTGCACTTACAACTCATTGAAGCTGTGGTATCTGTACAAGCTTGGGTCCGTTAACATTTCATTGTGGATGGGGGTGGGAAGACTGAGGCCCTATCCCGCCCAGAGGAATTCCACCAATTACTTCCAACCGGCATTCAGGCTAGAAGCTAAGTAAACCCAGTAGGTCACACACAAAAACTAACGACAGCAGGAGGGGTGCTTATTGGAAGGAAGGCTCCAATGGAAGAGAAGGGTATAAAGAAGAGACTAGGGAACAAAATTATTCAAATTCAGACAGCTCAGTGGTCAAGAGCACACATTAATCTTGCAGGAAACTTCAGTTTGGTTCCCAGCACTCCACGTAAGAAAGCTTACAACCACCTGCAACTCCAGCTTCAGGGGATCCAACACTTCTAGTCCCCTTGGACGCTAGCACTCATTTGTACACAAAGGCATACCCATAATTTATAGTAACATAAATTCAAGGAAAAATCAAACCAAGCTTTCGAAAACCAACACGTTCAAAGGTCCATCAAATCAAACCCCAAATTCAAGGTGCTACTGGGGTGGGAGGGCCAGGACTCAAAGATTTCATCATGTAAATCAAACAAGTAACACTAATACTGCAATGTTGAAGGCATATATGGAGGTTCACACTCACGGCTGGTGGGGGTCTTACTCAGTGGGCAGAGGTGCATGCCATGAAATCTTGACCTGAGTCTGACCCTTAGAACCAATACAGTAGAAGTAAAAAGCTCAGACTCTCAGGTTGTTCTCTAACTGCACATGCATGGTGGCATGTGTGTGCACACACAGTGAATAAATATAAAAAAAACACTGTGTTTTAAAAGGCTATTCAGCCTTTCAAAGGCATGTTCAGCTAATGAATGTGATAAAAAACTAAGATCAATATTGTGAAGCAAATATTAAAAACACAGTGTGACTAGACAGTATATACAAAAGTTTGATGTCTCTATCCTGTTATTGTAATATATGCATAAATTTAAATGCAATTATTGGCGTTATAGTTATTTCAAATGTTATTTGTATTTATCTATTTGTTTTGTCTCACTCTATCTGAATGGCCTCTAACTTACAGTCCTTGTGCCTTACTTAACTTCCTCAGTGCTGGGCTTATAGGCGCACATTCCACTCAAATCAAAATAATTATTTTGGCCATATAGGGTTTTCTAAGGTGTTCTGGATAGTCTTATGTCAACTTGACACAAGCTGAAGTCATCTGAGAAAAGGGAGCTTCACTTAAGAAAATGCCCCTGGCAAGGCATGGTGGCTCACGCCTGTAATCCCAGCACGCAGGGAGGTAGAGGCAGGTAGATGTCTGTTGAGTTCCAGTCCAGAACTGTCTATAAAGCAAGTCCAGGACAGCCAAGGCTGCACTGAGAAACCCTGTCTCAAAACACAGAAAAAAAACCAAAAACAAAACAAAAAACTCGATAAGATCAATTGTAGCCTTACAGCATCTTCTTAGTGATCGATGGGGAAGCGCCCAGCTCACTGTTGGATGGTGCCGCCCTAGGCTGGGAGTCCTGAGCTCTATACAAGAGCAGGCTGAACAAGACAGGAGGAGGAGCAAGCCAGTAAGCAGCACCCCTCTTTGACCTCTGCATCAGCTCCCATCTCCAGTTCCTGCCCTGTGTGAGGTCCTGTTCTGACTTCTTTTGACAGTGACAGGGAAGTGTAAGCCAAACAAACCCTTTCCGCCCCAAGTTGCTTTGGTCGTGGTGTTTCATCACAGCAATAGAAACACCAACCGAAGACATATGGTATATCATGACAGCAGACAATAACTTACTGTAGATCACTCTTTCCAGCAACCATCAAAGCATACTTAAGCGCAATTTTTACCTTCTAGGAGGTCTTTGCTCTGGTGAGACATGCACTCCGTACTGTCTACATTTCGATTGCTCATCTTAGCCTGCTCACTGGAAAATAAGACACACAGCCAAGCAATTAGTTATTGTGCATTATCTCAATGTATTCTAAGAACGGAAATAACTCTTGTTCAGACATCATCAGATGCCCTTCTAAGAACTGAATGTGCATTTTTATTGTTTTGCTTTGCTTTGTAATTCAAGATGATTTGGCATCTACAATCCTTCTGCCTTTGCCTCCGAAGTGCTGGAATTAGCGACATGGCTTAATAATTGCATACTATTTAAACAGCTTGCAATACTTGAATATAGTTATGTTCCTCTTCTTATAGCAAGAAATTGCTTTGTAAGCCAAATTAATTTGCCCAGCAATTAAAGTGCAAGTTTATGTTTTTATAAAGTCCTGTTCTTTCTATTATATGTACAACTGCATTTCAATAAGTGTCATGAAATTTATAATGCTAAGAGAAAAGTTCCTTAAATTCATTATGGAAACAATTGTTTTAATAGAACATAAGCAGATGATTCTTTGTAGAACCTGATTTTTTAAACGAATCAATGTAGACAAGCACCACGTAAAAGTATGTTTTTGAAAAATTAAAAACAGAAAAAAGTGCTATTAAGAAATCAGCCATCAGACAGAGAGCAAGCATGTTTGAGAGGTTATAGAAACGTCCAAATGTATTGTTGATAACAATAGTAATAAAATATACTGATCACACACTTATTTGAATTTTTTATATTTGCTTCCACAGAACTGTGCTGTCGTAACAGAGACTCCTCCAGTTCTGAGATACTAATGTAGAGATGATTGATTACAGATTTATATATAGATGAAATAATTCAACAATAAGCTCAACTAAGATACCAAGTTAAGTCAATACTTTAAAGCCTGTAGCAGAAAACAGTTGAGGGCTGGAGAGCTGGCTCAGCGGTGAAGAGCACTGGCTGCTCTTCCGGAGGACCTGAGTTCAATTCCTACCAACCACATGGTGGCTCACAACTGCCAGTCACTCCCGGGGATCAAACAACCTCTTCTGGCCCCAGCAGGCACCACAGGCATGCGTGTGGTGCCAGAGATACGAATCAAACACCCACACACCAAAAACAATGGGGAGAATAGGGTGGGACATCCTGGTCCAGAGGAGAGGAGAAAGAAAGAAGGGGTGAGGGGAGAGATCAGAGAGGAGAGGACCCGGGAAACATTAGGAGAAATGAACCAGACCTAAGATATGACTAAAAAGCAAGTATAATGTGTGAAATATGAAGGGGAGGAAGCTACACGGGCTTGGAGGTTTAGGATAGAGTAATTATTGCCCAGCATTGTGCTCTAGCTTAATTAAATACATCCTAGTCTCTGTGTGGTCATTTGGGTATACAACTGGTTTAGGAATAATCACTGTTTAACTGAAAGTTAAATAAATATTAACTATTAATAATCATCAACAGTTTTTAAAAACCAAGTTGATAATAACAAAAATAGTTCCTGTGATTCTGTGCTTCTCAACTTTCCTAAGAACAACAGTCATTATTTTGAAGTTAGGAAATAACTATTAAAGTTGAAAGTATGAAATATCAAATAAGCTTTAATACACTAGGTCTGTCTCCTTACTCTAAGTTCATGATGTTTTCCTGGTTACCTAGCATAAGCCAATGAATGCAATTTTAAAAAGCACAAGTTTCACTTGCCTAAGTCAGTCTACAGTTTATGTAACAGTTTCAAAGCAGGACAATATCTTTGAAAAAACAAAAAGAAGGGTTTGGAGAGATTGCTCAGCAGTTAAAAGTACTTCTTGCTCTTCCAGGGGACCAGAATTGCGTTCCCAGCACCCACATGAGGCTCATAGGCAGCCTCTAACTCCAGTTCCAGGAGATACAATGACCTCTTCTTTCCTCCATAGGCACCCCCTCACACACATGGTATACACTTCCACAAACATACATATATACACAAAAATATATAAATAAATCTTTTAAAAAATCGACAAAGAATGGTGAGGGAGAAATTGCTGATTTGTGTATTACCTGAAGGCTTTACCTCCACTGAGATCTACCGCTGCGCCACTTCCGTCAATAACAGGCGAGTCCAAATTGGCAGATCCATTACTCACATGATCGCTGCTTTCGTACCCAGACTCTGTCCTCTGCATCTGCCAGCTGTTGCCAGGGCCTCTGCTCTCTGTGGTGCCAGCATTCTTCTCTGCTCCTTTTCCACTAGTTTCGAGGGAACTTCTGTTTCCTGCCTCCTGCTTCATTTCATCTTCATATATGGTCATTAACCCTTTTTGCTTTGGATTTGCTTTTGTCCAATTATTAAAACTCTGATCCTTGCTACATTTAGGTCTGTTACTGGTATCTGACTTACGCCTTGGACTATGTTGCTTTTTTTCACTTTCACTAAAAACACTATCAACATTTAATGTTTCTCTCATCGGTTTCCAACCGCGGTGGCGGCTCTGAGCCCTACTACTGCAGCCGCCTCCTCTGTCCCTTGAATCTTGGCTGCTGTCTGTGTCATAGCCAGTGCCATTGTCACTCTTAGCCTTGCCTGTTGTTTTCTCTCCAGAAACAAAAAGATTCTGGGATTTGCCTGAACTTATCATTTTTCCAGAAGTGTGGCTCTCCTGGGCAGCGCGGTCATGTTTGCAGGGTCCTTTGCCTTGGCTGTGGTAGAGATGAGGATTCCCTTGTTGCCTAAAGCCATCTGGGGCAGGAGGTGATCCAGGCTTGAAAGGTGAAAAATCTTCATCAACCAAATCTTAAAAATAATAACAGTACATAAGACATATGAAAATAATAAAATTAGGACATATCACATACTGGCTTAGAATGAAAACGTGCTCTATCAGATGTGGCATTACCTCAGCACTCGGGAGGCTCCAACAATGAAGCAGGAAGATCATGAGTTTGAAGCCAGCCTGGGCTACATAGTGAGGTCATATATCAAAAACCCAATCAACTAAACAAAAGCAATTCTTTACCATTTATTTACAAATGAGAGGTATTTATAAAATTAACTGAGCTTTAAAAAGACCTATAAAGTAGATCATAAAAACTGTTTTTCATAAAGAATTAAGCATGTTGGCTCACTTATAATTAACAAAAATCATAAATACATTTCTCATGTCTGGTGCTGGTAAAGATTTTCAGAGTTCAAGAACGAGACACCCTGTCAACCTGGCTTGTTTGGTGCTGTCTTAGTCTTCCAGGACAGCAGAGTGCATCTGTCCAACCTAGAAACAAATACACCCTGAAGCACCATCCATCTCGGGAATGCCATACCACACCCACACACCAAAATATGCACAATGTCACTGCAGCAAGTCTCTGAACTCAGTATTTAAAATATTGTGGTAAAGTTACAACCATGAAAACACCGAAAAATCAAAAAAGGTTACGTTTATAATGCACTGAAAGCTACTGTATTAACAGCAACAGAAGCACCAGCTTCTCACTAGAAGCCCTTTTTAAGTCTCCTTCTGTTTTCAGCACTGAAGATCATCTACAAAGCCTTGAACATGCTAGTAGGCAAGTATCCTACAATGAGCAACTTCCCATGACCTTCCCCCTTAGTTTACTGTACTGTATGACTGAACTGCATTTGTAAATAAAAGGTAAACAGAAGTAAAAATATCAAAATATAAACACTAGTATCCTGTGGTGCTTTTATAGAGAGCGGCCACCATAGGCTTGCATGTTTGAATGCTTGGTCCCCAGTGAGTTGAACAGTCTGAGAAAAATTAGGAGGAGTGGCCTTGTTAGAGTGTGTGTAATGGTCTTGTTGAAGGAAGTTTGTCACTGCAAATGGGCTATGACGTTTCAAAAGCCACACCAGGCCCTGTTTCTCTCCCCTGCCTACGGGTCAGGATGGAAAGCTCTCAGCCACTGCTCCAGCACCATGTCTGTCTGCTTCCTGCCACAACAATCATGGACTCACCTTCTAAAACTACAAGCAATCCCCCAACTAAATGCTTTATTTGACAACAGTTGTCCTGGCATGGTATCTCTTCACAGCAATGTAACAGTTACTAAGACATATCTCAAAATTACACTTAAATAAGAACTGGAAAATTTTTTCATTTGGTACAATGAAATCATATTGAGAAACATGTAAATATCTAAAATGTAACATGTAAATATACACAGTATAACATCAAACTCCATTTTGTTTTATTTTGGTTTCTAAATACTTGCTTTTTTTTATGTACAGTTGGTGTTTGGCATACAAATGTCTGTGTGAGGCAGTCGGAGCCACTGGAATTTGAGGTACAGACCAGACAGCTGTGACCTGCCATGTGGGTGCTGGAAACTGAACCAGGGTCCTCTTGAAAATCAGCCAGTGCTCTTAACCACTGAGCCATCTTTCCAGCCCCCAAACTGCATTTTAAAATAAGATTCTTGCCAGTTCTTTTAAAAACGACTTCTCTGAGTACTTAGCTTACCCCTTTGTCGGCCTGGATCTTTCCTTTGCCCTTTTTCTAAATCTCTCCGTTGAGAGGAAAGTGCATTTTTCTGTTCAAGAGCTTTCAGAGCACATTCTCTGGAAATATCTTTCATCCTTTCTCTTTGATCATGGCTTGACTTAACTGGAAAGGAAACATTCTTATAATGATATACATTATTTTTCAAGTTGTTCATCAAAAGTAAACCCTGAACTAAAAAAAAATGTATAAACGAAGAAAAATCATGACCCAGTGAGATGGCTCAGTGGGCACTTGTTGCCAAGCCTGGACTCAGCCTGGACTCACAGGATGGAAAGGACTGTCCTCTGCCGCTCACACACACACACACACACACACACAAACACACACACAAACCCAAACACATACACACATACACACACAAACACACATACACACAAACACAGATACACACAGAAACACATACATACACGCAAATACAAACACATACAAACACATACACACACACAAACACATACACACACACAAACACATACACACACATTGTGGCATGCGTATGCACGTATACAATGCACACAAACACACATACACTGTAACTTAAAAAAAGCAAAGAATATAATGAACTCATTTTTATGCTTAATTAAATGTTCAGCATAATTTTTCTTGACACTGGAGACCCACATTTTCTTTAAATACATTTTATAATAGTCCCTACACCATTTGTAAAAAAAAAGATGAAAACTGTTATTAAATGAAGAGGCAAAAAGTATTTTCTATACTCTAAATATTCTTATTTATTTAAATCTCTGAGGCAGCCATAACTATCTCCAATTCATGTAATAGGTATAAAGCCAAGAGTAATTAGAAGCTAGCCACAGGCAATAAAACTTTTATGAATTCATGCTGTCTTGTTCCATTGCACAGATTATCTTGAATTGGTCAGTAGGACTATAACTTTCAGAGCAATGCATTCAGAAAGCACAAATATTCCTTTTATTTTTGCTTCATGAGTAGGGCTAGGCCAGGAATTACAGATTCTGCAACTGAGAAAGAATGTTCAACTTTTTATAGACAATGTACATTAGACAATGTAAACTCATACCTGGTCCCCTCCTTCCACTTGTCTGCATTTGGCTCCGGTTAAATGATGAAATATTATCAGTTTGAAATTTGTGATTCTCTCTCTGTTTTGCCTGACCACCAAGTCCACTTTCCTTTGAACTTTCTGGTTTGTAAATGATAGGCTTTTCACACCCTTAAAAAGACAGTTTAAAATGCATCATTCCTTTCCCTTCCATTAGATAAAAACATGTCAACTTTTCAGATATTTTTTTTGCTGGTATTTTAATTTATTTTTATTAATTACACTTTATTCACTTTGTATCCCCCCTGTAGCTCCCTCCCTCCTCCCCACCCAATCTTACCCTTCTTCCCTCTATCCCATCTGTACCCCTCCCCCAGTCCACTGATAGAGGAGGTCTTCCTCTCCTTTCTTCTGATCCTAGTCTATTAGGTCTCACCAGGACTGGCTGCATTGTCTTCCTCTGTGGCCTGGTAAGGCTGCTCCCCAC
This sequence comes from Pachyuromys duprasi, assembly GCA_028658305.1. NCBI lineage: Eukaryota > Metazoa > Chordata > Mammalia > Rodentia > Muridae > Pachyuromys > Pachyuromys duprasi. The sequence continues at coordinate 73,743,618 of CM053744.1, forward strand.
TCAGAGGGAGGTGATCAAAAAGCAGGCCAATCAGTTCACGACAGAGACAGTCCCTGTTCCCATTACTATGGAACCCACTTGGAGGCTGAACTGCCATGGGCTACCTCTGTGCAGGGGTTCCAGGCCATCTCCATGAGTGGTCCTTGGCTGGAGTATCAGTCTCAGAAAAGACCTCTGTGCCCAGATTTTTTGGATCTGTTGCTCTCCTTGTAGAGCTCCTGTCCTCTCCAGGTCTTATTATATCCCCCTTCTTTCATAAGATTCCCTGCACTCTGCCCAAAGTTTGGCTATGAGTCTCAGCATCTGCCTTGATACCCAGCAGGAAGAGCTTTTAGAGCCCCTCTGTGGCCTAGACAAAATAACTTAGCACTTAAGGAGCTGATGTCACTCAGAGTTTTATTAGCTTCTAATAAGCATCTGAAATAGCTTCGGATTTCTGGGTACTGAACATTTACAATCTCAGAATTCACTGACTGGTAGAGCTCCTATCAACTACCCTCCTCCAGTTCCCGGGGGCGTCACACTGAGTGACTCCTTGAAGTGCTTCTGAGGCTACTGGGAGGGAAAGGTTTCTTTGAAAAGATCAACAAAATATAGTGGAATTATCCTGAATTTCACTTGACTGAAACTGAATTTTAAAATATTCTCAACATTATTATAAAATATTCTCATCTTACATTTAATAACAGAAAAATACCAAAAAAAATACTTTTTAAAAGGAATTACCCATATTTTCTGCAACTGATTTGTAATGTGACCAGTGGACAACCTGCCTGAGCGCATCCTCAGTAGAAACTGCAGTGCCATCTGGGTTTGCATAAAACAGCAGAAGTGGCTGTAAGTGGCACCGTATGCATTTGGAGACCACATCTTTCCATCTGGTTCCAACCTTTAAAAGAAAAAAAAAAATCACAATAAATAAACACAAACCAATTCCTGATATAAATAACATAAATGGGCAGAAACTGAATTACTTTACATTTTAAAGTACTTGAAAGACTTTCAGTGGCTAGCAGTCCAATCATCAATGAATAATTTTAATAACTAGCCCCCCAATTTTACAGATTCTCATTTTTAAAATGTTGATAGGCTGGGCCCAAAGAGATAGCTCAGTGGTTAAAGATGCTTGCTACTACCAGATGACCTGGGTTTGATCCCATCCACAAGGTGGAAGGTGGGAATTGACTCCCATTGACTATCCTCACACATAGGCTATAGCATGCGTGTTCACCCCCCCATAGACAAATGTAAAAAAAGTATATATAGGCAAAATGATACTTTTTGTACTTAGATTTAATTATTAAATTTTATTTGTGTCCACATCTCAACCTATACCTACTTGAACTCACAGCAATCCTCCTATTTTAGCTTGTCAAGTGCTGGAATTACAGGTGTGACAACCATGCCTGAAATAATCACTAATTTTTAAGCAGCTTTTCATATACACGGTTGACTGACTTTTGACTTTTGACAAAGTATCCAGGGCAATTCAATAGAGAAATATAAAAGAGTTTGTTCAACAAATGGTGCTGGAAAGCTAGACAGCTCAAAGCAAAAATAATCCCTACCTATGGCCCATAAAATAAAAATCAGCTCAGGAAAACAAAGAAAAACTCTTTACCCAACAAGCTCAGAGAAGAAAAAGAATTGTAAAACAGACTTCATCAAATTAAGAAATGACATCTGCTCTTGGGAAGCTATATCATTAAAAGTTAAAGTGGCCAGGTGTGGTGGCCCTTAGCCCTTAGCAGGCCAAGGCAGGGGATTCCCAGAGCTTAAGGCCAGCATGGTGACATCCGTAAGTTCCAGGCCAGTCAGTGCTGCAAAATGAAAGTAACCATATGAATAATAAAGGATTTGCAAACAGAATAAAAAATTCCTAGAACTTAATAAGAAGATATTCCAACTTGAAAAACTGAAAGGACATTTGAATAGACATCACACACACACATACACACACACACACACACACACACACACAATAAGCCCATGATAAGAACGCACAGACAACTATCAACCACAAGAAAATCATTTAAACATCACAGTGAGGTATTTTATATAGAATTACAAGCACTAGAATTACTAACACTACCTATCTGGAATGCTGGAAAGGGTGTGTAAGAGGGAGTGTTCCCACACACTGCTAGTAGGAACAAAATCAGTACAACTGTGATAAACATCAATTTGTAACTTCCTGTTAACAGACATTTATCATGTAACTAAAATAGTTCACTCTGGATATTATCTAAAAGCAGTGGAAATACATCCACATAATGATTAAACCACCACAGATAAATGAAAAAAAATGTAGTACAGCTATTAAACTAATCATGGTTTAATAGAACTGGTGTAAATTGCATAGATAGATTTTAATGGCATTTTGCTGAAGGAAAGAAGTGAAACAGAACAGCCAATGCTGTAAAAATCATTTACATAAATTAAAGAAAGGGCAAAACTAACCTAGAGGAGGGTCAACGAGCGACACCAGGTCATGGGCTAAAATGGGGCGGGAAGAGTGATAGCAAGAACCATGACAGGATTCTCCAGGGTGATAAAAATGTTCTTTATACAGAAAGAAGAGACAGCACAATGGCAGAGCACTTGCCTAACACGTAAGAGGTTCTTTGATTCAAAGTCAGCAATGCTAAAAACACAGGAGTCTGATTATAGTTGATTTTAAGTGCATGCTTCTCAAAACTCAAAGGGCATAATGCATTTTAATGTTTATAAATTAAACAAACAGGAATCCCTTCCCTTTTCTTTTTTTTTTTTGTTTTTTGAGACAGGATTTCTCTGTGTAGCCTTGCCTGTCCTAGACTTGCTTTGTAGACCAGGCTGGCCTCAAACTCACAGAGATTCGCCTGCCTCTGCCTCCCTGAGTGCTGGGATTACAGGGTGCACCACTGTGCCTAGCTCCCCTCCCCTTCTAGAAACTGGAACTCTGAGCTTTCCCTTGAATTCTGTTTACCTCCTTTCTTGGCAATCTCGTAAGTACGAACCAACCTGAAAGGGAAACCTCAGATGATTACCACCTCATATGCCTCCAAATCTTGACAATCTGAGTTATGTAGGGAGCCAATATGAACTCCAAAATGTTGAGGTGGAATTTCTTCACAATTTTCTATTAAAAAATCACTAGGTGTACAAAGTGATTTTTATAAAGACCAAATGTTTTCCTCAATTTTACTGAAGTAGATTAACATGCCAAATGATCATCTGGTCTCATATGAGTCAGTGTCTTTGTTACATAAATACACGTAATCCTGGCTCTAAAACCTTCCCTCCTGAACCTGGAAACCATGCATTTACTTCCTACAAGGCTGCTCTAGGTTTTCTCAGTTTCATATAAACAGAGTTATACTGTCTGGTCACTTTTGTACAGCTTCATCATCTTAGCATGATGCCCTCCGAGGTTCATCTGATTGAATGCATGAAGATAGCTTGTTCCTTTTATCAATAAGCATTAGACAGTCCACTGTATGGCTATAATGTGCTTAGCTATTCACTTCTTACTGAATATTTCATTTCATTTTTAGTTTTGTCTAGTAGGAAAAAAGCTTTGTGAACATTCACATCAAAGTCTTATGTGGACATGTTTTCACTGGACCAGAAAAGTGCTGGGTTACCCAACATATGTATACACACACACGCACACCCATATTAACAAGCAACACTAACAGGCTGTTTTCTCAACTGACCATTCAATTCTTCAGTTTCATTACCTTAAGACGAGACAGATATCTACCTGTTCTAAATCCTTGCTAATTCATGGCACGGTCTTAGTAATTCTTTTTGAGTTTAGTCAATATAATGGGTAAATATTGGAATTCTACCATGAATTATATTTGTATGTCTCCAAAGCTGATGATGTAAAGAATAAAACAGGGAACACGTATACATTTTTTTGTAAAGTCTTTTGCTCATATTTTAAAAAGAAAAATTGGGTGTCTTGGTATTGTTGAATTGTAAGATTTCAGTTTTTAATATTGTAATTATAGGGCTAGGGCTAAATTTCAATGGCAGAGCATTTACCTAGGATGCATAGGCCTTGTGAGATTCAATCCCCTCTACTAAAAACAATTCAAACCATAAAAATACATTCTGGATACAGATCAGACAAGTATTTTCTCCTAGTCAACAGTTTATCATTTTATTTTCCTAAGGATGTCTTACTAAAGGGTAAAAGCTTTAGTAAGCTCTGAGGAAGTTCAATTTATCAGTGTTCTCTTTTTTATGGCCTAAACAATGTTCAGTGAATTCTAAGAAATGTCTATGAAAATAATCAGTGTTGACAAATGGCCCTTTGTTATATAGTTAAGATGAAAGTACAGAAAGTTCCACACCATTTGCTCAAAACAATCTAAGAACTGTTAAAAATAAGCTTACTAACTAACAGAAATTTCAAAGCTAGTGAGCTCTGAGAACAGTGTTTATGAGATCAATAGTTTTCAACACTGTCGGGTCTAAATCTCTTGTTGAAAGTTTTAAAAAACCCAGGTACGTGAGTTTTTCTTCTAATTAAGGAAGAATTCTAGAGGCCAGCCCCATGCTTGCTGGAAAGTCAGCAGATGGAGCAGTGAGGAGAAGCAGCTGTGACAAGCTGACATCCACGTTTCCAACAGGGAGCCTGCGCGGTCGGAGAGCACCGGTTCATGGAAACCATCCTCATCTCCCCTTTGCCACATGCACACATGCAAGCACACGTGCATATTGCAGTACACACATGCACATTGCAGCATACACACAGGCAAGCACATGTGCACACTGCAGCACACACAAGCAAACATGCACACTGCAGTACACACAAGCACATGTGCACACTGTAGCACACACAAACATGCACACTGCAGCACATACAAGCAAACATGTACACTGTAGCATACACACACAGCACAGACACAAGCACACTGAAGCACACACACACAAGCACACTGCAGAACACATACACACATGCACACTGCAGCACACACACACAGAACACAGACACAAGCACACATGCACAATGCAGCACACACATACAAGCACACACAGACTGCACACTGTGGTACACACACAAGCACACACGTATACCACAGCACACATGCAGCACACACAACACACAACATATGTAAATTGCAGTGCACACACACAAGCACACATGCACATTGCAACACACACACACAAGCACACATGCACACTGCGGCACACACACATGCATGTGCAAGCACGCACATAGAACAAACAAATAAAACATAATTTTTAAAAAGCCAGGTATGATGTGCTACAGCTGGATTTCCAACACTTAGAAGCTGAGACAGGAGGATTGCTGTGAGTTGAAGGCTAGCTTGTACTCATATTAATTCTGCATTAGATTGGGCTATAGTGTGAGACACTGTCTTAAAAAAGCAAACAATTTATCAAAAGAAACAACATACACGCAATTCCTATCGTACACACATTTGAGAAGCAGTGCCTCATTCAGCCCCTACCCTAAAACTCATTATTCGAGAAATGGACCAGGTTAAAACTCAAGCTTCCAAATAAACTAAATTAAAAACAATTGTAACCAGCAGCTTGTCTTTAGATTCATTACTCTAATAATTATGCCATTATCTTGTACATGGTTACTACGTATTTCCACAGTGTAAAAAGCCTCCATGATTATTGCCGTTAGCGAAGGCCTCACCTCTTTGACGTGTGCATCATCAAAGAACACCCACTTGGAGCTCTTGGTGTGGAAGGCAAAGGCGCAGTAGTGCCGGCTGGTGTAACAGATCACGCCGACAAGGTGCAGCTCACTCTCTGTGGCGTTTTCGTCAGTCACCCTGTAAAAGAGCTGTTTAGAAATATCAATGTACATACACGATCGCTGCTTTAGAAGGAGAAAGAATGCACCCCACATCTGCATTACATGGAAAGAGCTCACTCCATATTGGCCTTAATCTAACACTGTTATGGAAGGCACCACTGTGACTGAATTGTGAACAGACCATTTTTAATTAAGCCGCAGAACCTTTACGTCCCCCAAAATTGAACTCACCATGCATTAAAGCAGTAACAATTTCTCTAGCAACACACAATTGACATTTTACTTATACCCCAAATGAGAAATGAATTTATATATATTCCTGATTAGATTACACATTTGAAGAAACATCATCTAAAATATAATTTTTAAAAATTTTAATTATAGCAATAACAACTCAAAGTAAATTTAGAAAGTAACAATCGATTTTTAAAAGCAAGCATGTCTCCAAGAGATCCACGTATAGATTGATTTTAAACCTTAAACACATTCATGGCAAGTGGCTATCGTCTATCATCCCTCCAGGGTGAACGGGCCTGAGACGGTTTAGTTTGTAATTCAAAGTTACTTCTAGTCTATGAAAAGGGTGTTTCACTTGGTCTGATGTAAGCAAACTTATGTTCATCAGTACACAGCTGGAAACCAGTATTTCCTTTAAAAGATTTGGGTTCTGATCAACAAAACTAAGTATATCATAATATAGGAAACATTTGAAAGTAACTGCAAAGCAATGGAGAAAGAAGTGCAAATGGCTGCACTACCCCAGGAAGGTAGAGATGTGTGGCCAGAGTCCTGACCACATCTTCAGTCAGGTCAGAGTGCTCGGAATCCCAGACCAATCCAATCGTAACAATCTCTGGGCAATTCATCAAAACACGCCGGATTTTTATTTTCTGGCCGCAGTTACTCTACAGAAGAACAAACACAAAGGCAAGTTTTAAAGTTACCAATTACTATATAAAGCTGCTTATATTATACAACAAAAATCAAAGTGTATCTGAAAATTGTTCTGTAGTTGATTAGATACTGTCTTCCTACCAGCTATTTGTCTTCATTGATTAAGCAAGAACTTAATTTTAACTCATTTGGTGTTTTTACATGTGTTAAAACAAATATTCATCCTGAAAACAACAAAAAGCAGAAAAACAAAACCCTTAAAAGTTGTTAACAGCTAGATGTGGATGTCTGGAAGGCTGAGCCAGCCTGGACAATGGTATTAAACTCTGTCCGAAACACTGAAGTCACTTACAATATTATGCAAGAAAAAAAATCATTCGTCACATTTACTCAATGCAACCACAAAACGACCCTTCTGCAGTCATGTGATAAAGTTCAGAACTTTGAGAGAATTCCATCAACACCTGGCACTTTGAATTTTTAACAAAGAGACGTAGGCATATCTCTGTGAGTTTGAGCCAGCCTGGTCTACTTAGCGAGTTCCAGGACAACCACAAATAAGACTCTGTCCCAAAAAGGGGAGGACGGTGATGAGGTCCTGAAGAGTGAGCCCGGTAGTGAAGAACGCTTGTCGCTCTTACAGAGGACCCAGGTTCCATTGCTCACACCCACATGGTGGTTCACAACCATCTGTATTCCAGTCCCCTGGGACCCGCTGCCCTCTTTTTATGTTTTTGAGACAAGGTTTCTCTGTGTAGCCGTGGCTATCCTGGACTGGCTTTGTAGACCAGGCTGGCCTGGAACTCACAGAGATCCGCTGCCTCTGCCTCCCCAAGGCTGGGATTGCAGGCATGCTGGCTCTTTTGAGCCCGCTGAACACCAGGTACACTCACGGTACACCTACACATACATACATATAAAATATTTAAAAATTAAAATCTTAGCAAATAAGCAGCTTTCGTTTCATCTTTAGGTGGTTCTGTGTCAGGCTCACAGAGACCTGTAACTCAAGTGACTTCGCCTCATGCTTCCAAGTAGCTGGGACTACAAATGTGAGCATAAGGTAAAAGCACTGTCATACTGACAGCACTAAGATAGATAGCTTATGTGATGTAAAGTTATTTCCAATGTCATTAGAGATAAATTTTGTACATGTACAATTAGTATTTTCAAGATAATAAACATAGAAGTACACTAGTATTCTCCACTACACTTACAGGACACTTCCGATAGTCATCTGCTGTATTTGCTGCTTGCAGCAATTCCGCAAACATCTCCGGTTTAAATCGTTCATGCCTTTCCATCATTCTTTCAACTTCATTGCTAAAATAAATAAAGAAAGAAAGAAAGAAAGGAAGGAAGGAAGGAAGGAAGGAAGGAAGGAAGGAAGAAAGAAAGAGAGAAAGAATAAAATTGAATCTTAAGACTAGCCAATGAACTTACAACAGATCTATAAATTACACTTGAAAACTTGAGTATTAATATATACTGACATGCATGCAGTACTTTTCTGTCTGAAAACTTGGCCATAGAGTGAAAAATTACAAACTTTGGAAGGTATATGAAAAATTAGGACAAATATAGAATCATATGAGTCTATCCTTTTAAATTACCTATTTATTTACTTTTTAAAATGTCATCCTGCTATCTAGCCCAGGCTATCCTAAACTTATTGATATTTTCTTCCCTAAGCCTCTCAAACACTTGGATAACAGGTAAACATCACCTTGTCTAGCTAGATTTTTGTTTAGGACTCCTGGATAAGGGTAAAGGTGCTATGTGGAAGTAGTTCTAACACAAAATTTTATTTATTCTACTAATTATTAAGTAGGAGTTTGAATTTAAATTCTACCCTAAAAACCACACATTGTAGAAGGCTCTTTGGCCAAAAGTTAAGCATCTGAGCTAGGAGATGGCTGATTCCACCAGAAAAGTAACCCTGTGCTAGACTTGGGCCTCCACCTCTATGTGAATACTTTGTTAGAGCTGAGCCAGACATTTTCCTACATTACTGGAAACTATCCCTCACATTTTAAAATATCAAGCATGTGATACCTTAGAACAACTATTAAGCTTTAAGCACCTGATTTTTGACAAAGATGCCAAATCCATTCAATGGAAAAAAGACAGCATCTTCAACAAATGGTGGTGTTCTAAGTGGATGTCTACATGTAGAAAAATGCAAATAGATTCACACTTATAACCCTGCACAAAACTAAAGTTTAAGTGGATCAAAGACCTCGATTTAAAACCAGACACACTAAACCGCTTAGAAGAAAAAGTGGGGAAGAGCCTTGGACTCATTGGCACAGGAGACAACTTCCTGAACAGAACACCAACAGCACAGGCTCTAAGAGCAACAATCAATAAATGGGACCTCATGAAACTGAAAAGCTTCTTAAAGCAAAGGACACTGTTGTCAGAACAAAACGACTGCCTACAGATTGGGGAAAGGATCTTCACCAACCTTACATCTGACAGAGGACTAATATCCAGTATATATAAAGAACTCAAAAAGTTAAACAGCAACAAATCAAGTAATCCAATTAAAAATGGGGTACAGAGCTAAACAGAGAATACTCAATAAAGGAATACTGAATGGCAGAGGAATACTTAAAGAAATGTTCAACATCAGTAGTCATCAGGGAAATGCAAATCAAAACGACCTCTGAGATTTCACCTTACACCCATCAGAATGGCTAAGATCAAAAACTCAAGTGACAACACATGCTGGAGAGGATGTAGAAAAAGGGGAACCCTCCTCCACTGCTGGTGGGAATGTAAACTTGTACAACCACTCTGGAAATCAATCTGGCACTTCCTCAGACAACTAGGAATAGCGCTTCCTCAAGATCCAGCCATACCACTCCTAGGCATATATCCAAAAGAGGTTCAAGTACACAGTATGGACATTTGCTCAACCATGTTTGTAGCAGCTTTATTTGTAATAGCCAGAAGCTGGAAACAACCCAGATGCCCCTCAACTGAGGAATGGATACAGAAATTGTGGCACATCTACACAATGGGAATATTACTCAGCAATAAAAAACAAGGATATGAAATTTGCAGGTAAATGGTGGGAACTGGAAAGGATCATCCTGAGTGAGTTATTCCAGAAGCAGAAAGACACACACGGTATATACTCACTCATATAGACATATAATATAGGATAAACCTACTAAAATCAGTATACCTAAAGAAACTAATCAAGAGGGAGGACTTGCTAAAATGCTCAATCCCTATCCAGAAAGGCAAAGAGGATGGACATCAGAAGAAACAAGGTAGGAGTCTGTCACAGAGGGCCTCTGAAAGGCTCTGCCCTGCAGACTATCAAAGCAGATGCTGAGATTTATTGCCAACCTTTGGGCAGAGTGCAGGGAATCTTATGAAAGAAGTGGGAAATAGTAAGATCTGGAGGGGACAGGAACTCCATAAGGAGAGCAACAGAACCAAAAAATCTGAGCACAGAGGTCTTTCCTGAGACTGATACTTCAACCAAGTACCATGTATGGAAATAACCTAGAACCCCTGCACAGATGTAGCCCATGGCAGTTCAGTGTCCAAATGGGTTCTATAGTATTGGGAACAGGGACTGTCTATGACATGAACTGATTGGCCTGCTGCTCCCCCCAAGGGGGGTGGGGAGCAGCCTTACCAGGCCACAGAGGAAGAAAATGCAGCCACTCCTGATGAGACCTAATAGACTAGGATCAGAAGGAAGGAAAAGAAGACCTCCCCTATCAGTGGACTTGAGGAGGGACATGCATGCAGAAGGGGGGAGGAAGGGAGGGATTGGAATGGGAGGAGAGAGGGAGAAAACTATAGGGGGGGATACAAAGTGAATAAATTGTAATTAATAAAGAATTTAAATTAAAAAAATTTAAAAAAGAAAATAAAAATACTAATCATGGGAAATATTTATTCTTAATTTAAAGCTAAAATTTGTTAAACATTTTACCTTTTGAATTAGTGTTTCTCTAACAGGTTCTACTCATGTGTCATGAGTAGAAATCTTGTAAAATGTTATTCTTTCAGGCATGAGATTCTTTGCTTCATTTCATATCACCATTTAACATATTTTTTCTTCCATTGATCTACTAAATATTGAAATTCATTAATAGATTTTCTAATTTTAAAACTCCTTTATGTTCGTGGTGCATACTCAAGTTGGAATGCATGAGCATTTTTGAAAATATTGTTGTATTTATTTTACTTTTGTGAAAGAGTCTGTATATTTTGGTAGCTAAAGGGATCTACTCTGAAGTTCTGTTATATGGTTAAAGTCCTGCTTATTTAATAAAGTTTTAACAAATTACTTAAAAAAATAAAAAAGCATTTCCAAAGAAACTGTTAAAGGTCTCACACCATCACTATTTTCCACTCTACTTGTGTTACAGTTCTACTTGATGGTAATATAACTATGCTTCATAGTTGCGTGGTTAAATAATTCGCAAATATTCAGTAGCCAAAAGCACTCCTCCAACACACTGTACAAGTACATTAGAAAGCAGAGTCTGATAAACAATCAAACTGCAATGACGGTTTACAAAACTGACAGTATCAGAGTTAATAGTTAATTTTGCAATCTGATTTGGATTTTAATCTTAATCCATGCACCTATGAAGTAGATTTACCAAATTAAGCTTATTATATTAATAAAGGACTTTGAGTAACTTCAATTGACTGATGTTACATATGGTCTAGGATAGATTTTGCATCTTCTCTAGCTGTTTCACAGAAATGGAGAGGGATGGAGCTGGCAGACAGGCAGGCAGTAAGCATGGCAGAATTTGAAGTGACTGCTGAGGTCTTACATAAAATAACCTATGAAAAGATTATATTCATGTTTTTCTTTGTTTTCATCTTATACTAGCTTTTATCACCATAAAGGAGACAATGAAAGTGGTGAAAACATGGCCAATATAAAGTGAACATCTTAGCAAAGATGAAGTTATCATGTGCAGTTCATTTTCCAATGAGTGTCTCATTTCACATTTATTTTTGCAGTTCCAAAGAGCTGCTATAAACGTGAGATATACATTCCGTACATTTTATTAAATGATGCATTTAGTCTGAAATGCTCCAAAATCTGAAATCTGAATGCTAAGATCAGGTTATGAATGTTATATTGTGACCCTAAGTTTATGTGATGGGCCGTGCTTAAGATGGAGGCTCTCTACAAATACCACATAAAATCCGATTACGTATATAAGGTATGTATTAAACAAACGAATTCCATATTTAGCCTCCGGTTCCATCTCTCTCTATATTACATACATGCCAATATTCCAAACCAAAATTTGAAACTTTAGTTAAGCACTTCGGAATACCTCTATTAAGCTAAATTTTAAGCCTTCAGCTGAGAAAGCTAGACTAGCTCTTGGGCTCTCTTGTGAAAGCACATTTGATAGTGTCAGAAGGGAAAATCCATACTATGTTATAATTTTACAGAATAAATGCTCAGTGTGCCTAAATGTCTTCCTAGCCTCTGTTAAATATGCTGAGAGGTCTTACCACAGGGCTGTTGTAGAAATGTACCGCACGAACTCGGTAAAGGGTAGAGGGTCTGAAGATGCTCCACAGCTACGGCACACACACTGCGGGTAAAAACATATGCTTAATCTATCAATCACGAGACAGGCGTCTATTGGCTAATCAAATAACTAAGACATTTCACCTGTTCGTACAGCGTCATGGCAAACTTCTGATGCGTGACACAAGATTTAGAGGTGCACATGTCTGCATCCTTGCTTGGCACCAGGTGAAAATGAATCCTTGCCAGTATGTTTTCCTAATTAAAAAATTAAAAAACAAATGAAATAAGTTGCTGATCTTGCAGAGAACGCCTTAATATATAACTACTTTTAACTGGACAATTCCCAAAGTGTAAATACAGGCTGTTATAAGTGCTAGCTTTTAAATTCTCCTCTTTAATCACTGCAAATGTTCAAGTACTTACCTTCTGCAGTGGTAGCTTAAAGAAATGAAAACAATTTAATACCAGTCAAAGTGGTTAATATACAGAACTCAGCATCAGAAACATTTCCTTCACTCCCGGTGTTCTCACATTAAGTGGTCAGGTTAACCTTAAAAAGTACAGAAACCCTGAGAAGGAACATGCTTTGTGACTAGAGATGGGGGCTTTCCCATTTGAGGATCTTGATGTCTTCAGGATATGGTGAAAAATACAAGCGTGTCTTTGGAAGCAAGAAAAAAAAAGTGTACGTGTTAAGTGCGTGTGCACTTGTGTGTGCAGGTGCATGTAGAAGTCAGAAGACAATTTCAAGTGTCATTCTTAGAACACTCACAATATCCTTTGAGACAGTGGCCTGGGTCTTACCAATTAAGCTAAGGTGCTGGCCAGTGAGCCCCATGAATTCTCCTGTCCTTGCCTTCTTAGCTCTGGGATTACAAGTGTGTAACAGCACGGGGAGTAATTTTACAGGGATTGGAGAATGGAACTCAGATCCTCAGGCTTGTTAGGCAAACCAACTCAGCTACGTTTCCCGCCCAGATTACCTCTTTATCTTCCTACTTGGACCAGCTAGTCTACGTAACTTAAGTGACTCAATAGCTTCACTTAGAGCATAATTCAAGCAATGTCTTTGCAACAAATTTGTGAATCTTTAGATTTATGCCATAGATAAGTGGCAATCTTTTTATTTTTAGAATAAATCATTTTACTTGCTACATACCTCCCTCAGACAGGGAGCCCCAACTTGCACTATTCCTATCTACCCACTCAGAGAGCCCATGTCCCCATGCCTAGCCAGACAGAGAAGTGACCCTGTGGTCTGAATGAGAATGGCTCTCATTGGCCATGATTTCAAAACTTGGCGCCCTGTTGGTGGAGCTGTTTGGGAAGAAGTAGGTGTGACCTTGCTGGAGGAGGTGTGTCACTGGGGTGGCGATGAGCGGGTTCTGAGTTAGCTCTCTCTGCTTAATTGTGGATCCACATGTAATCTCTTGGCTACCTCTCCCCTGCCTGCCTAAGGCCATGCTCCCCACCACCACAAGTCATGGCCTCACCTTCTGAACTGTAAGTCCTGATAAGCAATTTCTTTTATGAGTTGCCTTGGTCACAGTGTCTATTCACATGTAACTAACCAAGACAGACTCCTAGTAACTTATCATTCTATACACAGATCAATGCTCTCACAACTGTCATCTTGGAAGGTCCTATTTGCAGCAGGCAGTGATTAACACAGAAGCGCACAACTGGGCAAAGAATGAGACTACAGAGAGGTCAGTCCTTAAAATGAATGAATATATAGGTATATATAATATATAAATGTATATATTTATATGTTTTTCTCATATACCCATTCCCAAGGCTCATGGATCATTGATAGGGCATCAGGAATGTAAGAGCCACAAGCCGTAGACAGCTACAAGGAAACATTGTCTTTTGGACAAAGCAGAGCAGTTGAACATATGAACTCAGATATGTTTGGATGGTATACACGACACCTGTGCAAACTGAAGTCAGCCTGAATCTCAGCAGTGAGAGGGTAGATTTGCACAGAATTCCACCCTTAGCCACGTAGCTTTGGCAACTGTCAGCTGCAGGGAAAGGTAGAGACAGTTTCCTCTGAGTGCAGCTTCTGTTAATTCAACAACTCTCCATTGGTACCTCACCCCCAAAAGTATTTGGGCAGCATAAACTGGTCTTTAAATATTAAAAACAAAACAGTACACAAAGTTGCGTGGTTGGCATATATAATATAAATATAATATAAAAAGAAATTTATGTATAGTTTTATAACTAACATGCAACAAACATCAGAGCATAATCAAAACCCAACATACAACATAAAACAGAGAATGATTTAAATTCAGTCTTGACAGATGAACAAGAGATACAGAGGCACTGACCAGTTCTGACATTTTTCATCATTATAATTTTTTATTTGTCTTCAAATTTGCATCCTACAAGGAAAAAAACTCTTCTTCTAAGCTCTTGAGGTTTGTCAGAGATACTTACAAAGCACTCAGCAGCATCATCCATGCGGCCAAGCTGAAATCTCTGCTCATCTTTGAAGCTTTCTGCAAGAGCATGCCTTATGTTATCTGAGGGAAGTGCTTTTTCTCGACTGTGTTGAAATTGTGCAAATATTGTCTAGAAATCAAAAGCATATCAGTAGGTCGAATGCCAACAACTTTATAAATACTTTATAAATTCACTACAACTTACATAGTATACCAAGTCCCAGAAATGAATACATAGTCTAGTCCCGAAATTCCATATAAAGTTAATTACTCAAGAGCTGGGGAGACAGCTCAAGAAGGCAAAGCACCAGCTTGAGGACTGGAGTCTGAACCTACAGGAAAAGTCAGGTGGGCATGAAGAGCCTGCCTGCAATCCTGCTATGCAGAAGGCAGAGACAGGGAGTCTCGGCTTGCACACCGTCTCCTCCTCTACAAAAGAATATATGCTCCTTGAGAATGGGGCTTTGTTGTTGCTGTTAACAGGATCTCACTATTTAGCTCAGGGCAGCCTTGAACTTGAAATTTACCTGCTTCCACATTCCAGAGTGGCATGAACAGGGACTGTTACAAATTATGCTCACTGCATTAACCCAGTAATGGGAGCAGCACCTAGAACTCAGTAGGAGCTGACAACATAGTCGTTAAAATAAAATAAATGCACAATAATTACAAAACAATGAAGAATATTCTCATTTCATATTACTTAAATTACTAATTTTTAATTACCTAGCAAAAGTAGAAGATAAAACTTGTCATATTTTAAGCATTCATCTCAAATAACCATCAAAATTAAAATTTTGGAGAAAAATAGTAATTACTAAATAGTTACCTTCAACGCGCAAAATATACAGGCATCTCCCTGACAAACATGTCCAGTCAGAACTCTCAGACTTCTTCGGAATATATCTAATTGCCATAAAACCTAAAAAGCATTTGAATAAAAAAAAAAAGATTTGAATGAAAAACAGAATGAGATTGTTGTCACTGTGGGGAAAAAAAGCATATATTGACCTCTTAAAAGCAGTAAGGTAGTAACTTCTTTAATCTCCTATACATAGCTTGACCTGTGTAATCACTAGAAACAAGGGAAAACACAAATCATAGAAGAAATTTCTATTGATTCACATGAAAAGACACAATAGACACAGAACACACACGAAGACATAACAAAGTTTTCAGTTAAGTATCTGGACAGACAGGAAATATGGGATATTATGCAGAAACCTTGGCAGAAACTTGAAAAAGGAAGAGGTTAAGATACTTGGAATCACCAGAAATCTAGGAAGAAATATAATTAGACTTTAAAGCAAGGATGTACTAAATAGTGGTCAGTGTGTCTTGGCAGGAAGACTGGGTGATCAATGTGTGTATGACTACTCATGTCAGTGAAAGACTCCTGTGGTGGTAGGAGACAACATGGTAAGTGGAAGCCAACCAACGACATGAACATATTTGCTGCAGTTAGTCTTTAGGCACTTGCTACTAAGAGACAACAACAACAAAAGAGTATAATAGTTGAAATAAATCACTCCAGTGCCTGAAACCCATTTTGTAAAAGCTGCATTGTACTCAGTGGAATAATAATGTTACATGTCTCACACAGTTTTGGGGAAGAGTAAGTATTCTGCAAAGTGTAAAGGGTGTGTAGCAGAACTTGACACATAATTCATACACAAGCAATTACAGCAAGCAAGTTTATCTAGATTCCCTGTGCCTTTTTAGTAATTTCTTCAAATAACATAACTTAGAAGAACCAACTTAAAGCATCTAAATTCTCTCAATTAAAAACAAGATGTTAACAAGTGGTCAATAAACACAAAATGAGTGTTTTGCAAAGTACTTGGAGTATGTAATAACTTTCTTACAATATTATCGCTTAGCATTTCATAAAGATACAAGATTGAAACCCATTTCAAAGGACTAAGGAAAGATAATGAAGACTAATGATACAAAGTGCCCAAGAGCACAAGCTCTAGTTCTTCAGTTGAGCAGCTCTTGAACTGACAAAATGTCTACTGTAGCATCTACCTCCAGGAGTTGTAAAGAGTAAATGAATTGGTGTATATAATAATAATAATATAATATATATATTAAATATAACTTTGCTTCTAACATAAAGAATTCACCAGCACACTAACATGCCAAACATGTTTTAACTGTATGCTTGTCACCTGAAAATTTAATTATTCAGTTAACAGGAAACCCGCTAGAATATATTCATAAAGTCAATAATGTCTTTCAACTTGATTTATCTATTTATTTATTTTTAGAAAGGACTCTGAACAGAAGTACCCTCCATAGGTGGGCTTCCAATGTTGTTCCCAGAAGAGTATGTGCAATGGCAACCTCAGTTCCAGGCACAGAGGGATGTGTCCCTACCACTTGTTGTTCAGGGAGCCCCTAGCAGCACCCCAAAACACATGGGCTATTACCATTGCTTTTGGTTGCCCACCATAACTACATAATAAGACACTACTGCTAAGAAAGCCTTTCACTTCCGGCAGAACACAGAAATCAACCTGGACGACTAGGACACCCTCTACCTGCTGGCTAGCTTTCACAGTGCTGGAAGGTGCTGTGCAGGCTGATAGGGGAGAAGAGACAGCATCACTGGTTTCACTGGACCCTTGGAGTTACAATATTGACCTGCCTGCCATGTTGAGTGCAACAGTGACATGACATCTACAGGAGTAACCAACTGCGATCTGAGTGGATGCAAGGTCAGCTCCAGTTCATGCCTGCTTCTGCAAACTTGTCAAAATGCCATGACTACGGATATATTAGGCCCTAGGGTTAGGAAAAACTCATTAAATAGTTATGTTGTCAAATTAACTTCTAATATCTAGGTTTACACCTACAGATTTTTGTTGCTCTCAACTCTTGTCAGAGGAGTTTCTTTTTGTAGTGAGTAACAGTTAACACCAGGCATAAACAACAGCCAGTACTAAGCTGCCAGATAAAGAGGAGAACTCTGAAATACAGACTTCTGGATGCGACATGAATTTTGCAAATGCCGTATCACAGTACCTGCAGTTATCTGCAAAGAACCTGTACAAGATCAGGCCGGTGAAAATTCCAGCATGAATGGGAAAGGAGCGATTGGAGCCCTAACCCTCAGCTAAGAGGCTGCTGACGACTGACGGCTGCTGAGACAGTCACTTTGGGGAGTAGGTGGCCTCTACTGAGCCATGGGGCCCAGTCCATGTGCATGTCAGTGCTATTTGGACTAAGCTGGAGAGGAGAAGGATGACAATGACCACCACGACATGACAGGAATGGAGACGAGCTGAGAAGTCCAGAGAAGCTGGAGGGAGGTAGTAGGGAATGGGGATGATACAAATACATTGTGGACACACATGAAATTTTCAAAAACTGTTTTTTCTGTACATTATTCAACACAGTAGTATAAAACCTTAGAACAAATGCTCATCATAAAACTATTCTAATTATAATCCACCCTCACCCTAGTTCATAAAATTATATCCTATCATCTGTTACAAATTAAGTCTCACCTAATCGTTGAACTAGTTAGTTTTTTTAGTGATATGTTCTCCTTTTAAATTTCTTGCATGTAGTTATTTAACATGAATCCTAAAGGAAATTATGCAGTTTCTAGCATTTATATATGTAGCTTAAGAACCCCCTCAAAATCCGAGCATATAATCACAATTTATTTATTTATTTTTTAAACAAGGTTTCTCTGTGTAGCCTTGGTTGTCCTGAACTTGCTTTGTAGACCAGGCTGGCCTTGAATGCACAGAGATCTACCTGCCTCTGCCTCCCTGAGTGCTGGGATTAAAGGTGTGTGCTACCAATGCCCAGCCTCATAGTCATGTAAGTTTAACTAAGAAATACAAACTTTGATCATATGCCTTACTTTAAAACACTAAAAATATGCTGAAATGGTGAGAGATCTGAGAAACAGTGTAAAATGGATCCATACCTTTTCATAGCTACATTTGAAATTCGTATGGCCTTACAAGATGTATTCCTCAATTAATTTCTGAGTAAGCTTTAAAAATAATCATGAAACTGATTATTAAAAAGCCATTTTTTTGACAGAACATCTACTTGAATAGTGGTTTTGTCAATGAGAATTGGCTTTGCACATTGGCCTGTAGCAACCTCAGAGCACCGGAGGCTGCTAGGGCAGGCAGGCAGAGCGCTGCGAAATCTCCCAGGGACTGCACAGGTTCCCTCCAGGCACTCCCGCAAGTACAGGCCGGATGTCACCGTAGACCAGGGACTAAAACACTCAAATGAACTAGAAGAAATCATGCTCAGACTTCAACAGTCACGGTGGAGAACTTAAGTTCACAGGGCACTGGCTCAAAAAAAGAAGTGTCTGAAAAGAAATTAACCTTACGAGTAAATAAAACTGTTCCTGCCCAAGAAGCTAGAACACCAAAACGGTCAGACTAAACATCCTGCCCCAGAATAAAGTGCAAGAGTATCTTTAGGAATCCTGAAATATCTCCAATAAAAATTAGTGGGCATGAAAGCAAAGCCAAAAAAAGAAAAAACAATGGCAGAAAACAGTCTCTCTCTCTCTCTCACACACACACACAAACCAAAAGCAGAACTCCAAACTTTTATATAAAGGGCAAAATTTGTAGGTAGTCCATAGACTAGAGGTTAAGACCAAACACATGATGCTGAGACATGAAGACATACCAAATATTCACTAATGAAAATTACAATGTCTAAGATAAAAATAGGACAAATAGCAAATTAGACACTGGAAAGGTAAGGAGCTTCAAGATACAGAGACAGAGACCACAGAGAACGACCAAGGCAAAAGACTAAGCGAGTGAGGCGCACCAGCCACTTAAAACAGCACTAATGTAACTGGAGTCCTCCAAAGGAAGGAAGACAGGACAGCTGCCTGAACCGGGGACAGTAAATGAGTTCCAAATTAGAGTGAGTTATCAAATTGGCGGCTTCAAGAAGCCCCACAAGCTCAACCACAAGTGACACTAAGAAAACTGTTGAAGCACAATGTTTCAAACGAGGGGTAACGGAAACCTGTTAGAGTGGCCAAAGGAAAAGGCGGGTGACACACGGAAAAGCAAAGATCAGAACAAGTTTTCAGCAGAAGTGATGAGAGTACAGAAAGAAAACTACCAGGCGTCGCTGGGTGGTGCCATCTTGCCCCATTCGAGATGCACCTAAGCCTGGGCTTAAAGTCCTGATCCTCCTGCCTCTCCCTCCCAAGAACCGAGACTAATGGCGTGCACCACCACACCCAGCTTTAATGTGCTAATCTTTCAAACACAGGAGTGAAATGCATTTTTTTTCAGTCATACAAAAGCTAGAATAATACATTACTAATAGGTCAGCACTATAAAAAAGTTTGTAAACTTCAAGCAGAAGAAAAAGCTGTTACATTGAAAGGTAGTTCTATTTAATGCAGCAGGAAGTACCATAAACAAACATTATATAGAAAAATAGTCTTTTTGGCACAGTTCCATGGAATTTCCATTAAAAAAAAATGTTGCCAAGAGAATTTTTTTTCACTTTCTTAACTATGAACATTTCCGTATTTGGAATTTGCTGTAACATGCTTTTGTCTCCCTAAAGCACAGACACACACGAATTGTGGGAATGAAAGGAAAGGAAAATGTAAAAGCAGAAAGCAGGAAAAGACCCGAGTTGATAGTTGGATCCAATCAAAGCATTTAACTTCAAATACAATACATGGTGCTCGGATTTCTGTATACACTGACACTCAGCAAGTACTTTCCTTTTTCTTAACAACACTAGAACAACCTCTGAGCTAGGCGGAACACTGCTGTTTGAAGTCCAGAGTGAACTAGAGTCGATGTTTTCCTCTCCCTGTCCCAGGTGGAAAGCAACTGAGAAGGTGACTCAGATGCTGGAGCACATGGCATGCCACAGATGTGGACGCTCATTAAAGTGAACAGCTCTGTCTACATTAGTGTTCAGAAAAAAAACATCTGGAGCTGCTAAAAGAGCATGGAATATTACATAGAAGAAAGATTATTTAAATAGAAAAGTATATTTATATACACGTTTATTGAAATAATTTCAAAAAGGTGTGATTGATGAAATAATCTTCAGTTAGTCTAAAACAAGTGTTACTTAAATTACAATTCCAAATTACAATTTAAGGGTCACTGTAAGGTGAAGTGAGCTGAACTAATGAAGTAAAATAAATCTGCATTCTTATTTCAACGTAGGCAGCTCATTTGTTCTTATCTCATCTACTGGGATCTACACTAGACTTATTTTTTTTTAAGTATGGAGGAGAGTGTTAGCTAATTAAAACTAAATATTTATTTTAAAATATTCTCAATGTATTAAGTATTATGAATAAAAATGTTTTTTTTTACATCAGAGCAAAGTATCACTCTGTAGAGATACCATTTCCAATTACTGTAAAAAGCTAAAATGTTCAGCAAGTGTATCTTCTCTCATTAAGGTATTCCAAGGCTGAGCAGAAGGCTCTGCTGATAAAGTATGGTCATGCATGCCTGAGCTCAGATCCCGGGACCATGTAGAAACCAGCAACAGTAAAATGTGTGTAACCCCAGTGCTGGAGGAGGAGAGCCAAGTAGTTCCTGCAGCTCAGGCAACTCCGCCTAGCTGAATGGATGAGCTGCAGGTTCAGTAAGAGACCATGCCTTAAAAGAGTGACGTGAAAAGCTGCTGAGGCATGACATTTGACACCTCAGACATTTGATCTGATTTCCATGCATTGCACACACATAAACCTATATGGTCATGCATATATAAAGAGGTACATACAACCCTACACACACAGAAGTCATTCCAGTCAACAAGGAGTTAAAAGAATCACTAAATAAGAGTCTCTTAAAGTACTTTAAAGCCTGAAACACATGATTAATGGTCTCACCTGCACAGCACTGTTTAGAAAGCAGCTGTTCTGTCCTGGTTCATTTAATAAGCCTACAGTAGGGGCTAGGGATAGCAAACTTCCAGCCTGATAGGCCTTTCCAAGATTACCACTGGGTTTCCGTAAGAATTTTACCCAGGCCATTTTCAAGCAACTTCTTTTGCATGGAAGTTAAGTAAGATGCTTATGTGGTATTTGGAGAAGAAAATGAGTGATGTCCTGAGTTGTCCACTGAATTCTACTTCAATCCACGGTAAAAATTGTGTGCTTCCAAGTCCATATCTTTCCTGATGAGCTACATTTCTGAGGACTTTCATAAGTGAAAACAAAGCACACGCTGAAGTTCTGAATGCGAAAAAGCAAGCTATTTTAAACAAGGGCTTAAAGGTTTGATAACCCTTAAATTTTATAAGTTGTACAGCATTGATAAAAATTTTAATGGCTAAAAACAATATGATGAATGGATCATTTTCTTTAATGTGTAAGTCATTAGTTCTGAAGGGCTAAAAGCAGATGACGAAGATACAAGGTGCGGAGTTGGCATCCCTAGGGCTCCTCTGCTCAGTTGTTTTATGTTTCTTTAGTGAAGCAGCTTTTCTCTGAAGTTACCAAAGGTGACTCCATACTTCATCAGCATGACCTCAAAGCAAATCTACAAAAAAAAAAAAAGAGTAGAAATGTTTAGATAAAAGTTGACCAAAACTTTCTCACTTATTATTTCACACAACCACTGAATAAAGAATTACAATGCATCATTAGAAGGGTTAGAATACCATTCTGAGATATAAAAATGATAAACATTTCATTTAGTTTTTTTTTAAGTTGGTAGGACTAGTTACCCCAAAACTGTAATGTTCAGAGAAAGGTATCATGAGAAAAATATTGTCTAAAAAAAAAAAAACACTATAGATTTGAGGTGGTATTCTGTATGTCAACAATAAATTATTACATTAAATAAACATATAGTCCATAAACAGACATTTTTCCAAGAAAGTTATATTTTACATAATTGATATTATAACTAGACAAATGAACCAGAGCAAATAAAAATCTCTAGTGAAGTATTCCATTTTTTCCACAAATGTGTACTCCTGTTTCAATGGACCTTAAATGTTCAACTTCTGAATTAAAAACCAGTACTCACTATCAACATTTTGTTTAACCAACTGAATCTCCTTCATGCACTCTTTCATTTAACAAATACTTACTGAGCCATGTACTGTATGGAGCACTGAGCTCACATGAGGAACAATCAGACAATGCTTCACACCATGACAATGTAATAACTAATGCTTTGCTAATGGGAGTGGGGTGTGAGGAAGCAGGATGGGAACTCTACCTTACATTTTAATCAAGAATGCTGAGGAAAAGCTCACTAAGAAGCTTGTTTGTACATCAAGATTTGAAGGAAGGAAAGAACCCCAATTGGCATGGACAGCAATTTCAGGTACCGAGCCTGGATTGTCTGGTGCGATGGAGGAGCACAGGGCCAGAGCGGCAGGAGAAATGCTAAAGGAAAGAGCGTATGCAAAGGGCGGATAGCAAAGAGAGATCGCACAGGGTCTTAACACTCGCCTTGTTAAACACTAGGTGAGAGTCACTGAATTCCATGAGAGATGACAGATTAGGTCAGCCTACTGTCACTATCAAATACCCACCAGTAACAAAGCACTAAAGAAGAAAGAAGAAAGCCACCAGTCTCTAAACAATCAATCAACAGACCTTGTTTCCAGGCCAGCTTATCAGCTACCTGGTCTCAGATACACTCTTCCCATCCCAGAGTCAAGGCTTGCTCACCTCGCACATGAGGTAACAGTAACTGACCTGCTTAATGAAGTTAAATGTTTTTAAAATTAGGAGGATGTTAGCTGTTTCCTCTATTTAACTCTATAGTTTGCAACCTCCTCTTAAACAGATATAAATAACCCTGAAGTGAATCATACGCACTAAGTTTTTAATAAACTCAGCCATGTGTGTATAACATTAGGAGTGCTTTATTCGTGGCTGTGGTGACTGAACAAGAACAGCCCCCTCAGACTCACAGGTTTAACACCTGATTCCCAATTGGTACAACTATTTGGGAAGGAGTAGCAGGCGTGGACTTGTTGAGGGTGATGTGTAAGTGGGGTAGGCTTTGAGGTTTCAAAAGGCAATTCTATCCCGTTAGCTCTCTCTGCCTCCTGCCAGCGGATCAAGATGCAACCACTCTCGGCTACTGCTCCATGCCTACCTGCTCTCTGCCGTTCTCCCAACCATGATGGTGATGAACGGCTCTGGAACCGTAAGCCCAAGGAGTCCTTCCTTCTGCTTGGGTCATGGTGTTTTATCACAGAAACAGGAAAGCAACTAGTACAGCAGCAAATTTCTATTTTAAAATTTTATTTGTGTGTTAATATGGGCATTCATATACCATGATACTGGCACAGATGCCAGAGGCCAACCTCTGGGTGTCTTTGCTTTCTACCTTGTTCAAGACAAAGTTTCTTCGTTGTTTTTCTGCTATTCAGGCCAGATCAGCTGCTCTGCAGGCTTCTGGGAATTCCCCAGTCTCTGCCTCTCAGTTCTCTGTAGGAGTGTTAGGATTAGACACTTGTGCCCTATGTTCAACTTTCATGTGGGTCCGCACACTTGCATAGAAAGCACTTCTATCTCTAAGCCATCTCCCCAGCCCAGAAATTCATACGTCTTTTAAAAATTACATTCTTTCAATAAAACTTAATTGTCACCAACTTCATACCATTAAGTAAGATATGTGAAACAATTATTCTCTTTTAAGAACTCAGGTTTGTGAGGGGCAATGACACAGACACCTTAAAAATACCATATCTTCCATTCTTACATAAGATACCAAACAAGTACATGCTCTTGAGGCCTTGCTCTAACCCAGTGTTTCTCAACCTGTGGGCCATGACCCGTTTTGGGGGTGTTGAATGACCCCTTCACAGGAGTTGCCTGAGACCATCAGGAAACACAGATATGAACATTACGATTCACAACAGATGCAAAGTTACAGTTCTGAAGCAGCAATGAAAACTTCATAATGAGGAACGTTATTAAAGGATCAGAGCATTAGGAAGGCAGAGAACCACCTCTTAACCTATCTCTAAAAAGCACACAAAAGTTAGTCAGTCTAGCGAAAACCAGAAAGAAAGCCTGGGGACACCAAAAGTGACTGGCTCCTAGAGGAGGAGGGAGAGCACCACACACTACAGACCAAGACAGACATTTGCAGCTGTAACTTTCCCATTCCAGAGAACTCTGAACCCACAGAATACAACACACCAAAGCACAGCCAGCTACCCAGTGCCATCTGGGTGGTAAGGGAGATTCTACACCCAGACCGTATTCCAGCAGAACCAGTTCGGGAAGTGGAAGGAAGACCAGTCTCGGCACCTCTTTGTGCTCCGTCCTTACCCTACTACACAGATTCCTCTGCAGTGTCGTCCCTGTAAGCAGCCAATAAGAAGTTCCTTTTGGGAGAGAAATGACTCGAGATTTAGAGCACTGGCTGCTCCGCAGAGGGCCAGGGTTCAATTCCCAGCACCCACATGACAGCTCACAACTGTGTGTGACTACAATCCCAGGGGGTGTGACACCCTTACACAGACACATACAGGCAAAACACCAGCACGAGTAAAATAAAAATAAGTAAAATCATTAAGAAAAAATTATTTAAAAAAGAGTTCCTTTTACGAATAAATTCTCAGACTGCATTACTTAATTCCCCCAACTCCCTCTGCTCTCTGAAATCAGCTCACACACATATTAGTGAGATTTGTTACCTTGCTTCACTTCACCACAGACAAATAGGACTAGTTTATGACCCCTCGGTAAGTATGACTAGAGTCTTAGAACGTGTGAACAAAGAGAGAATGCAGGCCAGGGAGATGGTTCAATGGTTAAAGGTGCTTGCACAAGTCTAACAACCCAAGTTTGATCCCTGGAATACACATGGTAGAAAGATCCAACCAATTCCCCTGCCACATGTGGCTGACACATCCATGTACAAGCAATGAATGAATGAATGAATGAATGAATGAATGAATGATGAATGAATGAATTTCAAAAAGCAAATAGCAAAAACCAAAAAAGAGGTAATGAACTGAACCCTCCATAACATAGGGAATGAAAGAACAGGAAAGACAAACAACATAGTACTAACTAGTTGACAATAATGTGTAAAACAAAAACAGAAAATGGATAAACCAGAACATTAGGTGAAAAAGAAAATATTTGTGAGCAGTAAGTTCAGGCTATACCCACAGACTGATTCTTCTCTCAATACCTACCAGAGAAGCTTCTATGTGCAGTAGATAGGATTAACACAGAGGTCCACAAGTGGCTGAGGTGCAGAGAGTAAGAGACCAGAATGCTCCTCCCTAAATGGAACAGATGTACTGTACCCCATCCTCCAAAGAAAGCATGTGAGAGGCAGCCTATGACCTAAAGGAAACAGTTTCTTCTGGACAAGGCAGGGAAGCTACACATATGAACTGAGAGTACTTGAGATAGCCCACACGAGACCTCGGCAAGTTCAAGCCACCAAATCCACAGTGGAGAGGAGTGAGACAGGAAGTCCCAGGCCTCGCTGAGGAGCCAATGGCAACTGAGAGCTTCTGGAAGAGGGAAAGTCAGTTTCTTTTTAAGGTTGTAGCCCCTGATGAGTAGACCACACTCCAAAGGAAGGCCACCCATCCAAAACATATGGGCAACACAAATTGGTCTTGATGGGTAAAGAACAGCAACACAACATTGGGTGGGTAAGGGGGCACTGAATCTAGGAAGAGTTGGGGGTATTATACAAACTCTTAAAGAACTACTAAAATATTTTTAAGTTCTCATACAAAGCAATAAAAAAGCAATGCAAACACACATACAATAAAAAAAATGTAAGCATGATTTAAAAGTCAAGAGGCACAAATGTACTCAAAGTTTACCAATGAATCCTAAAGAGAAAAAGTAAGAAAGAGGTAAGAATTTCAGAGCTCAACTTGCCAGGTGAAGCAAGCAAGCGAAATGGGTGATTTAAAGTCAAAATACAGCATGAAGAAAGAGGGAAACAGAACAAAATAGGTCAAATGTTACACAAATTTCAAAGAACCATTTTTTTCCCCAATATTATCACAAGGCCACAGGGAAAATAAAAGTACAAAGTAGCACCAAATCATGAAGGAAACAGAACCTTCATAACCAAACACAGTAAGCCTCAGACCAACGTGACCTAAGGCTGCAACTGCTAAAAATTTATAAACAAGAGTGTGTCAAAAGAATTAAAAGTAGAGCTTATTCCAAATGGGAGTCTATATTTATGCCTTAGTAGGTACTAGGAAGGCTATGCAGAAAACAAGTAGCACACCGTCCATAATAGCCACAAAGTGGAAACAATCCAAATTCCACTGACTGATGGATAACTAGATAAACAAAATGTGGTATGGTCATACAGTGGAGTATCAATCACAACAAAAAGAAATGAAATTCTGGCAAATGCTCCACGGATGAACACTGAGAACGAGCTGAATGGAAAATGCTGGTTCCGTTCATGCAGTACAAGAGGGTTGCTTGCACGGGAGAAGTATGCGAGGGCTGATGTGTTTGGAAAGGGAGTGGCGGCTGATGGGTACAAGGTTGTTTTTCTCTTTTCTTGAGGTGATAAAATGTTCTAAAATCACAGTGATAGATGTACGCTTGTGTGAATAACCAACAACTACTGGCATGGACTTTAAATAGCAAATTATACCGTACCTGAGTTATACTTCAAGAAAGAAAGCCTGAGATGGCAGGTCTGGCTTACGCTGGCCTGCCTGGAAGGCTGGCCTTTGAGAACTCTTGAAAGGCTTGAGACTGCACTAAACTACAGACAATATGACTTACCTCAAACATTTATTTTCCTTCTGGAAGGCTAGCATTTTGGTTTATTCTCAGTACAGAATGACTACATAACCACCCTCCAACAAAAATGTCAGACAGTCTCTAATGGACTTCCTGTAGACAACATTTTACACATCGCTGTTAAGTCACTGCTGGAAGGAGTGTCCTGCACAAGCTCCCTGCCAGGAGGCCCCTAAACCTCTCCCTAAGTCTGCTTACTTTGCTTTCCATCTTTTCACTGCAACAAGACCTCCAATGAATAGGACTACACACAACGTCCTGCTCTGAAATAGCTGGGAGAGTGCACTTCAGTGTCTTTAATTCAGTGGCAAAATAGTGCAGACCTACCAACCGGGCAAAAATTTAAAAGTAACATTGTTGGTGGAATAAAGAGGAAATGGTACTTCCGCACATTGTTGATTAGTTGCATGCGCACACACACACACACAGATGCACACACACACACACATTGCATATCTACTATCATGCACTCTGGACATGTATCCACCTGCTAACAAACATTAAAATTTAAAATATAAAATATACTTCAGGGCTACAGAGATGGCTTAGCAGTTAAGAACACTCCCAGAGGACCCGAGTTCTGTCCCCAGAACCCCAGCCATGCAGTTCACAGCCACCTCTAACAGTAGCTCCTAGGTACCCAACTCCCTCTTCTGGTCTCCACAGGCACCAGCACACATGTCACACATACATACACACACACCACCAACACCAACACCAACAGCACCACCAACAACAATAAAAACCAAACCTTCAAACCCAACACTAAGAATAGAATACTGCAGAATAAAAGCATTACTGAAGTAAATCATGAAGGAAACAGAGTATGCACCATCAGCAAAGATGCACTAGCCTAACAGGATATTTGCAGAGGCTCTGCATCCATTCTCAACACGAGGTGGCCTGTCTTTTATGAGAGACAGAGCTTATTCACCCTCCAATTCCCTAGCCTCCTCCCACCTTACCAGTACAGATGCAGGGCCTTATCTGCCCTTCTATACACTTGCCTCCTGCTGACCACTTTCTGGGGTGGCTAGATCCAATGTACCTGACTTTCTCAAGTCTCATACTCTGAAAGGACCGAGCATCTAAGCTGTGTGACTACATGAAGCTTATAGCTGGCTGTTCCCCTAACACTGGACAAACTCTGTGGCACACACCACTAGGTAGCATCCTGGACTCCACTCAAGGTTTGAATCCATAGGTCCTCCCTTCTTGTTCCTCACCCACTAGTGGGGTGCATACTTAGGGGCATCTCTCCTTCTTGCTGCCCTCTCCTCTCTGAGTCTGAAAATGATAAACTGCTTCTGTTATTCCATGAAAAACAGAATTCCATTAATTCCATAGTGAGATGCCACCTCAGTCTCACCAGGTAAACACACTCAAACCTGACTTCCTTCCTTATTAGAGCTCTAGGAGAGCATGGCTATCCCAAACTGGACACAGCCTGAGCAAGAGCCATAGGGGTATCTGCCGAAAGCAAGAGGACACCTGGTCATGTACCGGTTCTGGATGCTTAGGCACTAGGTTGCATGCCAGAATAAAAATCATGAAAAATGCATAAGAACCCATGACCCAAATCACCTAAATCGCTGTCAGGGCATGGCTGACACTCTCCAGAGAGACCCTGGAACCAAATTAAAGAGAGAGAGAGAGAGAAAAAAGCAACAGTGTTTTTATGTAACAATGATCCTAATTGGTAAAGCAATAAAGTATGGGACCATGTATGTTTCACATAAACATCCATGCAGTTTCATTTGTATTTGAAATGGGGCTGCTCAACCAACCTCGAAAAAAGGAGGTAAAAACCTGTGCCCAAAATAACTGGGAATTGTAGACTCGTCACACGTATATAACTCATAAAGTTAACTATGTATATATGTGTTCGCAAATGCAAAAAGATAAGCAAAGAAACTAAAAATAAAGAAATTTAATGCAGCAATGTTGGGAATCACACACGATTAAAGGAATCTCAATAAATTCAGTATCAAATTGTTATGGAAACTTGTAGAAATTAGAAGTAAACAGCAAACCAACACTTTACACTTTAAATTTTTAAAATGTGAGATTAATATATAGAACTCAATGACAAAGCAAAGCACATTCAAGCTTACAGAGCTGCTAAAATGTAAAGTTCTGGATGCAACAGAAAACAAAAGATGGAATACAAATCACTGCACTTCAAAGGAGTGAAAAATTAAGAAAAGAATCTTTCTCTCCAAAAAAGAAATGAGACAAAGTTGCAATAACTACAACCAAGAAGATATATAAAGAATTACTGAAGGCAAAAAGCAAAACAAAACAACAAAAACCAAGTTAAACAAGTAGGAAGTAGGCTAAGACTACAAATGAACAAATGGACAAGACTAAACAGCTAGCAAATACACATTCCGACCTTGAAATATCACTAAGTAAATAATAGAACATACCCATCAAACTGGCAAACTTCACACCATGACTGCACTGCTACTGGAGGTAAATGGCTACTTATAACAGAAGGATATTTCGTGACAAGCCAATGACAGGTAGGTTAATGAGTGAAGTGCATAACAACAGCAAATCACAAGGCTGGTCCAGGAATGTGTGAGAAACTCTATGATCCTGGTAAGGGCAGCAGATGACAGACTGGTAAGGGAAAGAATATAGGTACCCTTCAGAAGTAAAACCAGCAAAGCATACAAGTCAGAAGGGTGAGGATGCTCACACTGTCTAGCTTTTATGATCTTAAGATCCAACAGCTGAGCAGCAAAAACCAACAGGGACTCCAACCCTAAGAGAAGGTCTTAGACTGGGCTAGACATTAACTCTTGCCTCATACTAATCTCAATCTTCTTATACAAATACTGTAGCTTTCTTACTCTTATTCTTCTCTTCTGCTTATACTACGATTAGTTTTAGTATTCAATAAAATAAAAATTAAAGAGTTTAGAAGATACTAGTATGAATTTATTTTCACTACATGTATTTTCTCATATCTGGGATTTTAAAACTAGCCTGCTTTTCTGAGTCATGGTTATTCAATAAAATTCATTCCTCTAATGTACAACTGAGTGAGTTTTGACATGTAATCACATGTAATCAGCCAACTGTTTCCAATCCCTTGAAAGCTCTCTCAAGCCTCTTCATAGTCATAACCTTTTCCAGTGTGGAGGACAGAAGTAAAATAATATACACACATACACACACTCACACACTTTATACTCTACTGTCCAAAACCTAAAGATAGGCAAGATAAAATCCATTGATGGTATCCATGTTTTATGACACAGACGATACAGAGTTTTTTTTGGTTGGGCCAATCTAATGATAGGAGCCTTTAAAAGCAAAGAGAGCTTTCTTGAGCTGGTAGGGGGTGGGGAAGTGGACAGATTTCACTCCCGCAGAGTAACAAGGATGTGGAGACCACATGATGAGTGTGGGGAACCTTTAGGACCAAAGAACAAGGAAAAGCATCTGCCTGTTAGCAGATTCTTCCCTGAGAAGTCTGCCAGCTGGAAGCCCATCCATTTGACACTCTGACTTCAGCCTTGGGAAGCCAAGGACAGGGCCTTGTTGAGCCCATCTGGACTGGCTCACTAAAACTGCACAAGAATTAACAGGAATCATTCAAAGTTGCTAAATTCGTGGTGATTTGTTACACTACAACAGAGAACTATTAAAGCAAACATGTATCTGTTTTTTGTTCCCACAATTCTAATTTTCTAGAATTTCCCACAAATGAAATCCTGTAATGTTTCTCTTGAAAGAATGCTTTTGAGTTTCATCAATTTACTGCACAATTTAGCAACTCAGTTTGTTCCCTTTTATGATTAAGTAGTATTGATGTGAATTAATACAACAGTTATTGTAAATAAGCATGAACATCTGAGTACAAGTCTTTCTGTAGTCTGTTTTTTGTTTGTTGTTGTTTTTTTTTAATTTCCCCCTCCCCTTTTCTTGTGGGAATATATTGAGTGGGATTACTGAGATGTAGGCTTGCTTATGTTTCACTTCATTTAAGGAAAAAACAAAAAACAAAATCACCACAGTGCATAGCAAACTTTCAAACACTTGCATTCGAGCTGTACCTGCAGCAGGTCTTCACCAACAATTGTTGCCTCAATCTTTTGTTTAAGAGATGCTGCGGTTTGTATTGTTACAATGTGGCTGGAACACATTCTAGGACTAGAGAAACTGAGCAGCTTTTCACGCGCTTAGGTGTCGTTGCCATACCTCTGGGGGAGGGGAGGATTATGTTCAATTTTCCATTCATTATCTTACTAAGCTCTATGCCTACTGACCTTTAAGAATTCTTTAATTTTGAAGTATTAAATTTTGATGAAGTCTAATTTATCCAGTTTTTAGATTTTACACCTGCTTTTTATTTGCTTTGATGTTATACAAAATACCTTTGTTTAGATATTGTAAGTATTAAACACCTATCTCTCACAGTTTTGAAGGCTGGGAATACCATTATAACAGTGAGCTTACTTTCTTCAAAGATGGAACCTTCTGACACCCACAAATGGGAGATGAGCAAGATCACTCCAGTCTCTTCATTCATTAAGGCTTTGCTCTCATGGCCTAATGACCTCCCCCACACCTCACCTGTTAACACTACTGCACTGGGAATTAGGTACCAACTTAGGCATTTAAAGGGTTCACAAACACCCACACTACAGCAGCTCTAGAAACGTACTTACCATCGTCGCCTCTAGCTTCACTTCTAGCTACCCGAGCTTTGGCTTTTCCTGCTCCAGCATACTGGCTCCTTGTCATTCTCAAACACGTTATCAAGCAAACTCCCACGCTTCATGCCTTAGCAGTGACATCCCTCTGCCTGGAATTTCTAGTGTTTCCAATGTAGCTTTGCCTTCCTTCCTTTCTAAAGCCTCGCCTTCTAAATATAAGTGTAAATAATTTAAACAATTATTTAAAGCTGCAAACCATCGCAACTTCCCCCTTACTTTCCCAACTCTGCTGCTTTATTTGTTTATTTTTTTCTATCTTGGCACTTTTTATCTTCTAAAACACTATATAATTGACCTATTGTGTGTGTTATTTACTGTCTTCTCTCAGGTCTCTTTAAATGTAAAGTAAATTCCAAGTATGTTGGCTATTTATTGGGTGAATCTGAGAGGGAAAGAAAATAAGCCCTCAGAAAAGTGTTCCTAACAAAGATCATCTACCAGAGTCCAACCTTTTGGCACTTAACTATGATGCGATCATCTACAGCCATATCCGGTGGTACTCATAGCTGGCCTGGGACCAGGCCATTCCTGGGCTGCAGGACAGACAAACCTGATACAGACACTGAAGATACAGAACAATTTCCTACCCTCTGGCAGCTAGGTCACTGTCAGCACTACACCTGCAAGGAAGTAGTAGTGATGTACCATGCATCTATGGCAGCATTATATAGGAGGGAAAATCTCGTAGGCCTCAAAGAATTATATAAGTTTAGGGAAGCTATTAGAAGGGAAGGGCTTCAATATACAGATTAGGGAATTTAGAAAAACAAACAAACAAACAAACTAGGCTTGAAGTACCGATGGCAAAGAATCCCTAGACTGACTCTTGACAAAGGTGGAAACCATGTTCTGATAGTTACCTCATAAAATAACAGGAGGATGCACCCAGCCAGAGAAAGTAACAGAAGGGGCACCTTGCTGTTGCTCATCTCTGGTCCCTGAAATGCTACCCAGTTTGCCTCAGCACCTCTTGTCTCCTCGGTCATCTTAATCTTAAGGTGATGGCTTACCTATCTTCTGACTCCCTGAGTTATTCTGTGTTTTATAGTAACACAGTGCAGCTCTCCAGATGTAAGGATGGAGTAACCTGCCATCCTCTGTCAAATCAGAACTGACTCCACCAGTGTGGTGTGGTGGAAGTTGATAGGAGAAAGGGAAGAGAAGCAGAATCTTACAAAAGTGAGGGTATAAGAAGAAGAAAACAGCTGACCACCTTTTCACTGTTGAAAACTCAATGTAGGGGTGGTAGTTGTGATTTAGAAGACCCAGAAATGAGGCTTACAGGGGAAGAACTCACAGCCTGGAAAGGTTGCTCATCTCTCCACACACAGTACTCAGAACGTTAAAGCATTGGGTTTGAACTCAGACGTTAAAGCATTGGGTTTGAGGCCAGCTTCAGCTACATGGTGAATTCCAGAGCACACAGAACAACATACAAGATCTTGTCTCAAAAAGCAGCCCCAAACTAAATGATGAATGAATAAGGAAAAATTATGACTTATGATTACTTAACATTTTACTAATATGTGAATGCCTAGTAGTTAGTACATAAAATATGTTACGAAAGGTTTACTGAGAAAAACCTGTTAGCACAGAAAAACTCAAAGCTAAGGTAGAAACAGTAACTTGGGGGGATAGAGATGGCTGAGAAGTTAAGAACAGTGGTTATTTTCCCAGGGGACCCACATTTGGTTCCCAGCACCCTCAGGACAGCTCAGAACTGCCTGTCCCAGGTGATATGACCCAGGTTTCTTTCTGGCCTCTGTGTCTAACAGGCACGCAGATGGTGCACAGACTTAGGCAAAATGCCCATCCACGAGAAAACAACAATAACAAAAATCCAACAATATTTCTTAAAACTTCCCCCACATTTAATTTTTACTGTTCAATATGATAAAACTTCATAAAATCAAAAAGACATCACAATACTTCAGGTAACTAATTTTATTTACTAGAATAACTAAGATGGGGCTGAGACTCTGTGTTCAAAGCACTGGCCTACCGTAGGCAAGGCCTCAGTTCAATGCCCAACACCAAAACACACACACACACACACAGCTTTAAATGGTAGTATAGTGAAGGTTTAAATAAAATTTTACTTTCCAGAGTACAAATATAAATACATGAGGCAATGTGAACCCCATGGACTCACATTGGGCTAACTTCTATTGGGCTAAAATAGTCTCCTCTGATAAAATTTTTAAAAAAGAAAAATGTTTAAATAAAAAAAAACATCAAAGCCACACAGAAAATCAATTAAATTAACATTTAATTCTAAGCCTTATATAGTGGTGTACACACACCTATAATCTCAGCACTTGGGAATCTGAAGGAGGAGGGCTACAAATTTGAGGTTATCGTAGGCTGCACAGTAAGACAAATAAATAAATAAATAATCAAATTACAGGCAAACAGCACATTTCTGTCCATGCACCACTAAAGAATTGGTAGAGAATATGAATTAATTTGGAAGGGAATAGTACAAATGTGTTCACCTATGGTATTCCTATTATTAAAACACAACTCAATAACTTGCCAAGGTTAGGGTGTTATATAAAGTTTTTTAAAATTCCAAAAACTTATCAGGATTTTCTTATGTATGGTAGAGAAAGTTTACATCTATTTCTTGTTTCTTTATATACATACATTGTAAACAAGCACTTATAAATTATCCCATACAAACAATACATTTGTATTATCACTAGTTTCTACCCTGCTTTTCCAAGATGACATAAATCAGCACATGTCCTTCCTTAACACAAGATCTCATGAAGCACTTCATATCTTAGCAGACTGTGTTCAAATGTTTGCATATGCAATATATAAGCTACCAAGCTTTCTGTAGATTGTCATTAGGGTCTATAATTAGGACATACCTTATAGTTAAAGCTGTGAAATAACAAGTCTGCTAAGTTAGTAACTCAACACCTTTGCCGGTTAGCACAAACCACCACTGTGTGGAGATAAAACGTATTTTCAGAAAGTTGTAGAGTCAAAGCAACATTCACTCCTTCTCCAACTAGAGAATTCCAACAAGTCTCATAATGGAAGAACCAAATTTAGCTTCTAAAAGTGTGTATCACCCCTTAAAATAGATTAAATTTCTTTTCATTTTTAAATTTTGTCCTTTTAAAACAAACTTCCAAACTACTGTACACCAAAACTGCATTTCTTGACACTACATAGTGAAACAAACTTTTAAAAGTAAGCTATAAAAAAATATCTTGAATCAGAGGACATCCTGAAACGGTAAGGGCATTCTGGGCTTTCTTATTAAAGGGCAAGAATAAGTAGAAAGTGTGTCCTACCACTAAAATGGCAAACTTCTTGTTAAAAACAAACAAACAAAAAAGCAAAGCCTGCGTCTTTTAGAGAGACTAGCAATGAACTGTTACTGTCAGGTACCATGGGTTGGAAAGAACTTACAACTTCCTGAATTTTTTTTAACAAATTCCTAGGAAAAAGGCTTGTTTTGTGGGGGGGTCTCCTGTTTTGTTTTGGTTTTTTTATCCTCTGGGGAAAATACATAACTACCACTGGCTTGACTTACAAACTAAAAAAATCACTTTCATATGTTTGTAGCCAGTAATGATGAACCTAGACAAGTTGTCCAAAGGAGTTCATTTTAAAAAGCCTCTAAAAGATAAGGCAAAATCTTATTTTTCTCAGTCTGACTCCACCCACAGAAAGTCCACCTGGAATTTTTTTGACAATAGCAGGCAAATCACACATTACTTTTGAGGAACGTTTTCTTCATAATCGTTTCCTTTTAACTTCTCTTTAACGGGATGAGAGATCTTTACCTCGACATCACAGAATTGAAAACAACTGAAAATAAAACTGAGAAGTCATCGATTTAAGCAATCCTCTCTATCATAACTTTAGGTCAACATCAGCTACATCTTTTAAATGTGAAAATCAGCATGCCTTTTCTTAAAGGCTTCAGTGCTGATCTCAAAGAACGTAAGTTTACAGTCAATGTATCTCAAAAGTAGCCTTCAAAACAACTTGGGGGCAAGAATGTATTTCCAGATATGGAAGCCTGAAAACAGATAAAGACGTGCAGTACGTTTTGCAAGCATGTGTCAGGATCTCCGCCTATAAAGCAAACCTCTTGAGACTAACAAAACCTCAAAACAGGCTCAGACTGCAGGGTTTCCAAGATCCTCCGGGTTTTCAGATCCACCTGTGCAGGCACTTCCTGTTCTCCCGCGCCGCCGGGGAGTAGTTTGGTAATTGTACCGTAAACAGCCGCTTGGAAGCTAAAAAATTAACTTTGTACATCTGCACAGCTGCTGAGAAGCCGCCAACCCGAGATCCTATCACCTCCCAACCCAGTCGGCTTCCCCAAGGAGGGACGCCCATCAAGCCCTGGGGAAGGCTGAGTGCTCCCGCCGCAGCGGGGCTGGACCGTGAGCCGCAGGAGCCCGGCCAGCACGTCCCGACCCGGCCGGATCCCGCCCTCAGCCCGCGGCCAGCCGGGTCAGCGCGCCCGAGCAGGGCCAGGCCGAGGGAGCGCGAGCCCCCGTCCGCGGGGAGTGCCGGCGGGGGCTCCCGGGACTCACCCCGAAGCTCTGCCTCCCGGCACCGCAGCCTCCCAGCGCCGCTGGCCCGGCTCCGCCTCGCGCCGACACCCACCAACGTCGTGACAGCCGAACCGACGCGCACACAGACACACAGCCACACCGCCGCTTGCAGCCGCCGGACCCGCGCAGAGCATGCGCGCACGCCCAAGACCCAGGGGCCGGTCTGGGCAGTGACACCTGCGATCAACAGGTCTCCGGACCCCGCCCTCTCCCGCGTCAGGGTGCTCCGCCCCCTGGCACTGGCCCCGCCTCCTCCCCTGGCGCCCCGCCCCCGCCCGAGTATTCCCAGCTTTCCTGCGGGTGATGCTCCCTTTCCGCGGGGTTTCTGCGAGGCGTGAGATCCCGCGAGATCAGGACTTGGGCTTTTCCAGACGCGGGGGTGGCGGACGGAGTTCGCAGTGAGGAGAGACGCCGCGCTGTGGACCGAGGAGTGGCACTGTTTTCCACTGCAGACGCGGTTGATCTGCATTCTCCGCCTTGGTTCGCGGTTTTGCCATGTGAGCGTGGGTCTGCGGGTCCAGCCATTGCTAGGTCGGCTCCCTAGAGGTTCCCGTGGATTGTTGGGAGTCCAGACGGTTTGCAGTTGAATGTTTTTCACTAACTGGTGGTTTCGTGACCATTAATAAAACGAACGTCTTAATAAGCCTGCTGACCCAGTTAATATTTGTCAGAAAATTTGGCAGTTTCGGTGCCGTGTTTTGGAACAGGTATTAAATTGCAAGCTGCTACTGAGAACCAGGCTAGCCTTTGGGGTCGGGTGGAGGGAACGAAACTAAACTTTCTTGGGGATAATAGTTAAAAGGAAAACAAACAAACAAAAAACACCTGTCTGGCCATTAAGATCTTTCAAAAGTAGATGTAGGTTTGAAAGATCTTTCCAAAGCTGGTATGAATAGAACACAGTAATAAAAATAAAACAACAACAAAAACCCCCACAGGTAATTCTTAAGTTTATCTCAAGAAGTAGGGTGAGGAAACCTTTGAAGTTCATTGGTGACATGAGATGAGTTTACTGGGCTTGAGAATTTGTTGAGCGTTTACCACATAAGAGAGTAAAATGAAATGAGGCCATAGATGTTGTCCCAAGCTTTAAAATTTGGAGTGCAGGGGGAAAGAGAAACCAGCTCTTAGAAATTTAATTGGCACCATGCTGTTTCCTCCTGCTTCTGCAACTGCCTCTCTGAAGCACTTCAAACGTTTTTCTTCCTTTGCCCATCCTTGTTCACAGCACGCCTTTTTGTGGTGTTACTGAATATTCTATCTTATGTTACCTCTTCCCCAGCAGGGACTTAACATGTGAGCTATACTATACTAAGCACTCTCAGATGTGTATCTTCATGTTGGATCCTTTTAACAGTGCCTCCCTGGATTTCACATGAGCACCTTAAATAAGTCCTAAAATAGACGTCTTTGTCTTATCCTGATTGTGTATTTCTTCCTACTCATCTGTACTCTGTCCATTTTCATTCTGTTCTTCAAATAATGTCACCCACAGCCCCTTTCTTCATTATACTATATACTATCATAGTATATAGTTTAGAACTATATGCTATTACCATATATACTATACCAAGTCATATGGACTCTTACTTAAGTATCTCTCAAAACCATCTGTTAAATTCTCCATCATTCAAGTGGTTGTTTGTCTTCTGGCTCATTTCCATTTCCGATCTCCATTGTGCTAGTAGCTTTTCTAACATGAAAATGACAAGGATAGCCCCGTTAAGAACTTTTCAGACTCCTTCCTTCCACTATCATCTGCATTGCCTTCCATAATCTTAGCCTACCCTGCTAACTTCACCTGACATTTCCTCATTTTCTCCATGCTAGCTATTCTAATCCCCACTGTTCTGTCAGGTTTCATGATCACCTCCATCTCAACGGAATAACTCTCTTCCATAGATCTTTTTATACCTTCCTGAGAAAATCTTGCCCCCTTGTTTAACATTTTTTTGGACATATTTCTATTATAGGAGTCATTTTTCTATTTCTCTTAAGTGTTAAGTGGCAAAATAATCATGACATTCATTCTTGAGAAATATAATATAAATTGTGGAAGACAAGTAGTCTGTTTCTGATTTAGAGATTACACAGGATGTCCTTGCTCTGCTCAAGAGTTTGACTAAATCCTGACCGTACGCTTTTTTCATCATACAGCCTCAAACTTTTGGCAAGTTTTTTAGTATGCTCCAGTGCTGACCTTTAAATAACAGTAATAAAGGAGCTCCACATTTAAGCATCAAGAGAGGAGTCTAAAGCAAACATGAAAGAACAGAACATTGACATAACAAGATTAGGACCTCTTGCTTCCAGAAAAACTTGTAGTTAGGAAGCTCACGATGTATAGATATACTGATTATTCCTTGTTGAGAGATGTGTGTGGTGGGCGTTAGATTCAAATAGTCTGAGTGAGAAGACCTAAATTATGAAGAGCAATCTTTGCCTCATTACTTAAGGGTTCATGAAAGGGAGTAGCTTGATGAGGCACAGAACACACTGGCTCCGGTGAAGTCCTGGTGAACTTCATAGTGCCAGAATACCTCTTTCTGTTATGGTGGATTGATTATAAGTCAGACGGAGGAATGTACTACCCTGTGGCTAGATTCCTGCCACTGTTAACTTGTAGGAGTAGCATCATTCTGTCCTGAGGAGCTGGGAACCAGTAGTTCCTGGAAGTCATTAGTAGCTATTGGTGTGGTAAGTCATGGTTGAACTGGGTGGAGTAGAGTGAAATGTGGCATTGAGAAATACCAGCTGAAAGAATGACTCAAAAATAGATACCAGACACAAAAAATTTTATAAATACATTCACGAGAGGGTAGGACAAGTTATCACATATTGACTAAGCCAGAGAGGGCAGGAACTATATTTTTTCACTGTAGCTTTAGGGAATAGTTAAGTGTCTGGCACTGGGATTTGACAAATAGATGTTTAGTGAATGGAATGAAGAATTGTTCCGGCAAAAATCGAAGCTACTGGGGCTTCCTGTGAAGGAAGAGATGAGCCTGTTCAGAAAGCCAAGTTTTAGAAACAAAATAAGGCTAGTATAAAGTTAATGTAATGGGAAGCCCTTGTAAGTTCTTGAATGGAATGATGAGTTTGGAGTATGACCAAGAGCTATAAGGGAAACTAAAGGTATGTAAGAAGAAAATTTTCAGACCATGACTCAGGGATGAATCTCCCAGAAAAATCTAGGCAAAGCCATTTCCTCCACACATATCTCAGATCTTGTGACATAATCCTTCCATGGCTTTTCTCCTACTTCACCAGCTCTTCCTTCTCATATCACAGGGCTTTACAACAGTTATTTGCCTCCCTTGGTAAAACATCATCCAAACCCACATAAAATTCCCCCGTTTTTTTTTTTTTTCGCAGCAGACTCTTTCCAGTCAATCACAGGATGGGCATAATCCTAGATGGAATGTTTTTACCCCTTCCTGTCAGGCAATTAGTGTGTGGCTGGTTCTGCCTCCTTTCCAGAAGTTTTCATAAAGTTTGCAGGAAAGAGCCGTTTTCTTTGTGATTGCAAAGCAGTATATACATGCCCTATGTGTAACAATAATAAAGGAAAAGAGGCCATTCATTTGAGATGGAGAAAGGGAGTATGGGAAGGGTTGGAGAGTAGAAGCTACTGCGGCAAAGTTCTTTGGCATTTGGTGTCACTAGTCTAAAATAATACGGTGATAAAGAGTCCCTGAGAGTTATTTATCCACTTTCAAAGAAGCTAAGGATTGACTATTCACTTGGTGCCCAAGCTCTGAGGCATGATGTTCGATAAACAAAAGAAGGTCAAATTCAACATCCCTGGCATCTTACACAGCCTTCTCCTTTGGATTAAACATTACTGGCTCTACACCCTAGTTCTCCTATGATTCTGCTATTCCAAGAACATTTGCTGGTAAGGTATCAAGTGATTTAATGTGTGGCCTCCTTAAGTTTTACTGATCAGTTAGCTTAGTCAATTTCATACTCTTAACATTATTTTACTTTGAAAGACTCTGCTCTTCTTATCTGTAAAAATTAGGATGAGAAATGACATATGATATCAGTTGATAATACTCCAGATAAAAGCAACTATTCAGCCTTACACTGTATTACTAAGGCCATTAGTGCCGCTATTCTGATTGCCAATACTGTGTCACCTGATAGTGTGATGCTACGGGAAGCTATGTGCTCTTTTCCTAGACTATGCCCTGGGTCCAGACTCTCATTCACATAGGGATCTGTTTCCTTTTAACTGAGGGAAGGGAACCCATTATTTCCTTCTCATGACTTTCTAACTGTTAAGATGTGTCTATCAGAATGAATTGCTGCTCTTATTTTTGTCTCTTAGAGCGATGGAAGTCTATCTTCAATTACTCTTAAAACATTTCTTAATGTTGAAAATACCTCTTGTGTTCTCAAGCTAAAAATAATCTCTTCTCAGTTTTTGAAGGCCTAGAGAGAATTAAACTACTTAATTTTTTTATTTATTATGCTTCACCTTATTTTTACAAAATACTTGAAGTGAATTCTAGGGTAGCATGTAAAATAGTGGGTCAGATATGAACAAAGGATAAAAAGAAGCACTGAAAATAGAATGTAAAGTGTGAGAACTAAGAAAACAATAACACAGTAACAATGCATTAGCTGATATCTTAAACCAGTTTGGCTTTGATAACAAGAAGTGAATAAGATGTTTAAATGATCAGTAATAGGGATTTTTTTTGTCTTTATCCAAAATGTGCCACCTGCAAGTAAGTCTTCATCTAAGGAGACTTGTGCACTATGAGGCTCATAATCATATTTAGTGATAGTTGCCTTACCAATGTGTGCCTGACAAATGCAGCAACAAGCCTCATATGCCCCCATGTGACTGAATTCATAATGTGCTTTTGTTGTCAAGTTCTGGAAAAAAGAAAAAAAAAAGTGCTACCCAGAAATAAAACCAGATCTTGCAGTAAATCTGATTCAATCTTGCAGTTGGGAGAAGGGATTTCTTCCATTGTTTCACACAAGCACCTTTAAAATATTTTGTAACTAAGCTTTGCTAGCCAGTGTAAGTTTATATTTAAAATGATTATAATTACATACCACCAATAGACATGCTAACATGAGAGGGAGAACTCTGATGGGACCCTATGGTGAGACAAAGAACTGCAGGCAACTAATCGCTGCTGAGAGGAGAGGGGGAAAGTCAGTGTTCTCCGGGAATGAACTCCATAATTGGTGATTCTTTATGAAGTGGTCAGAACTAAAATCATCTACATACAAGCAATACTGAACGGACTTAGCAGGCTGTGTGTGTGTGCGCGTGCGTGCGTGCGTGCGTGCATGCGTGTGTGTGTGTGTGTGTGTGTGTGTAACAATAATAAAGGAAAAGAGGCCATTCATTTGAGATGGAGTAAGGGAGTATGGGAAGGGTTGGAGAGTGGTAAGAGAAGGGGGTAAGCAATGTAATTAGATTTTAGTTAAATTTTAAATTTTTAAAAATTAAAATTTAAAATGCTATGATATTTAGAGATTTGCCAAACATTTCCCCCATCTCTTGGTAATCTATAAAAGCCACATTGAAGACACAGTGCCAAGCACACATATAGTTGCGTGCATGTGCGTGGGCACACACACACATACTGTGAGAATATTGGACTGACTTATTTCAAAACAGTTCCTTAAGAAAGACAATAGGAAAGTAACACAGCGCATTTTGCTCAGAGCACATTGGCTGGAATACCAAATACAAAGGAAGTTGCCCTGGAGAGTGCAGTTCTTTGTGAAGATGACAAAAATATTCAGGGCACCACTGTTTCCAAGTTGAACTTCCTTGTTGAAATTCACTTCACAGGGAGAAAAAAAAAAGGAAAATTCTTAATTTTTTAGCCAAGTAATAAAATCATTGGAAAATATTCAGTAATAGATGATTCAGAGAATCATAAATGTTTCTAGTGGCAGAAAGTTACTAGAGGGCTGAATTTATCATGAATTATTTATTTATCTTGTTTCTGGATTTTGTTTTTTGGTTGGTTTGGTTTTTTGAGACAGGACCTTTCTCCTGGAAGTCACTATGAAGGGTGTCCTCAAGCACAGAGAGATCAACTTCCTAGTGCTGAGATTAAAGGTGTGCACCTTTGTACTCAGCTATCTATAATTCTTTTTGCTTTTGTTGTTTTTTGTTAGTTTTTCTGAGTCAGAGTTTCAGCCTTGACTGTTCTGGAACTAGCTTTGTAAACCAGGCTGGCCTTGTACTCAGAGATCTGCCTGCTTCGGCCTCCCAAATGCTGGGATCAAAGGCCTGTGCCACCGCTGCCTGGCAACTGCGTGTGTTCTTGAATCTCTCGTCTTTCTGTGAAACAAGCCTTAAACCTGAATTCTAAAATTGAGGAGAAGCAGCAGCTAGTTGCTCATAAGTAATATCCCTGCATATTTTGCACATTTCAAAATGAAAGTTTTCTGGTTAAATATCTTCCTATAGATTTTTGTTCTGCTACTATTTCAAATCACTTTTTGACATTTCTGGGTCAAATTCCTTTATGTTATTGATTATCAAGTTAGAATAATTTTAATGAAATAGTATATTTAAGTTACTAAAAACAAAGTTGACATTCAAAGTTCAAGGAGTTACTTACTAGCAGAATTCAGACATTTTACACTTACAACCTAGACTACACAGAGTTATTCATTTGTTACTCATTATACACAAACATGCTTAAAACTGAGTCCAGAGAAACAGGACCCTGGTAAGATGCTCAATCCTCACTTAGAAAGACAATTGGGATGGACATTGGAAGTAGGAGAAAACAAGTAACAGGACAGGAGCCTACCACAGAGGGCCTCAGAAAGACTTTACCTAACAGTATATCAAAGCAGATACTGAGATTCATAACCAAACCTTCGGCAGAGTGCAGGGAATCATATGAAAGAAGGGGGAGTCAATATGATCTAGAGAGGATAGGAGTTCCACAAAGACCAAATATAGCTGGGTACAGGGTTCTTATATGAGACTGTTTCTCCAACCAAGGACCATGTATGGATATAACCTAGAACCTCTGCTCGGATGTAGCCCATGGTAGCTCAGTATCCAAGTGGGTACCTTGCAAAGGAGGAGCAGCCCTGCTAGGCCACAGAGGAGGACTTTGCAGCCAGTCCTGAAGATACCTGATAAACCAGGGTCAGATGAAAGAGAAGGAGGTCCTCCCCTATCAGTGGACTTGGAAAAGGGCAGGGAGGAGATGAGGGAGGGAGGGTGGGATTGGGAGGAATGAGGGAACGGGATACAGCTGGGATACAGAGTTTATAAAATGTAACAAATAATAAAAAAACTGAGTCCAGAATTTTATACACTAATATTTTGACTATTAGAAATTTATTCTGATATTCTATTCCATTTAAAAAGATGGAATTATAACCAACCAAATTGAGATCTAGACTCCTTTACAAAACATAGTAGCTTGAAAGACACAGATCAACAGATTTTTATTGACCAGAGTGATGTTACTTTTTGTTATAATGTAGAATAGAAATGTATTCTTATCCAGTTAGAAAAATCCTCACAGTGGTTCATGTATTAATCCATTTTCTATTTGTATAAAAAATATTTAAAATTAAGTATTTTATAGGGGGGAATCTTACAGTCTAGGAAGCCAAAGGTAAACATTAGGCAGATGCTTCAGTCCTAACTTCAGACCCATGAGTAGATTCTTAACGTATCTTGTTTCCATTCTAGAAGTGAGATCGTTTTAAAATATTTCAAGGTAGCATCTAATTCTCTACTTCCATGACTCTAAGCCAACAGCTATTAAACCAAGAGTGTTTCAATATTTTGGTTACACTTGGCAAAACAATAGCCTAGTTGTATAAATCACCTTTATCGCTGCTCTGACAAAATACCGCACAGAAGTGACTTAAGAAAGGATTTATTCTACCCTGAGATTTAACCTTACACCCATCAGAATGGCTAAGATCAAAAACTCAAGTGACAATGTAAACTGGTACAACCACTCTGGAAATCAATCTGGCACTTCCTCAGACAACTAAGAATAGCGCTTCCTCAAGATCCAGCCATACCACTCCTAGGCATATATCCAAAAGAGGTTCAAGTACACAATATGGACATTTGCTCAACCATATTTGTAGCAGCTTTATTTGTGATAACCAGAAGCTAGAAAGAACCCAGATGCCCCTTAACTGAGGAATGGATACAGAAATTGTGGTACATCTACACAATGGAATATTACCCAGCAATAAAAAAACAAGGATATCATGA
Organism: Pachyuromys duprasi; assembly: GCA_028658305.1. Taxonomy (NCBI): domain Eukaryota; kingdom Metazoa; phylum Chordata; class Mammalia; order Rodentia; family Muridae; genus Pachyuromys; species Pachyuromys duprasi. The sequence goes on from CM053744.1 coordinate 73,788,613, forward strand.
AATTTGCAGGTAAATGGTGGTAACTGGAGAGGATCATCCTGAGTGAGCTATCCCAGACGCAGAAAGACACACACAGTATATACTCACTCATATAGACTTATAATATAGGATAAACCTACTAAAATCAGTATACCTAAAGAAACTAATCAAGAGGAGGACTCTTGCTAAAATGCTCAATCCCTATCCAGAAAGGCAAAGAGGATGGACATCAGAAGAAAGAGAAAACAGGGAACAAGTCAGACGCCTGCCCTGCAGACTATCAACGCAGATGTTGAGATTTATGGCCAACCTTTTGGCAGAGTGCCATGAATCTTATGAAAGAAGTGGGAAATAGTAAGATCTGGAGAGGACAGGAGCTCCACAAGGAGAGCAACAGAACCAAAAAATCTGAGCACAGGGGTCTTTCCTGAGACTGATACTCCAACCAAGTTCCATGCATGGAGATAACCTAGAACCCCTGCACAGATGTAACCCATGGCAGTTCAGTGTCCAAATGGGTTCCATAGTAATGGGAACAGGGACTGTCTCTGACATGAACTGATTGGCCTGCTCTTTAATCACCTCCCCATGAGGGGGAAGCAGCCTTACCAGGCCACAGAGGAAGACAATGCAGCCAGTCCTGATGAGACCTAATAGACTAGGATCAGAAGGAAGGAAAGGAAGACCTTCCCTTATCAGTGAACTTGAGGAGGGACATGCCTGCAGAAGGGGGAGGAAGGGAGGGATTGGGATGGGAGGAGGGAGGGAACTATGGGGGAGGGGATACAAAGTGAATAAAGTATAATTAATAAAGAATTAAAAAAAGAAAGGGTTTCTCCTCACTGGGGGATATGGTTCCTCACAGTGAGGAAGGCATGGTAGCAGCAGCATGGGGCAGACAGTCATGCTGCACCCACAATCAGGGAGAAGAAAGAGGTGAATGTTGGTGCTCAGCTACCTTTCCCCTTATTTCCCAGATAAGTCATGGTCCTCAGCCCGTGGAAATGGTGCTGCTTACATCTGGGTAGGTCTCCGGACCCAATTAACCCAGCGGAGAAAATTCATCTCAGATGTGTCCAAGGGCTTGCCTTCTAGGTGATTATAGATCCTGTCAAGTTGACAATATTAGCCATTACAGTAGTCTTTGCTTATTTCTGTGTTAAAATGTTATCCTTTTGCCGTGCTACCAAGAGAGCACGTAAACCTCAGGTTACGACATTGTGTTTATAGTATAGTTTAATAGAGTCTGATAATGGGGCTCTAGCAGCATCTTACCCCAAATATGAGAGTTTTAAGCACAACTGCTTGTATATGTTATCTGTGAGTGATAAAGAGAATATAATAAAAGTGTCTAATTATGTGGCAGTCCACATCAAGCCAATCTGTACATGGAATACAGTTATATCAAAAAGGATGAGGGAAAAGCTGCAGATACCATCAGTTTGCATGAATGAAATTGCATTTACAGGTGAACTTGCATTTCTTTTCATCAGACTTCATTGTGGCTCAACCTTCCGCTTCTCTCGTATTTAATTTGCTAGTAAGACGTGATTTCTATGCTAATTCTCCAATCGGTAGTTTTAAAATAGTGAATGAGGCAGGTCTTTGAGACAGCTCAGCAGGGACCTTACTCACTCCTCCTCAGAACTCACATGATAGAAAGATAGAACTGGTTTCTCAAGGGGTTTTTCTCTCTCTCTCACACACACACAATTAAAAAATATAGAATGACTCTGAACTTATCTTTTTTTTTTCTCCTTACTTTTCCAATGCTATTTTCTAGAACATTTGCCAAGTTACTAATGAAATGATCTTGAAATTCACACTACAGAATGGTCACTACTCTTATTTGGGTCTGAGAGATGAACTCATTTGTTTGTGTGTTTACTGAGAGAGGGTCTCCTGTAGCTAAGGCTGGCCTCAAATTCACTGGAGCCAAAGATGACCTTGAACTGATCTTGCCTCAGCCTCTGCACTGCTAGGATTACACGTGTGAGCCCCCATGCCAGTTCTATAAACTCTTAACAATAGTTTTCTCATCACCCTTTGTCTCTGCACTGAATTTTCCCTTTAAAATCATTGCACTAAGAAGTCAGGGTATCTCAATTAACATAATAATCCAAATAACAATACATACCTTAAAAATCTAGGAAATTTTAATTTTAGCTACTGTAAACATTACACAACTTTAGTTTTTAATTTTGCTGCTTAGGGTTTGGAGAAGCTTTGTAGTTTTAAAACGATTCTTTTGAATACTTGCAAAGTGTTTTGGTCACTTAGCTTGGAAGGGGTTCCCCTCCTTTGCTCTATTACCAGAAGCCTACATTCCACCTCTCAAAGAAAGCAACCTGCCCTTTTGTTCTGTGGAAGGACAAAGACCAGCAGAAGCATTTTTTTTTTTCATGAGAAAAGGGTTACTCAAAGCCATATTTTCCCAAGCTTAAGAAACAGGGGTTCCAGCTAAATAGCTCCAATGATGTCATGTAATTTTTATCTTGCATAAGCAGAGGAGTGAGGAAATTTCAGAATTAGTAAGTCTGCTGGTACAGCTGTGCCCTGGCTGAAAAGTTCAAGATGTCCTTTGCATATTCAAGACTGGACGCTGTGCTCTGCATTAGACTTTTAATTGGCTCCCTCTTTTTCCAGGCTACTGAAATATTTATAAATGGATCTACATAGAAAACATAAAATCTTAACTGGATGCAATAAACGGTCATTTTGACTAACGTATTTAATTGCCATGTTCTTTCAGGTGTTGATTTAGAGGTGGAAAGTTCTAACCCCATGAGTGCTGGACAGAGTACAAACTGGAGCAACCACTATAAAAATAAGTGTGGAAGTTTCTCAAAGAGAAGGAACTAGACCTGCAAGCACCGGCCATATAACTCTGGGTGTATACCCAAAGGACTTTACTACAGAGATACTTGTTCATCCATTTTGAGACCTAGTCTAGTCACAATAGCCAGGGAATGGAAACATCCTCGATGTCCATCAACTGAAGAGTGGATAGTGAAGATATGGTATTTTCATACAGTAGATTATTATCCAGCTGTTAAGAAGCATGAAATCTGTAGGCAAATGGGTGGAACTGGAAACAACCATCACGAGTTCGGTAACCTTGACCAGGAAAGACAAGCATCAAACGTTTTCTCTCATTTGCGGTTGTTAGCTTTTAAACTTTAGATAAGTCGTTTTCATTTGTAACACCTGCAGAGGTTAGAAACTAGTAAGAGGCTATGGGAGAGGAGGGAATGTTTCGAGGAAGGAGACAGAGAATCCAGATATAAAGTGGGGGAGGTGATGGGAGGGCAGGGTAGAGAAGGGAGTATGGAAGGGAATAAGTAATACTAAAGGCCTGTTGAAAAAGCCATATGGAATTCTGTTGTAGAATATGGAGTTACCTTATAATGTGGGGACAATACACTAGCTACATACCATACACTACCAAATAAAGTCTCCTACCCAAAAGCGGGTTGCTTTTTTTTCTGAGTTTTTGGCCAATGGACTGCCCTAAGTCCCCCAGACATTACAGGCTATTGCCGATGCTTTTGGTTACCCTTCAGAACTTGGCAGCAAGAAACTATTGCTGAAGACAGCACACGCCTGAGTCATAGAACTTGGAGAAATCTAGCTAGTACTCACCTGGAAGCTCCACTCACACAGGTTAGTTCTCACAGTGCTGAAAGGTGCTAAGGTGTGCTACTGGAGAAAAGAAATCAGCAGTCTCACCCAACTGGGAAGCTTCTAAACTGCAATGATGCCTGGTGAGATATGCCCACTGGTGCAACGGAGGCACAGGTGTTATGAGAGTATTCTACCACTTTTTCACTGGGTTTAAGGCCCGTTCAGAGAGATGGGACCCATATCTGATGCTGCCAATAGAAACAAGAACCCATGGCTAGGTAGGGCACTGGCCCTACCTAGAGGAAAACCTGCTACTATTATTCTGCCAGAAGACATGGCATTAAAATGACTCTTAATGACTTACTGGCATATCCGTAGATACCCAGTGTGTTCCTCAACCCTCATCAGGGAAGCTTCTTCTTGCAGTAGATGGCAATTAACATAGAAACCCACAACTGGTCCAGATGTAGAGAATAAAAGACTTCAGACTGCTCAGCCCTACCGGGACATCTGTATCACAGGCCTCCTCTCAAGGCTCAGAGATCATTGTGGATAAGGTGTTGAAAATATTGTAACAGACAAATGTAGCGGATGGCTTTGAGAAAACAGTATTTGCCAGACGCAGCAGAACAGGTACACATATGAACTCACAGCAATTGTGACAGCTTGTACGAGACCCGAGCAGGCTTGTCCTAGACAAAACCCCAGCATGGGAGAGGGGAAGTGGGCATGAGGTCCCACTCCTAGCTAAGCAACTCTTGGCATTTGAACACTGTTGAGAGAGGAAAAGTCAGTTTTCTTTAATGGTGTGACAACTGGTCAACCATGTCCCAGGGCAGGCCTCACACCCAGGAGTAGTTGACCAACAAAAACCGAGCAATTATATATATATATATATATATATATATATATATATATATATATATATATATATATATATATATATATATGGGAGGGGGGATGAGGTTGTGCAGATAGGAAGGTAGGGGAGGATCTGGGAGGATGAATATAAGCAAAGTACATTGTATGAATTTCTCAAAAAATTAAAGACTAACTTAGAGAAATAATTAGATAAAATTTGGAATTAGAAGCTAAAGATTGTCTTTTGATTGACCAGACAGTTATTAATCAGTTCTAGTTATTGTCTAAGAACAGGTGGCCAGCTGATCAGCTCTACCAAGGAAAGGAAATTGACTTAAATAAAATAGGTATAATTTAATAACACCATATTCAATTGAACGGTATAATGGAAATTGAAAGGGTTTTATCTGAACATTTTCTTTTGAAAGAATACTTCTGGTGTATTGCTACAATGGATGGTTTCCTTTTGGCTGTTTCACATTCCTTTCCTCGGTTATTGATCTTTTCCATAGAGTAGAATGAAAAGGGAGATCACGCAGATCCAAAGTGAATGAAGTCCACTGGTTAGAGATGAGCAGATTTAACTTGGCAAACCTTTGTGTTTCTTCTTTATCAAGCTTAAGATGCACGCTTCTTGTCTTAATAGTCCAACTTTCAACACATTCTTAAAGTTCAGCTCCTTATGTCTTTGAACACAAATTTTTTTGTGTAATTGACCAAGATTACAAAAATTGAATGTTTAAAAAAATACTTATTTAAATGGAATAATACAAAATTATTTGAACATCAAACTTGTCTAAAGATAATGAAACAATAAAGATGAAATATTAATTGCTTAACTCTAACAAAGCCTAGTTATTTATCTAAATATAATAAGGTAGTTTGCACTTTTATCTGAAAAAAGTAGTAAGTAGGTGCGCCTAGAGTCTATCTTTTAGGGTAGTGTCGCCCAGTTCTGTCCCTTATAAGTTCACTAAGAGGTCATATTACTTATCTGAGGAAGTGTCTTTCAGAAAGTTGAGATTATTTATAATATCTGCCACACAGGATAACTACTAAAACACATAATTGCTTTTATGAAGCAATGTACACAGCCTGCTATTCAATACTTCCTAAACAAATGTAATTTTTAGCCTTTTGCTTTCTATTTTTATAGTTTTAACTCTTTTCTCTGTGTTTCACACTTACAAATTCTGTGGAAAAATACCAGTCATTCTGCTCTTCTAAAGAGACTATTATTTTTCTCTGGACTCTAAAAGATTCAGCTGTTTTTCAAGTCAATGAAAAAACCCATTCAAAATTCCTTTTGAATTTTAAATTGCGTAGCAACCCGAGTGAAATTTTGGCATTTCTGAGGGTGTCAGCTGAGCATGAATTCATAGGCATTTCCAGGAATGGAAGAAACGTAACAGTGAACAGAGGGTTGTTTCTTCATTTTCTACATAATCTTGAAAAGAAATCACTTAAGATCCTCCTGTTTGAAAAACACTTATGAGATTAGGGAATAATGCTTTATATTTGACACAGTTCATTGCTATACTTTCAGGGTTGACAGAAAAATGTCTATGATCATATAAATTAGAAATTGGGTCATTACAGCGAAAGAGGAGGCATATCCAGATGTGCTATGTTACCATGACACCAGACAGGACGTGCCTAACCCTCATCTTCAGCAATAACATTTGTAGATCATCTCCCAAAGCTCTCACCACTCAAATAAAATTCTGAATGACCCTACACATCTTACTGTATACTTTGATTCTAGAGTCGATATAAAATTTTCTGGAATAAGTCACTGAGAAAAGGAAAAATTTTGTCTGTTACTTTTCCATCTGCACCTCACAATGAAAAGGCTAGATTACTTAAAACAGGAAATTAAATTTGAAAATAAAGCTATGCTGATTGGCCTGCTTTTTGATCACCTCCCTTGAGCAGGGAGCAACCTTAGCAGGCAACAGAGGAAGACAATGCAGTCACTCCTGATGAGACCTAATAGACTAGGATCAGAAGGAAGGAAAGGAGGACCTCCCCTATGAGTGGACTGGGGGTGAGACATGGGTGTAGAAGGGAGAGAAAGGGAGGAACGGGGGTGGGGTGGGGGAGGGAACTACAGGGATATATATAGGGTGAATAAAGTGTAATTAGTAAAGAAATTAATTAAAAAGTTTAAAGGAGAAAATAAAGCTAAGAATGAATACAAGTTACTTACAAGGTTTTTTAAAATAAGAATTTAATTGTTCAATTCAAATTAAATGGCATAAAATGAAATTTACTTAAATGGTTATAGTAATGAAGAACTGAAATGGCTTTGCCAGTGAGTGGAGTGACAGCAGCTTTTCTATGCAGAGCATTCTGTGGCGTGTCCAGCTTCCTTTTCACAGGTCATCTGACTCTGGCACAGTGGCGTCTTCTGCAGGTTCGGTTGTTATCACCACAGGAATATTCTCAGACACCCATCCCTTTGGAGTCCTGTTGAAGGACCGTCTGCCTGAGAGAGGATTGGCAAAGGCCAAGAACCGAGGATCTGTTAGCAGTAGTAGTTCAAAATCAGGAACTTTGAATTTAACCATTTTGGATGCTTTTTCAAAACCTCCAAACGGAGTGGCCACTCTGTATGAATCAAAAGAAAGGAAGGTAATAATTAATGTTCAATTTTACTTGTCATAAAAAGCAAAGAATCTCATAATTTTATGGACCTGTTATTACTGTCTTCAACTGATGTTTTTCAGTTTGGGGCTCCTGAATCAAGCGTTTTTCACTGAAGGTCCATGCGTTGATAGTAAAACGGATAAACGACAAATTGTTCCAAAGCCACTTTGTATGCACTCTTAGTTTGACAAATCCGATCCCTGGTTCATTATAAGCAATTCTTGCCTCTGTGCTCTTGCTGACTTATTATATTAAAAGCCTGTAACATTTCAGTTCTATCTCCCCGGCAACTATCCCTGCCCATATCCTTCATCTGGTATGGGTTGTTTCTATTTCACCATTTGGTTCTTGGGATATGGCAATATGTATTGTTCGTGTCTGTTTTTAAGATTATCATTTATTTATGATCATCTATGGATTCCAAACTCTTTGAAGTTAAAAAAAATGTGTCTTGTGCATATTTCTATCTTCACCTTGAAAATTTCAAAAATTTGCAAAAAAGGGCCATGCATTTGAAGGATAGTAGGGAGAGGTATATGGGAGAGCTTGAAAAGAGGAAAGGCAAGGGAGAGATGTTGCAAACAAAACATAATCCCAAAATAAACAAAAATTTCAAAATTTCACCGTTTATCTCTGGATAGAAATCTAACCTCTGGTTTTGCTTACAGGATCCCACATAAATTTCTAGCTTGTTTAATGTTAGGCCTTATTTTCTCATTTAGTGTCAGGCAGAGTTCTAAATGAGCAATGTAGATAATACACTTTCAGATTGCAGGTGGTAAAGGAGGCATGACAAATAAAAACAAACACAAGGCAACATCTAACAGTGTTGAGTTGTACAGCAAATTTAAATAGGATGATATTGTGAATGACCAAGTGTTTAGTTACTTTATTTTGAATCATCATGAATATTTCTCTGGAAAAAGATGACATTTAAACTACCTTCTGAAGGTGAGAGGTTAGCCAAGAGAATTTGGCTAATGCACAACAGCATGTTCACTAGAGCATCTAATCAAAGGCAGATAAAATTTTGAAAAGTTTAGGGAAAGAAAGAAGACCTATCATTCTAGACTAGCAGATGGAGGCAAGAGAGGATACAGACAGTTTGCCTAAGGATGAAGAGATGCCTCCGTGGTTAAGGGTGCTTACTCTTCCTTAGAAGACCAGAGTATGGCGCCCAGCACCATGTCCTGTAGCACACAACACTAGTAACACCAGCTCCAGGGGATAGGACGCCCTCTTCTGCACATGTACAGCACACACACACACACACAGATAACTAAATCTTTTTAAAAAGTGAATTTTCCGTGAGTATGAAGGGAAACAATTGGAGGGGAGTGATGTGACCTGATTAAACCATGTAAAGGGAATTCTAGTTGCCATGTGAACAGATTTTAAGAGGTCAAGGTAGGCAACCAGTGAGAAATTTGGATTCCAGGTGTGATGTATGAATATGGAGGACCAAGTGGTTTCAATGTCTGTTTGGAGGCAGAATGATATATGATTTTCTCATATATTGGATAAAAATGGCGAGCAATGGAAACATCAAGGATGACTCATAGGTTTAGAGTTTTAGCAACTGGCAGGTACAAGGTTGAGAATTTTTCGCCTGGTGTGAGGGCAAGAATGTGACTTGGACTTCCCTGTGAGAAGACAGCCATACTGTGTTTGCTCTGTTCGCTTTTACATTAACTTTGTTTTTGCCAAATAAGACACTTACTGCTCTGTAGTGTTGCCTCTTCTTACATCCTTTATTCTTTCTCTGCTTGAGGTTCCTTTGCTCTATCTAGCACATTCGAAAGACTCTTTAAGTTTAAAGTCATAACTTCTTGGAGATTTCCCTGCCTAGTGATCATGCTTTCACAGACTGTGCGTTCCGCCTTTCATTTATGTATTGGTTTGTCTTTTATTACCTTACTGAACTCCAGAAGGCTTGAAATTCTCTCTGATGTGTGTTGTAACCCATTACAACATGCTTGCATAGTTTATTCTACCAGAAGATTCCCACAGACATCTGGACAATAAGACCGGGCAAAACTTTTATGTTTTCCAGTGTAATGGGGAATAGTGTTGAAAGACCTGAATGGAATCTATTTTTCTCTGCAGCTCTATCACTCTGTTCTCTTTCTTGAATATTACAATATTGTAAGTAGGTGTGCCTTCTATTAATGAAATAATAGAGCATTAGTATGTACTGTGGGCAGTACAAACTTAAATCATTAATTTTGAGTTGTTTAATTAACTGTTTCAGTCTGCTAGAAGGAAAATTATATTCAGTGTTCTTCCCAGAGTCTTACTAGATGCACTGTAGGGTCCAGATAGCTACTTTGTCAGGATTGGCTTTGGCCAGTTGTTACTCTGCTGACTTCATGGGATCTGTTTTTCTACCAAGTTGGACACTTAGATGGACACTCAATTCATTAAAAAAAACTGTGGAAAGAGAACTCAGATTCAGGAAGTAGCATGTGACCAACAGTATTTCAAGCTTTGCTTATTACATCCTTAACCGATTTAATGGTCAATATAGCCCAGGAATAAGGAGATGAAAGGATTTAATGGCCACATTTCATTTTAAAATATTTTTATTGCTATGAGAAAATTATTATTTTGCTTTTGTCTTTTTGGAGGGGGATTTAGGTTTTAATCCAAGGCACACATGCTTCACAAATACACAGCAACTTAGACATGACCTCAGACTAAAAAATATTTTGTTGCTTTTTATTTTCCATATAATTTGTCATATTCTTTTAAAAATTATTATGTAGAGTAGAAAAATATTTTTAAAATCTTATAAAATTATGTTAGTTCAGAAACATTTGTAATTTTATATATTGATTTGAAAATTTTGTGTCAAAGGTCAAACTTCTAACATAAAATATTATTCTAAAACATTCAGTGAACATCCTGTTTACCACATTTTTAAACTCTGCAATATATACTATTATATAATAATAGTATAACAGTAAGTTCCTAAAATTGAGCCTGTATCAATTAAGTTGAGCCTTGGCTTATTAATCTATTATCTTTATTTACATATATGACATGGGTTTTTTCCTTATGTGGTGGATTCAGGGTTTTCTGTTTCTTTATTGTGTTGGGTTCAGGGTCAAACTAGGGACTTAGCGCAATCTGTCAGTCGCCTTACCGTTGAGCTTCACTCCCATTACTGGGTTCTTATTTGCCAAGTGCTTCATGTATTTTCCTAGAGAGAGCCTCTCAGTGTTCCATTTTTTAAGTATTCTGCTTAAGTATTTTTTCTAGTTAGACCATATGCCTCCATTACCACATATTATCCTAATCTAAGAATATCAAATAACAGTTATGATGATCTGTTTCTCAGAATGTGCTAGAAGAATGTAAGTAGAAACCAAAGGCGTGATCACTACTCTCAAAGAAATTGCAATCTCTTTAGAAGTTAGTCAGCATGGCATACTATACTGAAATATGTGAGAAAAGTCTCCCGGAATGTACAGAAAACAGACAATATAACAAAATAGATGAGAGTCAATACTGAGGATATCCAAGCTTCTGGAAGAATAAAACAGAGCACTGAGATCATGAGCAGAGCCAGTGATTGCTAGAATGTAACCTTCCTGAACGAAGAAGAGACTATAAGCCAAAAATGTCACCCACTGAAGAGGGTTGCAGATGAGTTCACTTGCCTAGGAGAGGAAGAAGAAGGGAGAGTGAGATGGAGAGGAAGAGGAGGAGTGAAGAGAGAGAGAGGGCTTGCCTGCACATTCTTGTTAGAATTTTAATTTTCTTAATGTAATGATCAGTGTAGAAGAATGAGGGGAGAAGAGGGAAAGAGAATAATCTGAATTACACTAGCTATAATCTTGTTTTCAAAACATTAGATAGCAAAATAATAAGAGAAACAACGCTGAGTGGTTACTGAAGAGAGAAAGCTAAGCTAAAACTTCAGTCACAGATCGCATGGGACTGGATTGGTGTCTCCTTCCTAAGAGAGATACTTAAACATACTCCAGCAAACTAGTGGGTAAATAATCAACCCAAGTTAAGCAGTAACATGAAAAAGCACAGACTGTAATAATAAGGAATGTAAAATATGATCATGCAGATTAATGGCCAAGGAAAGATACTATTCTTCAAGATATAACTTATCTACTTTAAAATATTTATGCTGCAGAAAAGTAAATGGCTGCTGTGGAAGTTAAATTAACCAGCGCTGGCTGACAGCAGGAGATAGGAATGGGGAATAAAGAGGGCATATTTTTCATCCTCCTATGTACAGGTGACAGTCAGAATCTATGGTTTTGTTCTGGAACTTAATGATCAGTAATAATGTGAATATATGCATGTGACAAAGCCAAAAACAGTGAAGAAAAAAGATAAAGTAGGATTTTTCTTTCCCAGATCACCACATAAACTAAAAGTAAACACTGTAGAAATTATAGAGCAGCAGACGAAAACCAAAATAGAACTATGGAAAAGGTGGCTTTCTTGAGTCAGACTGGCTAGCCTAAAACCCCATCTTTCTCTAAGATGGTGGTTCTCAGCCTTCCTAATTCTGAGACCCTTTAATACAGTTCCTCATGTTGTGGTGATCCCAATCATAAAATTATTTTCATTGTTGCTTCATAGCTATAATTTCGCTATTGTTATGAATTATAATATAAACATCTGTGTTTCCCAATGGCCTTAGGTGACCCCTGGATTGACCTCCCAAAGGAGTCATGACCCACATGTTAAGACTCATTTCTCTAAGATAAATCACATAACATATAGGGCTTCCCAAAAATTGATTATGTAAGATCAATTCATTATTTAACATAGATTAGATGCTTAATGAATGCTTAATGATGACTAGGTTCCAGGTCTCATTATAAACGCTAAAGTCATGGTGAAGAAGGCGGGAGGGTGGCACTGGAAGGGGAGGAGAGAGGGGGCTGCAATTGGTATGCAAAGTGAATAAATAAGCACATTTTTAAAAAGGAATGGTTACAGCCATTAGGTAAAAGAGGCTGGAGTTGAACATTTCTGAAGCGAGTCGAATTTGGTTGAGTGATTTCATGTTTACTCCAGAAATAAAATTTGCTCATTTTAAATGTTTTTTTTTCTGGAAAAAAATGTATTTTTTAAATTAAATCTTAAAGGGAGAGCTACTCGGTGCTTCATTGCTTAGGTTTAGCATTTAGTGTGCTGTTTTCTTTTTTCCTATGAAACGGTGAGTAATTTTCTTGCCTTGTAAAGGACAGAATTCGTTCTGTTCCATCATCCATCTCTTAGCTCCCACTGAAGGTTCAACGGTTTTCTTTTCTTTGGCACCTCTGAGACCACATCCTGTTGACTTGGGCTCTATTACCCTCTTGCACAAATGAAGGAGAGTGCATTAGCATCCAGAGTGGGAGACCTTCTGTAAGGTGTTTTAGATCCATGGAAATACTTTCAAGCTTTAGTCCAAGTTAGTGGAACAAAAATTTCCAGAGGAAAGACTTGAAGTCTTCTTTTAAAATGTAATTATATCTCTATAATTTATGCAATACTTACTTTACAGAAATAGGTCTGAGTTGAAATGATTTTCATATTATGTCACCTGTGTAGTGAATAGTAAGCCTGTATCATTCAGATTCACAGATTGATGCTTTTTTGTTGTTGTTCTTACTCTGATGGGTTACATTTGTAAACGTAAAAACTACTGGCTACATAATATACTCACAATAATTGTTAATTTTTATCCTGTAATTTAAATGCTTGCATAGAAGTTAAAAATAAACTATTCTACCAAAATTTATATTTAAATGTGCTTTAATCATAAATATATCCTAAGATGAGAAAATTAAGTTAAATATTGTGCATAAGATCATACAGCGATTTGAAGTAAAACCAGGAATTTTCTTGCTCTCAGTTTATTTCTCATGTGTCCCATGACCTCGAATGTAATATGAAGTTTAAATGCAAACAAAGGAAATATAAGAAGAAAAGGTTGCATTCAGATCTTGGTCATTTTGAGATTGTAATTATCCTTGGGAGTCAATTTTTCTATGATTGTTATCACCACAGAGAGTTACCAGCCTGTGCCCTGCTCTTTGTTAACATCTAATGATTATGCCCAAGAACATGGGGCATAAACTGCAGCAGTGTCCTTCTTTCCAGGACTTGAGATATGTGGAAATCCCTCTCTCTCCCTATGTCTCTCCCTCTTCCTCTCTCTCTCTCTTCCTCTACCTCTCTCTGTCTCTCCCCATGTGTCTTTGTCATTTGTTTTACAATAATGATAAAGTTATATCAGAACAAAGTCTCAGGATAGTAGCATGTTGAATAATTTAGTAACTGTAAGAGAAAAACAATCCTTGCTGCAAAGTACTTTTGAAACATGTACATAATGGCCGAGGAACTAAATTCTTGGCTAAATTATACTCTCAAAATCATTAGTAGTTTGAAAACAATAAAGTTGTATTGACCTTCAATGGGGGAAGAACCCATTTAACACCCAGAAATTATTTTGAACTTCTCTTTTAAATGGCTGGATGATATTCTGACTAATTTAATGAAGGGCTTTTGTCACGCTGAATTTATACAAGTAGAAATAATTGCTGGGACTACTTTGTCCTTGTGAGAATTTTTAAATAAAAATTTTAAAAAAATTAAAAATAGAAGATACATATACATGAAGAAACACACCCAAAGCATAGGCTGCAGGCCGTGAATATTATTAACATTATTTACATTTTAGTTATTTGTTCCTGGAGCATTTTATGCTGACTTTGTAGTCTGTATTCCTGCCACATTTACGTTCTAATTCTGGTGATTATTCAGTAGCCCCTTTTGAGTGTTTGTGGGCACAATTATGCCCTGTGAATAAGAGCAGCTCTGTTTATTATTCTCATCTTATTATCTAATAACAGTCAACAAATGTCTCTGTCTGAAAATGTATATATAACTCTTAAATTTAACTTTGAAATTTAAAGAATACCTTTAGTGGATGCAGAACTATAAATTGGTAGTTATATCATGATTTTAGGTGTTTGTAGGCACTGTTTTTAAACTATGTTGTATTTGGGGTTCTTAAAGCCTCTACCTCTATTCCAACCCCCAACCCTAGGTAGGAGGGAAAGAACGTTAGAAGGGACAGGGGATGTAGACCTCTTTAGACTTAGTTCCGCTGGTTAGGGATGTCATATTCTTTGGGAAAATACCAATCTCAGTCATCTATCAGTCCAGCAACAGCAAAGGGCAATCACAGCAAGACAAACAAGCAGCCCTCTTCCTCCTCTGTCTGACTCTTCGAAGCCTTCCATCCATCTCATCTCTCAGAGCTCTTGTATTTATACTCTTCTACAGTCCTCAGAATTCCACTAAGTCCAGCAGGCAAAGATCACGCCCCACAGTTATCAGCTGTGGAGAAACTGAAGGACAAACTAAAATCCCACACTTGGGATTAAAACAAAAACATGTTTACATAACAGAACTGAGATTTTAAAGAAATCCAAACTCAGCTACAGGTGCTCCTTCATGATTTCCATCATTTCACTTTGAAATCAACTTGCTTTTACTTCTTGGAAGAGAAACTTTAATCCCCGGCCTTCAAATCTTCTTTCTGTCTTGCTCACCCTTCTTGGCTTGCTCGGTGCTTCTGAGGCTTCTGTCAAGTGTGAAAAGGCATGAATCGTTCCATGTCACTTCTGCCTAACTCCTCCCTGGCTCCTGCTCCCTCAGACCGGCATGGCTGCTACGCATGTGTCCTCTTCTTTCCTTGCCCTTTGATCTCTTTACTTTGGCCTCTGTGACTCAGCTGGAACAATGTCCTGTGTCATATCACAGTTCCCTCTTCAGCTGTGGTCTAATGTCGCTAAGTTCATTTATTAAGCTAAGCGCATCTCTATTTCTCAATATGATACATGTACAGAAAAAATATTAAATTTCCATAACATAGATACAACAAGCCATTGTGGAATAGCCATATATATTAGGAACTATTGTAGAGCATTGTATGTATCTCTGCCCAATTATGAACCCTCTTGTCCCAGGAAGTAGACAATAATTTGAGTTTTATAGTAATATAAACACAAACTAAAATTTAAACTAGAGGATATTATACCAAGCCAGTCTAAAAAGAGAAACACTATATGATTTCACTTACAAGAAATATTTAGAGTAGTAAAAATCATAAAGGCAAAACAATACAGTGGTGGTTGTCAGAGACTAGGGAAGATAAAAATCATTGTCTAATGTGGATGCAGGAGTCTTGTTTTTGGAGATGGTGGCTTTGGTTACATACATTGTGAGTGTAGTTAACACTATCAGCCAGTACCTTAACATAATTAAAATTGAGAACTTGGAAAGATGGCTTAGCTCTTGCTTAGGTTTCCAGCATCTACATGGTAGCACACACAACCATATGTAACTGCAGTTCCAGAGGACCCCATGCTATCTCCTGACTTCCATGGCACTATGAACGTATATGGCGCACATGCACATATTCAGGCAAAAACCTTCATCCACATAAAGAAACAGAAACACATCTTTCAGCAAGGAATGGTGGCGCATGCCTGGAATCCCAGCACCCTGGAGGCAGGCGCAGGTGGATCTCTGTGAGTTTGAGGCCAGTCCTGCTCTACAAAGTCAGTCCAGGGCAGCCAAGGCTACACAGAGAAACCCTATCTCAAAAACCAAACCAAATCAAATAAAGAAACAAAAAGAAATAACATCTTCTAAAATATAAAGTTGTCGATTTATACCATGTGTTTTAATCATTAAAAAAAGATCTGATAGAAACTTAACAGTCATAGAGATGATTTGAGTATGAAGTTGTATCATCTGGACAGACTGACGTCTGTTGTGGTATCTGTGTGACTGAGAGGAGGTGGCATTTGCCCAGCTTGACACTGCTGATTGAAGCAACCTTGAGGGTGTTGAAGGCTGGTTTACTGTTTGCCTTTACTCCAAACAGATGTGCTTACGATTTTTAGCTCGAAGCATGGAGACACCAGGGCTTCTCCATGGGAAATTTTAACCTGTTCATGATCTTCCCACGCTCCAAACTGTTTTGCTCAGCCTAGAGACCTTTTATGTTTTACCGTGAACACTGCCCCCAGAAAAGAAGGAACTCCCCCAGAAAAGTGGCATCAAATAGTTAACTTTGGTTCTAAATTTTCCCTTTTTCTTTTGGTTTTCAAAATAGCTATCTTCATAGCTTTTCAATCAGAGAAAGACAGAGAGAGAGAGACAGAGAAACAGAGAGAGAGAAAAGAGAGAGAGCTCAATGAATTAACTAGTTAAAATTTTTAGAGTATTAGTAATAGTGCAAACATGGGTGTCCACTCAGACTTAGCAGAAGCCTCAGTTTCTACTTGGATGATTTTTTTTTAAGGATTGCTACCCTGTATGGTAGTGAGAATGTCTTGGTTTCACAGGTCCGCTGAGTCACCCTGGATAACTTAGTTACCTGTTAAAGCTTCTGTAATCAGGCAGTTCTGCCTTTCCTTCAGGCTGGAAAAGTTTCGGGTACAAAGCCTCTAGGAGCTCAGGATTGCTGCCAATGGCCTGCTCCCAGGGAGACTGGTAGTACTTCGGAACTGCTGTTGTGTTAAATCTTTCAGGAGGAATTTCCTTCAGTGGTCCAGAGTACCCTTTGGAAACGGAGCGAAAGTGAATAAACAGAGTACCCTTCAGTTACTAAATGCCCGCTACCATCTTCCTGCATTTAGTGCTTCTTAAAGAACCCTTTCTATGAGCAACCACGTAGCAACAAACTGAAGTGGGGACCTTTAAAGACTATTTTAAGATTAAGAAAGTTAGAAAAGAAGATACTTTATTATTGTTAATAATTATTATTATCATGTTGATTTAGTGATTTGCTTTTCCAAATCATGTTTTACCATTGACTATAACTTACCTTTATTTAAGTAAAACTATTATTTTTAAATGCACCCTTTTGTTATTTTACATTATACTCAAGAAATACTTATTTTTAAAAAGGAGCTGGGTACCCACTGTAGACCTATTACTGTGGAGTTCTTCACACATACACTAACTACCTGGTTAAAAATGTTGAAATATTAGTAATTAATTAAAACAAAATTTCATAAGTATTATCTCATCATGTAATAATGTTTCTAAATAATACATATTAACTGAATATGATTTGCTTTTAAAACAAAGTAAAGAGCCCAGTTCTTCGTTGGTGAGTTTGGTTGTTATTGATGTTGTCTGTTTCTTTTGATTCAGGGTCTAAGTAGCCCAGGCTGGCATGGGACTCATAAACCTCCTGCCTTAGCTTCAGTGTGCTCGGACTAAAGTAATGGGCCACCCACACCAGGCCAAATATATGCTTTACAGACTTCATATAAAGTCCTTTTAGGGAACAGAAACCAATAAAAACAAACAAACAAACAAACAAACAAACAAAAAAAAACCCTGACTATGGAAAGCTGTCTTCAAGACACCCCACCCACACCAGATAAATAAATAAAAAGTTCAAAAAGAAATACAATATATAATAATTGGAAATATTTCACATGATTATTTTAAACTCAAATATTACATTTATCCTAAACTCATGAAAAATGTGTTTAATGAGAAAACAGTATTGTTTAAATACTGTTTAATGAAACTTCGTAAGAGTAGTGTCTTTACAGTTTCTCCAACCAAGGACCATATATGGATGTGGCCTAGAATCCCCGCTCAGAAGTGGCCCATAGTAGTTCGGTGTCCAACTGAAGACTCTAGTAAGGGGAACAGGGACTGTTTCTGTCATGAACTCGATGGCTGGCTCTTTGACCCTCCCCCATACACACCAGGGAGTAACAGCCTGGCTAGATCCCAGGGGAGGACATTGCAGCCAGCCCTGAGGAGACAAGATGATCTGGGGTCGGATGGAAGGGGAGGAGATCCTCCCCTGTTGGTGGATTTGGAGGGGGCAGGGAGGAGATGAGGGAGGGATAGGGAGAGTGGGAGGGAATGAGGGAGAGGGCTACGTCTGGGATGCAAAGTACCTAACCTGTGATTGATATAAAAATAAATAAATTACATTAAAAAAAGAGTAGTGTCTTTAAACACATAGGAATTTTACTGTTCCATTTGAAAATAGTTACCTGGTGCAATGTTCTCTGGATTTGGGGGACTTCGTGGATCTGGGGTGTTGGGAGGAGTTGAGGGGGCTTGCTGTGAACCACCTTCCAGGTTGTTTCCATCAATTTTCCCATTCTGCATAGCAATATTATGCTATAGTTGTTTAAAAGTAAAGTTAAACTATTAGGCGCAGTAATAGCAATTATAACAGCAATAGCACAGTAAGCTTTCCTTTGTATATTGAGAAAGGAAACATGTCAGCATATTGTTTCTCAGGATCTCAGTCATTTACATGGTATTAATGTTGATCAGTTCAATGAAAACTTTTGTGTATGTCAGTCTAAAATCCACTGAACAAGCAAACAAAAAGAAAATGAACTGTTACCATGTGCAAGGCACTGTAGAACTACCTCTCAATTTATTTGATTTCTATTCATAACATCACTATGAGAAAAATATTTAATTTAAAACTCTTTCCCAATATAATAAAACAATGCATATCAGTCAAGCATTTGACCTAGAGAGTCTGTAAAAAATAATGTTTTTATTAATTCTTTGAGAATTTTATTCAATGTGTTTTGCTCACATTTATCTCCTTCCCTCAAACTCCTCCAAGATTCTTTCCAACTGCATCCATCAGACTTCATGTTCTCCCTTCCCCCACTGAGTCCAGTTATGCTCTGGCCAACTACTCTCGGGTGTGGAGCCTGCCTTAGGGTACCTTAGGTGTCCCACTATTAAAGAAAAGTGACTTACATTTTCTCAGCAACAATCAAATACCAAGAGCTCAAGATAGGGTGTGGACCACATGTCCATTTCCCCTCTTCCATGCTGGGGTTTTGTCTGTCTTCTGCTTGCTCAAGTCTTGTACGAGCTGTCACAATTGCGGAGTTCATATGTGCACCTGCCTTGCTGTGCCTGGCAAACACTGTTTCCTTGAAGCTATTCTCTACCTCTGGCTATTAGAATCTTTCAACCCTTGAAAGATTTCCAAGCCTTGAGAAGAGGGTTGTGACATAGATGTCCCATGCAGGGCTGAGCAATCTGAAGTCTTTTATTCTTTGCAAATTGATGAATTGAAGTCTCTATGTTAATTGCTACCTATTTCAAAGAGAAGCTTCTCTGAAGAGGGTTTGCAGTGCATCTAGTGATAAGTCATTAGGAATCATTTTAGTGCGACGCCTTTTAGCAGAATATAGTAGTAGATTTTCTCCTAGGGCCCATGACCCTTGTAGCCATAACCTCTATTGAAAATACCATATATAGGTTCCATCTCTTGAGCAAGTCTTAAATCCAGTTGAAAATGTGGTTGATTATTCCCATAAAATTTGTGCTCCCATTGCATCAGTGGGCATGTCTGGCTAGGCCGGTCACTAATATGATTTGCAAGGTTCAACTGGCTGTGACTGATGTTGACTTTTCTCCCCAGATAGCTTGCACAGCACCTTTCCACATTATGAAAGCTAGCCAGTAGGGATGAAACTTCCAGTTGACTACCAGCTAGATTTGTCCATGTTCTATGACACAAGCTTATGGTGTCTTCAGAAATAAGATCTTACTGTGAAGTTCTAGGGGCCACCTAATAGCCTGCAACATTTCAGTAAGGATTGTGTGACCCTCTTTGGCTGACAGTTTATTATATCAACATCATAAGAGAGTTTGTTGAATTAGCATTGTATTTTATATTTAAGCTTTAGATTCATTAGAATGTAGGAAAATTTCCAATTCTAAAACATTTGAACAGCTGCCATACATGCCATGCCCACAAACAGAAAAACTACATGCATTTAGCTACATACACTTGATAGAATGTGATTTTTCTTTTAAAATAAAATTCTAAAAACACACACTTTTCTTTTCATTTTAAGTGAATTTGTTGTACTCTTATGATTTAGAATTTACTCTATGGCAGCAAGATAACACATCTAAAAGCTCTCAGCTTCTGTCCATTTTCCTAGCTATTACGAATAGGTCAGAAATGAACACAGCTAAGAAAGTATCTATTGAGTCAGTCCTTTGGGCATGTGACAAGGAGCGGTAGAGCTGGGTCATATGGTAGTTCTATTTTCAGCTTGCTAAGAATTCTTCACAATGATGTTCATAGTGGCTGCACTGGTTTTCAATCCCGCTGACTGTGAATAAGTGTTCCCTATCTCCACACCCTCAACATGTGTTTTCAGCTTTTTTCTTTTATCTTAGCCATTCTGACTGGATTAAGATGAAGTCTCAAAGTATTTTTAATTTGCATTTTCCTCATTTCTAAAAATGTTTTGCACGTTTAAAGATATATCTTAGCTATTTTGATTTTTTTTTGAGACCTCTCTGTTCAGACCCATAACCCATTTTTTTTAATGGGGCTATGTGGGTTTTTTTTTTTGACTGTGTTTTGAGTTCTTTATATGTTCTGGATCTTAATCTCATTTCAGATGGCAAAGATTCTTTCTCTGTGGGCTTCCTCCCCACTCAATTGATCAATATCTTTCAACTGATGAATGTATCTTAAAATGCTCATATACACAATAAATATTATTTGGCTATAAAGAAAAAGAAAATCATACAATTTGCAGGTCACTAATGGAATTACAAAATACTATACTGAGAGAGGTAACCCCCAGTTTGTCCAGAAAGACAAACACCACATGGTGTCTCTTATTGGTGGAGCCTACCTCTGAATCTTTAGACGTGAGTCTACAATCTGAAGTAACCTCAGAAGCCAGGAAAGTAAAAAGGGACCATAAGGGGCAGGGGAGGAGTTCTAGGTGGGAGTAACAGTAGGAGGTAGGTGCTATGAACAGGTAAATGAGAAAAACAGAAGGACTTTAGCTGGGGAGGGGGAAGGGCAATAGGGAGGATGAGGGAGAGAGGAGGGACAAATAACATCAAGAATGTTTGGAAAAGCCATTGGGAATAATATTTTATGTTTACCTAAAATAGCAACTATTTTATAATATATAATAATAAAATATAGTTTTATTATATTATAATTAATTGTATTATCTATATTTTAAACAAATTGTATCACCTGGAGTGACAACGCTTCTCCCAAAAGTCAAGGGTCATTGAACAAAACTTCCAGTGCCAGGGATGTGAAATTTCATTTCGAACTGTAGGCCAGGAGAGTCCAAAAGAGTCGCCAAACAGTGTAGGCTACTGATGTTGCTCTTGGCTGTCCCTCAGGAAATGAACAGAAGGCACTGGCCGTGGTGAAGACACCACACATTTCAGACACAAGACTGGAGGTTTTGAGCTGGGTTGACCTGGAAGTTTTCTCCCTGAGAACTAGCTCTCAAAGTTCCAGAAGGCCCCTTAGCCACAAACAATACTATAAGTCCCTCACGCTCAAGGGCCATCTTCACATATACACATGTCTGCTTTAAACCTAATTTGAATGCTTGCTTTTTTATTTTTATTTTTAACAAAGCCTTAAATGATGTAAGTATTCTTTGAGTATTTGCTGAATTTTCAGTGAATCAATCACCAAATCCAGCTAATCTCTTTTTGCCGTAGTCTTCTTAAACTTCGTCTTTCTTTCCCAACTTAGTCTGCATGTGCATATCTTTTTTGCTCATTTTTTCTTTCAAAACTTATTTTATTTTTTTAACTACATGCATATGTGCCTGTGTGTGGGTGAGTTTAGATGTCTGCAGAGGCCAGGGGGGGAGGGGGTTGAATCCTCTGGAGCTGGAGTTACAGGCAATTGTGCACTGCCATGTGGGCACTGGGAACTGAGCTCAGGTCCTCCACAAGAGCAGCAAGTGCTTTTGTCTGCCGAGTCCACCAACCTTCCCCATATTTTGTCATATAAACATATATCTTCTGCTCATCTCCCATCATGCATTTGTTTTTAGTCAGTTGGAACACTGATGCTTCTATGTATGACATGACTCTAAAGTTTAGCAAATCTTCTTTGTGTCATGTTGACTACCGTTCAAACTCGTGACAACCGTCAAGACCTTGGACTTACCTCTTACATGTACCAGCACATTTCCAAGACTTAATCTTCCATAATCTGTGTTCTTTCCTGTTCATCATTTTACTGTTGCTGCTTCATCTACTTGGAATGACTTCCCTCTGTTCATTATCAAGCCAAATCCTAGATTCTCTATGTCTACCTTCAATTTCCCTCTTCTTTCTAATGAAATGCACCAAAAATGCTGCCACATCTATATCATCTTAACACTTAAACAGCTGTACCATTCTTTTATGACCTTTCTCATTTGTTATTCTCAAATAGATATTTGTTACACTGATGCCATTGTGAGTTCCCCAAAGTTTATAGTCTTTTTAAATCTAGTTAGGCAACATTAATTTTTTTCTGTAGTTATACATAAAGACTATTTTTAGCCAGAATTAGTGGTATATGTATTTAGTCTCAGCATTCATGAAGCAGATACAGGTAGGTCTATGTGAGTTTGAGGCCAGTCAGGAATACAGAGTGAAACTCTGACTCAAAAGTCTTAAAGGCTATTTTTTTTAATAATTACTAACTATAAAGCATTTATATACATATATAATTTAATGTTTTACATTTTGAACTTAACATCTACCTCAAGTATTTTACTGATTTGTGATATTACTATTTTACCAACTTCAACTATAAATTAAAAGCCTGTTGAGATAAATGTGGGGAAGTCCAAAGCATAATGGATAAAGAATCACCTTTTGTTCAGTTTCTAGAAGGTGTCTATGAAATGAATTTTGCCTGTGGGGATGGGAAATCCTACGCATGTTCGTTTTAGGCATCATGATTCCAGCCTGCTGGAAGCGTCTCCTGAGGTGCACAGTGAACAAGAACATCAACTCTTCTGGTTAGTCACTAGCAGGAAGGGCCCAAGACTTCTATAACCATTGCTTAGTGTACAAGCAAAGCCCCATGATGCGCAGGTAATGATTGATTGTGCATAAGCCTTAAATTATAGTGTTCATCGTCTGTACTTCCTGTCAAGTTGAAAAGACAAGTGGAAATATGATTTCTATTTTAGTGAGGCTAACCATAAAGAAAAATGAAGCCAGAAGAGTGTCTTACAGATAAGAACATGCAAGTTAAAAATAAATCTGCAACACACATTACATGATACCCACAGGAAAAAAAAAAGAGGGTTTGTTGAAAACGTTATACCAAATATAAAGAAACTAATTTTTTAAATAAAAATAATGACTATATATTAAGATTCCCAATATAAATTGTTTAGTCTTATTTAAGAATTGCTTTTTTTTTTTTAGCTGTGCATGGTGGTGCATGCATTTGCTGTCAGCACTCAGGGAGGAAGAGGCAGGAGGATTGCTGTGAGTTTAAGGCCAGCCTGGTCTACGGAGTGAGGCAAGGACAGCCAAGGCTTCACAAGAAATGATTATCCAGAGGATGTAAGTCAGAACCCACAGCATATAAAAATCTTTGTGAAGCTTAATTATCTTAACTTCAAACAAATTGGGAAATCAAATAAATGAGACATGATTTGGAATGCTCCAAAAAACCAAACCTAATGTTTAAATGTTGTGCATATGTATCAAGGACACAGAGAGACAGAGAAAGGTAAGAGAGAAGATATAATGGGCAGAGACAGAAAAAAAGAGAATTGTGTTTTTTTTAATCAGAAGTTTTAATTTTGATATAAGAGTAAAGGTATTTTGGAAAAAAAATTAAATGTGACATTCTAGAATCATGACGAACTGAACTATTTTGTGAGGAAACGAAATATCTCAGTACATTTGCAAATGTGTACTTTCTTTTTCTCTTTTAGTTGTTAAATTTTTCGAGATTATAATATAATTATATCATTTCTCTTTCTCTTTCCTTCCTCCAACCCTCCCATTATTTCTCTTTGTTCTCTTTCAAACTCACGGCTTCTTTTTTCATTAATTGTAGTTACATACATCATATATACATACACATATTTACATGTATTCTTAAATACATAAATACAACGTGCTCCATCTGTATGTTACTTGTATGTGTATTTTCGGGGCTGGTCATTTGGTATTAGGTAACCAATTGGTGTGCTCTGGACTAGGAGACTCGTCTTTAATAATACACTTTCCCCTGAAGATTTTAGAGGTGCAAACAGCCCAATAGACTTCATTTTTATCTTGAATGTTTCTTTATTTCACCAATTCCTTCTTTTTTTTCCTTTCGGTCTTTTCTTTTCTTTCTTTCTTTCTTTCTTGCTTTTTGTTTTGCCTTTTATTTAAGATATAAATGACTTCATGAACCAGGACTTTAAAACTGGTTTATATAGTAAGCAATCATTCTTTTGAAGAACTTGCCTGTTTGTTGTTGTTATTATCTGTTTCCCACAAAGTACATGAGGCTTGAATTTGCCAGTGCCCTTTAGAGACAGACTAATCTCAACGCTGCACTTATGCTTTTATTTTAGTAGTGCCTTCTATAATCCTGACACTCAGGAACAGGGGCAGGAGAATCAGTAGTTCAAGGCCAGCCTTGACCGCATAACCAGCTGAGAAACAGTCTGGGATACATGGGACTGTTTCAACACAAAGCAAAGAAAGAAAGAAAATAAATAATGATACTTAATAGTTGAGACAATGGCATTGATTATTGGGGATTTAACTCATGTTATCATTTATATGAGATGCGAAGCATTATAAGAAAATAGGAACTGCACAAATAAGTTAAGTAATTAAGTGTCTATAGCCCAATGAATGAGGAAAATATGATTTTCTCCAGAAAATCTGATCAAGAATTAGG
Source organism: Pachyuromys duprasi (assembly GCA_028658305.1). Classification (NCBI taxonomy): domain Eukaryota; kingdom Metazoa; phylum Chordata; class Mammalia; order Rodentia; family Muridae; genus Pachyuromys; species Pachyuromys duprasi. The sequence continues at coordinate 73,813,466 of CM053744.1, forward strand.
CTAGGCTCATGATGCGCTAAAGGAAGCTCTAGTCTGGGAAGCAGGCTCTAAGGTTTGGTCTTGACTTCCTCTCTAGCAACGTGATTAGTTAATTTACAAGTTTCTTTCCCTTTCCTAATCTCTTTTATTTTCTGTAAAATATGGAGATTCAGATCCTCTCTAAGGTGTCATCTGATTGTGTAACCTCTTTTTGTCATGCTTTTAATTCTAAACTATGCCTGAGGAATATGAAGGAGGCAGCATATATGAGCCATACTCACTTTGTCAAAGGAATGAGGACACAGCCACTGTGATTTAGAACATTGTTAACATGGCAGTACTATTTTAAAGAATGCCTATTCCTGTCAATTAATTTATGCCTTCGTAAAACATTTAATGAGTGCCTGTTATGTTGTAGATACTATTTTGGAAATTCAAAAGCAAATAGATATTTTTGTTTGTTTCTTTGTTTTGTCTAGAGATGATAAAAGCAGGCAACATTTAAAGAAAAAGTAATTACTGCCTTTATAATCTTTATTGGTATATACTGCTGAGTTATTTATCATCATTAAATTGTTTTGTTATGGCTGTTTGGATTCTATTAATCACTTAATGCCCAATTTTCTTGGAATGGTATAAAATTCTCAAGTCATATCTTCATATATTTATTATAACTGAAAACAGATATGTAATTCTATGAGAGAATATATTATGTTTATGAGGACCATTTTAATCCCATAGACCAGTGGTTCTCAATGTGTGAGTTGTGAACCCTTTGGATCTAAGGACCTTTTCACAGGGGTCACCTAAGATCATACTGCGTATCAGATATTTATATTACCGTTCATAATAGTAGCAAAGTTATAGTTATGGAGTAGCAACGAAAATAATTTTATAGTTGGGGGTCACTACAACACGAGGAACTGTATTAAAGGGTTGCAGCCTTAGGAAGGTTGAGATCCACATACCTTCTTCGGGGCTATAGTTACATTGTTAGTGTTGGCAGCGTAAGTGGGAGTCAGGTAAAGAGACATTATTCATTTATTGGGATGTCTGAACTTGCAGGTGATTTTGCAAGGCTTTCCTTAATCCACCTATTTCATAGTACTTCATAGAATGCCTCCTTTGTTGTTATTCCTTGATGAATGTAATTATGTAATAGACCATCAGGAAAGTGCACATGGGTTTCAGCTCAGGCTGTACCAGCCACAGATATTTTCTGAGAAGAGTGCATTGTATATAATAACAGGCTAAAATAACATATATTTACCTATGCCTACAAGTGAAAAAAACTGTCCCTCACAAATGAAAGTACTGTGCTTGTGTGTAATTTTATGTCTAACTGAATTCACAACTAAAACTAGAAGTAAGGAGGGGGCTACAGCTGGGATACAAAGTGAATAAACTGTAATAAATAAATAAATAAAACAAAACTAGAAATAAGCCATGGTTGTTGATTGATTGATTGTAGTCTGAGGATTGAACACAGGACCTTGAACAAGTCATGCAAGGGTTCAAACAGTGCGCTAAATCCCCAGATTTGAAAATCTTAATTTAAGCTGGGCATGGTGGCACAGGCTTGTAATGCCAGTCCATGGGTAGAAGAGGTAGGCAGAGTGAGTTCAAGGTCAGCTTGGTCTACACAGAGAGTTTCAGGACAGCCAGGGCTTCATAGTAAGACTCTTTTTCATTTAAGTGTTAGGAATTATAATGAGGAAATAACTAATAAAAATAAAAGAAACTCATTTACCTTAACTGGTTATGTCTCATTAATGAACTAACTTCTCTACAATTTCTCCCAATGACCATTTAAATGAACATGATGCTGACACACGTAAAATCTAATTTTTGTTAGTTTGAGACAAGGTATCATTATGTAGTCTTGGCTGGGCTGGAACTCACTGCATTGCCCACACTGGCCTTGAGCTTGTGAGTGATCTTTCTACTTCTGCCTTCAGAGTGCTGGGATTACATGTGTGTACCACCACACCGGTTTTGATGTTTACAGGCCCAACGAGTTAGGTGCATGCTGGTTTTGTCACCCCAAGATAGAAGAGATACTTGGAGACAAAGCTGCTGGAGTTTGCTGTTCTCAGCATTTCAGGGTCAGGATGTACTCAACAAATACAATCCGTATCCTTCCTTTGTGGACCTCTGTGTGCTCTGGGAGTGTTTCCACCACAAACATTTAACTCTATGTGATAAGACCTGGGAACATCTGGTACCACTTCTTGCCACTCATTCTCCGTCTCCTGGTGGAGCAGGCCACTTCCTCAGTGCCAAATCTATGGCTCACAATGTCCTAACGAACAAAAAGCATTCTCTCACACACATAATGCTTCCTTTACTTAGATAACTAAGCTAGTCACCATCCTGAATGAAAAAAAAATGTCTAGTAGAATCAACCGAAAGAAAATATGTAGAGCAACTTGTTTGGGAGTGTATTAACACATACCAACCTAGGTATGCTGTTGATTCATTCACATACTCACGGTCCAGCTGTACCTACATTTATTTGTGCTTTAGTTTCATACTGGAAATTTTCGAAGGTGTATTTGTCAGACCTTCTCTGACGCATCTTAAACAGTCTGGCGCCACGATTGCTGAAATGGGACAATTCTTCTATCATGATGTCTCTGGGGACGCTAACTTTTTTGCCCAGGTCCATGCCATCTACATCTGTAAGACAATATTTACATCCATAAAAACCCGAAAGAAAGCATCTTCACACACTTTAAGTTCTATCGCTTGTCTCCGGTCCTCCATTGTAGTAAGTAATGGGCATGTGCTTCAGTCAGCTGGCCTTGGGGGTCATCCTGAACTCGCCATTTTGGGCCTTCATCATCATATAGTATGCTTATTTTGTCTAAATCCCCATGTCCTCATCTTTAGTGTCCAGCTAACAATAATGAGAGGAACTATTACAAAGAGTTGTTATTAAATAAAATTAATTGTATTTAATTAAGTGTTTCATATACACTACTCAGCATGCTATTAGGCACATACGATTAATAAAAGTTAGCTGCTGTACTCTTAGTACAATTTAGGCTTTCCAGTTATTGACCTTTCAAACAGAGCTGCTTCATGTTTACATGAATAAGCTTTGCTTTTCTCCCCACGCACGTTTCTGCTTATCAGCTTGAGGTTTGCTTATTATTGAAGTGCATGCTCTCCTTAACTCCACCGTCTAGTCTTGGTTCAACACCATTCTTTCCGTAGCCAGCACCAAGCAACCTACATGAGTGTGTCAGGAGTGAATCTCTTTCCCAACCAGCTCAAGTGGCATTCTGGGAAGCCCTGAACTGAAATCAATGTGTAATTATTAGTGCTTCCACTGCATCCCTAAAGCACGGGATCAGAATTCTTTTTGGGAGGATTTTCTTTTGATTTTAATGTTTTATGCACCATTTATGCAATTACAGGAAAAATTTCGTAATGAGTGTTAACTTTATGTGAGAGTGTCGGTGCATGCCTGTAATCCCAGAAGCTAGAAATGGGCACACAGCAATTGCGAGTTCATGGCCAGCTTGAATTACATAGTGAGTTCAATGTCAGCCTGTGTTACATAACAATATTCTGTCCCCCCAAAAACAACCAAAAAACTCAAGGCAAAGATTGTTATTTTCCATTTCTAATACTAAAGAGCTTTCTTACAAGTCAAGAGAGGTGAATTTCTTCTACTTTCTTCTTTTGTTTTGATCTTACTTTCAGAACTATTGGTAGCTCAGGCTATCCTCCAACTCATGACGCTCCTGTGCTAGCCTTTTCAAGCTCTGTAGGTGTATGTCACCATGCCCAGCACCTCCTTGTGCTTTTTAGAATCAGGAATGTATTTCTGTACAACTCAGAGAATCTCTTTGCCACTGAAGAGACTTGGCACATTCATAAAGAGAAAAGCTGGACTGTTAGGCAAACAAATATTCATTTTTACTGACTGAGACAGAAGCCATCAATGGTGTGACAAATTAACTGTGATAATTCAGCTTTGGAACAAAACAGTCGTTGGTATAATGCCAGGTAGCATAGGACAAAGGCAGGGAGTCAATGCAGGGATTCTGTCCTGGGTTTATGAAGAAGCCTCTGGATGAGGCTTCACAGGTCACCTCTGATTTTTTTCAGATATGTAAACCATTAAAATTTATCTATTGTTTACCTAGCAACGTTCTGTTATATTCAACCAAGCATGTGCTAGCTCATATAGCTATTTTCTCTACACATTCTTGCTAATATAAGAACAAAGATTGTGTTAAACATAGAATTGCCGCCAAGAATGGGAGACGCTAACCTAGAAGACCAATGATGGAATCTTTGATAAAGAAGGCGTTCAGGAGGTATTTGGAAAAAGAAAGTTTTTAAAAGCTCACCACAAAGTGTCACAAGGAATAAATGTGCACCCATAGCTACCAGAACTTACCAGCCCTCAATGACAGGGTATACAAAGAAATTATCAGCGGGTGCAATGCAAAGTTGCTTGTAAATTTATGCCACAAGAACACAGAACCAAGAAGTAGAAAAGAAAATACTTGGCCAACTCTCAACTCTCATTGTGTTCCAATCTGTGTCATCTCAATCCTAAGCATTGTCCTTCCTGCTCCACAGTGGCTTCAAGTGACTGAGCAGCTGGATGCTTAAGTTCAGAAACATTGCATAAAAAGCAAAGCGATGTGCTGGGACTCATACTGATGTGCAGACAAAACTAACACATTTTCAAATACTCTCCAAGCTAGGAGTTACACAGTGAACACACCATTATTAAATTAAGTAATTTGACAGGTCTGGTGGTACATGCCTGTAATCCCAGCACTCTGGGAGGAGAGGCAAAGGATCAGGGTTTCAAGGTCAACTTAAGTTCAATACTAGTTTGAACTACCTAAAAACTTACACACACATATATGCACACACATACACATGCAAACATGAACACAGATATAAACTTGCATGTACACATAAGGGCACACAAACAACATATGCGCATATACACACAGATGACATGCACATACATGCACACACACATGCATGCACACACGCACACACAAATGTTTAGGGTTATAGATGTAGCTCAGTGGCAGAGCGCACTTGTGTAGCCTATGTGAGACCTTGTTCCGTTCCCAGCAATAAATACAAAGAACTTCTAGCTGTGCATAGTGACATACCCCTGTTATCCTGTGCTCAGAAGACAAATGCATAAGGACCACAAGAAGAAGGCCAGCCTGAGCTACAACAGTGAGATCATGAGTAAAAACCAAAAAGTTCCATAAATGTAATGTTTGGACAAATCACGGCAAAAATCACAATAACTACTTCAAAGGTGTCACTTTATAAGTTACTGGGTATTTTTGCTATTATGTATATGGTCATGAGGTTATTCATATCTATTGTAGCTACATGAGGAAAATCTACAAATACTATAGTATTCGCTATACCGTTGCTTTATAAGTACATATATGGCATTGTACTACTGCTCATGTCTTCTCACACTTCATTTACAGCCTCTATGATGGGAGCTCACAGTTGGCCACGGTGAGAGTATTTATAACACAGAACATGGCCAACTACCAACCACAGCATCACATCCATCAAGGTAAGGAGTGTATTAGGACAACATCATTTACATAAACAAACAACGAAAGACAAACTTAATTCTCAAGGCTGCTTCCCCTCCCTTTTACGGCTCATGATGTGACAGAAGCAAAAGTTTCAGGACCATCCGTGACTGCCATCCCAATGACTGATCACCCTCATAACTCAAAACTTTTGGTGGAGAATGCTGTCTACCCACAGGCACACAGATTCCAGACTCAGGTGCCCCGCCCCTTTGGTGTAACCCCAGCACGGGGTCTTAATAGTGTTGTTTAATCTCAGTGCCTGATAAATGATATGCACTCTCACCCTCATGACTTAGAAGGTTGTCTTTGAGGCATTAGCTCATCCATTGAAAATAAAATTGCTAGGCATTCTTTCCTACTGCTGTCATTTATGGTGATATAGAACTGCAGTCAGATCCAAGAATCTAAGCCACCTACAAACAATTGTAGTTCGACCAAAGGTCTTTAAAAACTGCTTCTGCATGACCATCAGGCAAATGCCATCTTAACAGATTAATGGATAAACCATGGGAGGGGAAGCTTGCTGAAGTTTATTTACTTAGGGTAGTTTTACTGATACAGAGAGATACTTTTGTGCACTTGCAAAGGACTCCATCTACAAGAAGTAGTTCATAAACATCTATGTTTTATATACTGTAAGCCATATATCACATTAAACATTGTAGTCCAAACAATAAAACAATCAACTGACAAAAAAAAAACATTGTAGTCCAGCCTGTGACCTTAAATAATGCTTGAAAAATTCAATTAGTAAGACTTTACTGATAATGCTTTCTAAATGAAGATGAGTTTGAAATCTATGTGAGTTGCTTTGTGTTCTTATTTCATAGATCCTTGTATCAATTTGAGGTCATTTTGTTGTTTAGGCTTTTTGTTTGTTTGCTTTTGAGACAGGGTCCTACTGTCTAGCTCTGGCTAGTCTTGAACTTAGTAGGTAGACCACGCTAGCCTTGAACTCACAGATATTCACCTCTCCCTGTGAGGTAGCCTCCCCAGTACTGGGATCAAAGGTGTGTGCCACTACCAATGGCTTTCAATTTAAGTTTTAATACTACTTACAAAGCTTTGCATTAATGTGTGATTACCTTGAATATCTGTAAATATTTAGGAAATTATATTATCAGTGTTGTGAGTTGCACAACAGAATCATCCAATGCAGCCTATAGTGCCCCCAAAAGCCCGTCACATTGAAAAGGCACCGTAGAAACCCAGGATGGTGATTAGCGTGAAACAGAATTTAGCACAGTTCTCTGAAAGACCTTAGTAAGGTTAGGGGCTTAGAAAACTTCGAATTCTCAGTGGGTGACTACACACTATTTTCCAAGTTAAAACACACTTTATTTTTTCTTGGGATTATATTAGTACCAACATGGAAAAAAGTTAAAGAAATATCACCTATACACACTGAATTGTTCACACTGACCCCAATTTTTAGACCTTTCTGGTGTTATCATCTTGACATTGAAATTTTGGCTGACAGGAAAAGTAAAAATTGGTCCACACATAATCCTTCATCTGAAATTCTAGCCCTGTGCTTCATACTTCTTCAAAGAACCTTTGCAATTTCTGCCAATATGGAGAAGCAGACTCAGCCATTCCTGCCTTCAGGTAGCTCAACAAATGGAAACACGGAATTTCAGGATTCAGCCTACAGGTGAAGCCAAATCCACATGGCTTTCCATTCAGCATCAGACCACAAAGCTAAACTCTTTCCCTGAAATTACAAAAACAACCTGCCTGGTTCTCTTCAATGTGCCAGCGAAAGCTGTTCACCAGTTATAAAGAGAAAAACAATAATCCAAGAAGCACAAGGCAGTAAGGCCTCCCACAGTGCAGGAGGAAGAGCTGGTGGGCCCTGGGACACACCGCAGTTCCCTTGCCCATTATGTAGCTCTTATTCTGAGCTGTTAGTGATGCCTGTGTTTGCAGTTAGGAAACATCACATTCCCAGTTCATCTTGTGGTTGTTTTAACTCCCAATCCCTTTTCCAACCATACTCTGAAGTGCTTCTTAATCCTTAATCCATTCTGGTAGCTCCATCTCTTCCTTTGTCACATAACCCTAGCCTTGTATTCCCAGCCCTCTTTGTTTAAGTCTTCAAGTTTGAAATGAGTTACTGAGTGAGCAAGGATCACAGTTCAGGTTGGAAACATGTACCGATTCAAGGTAAATCGCACAGGGCGCATGGAGGGCGGGGCAGGACTATTATGGACTATTCATGTATAGATGAGGGAAAAATATTTCTTCCGTCTTGCACCATAGCACTTTATAGATGCTTGCAACCATGCCTGACATACTGTTGCAGGAAGCACAGGTGTTAACGTTAGCAATAACATAAGATCACTTCCCCATTGGTTCCTCTAATACCACTATGACTTTATGGTGCTTTATGTTGATGAGGTCAGTCTGGGTAGTCAGCCTGGGTAACAGGAAATACTTTCTTTTTTAACATTTATTTATTAACTCTGCGTGTGTGTGTGTGTGCATGTGTGTGTACTATTCGTTTCTGGTGTATAATGTGACACCAAATTACAATAGGTTCATAACAAGCAAGAACACGGGTGTAGTAAACGGAAATGAGATTTTGAAAAACTCATTCTGTCCAGTTAACACTGCAGTCTGTATGAATAGACTTTTTCACTGATTATTTCAGACACTTTGTCCTTCTGATAATAAGAGTGATCTGATGTGAAACTTTCCCTCTTGTATTTCCATCCCCAACTCAGAGGCTCCCCAGCTGTGCGCTCAGCCTCACAAGAACCACAGTGAATGTCCACCCAAGGAAGGGCACCTGGCTGAACAGGCTCATTAAGTATTCCCTCCGGGTTAGATGCTTTGGAGTGTGATAGTAATAATGCATGAGTTACAATACTTAACATCATTCTTAATGTGCAAGGAGACTACTTAGTCTTAAAACTAAGATCTGAACTTTATCACATATCATCATAAGCTATTCAGGCACTTTCCAGCTGCAAAATGTTTTAAAATTTAAAGGCTCATTCCCATTGGTAATGTTTTTCATGTCTATATCCTTAGGAATGGTGACATTTCCCAGCTACAGAGCTTTCTGTTCCTTGCAGCTCACATAGAGTTAAGTTCCATGCTAGACTCCAGCAGAAATGAGAGAAAGAAATTAAATATCTCTCTTGCTTCATAGCATAACTGTTTTATCTTAGATGGGTCTGATTATCCAGAGCATCTAGAATATCCAGCATCACAGAGCCAGAGTCTGGGGCTCCTCCTACCTGGGCTGGAGCTCACCCCATGCTGGAGGGAAAGCCACCAAGACATCCTGGTGGGGAGGTTGTAGTGTTCCCTATTGATGTTTTCTTTATATTTTTCTAAAAACAAACCTCTCAATGGTTATATTTATAAAAATTAAGGAGATAAATTTACTCTCAAAGATATAGGCAATAAAAATGTAGAGTAGAATCTAACAGTTAGTGTAGAGTAAGGCTATATTAAATGAATTTACTTACTTATGATTATGTTTCTATGGGATCATTTGTGTTCAGGGTGGTAATGGCCTAAGAGAATTATGATGATGATGATGTAATTGGGAAGTGACTTATCCAAAGCCTAGTTTTATTGTAAACAGTTTAGTCTCAAACTTAAATTATTGCCTGATTTTTGCCACACTGACTGGGAAAGCCACACAAACAATTTCAAGTAAAAAAGCATTTGACAAAATCTAACACCCATTCATGTTTAAAGTCCTGGAGAGATCAGAGATGCGAAGCACATACCTAAACATAGTAAAGGCAATATACAGCAAGCCTATGGCCAACATCAAAGTCAATGGAGAGAAACTCAAACCAATCCCACTAAAATCAGGGACAAGGCAAGGCTGCCCAGTCTCTCCATATCTCTTCAATTCAGTACTTGAGGTCTTAGCTAGAGCAATAAGACAACCAAAGGAGATCAAGGGAATACAAATTAGAACGGAAGAGGTCAAAGTTTCACTATTCACAGATGATATGATAGTATACATGAGCGACCCCCAAAATTCAACCAGAGAACTCCTTCAGCTGATAAACACCTTCAGCAAAGTGGCTGGATACAAAATCAACTAAAAAAAAAATCAGAAGCCCTCCTGTATACCAAAGACAAAAGGGCCAAGAAAGAAATTAGGGAAACAACACCCTTCACAATAGCCACTAATAACATAAAATACCTTGGTGTGACTAACCAAGCAAGTGAAATACCTGTTTGAGAAAAACTTCAAGTCTCTGAACACAGAAATTGAAGAAGATATCAGAAGATGGAAAGATCTCCTGTCCTCATGGATCGGTAGGATTAACATAGTGAAAATGGCTATTCTGCCAAAAGCAATCTACAGATTCAATGCAATTCCCATCAAAATACCAACACAATTCTTTATAGACCTTGAGAGAAAAATTATCAACTTTATATGGCGAAACAAAAAACCCAGAATTTCCAAAACGATCCTGTACAACAACAGATTGTCTGGAGGCATCTCCATCCCTGATCTCAAGCTGTACCACAGAGCAATAGTAATAAAAACCACATGATATTGGCATAGAAACAGAATAGTGGATCAATGTAACTGAATAGAAGACCCAGAAATAAACCCACACACCTATGAATACTTGATTTTGACAAAGAAGCCAAAACCATTCAATGGAAAAAAGACAGCATCTTCAACAAATGGTGCTGGTCCAACTGGATGTCTACATGCAGAAAAACGAAAATAGATCCATATTTATCACCCTGTACAAAACTAAAGTCCAAATGGATCAAAGACCTCAACATAAAACCAGACACACTAAATCTGTTAGAAGAAAAAGTGGGAAAGACCCTAGAACTCATTGGTACAGGTGACAACTTCCTCAACAGAGCACCAACAGCACAGGCTCTAAGAGCAACAATTAATAAATGGGACCTCATGAAACTGAAAAACTTCTGTAAAGCAAAAGATACTGTTCTCAGAACAAAACGACAGCTTACAGACTGGGAAATGATCTTAACCAACCCTATATCTTACAAGGGAGTAATATCCAGTATATATAAAGAACTAAAGAAGTTAAAAAGCAACAAATCAAGCAATCCAATTAAAAAATGGGGTATGGAGCTAAACAGAGAATTCTCAGTAGAGGAATAGAGAATGTCAGAGAAACACTTATAGAAATGCTCAACGTCCTTAGCCATCAAAGAGATGCAAATCAAAACAACCCTGAGATTTCACCTGACACCCATCAGAATAGCTAAGATCAAAAACTCAAGTGACAACACTTGCTGGAGAAGTTGTGGGAAAAGGGGAACCCTCCTCCATTGCTGGTGGGAATGCAAACTTGTATGACCACTTTGGATATCAATCTGGCGCTTTCTCAGACAATTAGGAATAGTGATTCCTCAGGACCCAGCTATACCACTCCTGGGCATATATCCAAAAGTTCCTCAAGTACACAACAAGGACATTTGTTCAACCATGTTCATAGCAGCTTTATTCGTAATAGCCCGAACCTGGAAACAACCCAGATAATCCTCAGTTGAGGAATGGATACAGAAATTGTGGTACTTTTACACAACGGAATACTATTCAGCAATTAAATACAAGGAAATCATGACATTTGCAGGCAAATGGTGGGACCTAGAATCGATCATCCTGAGTGAGGTATCCCAAAAGCAGAAAGACGCACATGGTATATACTCACTTATATAGACCTATAAGATAAAAATATAAGACCTATAGGATAAAAATACAGAAATCTATACACCTAAAGAAGATAAACAAGAAAAAGGACCTGGGGTAAGATGATCAATCCTCACTTAGAAAGACAAATGGGATGGACATTGAATGTAGGAGAAAACATGTAATAGGACAGGAGCCTACCACAGAGGGCCTCAGAAAAACTCTACCTAGCAGTGTATCAAAGCAGATATTAAGACTCATAACTAAACCTTCGGCAGAGTGCAGGGAATCATATGAAAGAAGGGGGAGTTGGTAAGACTTGGAGAGGACAGGAGCTCCACAAGGACCAAATAAATCTGGGCACAAGGGTCTTTTATGAGACTGTTTCTCCAACCAAGGACCATGTATGGATATAACCTAGAACCTATGCTTGGGCGTAGCCCATGGTAGCCTATTAAGGAGAACAGGGACTATCTCTGACATGAACTCAATAGCAGGCTCTTTGACCTCCCCCTCCCCCAGGGAGGAGCAACCCTGCCAGGCCACAGAGGTCTTTGCAGCCAGTCCTGAAGATACCTGATAAACCAGGGTCAGATGAAAGGGGAGGAGGTCCTCCCCTATGAGTGGACTTGGAAAGGGACAGGGAGGAGATGAGGAAGGGAGGGAGGGTGGGATTGGGAGGGAATGAGAGAGCGGGATACAGCTGGGATATAAAGTTAATAAACTGTAACTAATATTTAAAAAAAAACAATTTCAAGTAAATTACCCAAAGTAGAACACACAAAGATACATACAAACTTAAAAAAAAAAATGGCGTTTGGAGCTTTGGATTGATCTAGTCTGGTAGCTAGGCCAGAATTATTCTCATTTTATTCTAAATAAATTTGGCATGAAGGTAAAGCCTGAGAAGCAAGCAGAAGCCAGAACAATGATTTGACAGCAAGGAGATCACAGCCGGGGTGTACCCTTTCAACATGACTGTGGTATGTGGCCGGTATGTAAGACACTTTGATTGGTAGTTCAGCTTGCTTTATGGAAAAGATGATGTGAAATACTATCCTCATCCCAGTTTCCAGATGTCTCACAAGGTTTCATGTCTCTAGATGTGAATATTTTCATGGTGCAAAGCTCCATTTGCTACCAGCCGAACAAAAAATAAGGGGCCCCTGCGAATTCCACACATATGTCTGGAATGGCCCAGATCAACCCTAAAAAGCACCTGGATATAAAACTTCAAATTTTACCAATATGCTAATCTTTATTTATGAACAAAACTAATTTCTTTTTTAACAAGTAAAATGTAAGTTCTTTCAGAGTTATTTACTAGGATTTTAAAACAATAAAAGCAATTCATAAAAAAATTTATTGTTGAAATAATATCTTACATCTGTCATATATTTAAAAATTAAGTTGTTTTTGACAATAAAAGAACCTTATTTTTTTTTCAGAAAGTATAAATAAAAGTAGGTTTTGCATGCAGTTCATATTAGTAAAGCAATTGTTAAATGTGAATACTGGTATCAGGGTTAAGCAATGACTATGAATTCCTTTGCAATCTGTTTTGGTTTTTTTTTTTTTTTGAAAATTTAAAAGACTGGTAGAACACACTCTGAATTTTTAAAGTAACACAAAGTAAAAGAAATCAAGATAGAACAAAAAAAGATAGGGTTGCATGGAAGTTATCTCTAAGCAAACACAGTGGTAAGCATCGTGTTCACTGACAATGTGAGAGGCAAGCGCAGAGAATGCACATCAGCTGTCCACTTGCTTCATTCCTTCTTTAGCAGTTGTTCATCTGAAAATAGCTCTCAAACGAGAAAGGATGACTACAAAAGGATTCATTACCATAGGCCTTTCTGAAGTGCCCACCAAGAGCTTCACGTCTGTTACGGTGAACAGGAAGTATTTAGGGAAGAGAACCATAGAATATTAACACTAACGTCAGAAAGGACCTATATTCATGCCACGCTACATTAAGACTATGGAGCGGTTTTAGTGATACCATTTCCATGGATTTCCTTTGTGATGGCTGATGCTTGCTGTTTCCTTTGCTTCACCATGGCACTGTGTGATAGCATGGCTTTTTGTTCCCTGTTGAAAATAAAGGGACATTATTGAGGCTGTGTGGAGAATTCGTTATGATCATCCTTCCTGAAAGAGGGCATCTCCTTTATTAAGAATTTGCTTTTACTTTTTACTGAGAGCCCAACACATACTGCTCGTATGTCTACAGTCCGCATTTCCCATCAGCAGCACATGTCCCGGCGAAAAGAGGACGATGTAATCTCAAACTCAACCTTTCCGTACACTGACCACTTTGCACTGAGGAACAACGAAAGAGCCAGCCTCCTTGCTCTTCCCTCTCTTTCCTACAGTTTGTTTCTCGTCTGTGAGGGCTTCTCTGCTGGCTGTCATCCCACCAGCATCAGAGGACATCACTTCCAGCAAACCCAAAGAGTGAGGGAGAGGCCAGATTCAGCCAGCCTCTTTGGTGGTAACATTTTAGGTCAGCATCAAGAGCCACCCTTTCCAGCAAAGAATGGTAATTTATGAGTCACACAACTCTGAACCTCTAGGGACAACTGACTAATAAAACATTTTAGGAAACAATATACTCACCTTGCTGTTCGGCTGCACTTTTCAGCAGGGGTGAATCCCAATTATGGAGGAAAACGCTGAAGGTGGAGTGTGATGGCACTTGGGCCTGATGGGTTTTATCCTTGAACCTGGAACGGCATGGTCCCTAGCTCTGTCAAACAGGGGACTGAGCCTTCCTGAAGAGACTGGCATGCAGCTGACATCAACTTACTATATATAGCACCAAATACTTTAGCTACTCATATCTTCCTGGCGAAAGGGAGGGACAGGGAGAGATTAGATTCTCTCTATTGTGTTTCTGGCTTCTGAGATAGTTGAATGAAATATTCATTCATTTGGGCATGAAGAATATTTTTATTGAACACTTTCTTCTGGAAAGTAACCATAGCCAAAATGGGTTTTGAAGCTTTTTAAAGATGTAGTTTTTATTCCATACAATAGTTGATGTGACAAGAGATATATTAATTAGAGCAAAATGATGGATCTTTCATAATAAAAATGAGCCATAGGGGTGATATGGCTCAGTGGTCAAGAATACTTGTCTTGCAGAGAACCTGGGTTCAAGTCCCAGTCACCCACACGGTTGTTCACAACAGTCTGTAACTCCCAGCTTCAGGGGATCGGACACTATTTTCTGACCCCTGTAAGTATCTGCATGGTCATGCATCCATGTGCGCGCGCGCGCGTGTGTGTGTGTGTGTGTGTGTGTGTGTGTGCAAACACACACTTTACTCACATAGAATAGGCTTCGAGGGAGGAGAGACAAGGAAAGAGAAGAATAAACTGAATCTACCAAAAAAAAAAAAAAAAAGAACATTATCACCAATATCTGTGGAATCTCAAGAACAAAAGCTGTGATGAGTTTGTCAACAGAGCCAGCCCATAACCAAAGGTGAGAACTCTTGCACCTTTAACAGGGGCCTGGCCGGCATACCCTGCCTTCTACCCTGCATGTGTAAGGTTCTGGATTTGATCCCCAGCACCACAAATAAATCAATTAAATTAAAAGTGTGGATGTCCAACGGAGATGAGCTAGGACACCAAAAGAAATTGGAATAGACTGTGAGTCTGGCCATAGCATTACATTTTAACACTGAAGATTGAAGTTTCTCTCTCAGAGTTGCTTTTAAGCAAACATTTGCCCAGAAAAAAAATCAACTCAGCTCAAAAAGGAGACCGTTCAGTTAAAGACAACAGATTTGCATTCCCTGTCCAGGTCCTTCAAATAGCTGGGTGAAGGGGGCCACGCACTTGCAACCTCCACATTCATGAAAGTGGGATGAAGAGTTCAAGCCATCAGCTACTAAGATGTCTTATAGGTCAGCCTGGGCCCAAGTCGACACTGTTTCAAAAACTAAAATCCAAACCAAAACAAAATGTTTTTGTTTTCCTTTATTCCTAGCTTTAGTATTAGCTGCCAGGCCTTTTAAGCCAGCTCTCTTATCTGTAAAATGAATGCAGTATGTTATATGTAGTCATGAACAATTTGTATAAAAACTTTAGAAAGTCCTTAAACTTAATGAAAGCTTGATAAATGTCTGTTTTGCCATTGTTGTTACTAAACTCTGAAAGGACTTAGAAGAATCAATTGCGTTATTTAGTAAAAATACAGATCGATTAAGGAGGTCCCATTTACCTATTCACTCATCTTTTCTGTTTTATGTAAAAGCCTGGTCTGGTGCTTTGTAAATGTAGTTGTTCCATGATAGTTTTCGTATTTGTTTCATAATCATTCTTTAGTTAGACAGGAAAGAGGAGCTGTAACAGCGTGGTCTGGTGCTTTGTATTTGATTAACTATGTTGCTCCCTGAGGTCTTCTTGCTGTCTTTTGTGAGCAGATACTCAAGCACCCCAAGTATTGCTGTGTAACCTTGCCTCCCTGATTGGCTGAAGTGAGGGGTGGGGCTAAGGTTCAAGGGCTTGGAGGACAGAGGGTCATGGGAAGAGCAAGGTACCAAAGGAGAAAAAAAGGAGCAGAAGTCATATGGGATAGGTGAAGAACCATGTGGGCTGGGAGGAAGAACTCTGAGCTTCCATGTGGACAGAAGTGGTTCGGGTGGAAGGCATAAGCAAATATTTGGGGATTATGGATGACAAGTAGCCCAGATAGAAATGACCAAGGTGGATGACATGGAATGTGGGCTGGGGGACAGTGAGACACTTTAGGTGGGACCATCTGCCCAACCCCAGGTAAAATATGGCTTATTCTAAAGTACAACTGGCAGCCGTGTCCTTGATTGACTTGGTAGTGGGTTAGATAATACCACCGTAATATTTATAGGCCCTTAATGATAAACATCATTATCAATTTTGTTATGATTTTCTGTGACAGTTATATGTTAGATACAGTTTTAAGGTTCAAACTGATACCTTTGAAAATCTAATAAATATTTTTGGTTATTAATAGCTTAAATGTTTCTGTTTAGTTTTCAAACAAACTTCTAACTATTTTGTTTTCTCAGTGATGGTTTCTGAGTTACTTTTGTTCAGGAAGAGAGCAAAGAGAAAATCTGTGGCACTGTAGTTTTAAGGCAGTATACGCTGTGTGTTCATTTCTGTGCACACAGAGAACTTCTCGGAGCATTTTAGTGCTAAGAAGTAGCGTTATCAGATAATCCATTCTGAAAGGCTCTTAATTTCAAACAGAGTCACAGCTAATGTATTTCTATTTTATCTATAGGGACATCTGGTACTAGACCAAATTGTGCCCCACCCGCAACCCATCACATTGTGATTTCTCTTTGGTCCATGACCCACAACCATCCATGTATGTGTTGCAGGACTTACCCTGCTCCTGCCCTACCCCAACACACTGAAAACTGAAAAAGGGTATCCTCATATCCAAGGCACCATTTTGTCCCACTCAGTACTGTCTTCCTTGGAGAGTCTTCCGAAAGCTGCTCAAACAGGGCAGCGTTTTCTTTCCCCCTCAGCTTCTAAACTCTGAAGTATTTCCCAGCGGATGCTGAAGAGGAGACTGTTTTCCTTAGAGAGCAAATGATGGTGTTCTGGTGGCTAGACTCAGTGTCATGGGAAGACAGTGAGTGGAGGCCCTGTGCTGTGTATGTTACATGGCTACAACACCCACGCAGTACAACCCCTTCCATTGTTGGGCTGGCCACAGCCACATTTCCAGTTTTACAATTTGTTGAAAGAGCAGAAAAAACTAAATGCGGTAACTCTTCTCACAACATTACCGCCCAACAAAAATCCACACCTTGAGACCCATGAAAGGCAAACTTATTCACCTCGCAGGGGCGGGAGGTGTGTAAACATGAGCACACCAACCAAATAAACAAGGTCCGCTGAGACTGTCCTTTACTGAGAGCTTGTTTTGAAAGTCTCCTCGTGTGTTTCTCCTCGTCCTGATTCCAGCCTATATTAGGTGGGCTGCGGGACATTACAGATTTGGGCAGGATTTGAAGGGCGCGGGATGTGGGCACTGACTGGTAGATGAGCAAACATCACGTTACGGTTACCGAACCAGAGGGTTCGGATCTACACACAGAGAAAACCCAAACAGGGCAGTGGCTGCAGCCCCACTGAGAGATGACTCAGACGGCAAGTTGTCCAGCCGCCTGTAAGGGATGAACAACAAATCAAGCCTTAAAAAGAACGGGGAGAATCCAATGACCAGTTTATCAAGGACAAAGTTAAGTGAATAGGTCTCGGACCTTGGAATAAACTTCACAGCTGTGTGAACAACTCGCCTCTGTAGACACAAATACGTTTTCTGGTTTGTGACAAATGCCCTGCTCTTTTCTTGATACTTCACTGATCTGCTGAACCTTCCACGGTTTTCATTTCCCTAATCTGAAAAAGGCAGAGCGACCAAGTTCTTCCCGTAAAGAGGCCGCAAAGTACTAACAAGCGGTGTCATGGTACTCCTCCTACAAAGCAGTGTGGGATGACAGTGAAACAGTTCTCACTACAGAACAGGCCTAAGGGCAGTGGGAATGGAGTGAGGCACAATGACAGGCACTACTGAGGTTGTATTTGAGATATCTGAATTGTTTCAAAGACATGGAACTGAGGTCTGGAGGAATTGAGAAAATCGCCACAATGCCATGCTTGGTAAGTTACAGAAAAGGAATTATGAATTGGTTTTGTCCGATCCAAAGGCTTCACCTTTTTAGAATATCACAGACAGACCTCTATTTCCCTAATCTGTTCTGAGCATCTCTATAAATAAACAGAATTGAGAATGTTCAGAATAATTATAGTAACGTGTTCCTTAGAGGTTTCCTCTGGAATCCCCAAATCCCAGGACTAGGTTTGTCTTGGTTGAGATGCTTTTTTTTTATTTATAACCTATGCAGCTCTTTTTCAATTCGTGTTTTTCTGGTTTGCCGACTCCTGGAGATCTTCATGATATCTATTTTCAGCGTGCTTTCCTTTCTTTCAGCTGTGCAAATATTGACGTTATTAAAACGTGGAGCATAAACACGTGAAAGCAAGACGCTTTGTCAGCCCCTTCCTTCTCTTGCCCTGGCCTGAGTACCTTCTGCTGACAGCAAACATCAAGCCCAGCTCCACCAAAACAACCCACTAAGGGAGCACAGGCACTTGGGGTGGGGGGGGGAAGGTGCCTCGACTGTTTTTGTTTTCTTTCCTTTCCTATACATTTCCTTAAATGTTCAAATTGAGCCACAAATAAGGTGGGAAGAGGAGATGTAAGCAGAACCCAATGCCTGCTTTTTAAGGACAAACGCTAAAGTGATAGGGCTAAGAACCTGGAAATAAATTTTTGTAGAAAGGAATACTGAAAAGCAAGTTGCCAAAACAAACCTGCAAGTCATTTCCTCCTTTCTTGCATAATCCCAGCATTTACACAATCCTAGCCAGGTCATATTGGATACAAATTCAAAATACTAAATATATATATATATATATTATATAATATATATGTATTATATAAATATATATATATACAGTTTTCTCACCTATGAAGGAAAAATCACTCCTTCACTTACATACAGATCTCAACTGAAATAATTAAATAAAAATTAATCCAACAGCCAGCTATCATGATACATACCTAGAAATTCAACACTTGGGTTCAGGCTGCAGGCTCATGAATTCAAGGCCAGCATGTGTGATAAAAGTAAGGCTGTCTTTAAAAAGGCCGTGGTAGCGTGCGTCTTTAATCCCAGCACTTCTGTACCACGACAGGAAGCAGAAACAGAAGAACCTCTCGAAGCTTACAGCCAACAAGGCTGGTACAGACAGCAGAGAAACGGCCGCGGGACCCCTCCTCGAAGTGGAAAGCAAGGACCTCTGTCTACACACAAGCCACGACACACTTACCCTACTCCCTACAAATCATTAAAAGAGACGTGAATTTATTCTTATTTTTCTAACCTCACAATCGTGTGGCATATGTCAGAGCGTCTGCAGCATGGCTGTAAAACGGAGATGTAGGAATCTTAGCCATTTCACTAGCATCAAAACATTAGCATCAGCATGTGAAAAGATATATCATCTTAAGTAATGGCTAAACCTTTCTGCAGATGAGGCATGGAGATATTAATTCCTGTATTAAAGGCTACACACAGAGAAAACAGTACAGTGTTTCTTTAACTGAACCGAAAAAAGAAGAAGAAGAATACAACTTGAGTTGTGGTATTAACACATGCGTTCTGCTAAGAAACAAAGCTCCAAAATAAATGGTGGAAGGCTGGCATTTGATAAACATATGCAGGTTCAGTTTATCATGGATTAAAAGTGAATATTGGTTTCCAGGGTGCTCATTAAAATCAGTATGAGCAGGATATTAAATGTATGCAAATAGGAATTGTATAGATGGCTCAGGTTAATGAAGGTTTGAATTATAATTTTTTTTTTACTTTTGAATGCTACACAAGGAATACACATTCTTGAATTTTCATCTTTTGTCTGTCTAGAGCAGTGGTTTTCAACCTTTCTAATGCTGCAACCCTTCCATACAGTCCCCCATGTTGTGGTGACTCCCAGCCATAAAATTATTTTCATTGCTACTTCAGAACTGTAATTTTGCTACTGTTATGAATCATAATGGAATTATCTGTGTTTTCCAATGGTGTTAGGTGACCCCTTCATGTCTGACCCATGAAGGGGTCGCAACTCACAGGTTGAGAACCACTGCTATAGACAACTAAACAGCATTGGAAGATTAAGCTAAGTGGATGCCAGATGTCCAGTTTTGAAGTCTCCTCATCATTGCAAAACTGGTTAGAATTTATCTGACACTTCCTTACAGAAATGCAAGCCCAGGGAAAGGATCAAATGTTTGTGTCACTCTGGTAGATACACAGAAATAAGGTTGAGATTGTGTAGGCAGAAGAGGCAGGCTGAAATATCAATAAACAGACATGAGAACTTTCAACTGTTAGTGTCTTGATTAAATGGGTGTCATATGTTTTTGTGCTTGCCACATGCGCATATGACAAGACATGTGGGCAGAAGGGATAATAGAATGTATTAAAAATTATTGAATGACTATATGAATAGTAAAAAGAATGGTCAGTGTATTAACTTTTGATTTAAACAGCCTGAGTTCAGTGTCTAACTACACCACTTGCAAAGAATTATTCTTTGCCAAAGATGTTGGTAAGTGATAGTAGTCCCAGTACTTGCAAGATGGAGACAGGAAGATCAGGAGTTCAAAGTCTCCCTTGCCTAAATGGCATGTTTGGCTCTATCTCAGGCTTCTTGAGACTATGTCCACCCTTCCCATCCCCACATTCCTCCCAAAAGAATGAATTGTCCTTAAGACCTAATAATTATAGTATCAGTAAAAAGTTATTTAACCTCCAAGAAGCTCTTGTTCATCATCATTAGCCCATAGAGTTGTTGTGAGGATCAAATGACTAACTAACATAAAATGACATGCTTTTGTCAGGCACTAAAAGCTACCTGGTATAGCTGGATCTTGAGGAAGCACTATTTCTAATTTTCTGAGAAAGCACCAGATTGATTTCCAAAGTGGTTGTAAAACGGTGCATTCCCACCAGCATTGGAGGAGGGTTCCCCTTTCTCCACAACTTCTCCAGCATAGGCCATCCCTTCAGTTTTTGATCTTAGCCTTTCTGCTGGGTGTGAGGTGGAATCTCAGGGTCGTTTTGATTTGCATTTCCCAGATGACTAAGCACACTGAATATTTCTTTAAGTGTTTTTCTGCCATTCAATATTCCTCTATTGAGAATTCTCTGTTTAGCTCTGTATCCCATTTTTTAATTACTTGGTTTGTTTGTGCTTAACTTCTTTAATTATTTATATATTCTGGATATTAGCCCTCTGTCAGATGTAGGGTTGGTGAAGATCTTTTTCCAATCTGTAGGCTGTTGTTTGTTCTGATGACAGTGTCCTTTGCTTTACAGAAGCCTTTCAGTTTCATGAGGCCCCATTTATTGATTGTTGATCTTAGAGCCTGTGCTGTTGGTGATCTGTTCAAGAAGTTGTCTCCTGTGCCAATGTGGTCAAGGCTCTTCTCCACTTTTTCTTCTAACAGATTTAGTGTGTCTGGTTTTATGTTGAGGTCTTTGATCAACTTGGACTACTTTTGTTCAAGGTGATAAATATAGGTTTATTTTCATTTTTCTACCCATAAGATGCCCCACCATTCAATAAGGACATTTGATCAGCTATGTTCATAGCAGCTTTATTTGTAATAGCTAAAGTCTGGAAACAACCCAGATGTCCCTCAATGGAGGAATGGATATGGAAAGCGTGGTACATTTACACAATGGAATACTACTCAGCTATTAAAAACAAGGAAATCATGAAATTTCCAGGCAAATGGTGGGAACTAGAAAAGATCATCCTGAGTTGGGTAACCCAGAAGAGACAACTATGGTATGTACTTATAAGTGGATATTAGCCATATAATATAGGATAAACATACTAAAATCTATAGTTCTAAAGAAGCTAAACAAGAAGGAGGACCCTAGAGAAGAGGCTGAAACTTCACTCAGAAGGGCAAACAGGATAGACATCAGAATTAGGAGAAGACAATGAATAGGACAGATGTCTCCCACAGGGAACCTCTGAAAGACTCTACCCACCACGGTATCAAAAGAGATACTGAGACTCAGAGCCAAACTTTGGTCAGAATGCGGGAAACCTTATAGAAGAAGATAGACATAGAAAGACATGGAGGGGACAGGAACTCCACAAGGAGACCAACAGAGCCAGAATACCTGGGCCCAGAGGGCCTGCAGAGCCCAATACTCCAACCAAGAACCATGCATGGAGAAGACCTAGACCTCCTACTAAGAGGAAAGCCATAGGCTGCTCAGTTTCCAGTGGGTACCCTAGTAAGGGGAACGAGGGCTGTCTCTGACATGAACTTAGTGGCTGGCTCTTTGATCACCTCACCCTGGGGGATGCAGCTTGCCAGATCACAGAGGAAGATGATGCAGTCAGCCTTGATGAGACCTGATAGGCTAGAGTCAGATAGGGGAGGTCCTCTCCTATCAGGGGACTAAAGAAAGAACATAGGGGGAGAAGAGGGAGGGTGGGTGAGACTAGGAGGAGACAAGGGAGGGTGCTACAGCGGGGATACAAAGTGAATATAATGTGTAATAAATGAATGAATGAATGAATAAATAGATAGATAAATAGAAGTCACCTAGAGCACAGTATTAATTATTAACTGGATTATTTAAGACAAATGGAAAGCTTTGGTCCTTAAATGATGAAAAACATTATTCTGTGAAACTCTTCTTTTCTAACATTTTTATTTTATATTGATCACAGGTTATGTACTTTGTATTCCAGCCGTAGCCCCTTCCCGCATTCCTTCCCTACCCTCCCCATCCCTCCTTCATCTCCTCCCTGCCCCTTTCCAAGTCCACTGATAGGGGAGGACCTCCTCCCCTTCCATCTAACTCTAGCTTAGCTACCACAGGCCATTGCAACCTTTCTGATTTTGGCTCTTGCATCAAAACGATAAAGAAACCAGAATTTCCACAGGACGTGTATAACTCATATCCCAGTCAGGTGTTTGAAACTGAGTTGACAGTAGGTCAGAAGCACATGACAAGATAGCGAGTAGCCCCATGATAGTGTCTCAAGGCTAGGATTCCACTGTATTCATCTCTATGCTGAGGCAGCCTTGATTCCAGCCAGACTCCGCCAATTGTTTTGGCTCTCCTGGCTTAGTGGGAATCAAGACACTCTTCCCATTCAATGTCTTTAATCTTTGCTTCCTGTTTCCTTATGATCAAGATCCAAAGTAAAAAAAAAAAAAAAGAGAGATCTAAAGTCAACCACCAAAAGGAAGTGGAAGCCCAGCCTGCGACATCTTTGCCTGCTCTCTCACTTCCTGGAGGGTCTTACTGTTTGAGCCTTTTCTTTCTTAAAAACTCCACCACCCACAGACAGCCTTTCAAAGACCTCCTTAGGCAAGTGTTATGCGGGTGAGTGAATTCAAGAACACAGTTGGGTAAGTTTCTCACCCCTAACCCTGGTCTCACAGGAGTGTGTTCTTGTAGTAAGGGGGCTACCTAGCTCCCAGGCCTCTCAGAATCCTATCCTTCTTAGAACTAATATTTTGTCTATTTTGTAGGACTTGCTATTCTAGATCCTTGCTGTTCTTGAATATTTAGGTAGTTCCTATTATTACGGTCTGCTTGCTTTATAAATTAAAAAACTGACAAATAACTGGGTAGTGGTGACAAACACCTTTAATCCCAGCACTTGGAAGGCAGAGTCAGGACTGTGTGAGTTCGAGGCCAACCAGATCTACAGAGCTAGTTCCAGGACAGCCAAGGTTACACAAAAAAACCTTGGTCTTAAAAATCTAAAAACCCAAACAAAACAAAACAAAACAAAAAACCGAACCAAACCAAAACAACAAAACAACAGGTCCCTGAGAAAAAGATGAAGCAAATTTCCCTAAAAAGCAGTGTAACTAAAAAATTCATGAGTTCTGGAGTCTGCTGGTTACTTGGAAAGACTGTGTAAGCCGTGCATGGTGGTGCTTGCCTGTGATTCCTAGCAACATGGAAGACTGAGGCCAAAGAACCACTGCAAGTACAAGTCTGAGCTACATAGTGAAACATAGGCTACAGAGCAAGAAATTGTGTATTTACATTATAAAGTAAAAAATAAAAGCAATTAAAAAAACAAACTCTAGAACCATGTAAAAAAGATAGGCATGACCAGGCATGCTTGCTTACAGCCCTATCTAGTACAGGCAGAAGGGTTGGGGTTGGATCCTAGGAGCTCACTGGCCAGCCAGCACAGCTTCAGGTTCAGTGAGAGACCTTGTCTCTAGAGAATAAGGCAGACAATGATAGAGCTGGACACTTACAAATTTCTCTAGGCATCTCAAGCATGCACACACATGCACACACACACACACATATACACATACATACACATCCAAACTGTAGTAAAGTTGCTGCAACAGTTAGACTTACAGGTATATGTTAAATAGTTTTGAAATTAGAGGAAATAAATAATGATAGACGCTTAATTCCACATCTTTAGTAAAACATGCACAATATGATCACACCTGGGGAGGGGAGTAAAACAGAGCACAATACAGCCTCAGGCTGGTCTCCAGATCCTCATGGTCGGCCTAGCCTGGCTCTGACTCCTTGTGCTTTACCACCACCTCCAGCATTCACTGTCATGCTTGCTTCAAGAGTTACAGTTTAAAAACTCGTTTTTTAACCTTTCGTTTGATACTGATAACAACCTATCAGACTAGGGGAAAGTAACTTTGTCCTCATTTTTCCCCCACTTGCCCCCTGCTTCCCTCCAATTTCCTTCCTTCCTTCCCTCCTTCCTTCTTTCCATTTTTCTTCTTCCCTTCCTTTTTGTTTGTTCAGAGACCATCCCACAGCCTGGCCTGGAAACCTCTGTATAGCACAAGCAGGCCTCAGACTTACAGTAGCCATCTCCCCCGATCCTCCCAAACACTGGGATGACAGGCATGAGCCACCACTCATGCTTTGCCCAATTTCATCCCAAGGAAAAGGGCACCAACAAAATGAAATCACTAATCAAAGTTGTATGGTGAGGCTGGAGCAGAAATCTTTGTCCACTATTTGCTCACTAAGCATCTTCCCACTTTCCCAGTCATCACTACCCCTGCCCCTTTGCAGGACAGAGGCAAGGATAATCGAAGACAGTCTCTTAAATGAGTTTTACTGAAATCACAGAGAAAAGTCTTGTACGGTGAGCATCTTTCATTATGATATTCGGTCCCAGGCCTGAATCCCTAGTGAAGAGCTGTTAGATCATTTGATTTTATTTTTCACGGAAACTAAAAGATCCAGTGTTGCCATCTCAGCTTTAGAAACAGTACTCTTTAAAAATGAAAGTGGGAGTTACAGTACACTACCCTTTTCATTGCCTGTTCCTTGTTTGAGACAGGGTTTCATTACGTGGCCCAGCCTGGCTTCGCATTTTCCAGTCTTCCATGCCAGCCTCCTGAGTGTGAGGACTGTAGGTGTGAGCGGCCATACCCAGCCCTGCCTATTGGTTAGGAAGAAAAACACTTCCTGAATCTTTAAATATGTTTCTAAGAATACAAAATTGTGCTTGATTTCATTCGAATGAGTTTCCTACCATAAAATTAGAACTACACGTAAAAGTGGAAAAGCATACAAGCCGGGGAGTGACAGACTGGCTAGATCCCAGGGGAGGACACTGCAGCCAGCCCTGAGGAGTCAGGATAAGCTGGGGTTGGATGGAAGGGAAGGAGGTCCTCCCCTGTTGGTGGACTTGGAGGGGGCGGGGAGGAGGGAGATGAGGGAGGGAGTGGGAGGGTGGGAGAGAATGAGGGAGGGGGCTACGCCTGGGATTCAAAGTACCTAACCTGTGTTTGAGATAAAAATAAATAAATTAAAAAAATTTTTTTAAAAAGTGGAAAAGCATGACTTCTAGTATATATTGTGTATATAATTAGTATAGCCTTTATTAGTAATAAATTGCTAAAAATTTTGCATAGGAATAAGACCATATAATTGAATGATTTTTGTTTGTTTGTTTGTTTTCGAGAAAGGGTTTTGTGGTGTGGCCTTGGCTGTCCTAGATTCTCTTTGTAGCCCAGGCTGGCCTTGAACTCACAGAGATCCACCTACCTCTGCCTCCCTGAGTGCTGGGATTACAGTCTTGTACCACCATACCTGGTGTCATTAAATGATTTTTAAAACCTTGTAGTTCTGATTATATTCTTCATGAAAATTTTATGATTGGCATTCCTATTCAACTTAGACATAGAGACATACACTAAGAAGGGGAAATATAATGCATTCTACAGTCAGGAAGTAACATAGTTTCTGGCTAGTTTATAATAAGCAAGTCCATTTAAACAAAACACCCATAGTAATAACAGCAAATACCGTTTGATATACTTGTGCAATGAAGAATAGCAAAGACTAAAACAACCCATGTTCATAAATGTGGTTAAAGAGTTAACTGAGGTCTTAGTGAGGATGTCAGCAAGGTAAAAGCAGTTCTTCCTGGTCAAGTCACCTATGATTTCAAATCAGGATTTAGGAACAGTGAATGCAGAGAGGCAAGGCAGGACCTCCCGGAGAAAGCCTTTCTTACCGGTGGCCTTAGTTCTGTTTTTGTTCTTTGGTGCAGACAGTGGCACACATTCACAGTACTCCGTTGTCCTTACTTAGGCAGAGAAGGCCAGCGTCCTTCAATTCATATCTTCTCATAGCACTTCTGCCTTACTAAACGTTTAAATTTCAAGCTATGATTTGCCACAAGGCCCTGTATTTTGATGTCTGCCTCTATCCTTCCATTTATTTTATTTTACGTCTGTCCCTTGATTCGGCTTGGTGAATTCTAAAATCTCTCTACTTAAAAATGTTTCAGCAGAGCCAAAAAAACTTGAGTCTGTGTCAGAAATTATATACAAGTAAACGAAGTGCTTGGAATAGAAGTTCCACCTTCCCCAAAGAAAAGCAAAGTGGATTTGGAAGCAAGGGAGGCTCAAGAATGCTGTAGGCGGGGCTTGGCAAGGGAGGACTCTATTGGTCTTGGAGCCCTGTGTGTTGTATTTTGGCAAAAAAAGATAAACTAAAAGACAATGCATTAGTGTTGATGAGGTGGCTCAGCCAGGAAAGGCAGCTGCTGACAGGCTCAGAAGCTCAATTTCCAGGTCCCATGTGTTGGAGGAGACCTGAATCCTGTAAGTTATTTTCTGACCTCTACATGTGTACTGTGACAGACATTCACACATGCACATACATGTGACAGACGCTCACACACACACACACACAAACATACACATAAACGAATAAATAAAAATGTAAAATAAAATATTAAATATGTCACATTGTAAAAGTGCAAATGAAATTGAGAGAAGATACTGAACTGAGAATTCTGTTGAAGGGACAAACTTCTTGACACTGATTCCCTAGAAAGTACTTCCCAGGGTTTATCTGTTAAAGCAGAGAGAGGCCATTGTAGCTGTGGCAAACAGGAGCCAGATGGCATCTCAAGCTGACAGAAAAATTTGGCACTGTGGTCCATATAGTTTTGTAAGTTGGCAAAAAGCACTAGTGATAGGGTCATGGTGGTTTGCATCAAGGTTCTAGAAAGTCACTGAGGCCAGACTGTGTGGCAGAGTGTAGTTGTTCTTCAAGGAAGCTCTAGATGGCCATGGTATGAAGCTGTGAAGATAAAGTTGTGATGTTGATTCCAGGATGTTTGTGACACTGGAAATATAGAACATCTACTGAGCAAAGCTCTAGTCATGTAATAGAGCTGGTCTAAGGCAGAGGCTGTGTTTGCTGCAGTTGGCTGAATGGAAGGGTCATCCTCACCCATTGAAGCCCAGTTTAGGCTTCTAAGATCTCCAAATGCCAAACAAGGAACTCTGGGATTTGGTATTTGCTCTGCTGGTCTTACTTTGGAAGACTCTTTCCTTGTGGCAACCCCATCCCACTTTTCTAGAATGAGAATGTTTATTGTGTGCATTGTTTTTGTTTTTTCTATTTTGCAAATTTCAGGTTTGACTTTTGTTATCTCTTTTGTATATTCTTTTGGGGGTGTTGTTCCTGTTTTGTTTTGTTTTTCAGGATCTTCAGATCCAACATTAAGTTATTAGTATGAGATCTCTTCAGTTTTTATGAGGCACTTAGTACCGTAAAGTTTCTTTTCAGTACTGTGGTTACTGCTGCCTTAGTTGTTTTTCTATTGCTGTAATAAAAACACCATGAGCAGGGCAACGTATAGAAGAGTTTATTTTGGCTTATAGTTTCAGGGGTTAGAGTCTGCGTCCATCATATTGGAGACCATAGCAGACAGGCATGGTATTGGAATAGTAACTTAGGGCTAACAGTTTCATCCACAAATAGGAGGCAGAAGGAGATGGCAGTGGACAGGAATAAGCATGGGCTTTAGAAACCTCAAAGCCCTCCCCCAGCAATACATCTCCTCTAACCAGGCTACACCTACTCCACAAGTACCCTTCCCCCAATTTGTCTAATCCTTTCAAATAGTGCCACTCCTTGGTGATTAAACACTCAAATAATGAGACTCTAGGGGCCATTCTTATTCAAACCATCACAGAAATTATGGTACTTTTACACAATGGAATACTACTCCGCAATTAAAAATGAGGAAGTCATGAAATTCGCAGGCAAATGGTGGGACCTGGAAACGATCATCCTGAGTGAGGTATCCCAAAAGCAGAAAGAAACACTTGGTATATACTCACTTATATAGATCTATAGGATAGGATGGACAT
>CM053744.1:73842502-73863200 GCA_028658305.1 Pachyuromys duprasi
CTGGGTACCCTAGTAAGGGGAACAGGGACTATTTTGGTCATGAACTCAATGGCTGGCTCTTCGACACCCCCCCCCCCCGAGGGAGGAGCAGCCTAACTAGATCCCAGAAAAGGACATTGCAGCCAGCCCTGAGGAGACATGATAAGCTAGGGTCAGATGGAAGGGGGGAGGTCCTCCCCTATCAGTGGACTTGGAGGGGAGCAAGGAGAAGATGAGGGAGGGATGGGGAGAGTGGGAGGGAATGAGGGAGGGGGCTACGGCTGGGATACAAAGTACATAACCTGTGATTAATATAAAAATAAACTACTTAAAAAAAACCATCACAGTGATGAACACTTTTAACCCCAACAACTTGGGAGGCAAATGCAGGTGGACTTGTGAGTTTGCAGGCCAGCTTGAGACCTTCAGGCAATTAGGAGCTACATAGTGAGCCGCCATCGAATGAATAAAAATTAAATGGTATTGCCATACTTTCTTAGAAAGATATAGGGATCATAGTTTTAAAACTAGTTTATATATTAAAAAAAAAAAAAGTCTTGACTCTTTAATCATCTCCACTAGTGTCAATGTGGAAACAGTGCAAAAGTTGAGTTTCTAAAGGAAATGATAATTTAATAGTAGAGTTACTATGATAAGGAATGACTTTTTTTTCTTTATGAATATCTCCTCCTCCTCCCTTTTTTCTTATATATATTTTTTACTGTTAACTATTGGCAATTGGAGAAAAAAAATTCCTCTTTTGTTTTCAAGCTTCCTTTCTAGGTCATTATATAGTTGGAAGGAAGTTGAATGCCTGGACTTTGAATGGCTGACTCAAGATTACAATAGTAAACTATTTACCCAGCCAAAAACAGAGTAAGGAAGTTCATGGTTCTAAATGTTATGTATACTGGGGACTTAATCTACCTTTCTCTGTGCTCCTCCATCAAGACTGTGTTTGCGTGAAGGAGAATGGTCTTCTACTTGAATGTGACTACCATTGTGCTTTGGTAGTTTATTTCCATGATTGACATAAAAATCACAGGTGTTTTTTTTTTTTGGAGATGTTAAGTTTAAAGATAAATATTCAATGTCAGCTTGAATTTTCTTTGGACAAACTTTGCCCTTAGAGTTAACTGTTCTTGAAGAACAAAGGCTTTGACCTTCAGGCAGACCTGAGTCACCCGGTAGGTGTGAAGAATACAGACAGTTTGTCCTACTGCCCTCTTGTTCTGAAGCAGTCTATACCCACCAGGTATCGACCTAGCAGGCAGGGCAGGCACAGTTAGCACTGTCCCTAAAAGGTGTCACTGTTGTCTGCATATGAGTATGTCTAGAATTCATATCTCATTAAGGGAATCTTTACCTTGTACTGTTTCAGAATTTTGAAATTCATTTTATCCATGTGTCGATCACCCTTAACTATCAAGTTTAATTTTTCATTCTCATTTCTGTCTACAGATTATTTCCTGGCTAGCAGTTGTCTTTGTCACATTGTTTGATTCTATGAGTTGACTGTATACACTCAGGCTTCTTGGCTTATGTTCTGATACCTTTATGAGACAAGCCAGAGATTACCCCAATGAGACTGGAACAAGAGACCTCTTGTTAGTTTTTCCTAGTGGTGCAGATATTACAGACTGTTCCCCCTTTTACTTTTACTCTCCAGCCCCTTCCACAGCTCCCATGGATTGACAGTATGGCTGAATAAATAACGTTTAAGTTTTTAGTATTTTTTTTATGCTCCTCTGATGACGCCTTGCCTTCCATTCAGTCACAGTACAGCTTATTCCAGTACTGTGATCTAGGTTGTCATGTGTCCAAGTCACATGAGATGCCTAAACGCTATTATACCATCTCGTTTCTCTTCTTGGAATGTGCTTCCTGCTCCTCCTAAGCTACATGTCTTACCTCCTGTAAAACTGCTATGGAATTTATTTCTGAGATGTTCTTATCTGCCCATAGTACTTACTGAGTTTATTGTCTTCAGATAATAAAAAATAGAAATTAGAGGGTAGGCATGGCCAAAGTTCTAACCATCACTTTCCACCGATGACCTGCAGAATAGACACATAGTACTGGGCATTCGCAACAACTTGCTCCCTAGTGTAACTATCCGTGTTCTTATTTAGAGTCAAGGCCTACTCTTGTGTACTAGGTCTTGTTTGCTCTTCTCTACTCAAAATTAAGCCCTTACTTCCTATACTTACCACTTGTTTTTGCTCTATGACTGTTGTTCTCTCTTTCTATTAGAGTTTTCCATCAACATAGAAACATGCTGTTCTATATCTTACATCAAAAGCAAAAACACAAAAGGCAGGGATATAGCTCAGGGCTAAGTGCTTGCCTGTCATGTTTCAACCCTCAAGTTCAATCCTCAGCACCACAAAAATAGTTATTTGATTTCTGATATTTGATTTATTGATTTTTGAGGCCTGATGTGATGTTATATGGCTTTAATCCCAACATGCAAGAGGCAGAAACAGGTAAATTCCTGAAAGTTCAAGCCTGCCTGGTATACACAACAAGTATCAGGCCAGAAAAAACTATATAGTAAGAAAAATCAGTCTCAAGTGGAGGTTAAAGGCATAGGCTGGGGGATGTGTTCAAAGTTCATTCATATACTTTCATGAAAATGGCCTTATGTAACCCATGTTAATATATTAAAATGAATGGATGGATAAATAAATAAATACTTTATAAAAATCAAACAGTTTAAAGAAAAAAAAACCTTCTCCCCAAACAAAACAATACAAAATAGAAATGACACAAACCAAAATGTAAACACACAGAGACGTTCACAGACAGAAACAGCGAATAGCAAACACATCCTTTGGCCTATTATGGCTTCAGAGCCATTTTTCAACTCTGTCCTCCAGATAGACCTACACTGTTGCTTCAGTTTTTATCTGCTGTCCCAAAACAAATTGGTTCTTGTCATAGTCCCTATGGCATTTAACTCAAATCCTGACCAGCACCATGATTTTGTTCTGTATTTTCACATTCCATACAGAAACAATGGGACTTTCAAAATGGAACCTCATTCTAAGTTTACTTAGAATGAAGTCACAGACATTTGTCTTTCTATGGACACTTCTGCATTATAAGGGCAGGGCTGGGCATCATAACATGTGTGGCCCACAAAGCCTAAACTATTTACTGTCCACTACACTAAAATATATGCACACAAAGGAAAGAACTCAGTTTTGTTTCCTTCTATAAAGTCAGTGTCTACAAAACTACCTAACATAGTTAGGCTGTCTCACTACTTATGGAAGGAAACATAATGAAAGAATTCACTGATAATCTGAGACCCGCTTTTTCTCTCCCTTACTGACTTCACAAGATACGCTTCTGTGGAAGCTGAGAACAGAACACTGGTTCTCTGCAAGAGCAATGGCACTCCTAACCGTTGAGCTACCTCTCCTGCAGGCTAGCGTTCTTATTCAGCCCAAGACGATCTGCTAAAGGATGGTGCTGCCCACAGTGGATGGGGCCTTCCAACATCAGTTACCAATCCAAACAACTGTACCTCCCAAACAGACACGTCCACAGGCTAATCTGATCTAGGCAATCCCTCAGTTGAGGCTCTTCCTGCCAATGATTCTACTATGCCGTGTCAGGCTGGCAACTAAGGATAACTAGGACAAATTTTGTGTGGCAGTTCTGCTTTGTATTTTCTTAACTAGACACTTTATTAATAACAGAGAGTATATTTACTGCCTCCTCAGCTTTTGTTCATAGGACTTTAGCGAACGCAGCGCTTCTGACTGCACAGCCTACATTTGAGGGAGAGATCCTTTCCATGTTAATTTTGATCTCCTGCAGATGTAACACAAAACCCATTATAAATAAGTGAACTTTCTATGTTCATAGTTAAAAACAAAAGAAAATAAACAAGAAAAAATATCTGCTGGATCTAATTGGTTCTAGGTGACTAAACGGGAATGTGCCGGCACACAGACCAAGAGCTGTCTTTCCAGAAACTTGGAGATAGTTTTTTGAAATAGGAGAGTAACATTTTAATGTGTCACACACACACACCAATCTTGTTTGGGCCTCTATTGCTCTTATAAAGAAGAAGTAATAATTGTAAAATACCTGATAAAATATGTTTTCCTGAACATACATTTATTTGTATGTTGTGAGTAATAGCATCGTCAAATCTGACCAATCGGCAGTGACCTGACAGGGTCAGACCTGTGATTTGCGAACAGGGCCACACTTCGGCTACTTAAGCAGCGGCATTTGCTTCAGGATTGTCATGGGTAATGATGAGGACATGTGACTGCTTCCTCTGCCATTAGTTCTGGCTTTACAGCATGGAGTGCTTAAGCTTACTCCCACCGGGTCTCCAGTTACCATTGATTCTTCCTGGCACATCTATAGCTCTTTGCATCTTATGGTGAATGGGTAGCAAAGAAGATACATCTGATAAAGATATTAATGTCTAAATGGTGAACTATTTCCAAATGTAAACTACCTAAATAACAAACGTTTCTCTTTGATATAATGGAAGACTTAAATAACTTGGATGTATTCTAATTTTTTAATATCATTTTTAAAAACAGGGTCTTATTATGCTTTTAAGGACAGTCTAGAACTCAGTATCTAGCCAGTTAGTCTCCAACTCCAACTCGTCAGCCTTCTTTCTCAGCCTCTTTGTAGACATGTGCCACCATGTCTAGCTGTATACAGGTTTCTAATTAGTGAACCAGAAGGGCACTCAGAGGCTAGAAATTAAGATTGACCTGCTGTTATATAATGAAAGTCTTTAACTTCTTTCTGTGTACAACAGATTATTTCTGCTTATTTTCCCCTAAATTTGCCATTAGAGGACCCATATAAGCTACTTCCGTAATCTGTTAAACACACTCACCATTTTCTATTGAAATAGAAATTGTATGTTCCTCAAAACAGGACATAGTTGAAGGAAATTGTTTTCCCAAATCAGGAGGCCTATTCTTAGGAATGGTTCTATGGTGTGATGTTAAACAGGGGTTGTAGTCTCCGGGGGATTGGGGTTTCTAGTCAGTTACAGGCGAGGGTTGGATGAGCTGATCCTCTGATATTGCCCTCTGTTTGAGGGCTTCTGGATCTGTGTTCTGGAAATAATGCACAAACAGGTATATGTATTCCTGCTTCTGTTTGTTGTTATTGTTGTTTAATGTCAACAGTCCGGAGAAGATGGATAAAATTAGATTTACTTAATTTATTTATCTTTTGTTATTCCAGAGGCACACCCAACCACGGGGTCAGTGAGCAAATGTTTAAACATGTGTAAACAATCAGCTTTCCTACTGTGAAACCAACTTGGCAGAATCACAAGCAGGGCAAGGCAGAGAAAAAAAAAAAATGAACAGGCTAAGCCCTGCTTGAAATTTGTAAGAGGCCCCAAGTTAAGATCCTTCCTTAACTCTGCCTTCTTACCCTCCCTTTCTTCTATTAAAACACTTTGCTGCCTGAAGGAAAAAGGGCAGGGAAGAGTGATACAGCCGACACACTGCTGAACAGATCTCAGCATGATGAATTAAGCACGCGACTTTGTATTAGGCTGACCATCCGTCAAGATGTAGCATCAGATTAAATAAACTGTGAAGCGTGTTTGATCTGTTGCTGAAACGGATTAATGTTTGAAAAAAATGTTATATCTACCAGCTGGGCTCCTGCGCAATGAAGCAAAGGAAGCGAGGCTGTAGAGACGTGAGCAGAATACCAGAATGTACTCGCATATTTTGTTTCTGAGACGAGTTCATGCTGTGTAGCTTAAGCCGACCGGGAACTTGTCGCTCCCCTGCTCCCAGCCCTCACAGGCTGAGGTGACAGTGTGGTCCTCAGCATCCTGCCTCAGAGCGTCTCTGTTGAAGGTATTTCCCGGCCTGGATGAACCTGAGAATTAGTTTGTATATCTTTTATGAGGTTGGGTAAGAAAGCTGAGGATTTTCAAAGCCTGAGAAGTTTACTAAGAGGTACTCACGCTAAAAAGTCAGAATGTAAAAGTGTTGTACTTGTAGCATGACATGAGGGAGAGCCAGAAGGAAACTTGCTTGTACTATGTACATTGCCCCTCCCTGGAGATATTACCTGTATTTAACCTGGGCAATAAAGCCAGGTGTGGCTCGCATTTGTAATCCCAGCTGCTCAGGAGGTAAGACTATCACACCTTCAAGGCTTCTTTGGGCTACAACAGCAACCCAGAGGCCAGCCTGGGCAATTTGGCAAGACTACCCACATCAACCAAAATGAAGAGAGAAGGGCTTGGTGGCTCTCCTGTGTAGTATGTGCAAAGGCCTGGATTTGGCAATAAGCAAGATTTATAAAAAGTCTCTTTAGAAGTTCTAACTAGATGCCAGTTTCCATATGTGCTTGAGGACTGATTTCCCATGTTCTCTTTAAAAATCCAAAGCCAATGGGTATATTCAAATGATCCTAACACTGCAAAAGCACTTAAAAGAATCAAATGGAAACTCCTTGTATAGGAACCCACTTTTTCCTCAGGGTTTAAAGATAAGGAAAGGCTCAAGGAAAAGGAGTAATTCACTAAAATCATACATGTTCTTCAGATTCTGGCTTCTTTCGGCAGCAGATGGAGTTCATTACAGAAAGCTACAACTGGTGACAATGCAGAGGACAACTGACCCCTAACTGAGATTCATCTACCCAGCCCCTATATCTGATTACATCACAGAAGAAGGGGTGGAAAGACTGTAAGAACCAGAGGAGCACACTGTCTCCTGAGAGACCATGTCATCTATGTAGGGCAGGGAAGCCGCTCTCATGAAATTGCAACAATATGGTAGCATAAACAAAACCTGAAACAATGATACCACCACCGGACATGCCAACATGGACACGGGAAATCTCACTAGGCTCCTAGGTGGAGAGCTACAGGTGACCAATGACTACAGAAAGAGGGGGAGAGAGACAGAAAGAAAGACAGTCTCCTGCAGGGCCGAGCCCCTAATTAGTCATCTAATACAAAGTAGTCATCGCTGTGAGCATACATTGAAGAGCAGCGCTAAACGGACCGAGCAGGTTGTGTTTATATAGCTCAGTATACCTATATGTGTGACAATAATTTAAAAACAAACAAACAAAATAATGTGGATACTACATGAAAGTAGAAGGAAATCTTTGAAAATGATCAAAGCATCTTATAAGCATACATAAAATGTCATAATGAAACCCATTATTTTGTAGAATTAATAAATGCTAATAAAATTAAAATACATGTATAAAGAAAGAATACATTAAGAGTGAGAGCTGGCAGACAAGGGGAATCTGCTGACATTTTGGAATTAAAATAATTATAAATTTTATATTTTAAGAAATGAAATTTAGCTGGTGGTGGCACATGCCTTTAATTTCAGCACTCAGGAGGCAGAGGCAGGTGGATCTCTGAGTTGGAGGCCAGCCTGGTCTATAAAGCGAGTCCCAAGACAGCCAGGGCTGCACAGAGACACCCTGTCTCTAAAAAACAAAACAGAGAAATGAAATTTAAATTCCTAAGTGGAGAATATTTTAAAACAGAGTCAATCAAAGATTATAGAATCAAAATAATATTTAAAGCAAAATGTCAATATATGTGGGTTGAGGAGATGGCTCAGTGGAATTACAGTGATTTCTGTGTGAGCACAAGGATCAGAGTGGATCACTGGTTCCTACAGAAAAGCTGGATCAGTGTGGCAACCCACCCGTAATCCCAGCTCTTGCAAGGTAGAGGTTTCTTAAGGCACACTTACTAGCCATGCTAGCTAAATCGGTGATCTCAGGGTTCAGCAAGAAAGTGAAGAATGGAATAAGGAAGACACTGAATATCTTTATCTTCTGTCCTCCACAAGAATGCGCACATATGTGTACACAGAGAGAGAGATGCACCATCATACATGTAAACACACAACAGATACAACACACACAAAGAATCCAGCTTGCAAGTTGAAGTGTTTATAAATACAACCCACAAGAAAGTTAATACACTAGCCCTGAAAATATTGTCCAAAACTGAGCCATTGAATAACAGTAACAGAGAAGGGTGGCATTAATGATAATTCAGAGGCATAGGAGCTAGTGTTAGGAGTCCTAAACATAAATAATTTGTGGGGTGAAGAGAATAGAATGGAGACAGTTTGGTTTTGTTTGGTTTTCGTTTGTTTGTTTTAAGACAGCAAGTAAAAGATGCTAATCTACAAAATTAGGAGGCCTAAAGAAACCCAAATGGCATGGAATAATTTACCTCTACCACACCTTAGTGAAACTGAGGCGTCTTGGAGGGGGATGAGTAGGGTGCTGGCCTAGTGTCCAGGAAGCCCAGGTTCAATCCCTGTAGTGATGCATTCTAACGAGACTATTCCCGACCTTACAACCAAGTTAATAATATGCCTGAAGATAATTTAAGACTTTGTCCTAAACCTGCTGTCCTACTGTGTGCCTAGCCTATTTAAGAATGTAACCAATCTTTACTATTTCCTGAATTTCCCATTGCATCAGCTTTCACAACCTAAGCTAATCCATAGCTTTAATCTTAAATTATTTACTCTTCTGTGCCTCTGTCCCAGGATAATATGTATGTGTGTGTCTGTCTGTCTGCATGTGTCTGTGTGTGTCTGTGTGTGCATGTGCGGCTGTGACTATATACTCTCAGGTTGGCTTTGAACTCATGGTCCCCCTGCCTCTTGCTACCAAGGACTAAGGTTACAGGCATGTGCCACCCCTGCACAGCTAAGATAAGCATTTTTAAGACCATAAGGCTAAAGCAGTGAAATTTGGTTCATTCGTCTGTTTACCTCCAGAAATTATGTGTGTTTTGCTTTGTGTTTAGAAAGAACAAGAGATTAAAGCAAGCAAATGACATAAAGAATTCATGGTGTTATTTCTGTTGAGGCTCTAACAGAATCCTGGGAAGGAGAGAATCGTGAGGTGAAGTTGAAAACACAGCGGATGTCTCCTGTGACAGATTTCATATTCTAGTCTGCTGGTATTTGGAACTGTCCACAAAAACACAGTACTTATTACCTCGTATTGAGGTTGACGTGTGGAAAAGTCTACCTTGTCCATTCATTCCTTAATTCAATGAATACACGTCGAGGTTAATGGAGCCCAAGGCTGTGCTGAGCCACAAAAAATCCAATGCCTTCTAATTCGTGGAACTCTTAATGTACTAGCGGACAAGCAAATAGGAACCTGGGACCTGCTGGGTTCTGGAGGCAAGTAGGGCTGTTACAGAAAACACGCAGAAAGCAGAAAATGTGGCAGAGACTAAAGTGTGGGAAGTCTAGGCCAGGAGGTGCAGTGGTAAGAATTCAATGTATTTAGCGAAGCTTTTTGCTACGAACGGTAAAGCTTGTTGGCAGATGAGGGCCTGCCTGTCTCCCTGCAGGATAGGCAAGGAGGATTAAGCCCTAGGGAAGAGGCAAAGCACAAACTTTGCCCATGGGTGACAGAATCTGAGCTTTCTGAGTAAAGGGTGGCTCAGTTGTTGATGCAGGGAGGAGACGGAAGCTGGCTGCTGTTGGAGAACCCGGGAAAGAGTAGCAGGGACTGTCTGACCACAGTAAGTGGTCAGCCGCAGAGGGAGTGGTTCACTTTTTCTGATTTTCCTTAAAATCTTGAGTAAGTCCCACATTTCTCAGTAATTTCTTTTTGGGCACGGGTATTCATTTCTGAGGGTGGGGATGGGCATTTACTTGAAAGATCAAGCAGAAGGACAAGGAACAGAAGAAATTAGAGTTATTCTTACTCTGGAATTAAAGCCCCAAGGACATCTTTCAGAGAAAGGAAAGGATGGTAAAGAAACACAATCCTTTTCTGAAAATTAAAAAGGGTGTTTTCACTACCTCTCGGAGAGATATCAGTTGACACTCTAAACTCTGAATTCCAAAGTAAGACAGAAACAGGAAGAATCATTGTTCCTCTGAGGCCAGAATCTTCTACTGAGGCACGCAGGAAGGCTGCGCATTCACCCACTTGACGCCTAAGCAGAAGCACCCACGCTGGGCACATGGACATCCGGTTCTCGCCTGATTTTAAAGAGAAGGAATTAAGTACTAGTGTGAAGAGGCTTGATTGCTACCTTGCCCAGGCTCACAAAGCAAGGAAGTCACAACTGGAATGTGAGCCCAGGGCCACCTCACCGCAGACTCCGGCGCTTTGCCATGGAATCCCATAAGCAAAGCACTGAGTTCTGACTACAACCTGCAAGGGAAGGAGTCCTCCCCTGGTTCATCTCTGTACACTCAACGGCTGGAATGCGGGAGGGAGTCAGTGAGCATTTATGGAATGCGTAAAATCAGACTCATCAGTACCTTCCCAGGGTGTCCTCTGTGATCCGGGCAGGCATCTCTTCTCTGTGTAGGTCAGTGGGGTGCACAAACCTGAGAAGAAACATCTTAAACGGTTTTGTTTGGAAGAGGAAAGAAAAAGATCTTTTATAGCCCCGTGGGGTTCACCGCGTATGACATACCAACCCCACAGATGAGCAAAACCGAGTGGGAAGGGACGCTCTCTCAGCTACACCATCCGTGAAGATGAGGACAGCACAGGAGAAGCAAACTGGATGGGAAGGGGAAGATCAGGTCCTGCCAGTCTGCCCCCAAACGTACAAATCCCAAAATCTAGGGATGGGGGGAATCACCCTAATTTCAGCATACATGTAAGCTGTGCGTCACTATAAAATATTTCAGTGGTTTGCATTATGTAATGGAAGCAGTGGTAGTCCCGACTTTATTTTTCTGTACGTGGGACCTTGGAAATACTTAATTCTGCCCCAAGTTTAGGCCATAGAGAAATACCATATACACTAACTTGACTAAAGGCTATGATGGGTGAGGCAGGGAATCCCGATTCCTTTTTCAGGTCTGGGAGGCTACACGTAACCTCACGTTTGGTTTTGCTTCCAACTTCCCTTTCCCCCTCTTCTGGCCTGTGGGTGTTGTGTTTCCCCTGGAATTTCATTGGTGCAGTAGCTGCATCATGAACCTGCATGGGCCAGTGTGACATTTTCAGCGTAGCGCCACGGCTTTTCTGGCCGGCTGTTCTAATCCACCCTCTGTTAGAGGCTGTGGGCAGAGGGGATGCTGCAGACGGCTTTGGTGTTTCAGTCTAATCTAGGGGGTGAGGGCTGACCTCCTCCACTCAACACGCAGCCTCCCGACCCAGGGGGAAGCAGGTGCCACTTCCCTGCAACCCACCCAGAACCTCGGTTGACTTTTCCTCCGGCTCTGTTTACAGTGTGTGGCTACAGATACACGACTGAGCCTGGAGCCAGAGTGGGTGCAGGTTTTTGTTGGACCTGAACTCCATCTAACTTTAGGACTGCGCTTAAGGAAAGATGTCATATAAAAGGTATAATTTTCAATTTAAAAATATAAAACGAGCACAGAGCTGTAGAAGGGAAGTCTCTAAACCAATCCTGGTGTTAGCTGCAGGAAAATCCCAGTATAGTACCTGTGAAATTAAAAGCATGGGAGGAATCCCACTACAGTGCCTATGATACAAAGGGCATGGGAGGGCTTGTGACTTTGGGACCAAAACATTCTGCTTTGTGACCATATAGAAATCTACACAACAAGACCTATTCTTTCTGCTTTTCCAGCATTTGTTGCAGCACCTATGTATGACAGATTATGAATACTTGTGTCTATTGAAGAATGTGGAATACAAGAGCCGGGGTATGTGGCTCCTTGGTAAACACTTGCCTTAGTACCTATGAGGCCCAAAAAGCAGGGCTAAAGAAAAAGAAATCTGCTGTGCAGCATTGTGTTGTACTGACCAGATTACAACAGTGAAAGTGTTATGGAAATAATTCACATTAGAAGCAAGGGGGCACAAACAAGGGCAAAGGTCAGTTCTATTTGGAGCAGAAGATGAGTGGGCAGAGAAATGCTTCAGAGAGAAGATGACCCGTAGGTTGAGGCTTGAAAGGTGAGACGAGGTTTTGGGGGGTAGTGTTGAAAGGCATTCCAACTTGATAGCCCTCAGAGCTGCAGGGCAGGGATCTGTGAGCCTGGAGGGAGTTTATGAACGTTAAGTGGTTGGATATGGAGGCAGGTGAGCCTGATGGCTCATGCCTCTAATCACAGTGCTCTGGGAGTCTGAGGCTGGAGGATTAGTATGTGTGTTCAAAGCCAGACTGGCCTACAGAATGAGACGTATCTCAAGGTGTATGTACATGCACACACACAGCACACATCACACACAGCACACACACAGCACACAAAGGCAATGATGTTTGTTCCTTCCAAACTTTTGACGTTCTGGAAGAGTATGAACACTTCTGTGCCATTTTCAGAGTTCCCCGGAGGTTTCTTCTGTGCTCTGGGCATTGACTGTTGGGCGGCTTCCAGGTTAAGTTGCAGCTGTCCTCACTGAAGTATCGCTTCCTCCAGAGAGACCTGTCAAGTGGGCAGTGGAGACAGCCTGCTGTTCCCAACAGGGTTCTTGTCTCACACACATCTCCAGGAATGACACCGGTAGACAGTGAAGAAGCGTACAAACAGCGGGTACATATCAATTCAAAGCTAACAACTTTAACGTGGGTAAAAAAATTACTTCAGACAAATTGCTACACGGGACTTAGGCCGAGTTGAACTCTCCGTCGCAGCAGAACAATACTGAGAAGTACCGTGGATAAAAGGCTGAAAGCTTTGTTTTCATTTTTTTCTCCCGAAGGCTGGAAGCTGTCACAAGAACGAGACTCCCTGTCCTCTGCTGAAGTGTCACTGCAGATAGCACTCCACCTACCCTAACACCCGACAATATCCGCAGAGGTCACATCACCTAACAGCTGGCCATCACTGTGGCGCTTCCTACAGCAGATATAACCCCTGCCACACATACCTGCTCTGACTTCAGGGGTGTCGGTGCAGTGTGTATGATACTCAGCAGATGTCCCCCCAGCCCCCGCCGACCCTGACAGCTGAGTGCCGCTCCAGTGGGCCTTGAAATGAGAGGGTATCTCCACACCTACCCTGACTTCCAGTTGTCACCACTGTGTGTGCTATAACCACCTCCGCCCCCCTAACAGCCGAACGTCACTGTAGTGTGTCCCACGAGCAATCACAGCTTATAGAACTTTGTGGTCTCATATATATATATATATATATATATATATATATATATATATATATATATAGAGAGAGAGAGAGAGAGAGAGAGAGAGAGAGAGAGAGAGAGAGAGAGACTCTATCACTACATTCAGGGCCCACAATTGATGCAGGCATGCCAGTAACATTTTTTATTTTTTGTTTTCTTCATGCCTAGGTAACTGTTTTAAAGGTAGAGTAATTGGTACCTTCGTGTCCTGCTTCTGGACAACAAGCCTGTGACTGCTCTCGATAAGGCCTTTTAATGTTTTTCTCAGAAGCGTTCTTTATTTTATGGTTTGTTTCTGAGAGTGGAAGAATGTTAATCTGCGTTTTCCATTGCTGACAAATCACATCCTCGTTAATTCTTGGCTGCATTAGATGATACATACCGCTTTAATTTTCCTATTTGTCCTTCTGGACCTATACACTCGACCCATCTTGTACTTTGCTTTACCTGAGATAAAGTTTCAGTTCCTGGAAGCTGGATATTTACTTCCTCAAGAGGCCAGTCTGGATGCCGAGACTTTGGTGGAATTATTGTTACATCTGCTCCATGTCTGCTAGACCTTCAGTTCCAACGCCGTGTATTAGTATTTTCAGCTTAGATCTCTCATCATTAACAGCAGTTTGACAAAATATTTGTTTTGTGGTCTCTTCTAAATTTTGTTGTACTATTTATCAAAGGTGTTCTGTCTTTTATTATATCCAAAGCAATGTTGTTTCTTTTAGCAACAAGCCTTAAATCTTTTAATTACTCTATGGATGAGTTTCTCCTACACTGACAGGAAAGGGCTGAATCGTGCTTGATGTTGGAGCCTGCAGGAGGCCCCCTTGGGCATTTCCCAGTGGCAAAGGGTTACCTTTCCTGTCCTTTGTTGATCTGCATTCGTTAGTCCAATGCTGGCCTTTGCCACACCTTCTGTATACCCCAAAAGGATGGGGCCTTCTTTTTGGATTATTTCTAGAAATAACATTGTTTCTAGGAATGCGTTGCCTACAATCCCTTTTCAAATGGCCTTGCTTAACACAATTAAAACATCTGCCATTTTGATTTTTCCCAAGACTTTTAGAAATTACTTCTCCTATCAGACTGGCATTACAAATGTGAGATGAGACCCAATATCAGCTGAATCTCTAATCCATTCCTCTATTGATGCTGATCTTGCCTTTAAAGGTCTAATCAGGCTTTTGCATTTTGAATTAGTATTTTCTAAAGCTAAAGCTAAAGATTCAATTAGTATTTTTCTGACTTCTGAGTATGATACTATTCTATTCATAGCTGAAGTCAATCTTTGAAAAAAAAATCAGTGAAGACTTCTTTTGGGCCTTGTATAATTTTAGTAAATGACCTCGATCTCTTTCCTGATTCTTCAACCTTATCCCAAGCATTTAAAGCTGCTAGATGACATAATACCAAGGTGTGATCATCAAATTCAAACTGCCTTTGTAAATCAGCATATTGACCTTCACCTAGCAACTGGTCCTGGGAACTATCATTACCGCTGGCCTGATTTCATTGTTCTATGATCTTTACTTCCTCTTTCCACCATGATTGGTATTGTAACTGAGGACCAGGTTCCAATATTGCTGTTGCCAAATCTTTCCAGTCTTGGGAGATAATAATGCTCTGAGTTGCCCATGAATTTAGGATCTACTTCACATAGGATGAATGCATACCATAGGAGCTGATTGCTTTCTTAAATCTCCTCAAATCTAATATGTCTATAGGGTTCCATTTAATTTCATTATAACCTTGCGGGTGTCTGCCATCTTCTGGTATGTCTTGTATAGTAACTGGATAAACCAAGGTTGGTTTTCTAACTATTTTGAGCTGCCCCCTTTCAGTGGTGGTGTGGTAGGCTCTTGTCTAAAATCTTCTGTCTGTGTTTGAGAATTTTCCTTATTCTCATTTATATGTCTTTCTAGGGCTTATCTAAATTCCTCTGTCTGTGTCTGACTATTTTTCTTATTCTTGTTTATAAGTCTCTCCAATTTTTTCTTCTAAGGCTTGTATCTTACCAATCCACTTTTTTTTTCCTCCAGCAAGTACAGAAAGCCATTATTGCTGTTAAGATTAAAGGATAAAATACCAAAATGATAATAGTCATTATTGGTATTGGGACAATTTCAGCTAAGCCATTTCACTTTTCATTTTCTGCCTCTTTTTCCAAGCTGTCTGGAGTAGAGCAGCACAGGGCTCTCAAGCCTTCTACTATGGTACTACCCATCCTTAACTCTTTCCTTGAGGACTTCCAGATGACTTACCAAATATGATAGCTTCTCAGTTTGTCTGAAGCTGGAGTGATTTCACTGTCTGTGGGAAAAATGTTGTTATAAACACCAAAATGTTGTTATAAAGTATAAAAACCCCAAACTGTTTGATTTTACCAATGAAGACCCAGTAGCCAGATGCTAGGTTGAAAACCTGCTAGCTCAGAGAGGCAGAAAAGCACCCAGCTGACCTTCCTACTCAGCTCACGTCCCAAAAGAAAAAGCTAAAAACCAAAAGCCAAAAACCTTAAATCTAAAAGCCCCAAAAGCCAAAAGCTTGCTAGCTCAGCTGATAGCCCAGTAGGAAAGGCATTTTAGGCCTGGAGGAAAAAGCCCAAAACTAGAAGCCAAAG
Source organism: Pachyuromys duprasi (assembly GCA_028658305.1). Taxonomy (NCBI): domain Eukaryota; kingdom Metazoa; phylum Chordata; class Mammalia; order Rodentia; family Muridae; genus Pachyuromys; species Pachyuromys duprasi. The sequence continues at coordinate 73,858,188 of CM053744.1, forward strand.
AGCTCCTTCTTCTCAAAGCTGTCTTAAACTTTCTTCTCTCAATGTTCTTCCTTTCTGCTTAATCCCTGCTGGCTGGTTCTTTGCTCTACCTCTTTACCTAGAGTTAATTTTATTAAATCCTGTGAACAGAAAGCTCTTGGATTAAAGGTGTGTGCTAGGGCCGAGCCACATCATAATCACCTCTTTACAATAAGCAGAAAGTTCTTGCATTGAAGGTGTGTGATAGGGCTGAGCCATAGCAAACAGGAAACAGGTTTTTACAGTTCACAGTCTTGGGATTCACAATGGGATCAAATATCCTGCAACACTTCTCAGTTCTCAAGAGACAGAGGCAGGAGGATTGCCAAAGTTTGAGAACACATTGGTCTACCTGGAAAGTTCTAGGCCACATACCACATATAGTGAGACCCTAACTCAAAAACCAACCAACCAACCAACCACCAACCAACCACCAATAACAACAATAGCAAGACAAGAAAAAAAGTAAAAACAAAAAGTAGCTTTACTTCAATAACAGAATTGCTGAAATGTGTTAAAATCAGTGTTTAGTAGGTTCTGTCATGGCATGGTGGAGTGTTGAGTGTGCTTCTTGCTGGCATTATTTGAAATGAATAATATTTTAATCCCTTCTCTGGCATCAGCATTCTGACTTTCTGGGGCAGAGATTAAAAGACCAGGCTCTGAAGTCAACAGCTTATAACTGAGTCCTGAGTCTGCCACTTACAAGCTCTTTGGAAGTTAACTACCATAGTTCTTTGGAAGTTGGCTGATCATAGCTCTTTGAAGCTTAATAGTGAGACTCTCCTATATCTTATTTTTCTCTTACGTAAAATGAAAGTTACAATAGCAATTCCTTTGTATGGCAAATGTGAGGATTAAATAAATGAATATATAAACACTCTGACACAGAGTAAGCCCCTTTTATTTCAACAATAGTTTCCACACAGCTTAAAAAAACATAGATACTCAATATCAGCTTAAGATATCCAACATAAGGCTTTCGATTTTTCTATTCAAAATTATCTCTCTCTGTAGAGTTTTTCATCCCCATAAGAGAAAAATACCATCTATTCAGTAGAGCAAGCCATAAAAATCTGTTTTGTTTTTTTACTCAGGAATTGCACTGGCTTAGAGAAGTGAAGGTGCAGGTTTTCCTCTAAGATCTATGACCTCACTAGCCTTGTGCAGTTGGCTAGGTTTCCATGACTGGGCATGATTCCTCCCTTGTTGAGAGGGTCTTAAGTTCAATTAGACAGCTGTTTGTTACTACTAAAATACGAGAATCCCTAGTGCCACCTTGGGAGTATCTTGCCATGCTCATCATTATTGTGGTCCGCAGGCATCACATTCTGAGGAGGACTGTTGGTTGCTTCCTTCCCTTGGCAGCCTTAATAGCATCTTCTGGCACTGTGAAGGTTGTCCTCAGGGAGGAGACCTCTAGGTCAGATCTTGCTACTTTTCCAACTGCTCAGTACACAGATCAGATTGGCTTACTTTTCACTTTTTTTTTTTTTAAACAGAAAATTCTATTTCCTCACATTATACTTCTAGTACAGAAAGCCATTTGAACAGCATTTTTCTCAACTTCTTTAACCCCTCCTAACTAAAATGTCCCCCTCTTCTATGTGATATGGAGGCCTCTTCCGGATTTTGGATCATAGTGTCTACAAGCCTTTTCTAATTGTATAGAAAGTCTTCAATGCCCTACTTCCTGAGTTCTTAGTTAAAAATGCCTGGAAAACATTATCCTAACATCTTTTCCTGGGGTGATTTTCCTTTTTCTCTCCTCTTTCATCTGCTGCTTATTACTTTCCTAGCCCTTGTTTGTTTTAATCACTTGAATTTCTTGGTAGAAGATCCTTGAGAGGGTATAGATATTTTGTCGCCGCCGTAAGTCTTTCATCTAGTGAAGCATCATGTAGAGTAGAAATATTATTAATACATGGATGACCTAGAAGACTGAATGACATCTTTTGTACCCAAAATCACTTTAGTAGACAAGGAATCACACCATGCACAGTTTGCTCATTTATCGAACAAGCTGGTTTTACGTTTAATACTGAAAGAACACAGGGGAGAATGTGAGCAGCAGTTTGCATACTGCAGTGATTAATGGGTGATATATGAGCCACTTCTTAAAGGATGAACCAGTTGACAAGGCAGGAACTGACGTAAACGCTGCAGACCTAGGCAAGAACCTGCTGAGGTGCAAGGAGACCGAGGCAGTAGAGCTTGGGGAACGGACTGGGGGAGTGATGGGAACTGGGATAGGAGACTGATTGATGCTGATAAGGCAAAGGGCCTTCAAGAAGACAGAAGAGCCCTGTAAAGAGCTTAAGTAGTTCAATATTATCCAGCCTGAGTGTGAGATTTAACTGTATGGATCTGGAAAGGGGAAGACCTGGCCTGAGGCCACTTTGATACTCCAAGTAGAGTGATAAGAACATGGAATTGGGTGAGAATATGAAGAATGAAGTGTTTCTGTTCTCCGTTGAGTGACTGTGGCTAAATGTACTTCCTTTCTTGATGTTACAACATCTTGACAAAAGCAGCTCAAGGAAGGGAGGGTTTATATTGGCTCAGGCTTGAGACGGGGTGCAGAGTATCGCAGTGGGAAGGGAAGGAGTTGAGAGCAGCTCTAGCTACAGTGGCAGGAGGCTGAAGGAGCTGGGCTCATCCAACACAACCTCAGCTAGGAAGGGAGGGGATAGACATGAACGTTAGTGCTCATTTTTTTTCATTTTTATTTTAAAATTAGTGTGGGACCCCACATGTACTTTACTTTTTTTTCCTGTTGTGAGTCTATCTTTCTCATTTCTAAGTATGGGAAATTCATGTCATCTACATCTTTCTTTTCTGTGTATGTAAACTAGACTGTAGAACAGGTTCAAATTCAACCCCCTGGTCACCATAGTCTATTAGTATGACACTTTTGTTTGTGGAAATGGAGATAATTGTACCAAGCTCCCAATGTAAAAGCATTAACTGAGCTAGTGGTAAGCTATCTGATATAGAGTTTAGTATATTGTAACTGTGGGCAATGAGTGGTTCCCATGACAACAATCACCACCATCACCATCACCACCTGGAAAATGCCTCGTATATCCAGGTATGGTGGCTTACTCTTATTCTCAGCACTCTGAGAGGCTAAGGCTGAAGAATTACCATGAGTTCAAGGTCTGTCTTGGCCACGTAGTGAGTTTGAGGCTAGTCTGGAATATATAAAATGGATCCTGTCCCCAAAATTCAAACTAACTAACTAACCAACAAACTAAATAAATAAGAAAGAAAATTCCCCACATCTTCCTAATGAGTGATGAGATTAATCAGGCAAATTATGCCAAACCAATATCTACTTCAGTTCTTTTTTTTTTTTTTTGGCCTGATGATTTTAATAAGATACTGATTATATGAATTCATAGTCTCTAGCACATATGTCCCCAGCATGGATCTTCATTTTGTTTAGTTTAGAAGCCGCATTTTTACAACATAGGTGATAAAATGAGAGTAATCCAGAAAAGCGTGTGAAGACTTTTTGAATTATTTCCATTTGTTTAAAAAATCAAAATAGTAGAAGCATTGTTGTGACTTTCTGTCATTGCTCTGTTGCCAGACTGGCGGGTCTCTGGCGCATGATCTGTCTGGGTGGATATCAGAGGCTAGCAGCTTCCCAACTGCAGAGCTGCTCTAGCCAGGCTGATTTACTGTGCTGCTGGCTGGCACTGCTTTCTGTGCTTTTTTGGCAGCATGCATCCTAGCACATTTCCCATTGCGACACTCATCTTTGTTTTTGTTTCTCCATTTGGGGAGAATTCTGGAACGGAGGTAATGATATACTGCCACCTAAAATCAGCCTCCGGTCACCAATGACATCATCTTTGTCTGTAAAACAGGAAGGAAGGAGGGAAGCTATGTCTGGGTCAACCCTGGCTCGAGTCTCCAGACATCAAGCACCTTAAAATTGGAAAGTGCTCTGTAAGACAGCACTGCACGCATGTATATCAAGGGTGTCGCTTTAAATCTAGCACTTGTTGGGCTACAATAGCTCTGTGATCACTTCTCTGAGAGAACACAGCCTAGAAAGGAAAGGGACCAGACTCCATTCTGGCTGCTAAAGCCCCCCTCCCCGCCCCGTGCCACAGCTCGCTTGCAACCTCCCTCCTACTTTTAACTGTCCAAATTTTGAAAATCTAGCCAAGATATTATTATCCCATCTTGAAAAAAATAGTTTTCGTTTTATGGCATCTGGTAGCATAATGTAATTTAAAATACTTTGAAATCAAGGACTCGAGATTATTCAACAAAGGATAAAAACTTAGGTTACATTTCAGGAAGGGAATCTTTTCAATTTTTCTGAAATCTCCTTATTTCAACCTGACAAATAGAGCTTCTTAAAAATATTACTTTCCTAGCCACTCATAAAATAAATTGTGCTAAGACCGTAATCACATGTTCTATGTGTTGGCACTCAGGGGGAAGGGTGGCTGTCCAGGGCTTACTCAGTCATCCCTGTTTTCCTAGAAATCAGCAAGTGGGCTGCTGGGTGCTCTGCTGAGCAGAGCTCTCTGTTCTGTTGGCAGAGATTTAAGGAGACAGCAGCTGATAATGACAGTGTGCTGGAGGTGGTAGCTAGATGAGAGCAAAGAACATAGAAGGGAGGACAACATTGGGAGGGAAGGGCCCCCAGGGACAGTCTAGTTGACTTCTGTAGTATACATAGAGTGCTTTGAAGGCAAAGAATCCCTGCTTTTTCTTATGGAGGGATTTGTTTTTGATTTTATGCATTTTATGTTTGACTGCCATACAATGATTACCTGAATACAAGGGCAGAGAGGGGGCACCTGGATACAAGAAAAGAGAGAGAGCGAGAGAGAGAGAGAGAGAGAGAGAGAGCACCTGAGTGCAAGGATAGAGAGGGGCGTCAGAGTCAAAAGGTAGAGAGGCACTCACTACAGAAATTGTGGTACATCTACACAATGGAATATTACTCAGCAATAAAAAACAAGGATATCA
>CM053744.1:73863700-73885067 GCA_028658305.1 Pachyuromys duprasi
TGGATTTTCAGTCTGAGTAGCTCACACACAGCCTTTGGGGACAGAGAGAATTATAAATGACAATTTAGTAGTGAAGTATGAATAGAGTAGTGGTCACTTCTATGTTGAATAGAAACCAAGTGTGAAAATATCTACCTTTCCTTAAGAAACAAACATTCTTGCAACTCCTCCCTTCTAGAACTGTCCTTAATTGATATAATTTTTTATCCAAAGTTTTAAATCATTAATACACATACATATTCATGATTAAGCTCATGCTCTCTCGGCTGCATGATGCTGCCAGTCATAAGACCTCAAAATCAAAGGGACTAGAATCTGTGCGGCCATCACATTCAACAGTTAAATGACCTGCTCCATGCCATGATATGATGCTTAAACTCAACGGGAGGAAATGCAGAATTAATGTCTCTGACTGGCATGTTCAACCATTGGAGCAGGTTTAGTGAAACACTGCGTAGCTGCCAGTGACTGAAATACGTCTTGCAGCAAATGTGGCATACTTTTGAAAGCCACAGCTCTTCTGTATAAGCAGTGTTGTTTAGAAAATGAGACCAACCTCATCTTATTCTTGTTAAAACAATAGTTATCGAAATCTTTCCAACCAGGAGAGCTGGATCTCAGGGTGGCTGAATGTCAGTGATGGAACTGTATCGCTTCCTAGTCAACTAGAGGAAAACACTGCAGTGGACTTGGTGCTGATTCGCTTTTCAAAGTTATCTACACGGTTTGACTTGCTGAAGCATCGCTGTCAGATAACAATGCTCATGCCCTTGTGAACAGAATGTGCAGCCCTTCTGCTGCACAGAATATGTGCTGATAGCTCAATACAAACGCTGGCTTTGGTGCCATACAAGCTGAGGACAAGCACATTTTATAATAATATCTGAAACATCTGCTTTCTTTGAGTCTAAAGAGTTTTAGCAAATAGTGTGATGTGAATCCACGCATGGAGCTAAAGCCTAGTACTTGCAAAAGAAAAGTGGCAGAATAGAATAAATATTTTCTTAAAGTAGCCTACTGTAGCATGACTCAAACACTCAAACACATTTGAACATAAGGATCAGACTCCACTGGCCCTGACATTATTCTTTTAAGATTCTACAAACAACTCGTGGGTGTCAAAACTATACTTTATAACTTAAGGGACTTAACACAATATCAATTTTAGATGAGTGAACAGTGAAACTTTTGCTGCTGTTTTTCTGAGACAGGTCTCACTTGTAGCTCAGGCTGGCCTTTCCTTCATCCCTCAGAGTCTTGGGTTGCAGGCCCAAGGCAACCACACCTAGCTGGCAATCAAATTTTGGAAAGTATTCATCGTTTTCTTCAGTGCAGAGTTGAACACATTGGTACCTAGCCACTTGTAGAACTTACTGTAACCTCTTCAAAAAAAATTATTTTATACTTTTTAAGGTAAGAGACCATTTGCATCCTCGAAGTTCATTTTTATTTTGTGAAAGATAGCATCCTGATGATAAGAGGAAGAGTTGAGAAGGAAAATAAAGCAAAATCATCACTTTTTAAAAGCCAAGATGATTTCAACACTCAAGAAATTTTAAATCAAGAAATATCCCAGATAAACCTGATGATGATCTCGATTCTTTTGAGTTCCCTTGTGTTTAACAGCAGGAAGGAGCAGATGTTGGTCTGCCCCGTGGCCTTGCTCATAAGGCACGGGTTGAGGAGAGATGAGTCAGCCGCCTAACTTCCCCTGAACAGCCTAGACGCCACCCTCGTGTACACTTCGCTTGCTTGTTTTCTGTAACCAAGTAAGCCGTCAGGAACAGCAGTTGCATAACGACAGGCACATTCATCCACCACTTCCTTAAGTCCACTAATATTTTTATCTTTACATCAACCTTCGCTCCACATAGCACAAAACCCGCCACTTAGAAATTCCTTTTGGGACCTTTTGTGAAGCCATTTCATGGCACTAATGACCTCATGCACTCCAAAATGTAATCTGATATTTATGTGATGAGCAACAGTAAACAATGCATCAAAGGTCCTTCTACCAAGAGAGTCTCTTGACTTTCAGAATTGTTAAAAACTTAAGCAATTAGACAATCAGGCCTTCCTCATCTGACAGATGAGAACAATTGAACTTAAGTCTTCCTGTCTCAGGCTGCTGCTTTACGTAGCCTGGAAATAAATCGATTTGTGCTTCCCGCATACCATAGTTTTCTCCACAGTCCAACCTGAGTGGTGCAGTCACCTCACTCTGCCAGATTCCTGTTGAGGAGCATTCCTGTTTCGTCCAGGCCTGACGGTGAAATCCCAGCACTTGATAGGCTGAGGCAGGGTGGTTGCATGAGTTTGAGAATAGCCTGGGCTACGTAGCAAAGCACCGCCACAAACGAAAGAAGAAGAAATAGAACATTTCCTTTTCTGCCTTCTGAAACATCTGAACTACACCTAAAACGTTTTAGAGAAATGTTTGAAATAACAGCAAGGAAATTCTTTTCTGTATAATTATTACCTCTTGTCGGGTTTGCCTAAGGAATATCTTTTAACAGAAAGAATGGGAATCAGGGAGAGGAAAGGCTGGTGCCATGGAGAAGGGCAATGGGGTGACAGGTGGATTAGAGCAAAGTGTAATTGCACACGCATGTAAACATGGCAAAGTGAAATCCCTTCCTTTTTATGCTGACTTAAAAATCAATACAAGAGAATTTTATATTCTTTGTTATTAGACCTCCTGCTAACTAATACAGTATGTTCTACTAATTCCTTACTGGACCACGGCAAGGAGAAGATAAATGTTTGGGTGTACTGTAGTCGAGTGAACTTGAATTGCATGGAACTCCTTACAAATGGAACTGAGACTTTGAATCTATGTAAGTGCCAGAATACCAGTGCAAGAAAATATAATTTCTTTTGAGGCAGGGTTTTATGTATCCCAGGCTGGGCCTCACACCCTGTGCCTGAGGAGTGCCTGGTGTTCTGCCTTGTCTCACAAGTGCTGAGATTATGGGTGTGTGTGCCTCCACCCCCTGTTTATGGTGGCTCCTGTCTTCTAAGCAGTTCCTTAAACACCAGCAAACAAGGAAGTGTTCCACACCTGTGTGTTTACACACGTGTACACTCAGCTGAACCACCTGTGAGAGCCACGCAAGACTAAAAGTGGATTTGAGTCTAATTTTAAAAGTAAAGAACCCCATGTTGTTATAACATAAACAACAAAATCCACACGATTGTCACCCTAGTTTTCACGGCTGGTGTCTCCACCCCCTTGGGTGTGGGTTATAGTTGGAATCACCTAGAGGAAGACAGTATTCAGACCTGGTCTCCATGGCCTCCTGCCTAGAACACACATATGGCAACTGGGAGCTATATAAGGAGTGGGCAGACACATGGCTGTTGACTGGGAATGCAGCATTGTACTCTGGCCTTTCAGAACAGCTCATGTTTGTCTTCTGAGTTTGAGGGACAAAGAACAGCCTCTCTTTCCAGTCCTCTTGGGACCCTGGGAATGCCTTCCTCCGAGCTGCGGAGACTACATTCGCCACAATAGACTCCTGGATGTTCCTGGGTCTGAAGGCTTCATCCACTAGACCGAAAGGGGACCTGGCTGCTGCTTCCCAAGGTGTTGGTCTCTTGTGAGCTTTCTCCAGCCCGAGGGTCGGTTGGCCAGAATAACTGCAAGCAGGCTGGTACTGCCACAGAGATGCAGAAATGACCGGTGGGGCTGATTTCCCAGGGAGAGAAAGGGAGCGCCTGCTTTCCTAAAAAAAAAAAAAAAAAAAAAGGAGAAAAGGTTGATATATCTCATTGGCTTTGTTTATGATTATTATTACCGCAAGGGGCTCACAGCACCACTTCCAAGCGCTGCACAGGTTTAAGTCCAGAAGCACCCAGACCTGAAGCCTGGACCAGTTGTCTTATGTAGCTTACTGGAGCTCTGGTCTGCTGCTTGATTCCTGCATGCCTCACTTGACCCTCTTTGTTGTTTTCCCTCTTTGCTCTCAGAGTTCAAACTGCTACCATGTTTTTCTCAGGAGTCACCCCATGGCAGGAACCCTAACGCCTCTGGGATCTGCCCTTCTCTCTGCCTGCTACACGCCCACAGCCCAACTGCTTCATTCCAGAACTGTTTTTCCTGGCACAAAGTAAACAAAACTTGGATAACTGCAGAAATGGCCTGTGATTCCTACAATTTTTACTTTTTTTTTTTAGTAACTTTTAATTGCCTGTCTTATTTTGATTCACCAAATGCAATGAAATCTCCTACAAGGGGTTACTAGTGTGAAGGAGGGACAGGCCTCCCTTCTCTCTGAATCCATGTATGTGATGAAAACCATACAACATGGGTCTTTACCCTGTTTCTGTTTCTCTGTCTGTCTGTCTGTTCCTCTTTGTCCAGGCTGATCTCTGGGCAATCCCACTGACTCAGCCTCCCAAGAGCTAGGACTTGACTCCGTGGGCCACTAACCTCTTGCGTCTTTAGTTCTCAAGGGTAAGGAATGGCTCATGTCACTAAGGGAGTCAATCTGTTAGTCTCATTTGTACTTTGGCTCCATTTTTTATATTTATTACATTCCAGACTCTTTCAGAGTTTGCCTCCCTGCAACATTCTTCTGTGTTTGCTACATGCTCTACTTGGCTAATCCGAAGCAGTATTGTTTATTAAAAGTTTTAGTTACCATTTACCCTTTTGCCTTCCTAGGAACCCCAGCCACCGAATATCCTGTTTACTTGCTCATGTGTCCTGTTTACATGAGACTCACTTAGACAAACTGTGACAACAAACAAGAAGAAGAACAAGAAGGAGAAGATGAGGAGGAAGAAGGAAGAAGCAAGGAAAAACAAGTCAGCTTTGGAAGTCTCAAGGCATTGTTTCTTAACTAGGTACTGCCTGTAATCCTAGCATCTAGGAGCTGGAGGCAAGGGCAATCGAAAGTTCAAGGTCAACCTCAGCTTCACAATGTGTTAGAGACAAGTCTGGACAACAGGAGACTTGTCTCAAGAAACTACACATGCATGCGTGCACACACACACACACACACACACATACACACACACACAGAGGAGTTTGTTGAACAAAAAGCTATGCTTGAAAATAAATTCATATTTCTCAGTTCCCAAATATTTCTCTCTTAACTAAGTGAATAGCAACACTGGATTTGAGCAAAATGTCTCAGGTTCAACTGTTTTGTTTTTTTGTTTTTTTCAGCCTGCCGCTTCTCCCCTGTGCCACACACGCAGGCACACCGTGGTGGATGACTGATTCTTGATCTGTGTACGAAGAATGAAGATGTCAATGGAGTGGACATTGGTCCCTAAAACTTGCCTTTGCTGTTGAATCTTGGCAAACATTTGTTTCTCTTAATGTCCTTACCTCTTTATGGTGGAGTGGCAAGGATGGCAGGGGCCTTTGTCAGCCTTGACCTACATCTACGTTTTAAAAATTTGACAATAAAATCACGAACATTCTCTATTACTCACACATGGTTTTATAAACGTATTTAACATGTCTGTGGAATAGCTAATACTTCCAAACACTGTTCTGTGGGCTAAAGGCACAAAGTCAGTTAGATCTGTGCCCTGAAGCGCATGCTCCAACACCATTTGAGTTTCCATGACGTGTCCAACAATTACACGGTGAAAAGACTCTACCTACCTTGACAGGAAGAAAGAGATTTTTATTTTTATTTTTTTTGCTATGAAAAAGATTGCCTGTACAAGAGGAACAGTTGCTCCCACAGCAGGTGTCTATACCTCCCTATGTCAGTAGCTATAGAAGGGATGGACAATTTTGGTCTCTGGATTTCATGGGAAAATTGTTAGATTCCAATGATGCCTGTAGGGGGCTCATCTAGTCTGGAGCAGCTCTTTCGGCACATGCCAGTGTTTACAACAACACAGTTGAGAGGACAGTAACAGATGAGCAAATCCAGGAGCCTACAGAATCACAGGACAACACACACACACGCGCACACACACAATATGTGACTAGGCACACTGAAGTGGTGAGATAGCACACAAAAGTGATGAGATATGCTACTTCCTGAGTACGGAGATCAGAGGGCAGTTGCGTGGCTAGTGTTTTTACCTACTGAGTTTTCCTGCCGGGCTGGAATCAAAGTGTTTTGATCAGAGAATACTTGTCATTTATTAGTAACTAATATGTCAAGTTGCCTTTCCTGGTGAGCTAGTCAAATTGTTTCTCTTTGCTCCCTTATCTTTGAAGTTTTGTTTAACAAAAGAAAAGGAATTTTTTTTGTTGTTGTTGCAAAAACCAAGCAGGTCCTAGCATCCTGTTTACTTTGAGGGACGGTTCTGTAGCCACTCAGGTTACCCGAACCAGTCTTGTTTTGAACTAGATGGCTCCACTCCTGTCCAAACTCTAATTTTAACTTAAAGAGAAGGCTCCTGCCCTTTTTCCACAGTCTTTAGGCTCACCTGCTCTAAGGAAGGGGTAAGGTGGGGCACTCATTCACTCCCAGCTTGCTAACTTGGACCCCCTGGGATGAAGGGCAAGGATGAAGAAAAGCAAAGAGAAAATAATTTTTTCAGTAACATTATCTCTGGGATTTTAGCTCTTGGGCACAGGCAGTTCAAAAGGGGGAGCTTTCATAGGAATAGGTGCAAAGATTGCTGTAGGGCATTTTCTTGATGAATGACTGGTATGGGATGTACAAGAAAGCAGGCTAAGCAAGCCCGAGGGAGTAAGCAGCAGTCCTCCATAGCCTTGGGTTCGGTTCCTGGTTCCTGCTCTGACCTGCTTGATAACACTGAAAGAAGGACGTAGGAGATGAAAGGAAGATGGAGTGTGACCTAGGAGCTCTACGGTGAAATGAACCTTTCCTCCCCAAGTTGCTTTTGGTCTTCATACCTCATCTCAGCAACAAAGAAGACGTCAACTCTCTCCATTCTCGGAGCTAATTTGTAACCCGTTTGTATCCGCTTAGGAAGCTGTCTACCTTAACTTGTAGCTGCTAGGATCCGTTTGCTCCCTCCGGGAAAATAGCCTAGAGACTCTGCCACTTGCTGTTCCCTTGCTCCTGACCTGTCCTGGTCCATGAGGAAACATGTATCATTTGCAAGCACGAGGCAGCGAATTTCCTGGTTCTTTGCCAAAACAGTTTGCCAGCCCGTCTCTTCCTCTCCAGACTTCCTGAGTGTGTGAGGTCGCAGCCCTCTCTGACCCCTCAGCTGTCCTCATGCTGCCTCTCAGGTCAGCTTGTCTCACAGGCCACTTGAACGTTCTTCTCCCACATTGTGAACTAAAAGCACAGGGCTCCTGAGCCTCAGCCCTCCTCTGTCCTTGGCCACGCTCTGTCTGACCTGTTCCATGTGCCTGGCTGAGGAGTCCAAGCGCTGTGGTTTGTTATTGTCATCTTTGTAAAGCTTATTATTCTGTTCTGAAGTCTCACATTAGTGTGTGGCAGATCCTCTCTGGGGGTTTCTTAGCTAAAACACCAGATTTACTGTCCTTCTGTGCTCACCATTTTCAGTCAGCCAAGCACAAAGCTCTCTATCATGGTCTTTAATGGTCTTAAGAGGGGAGACCTTACGACTTGCGGGATCTGCCCTGCAGAAGAGGGCATCATGAACCTTGGCCTGGGGATTTCTTCTTTACATTGAGCCAAGCCTCCCTTTCCATGGCTTTACCTGGTAGTTGACCCTGATGCCTCAGAACCACCTTCTCACAATACTCTCCTTCTCCCCAATGGTTGGTTGGTTGGCTCAAAGCGGGGTCTCACTCTGGCCCTCTGAGTGACCCTTCTGCCTCAGCCTTCTGCGTGCTGGGCTCCCAGACACGATCTGGCCCAGCCAGCTTACTTCTACTTCCTTCCACACATTCTTTCACAGATTCTGGCTTTTAACACCCACCCCTCAACTCTCATTTGGTCACTTTCACCATTCTGTGACTCTGTTACTGTCTTTCATTTCCTAAGTTGTTCTTCTTTCGGTTTGTCAAGTCAGGTTAATGCAGAAACAGTTTGAAACACACACACATCCAGTAAAAACATCCTTCATTCTGACTGTGGGGCCCTGGCATCTGGCAGATGACAAGTAAAAACTTACATGGAGCCATCAATCACAAGTTTAGAGCCTTCGGCTCTTTAACCCTGTCAGAGTGCACGCCCATTCTTCTTCACACACCACTCTTAAACTAGCTCAATATTTTCAGTACCGCAAAGACTACAAGCTTCTCACTGAACCCGTGAACCTGCTGGGGTTATATGTTCCCGCCAGAGGACTGAATACTAAATATTACTTTTCTACTGTTGCCTCTAATTCTAGCTGACATGAATGTGTTGCTTATTCTTGCGTATCAGGCCGTGCGTGTTCATTTCTTTTGTGGACTATCTCATACAGTCCTGACGGCAGACCCGATACGTAGACACCACCATTATCTCTGGTTTCAATTTGTGCTCCTCTTGCCCTTGAACAAGGTGAGCAGCCTCCCCGAGGGCAGAAAGTGGGGACTGCTAGCATGGGGAGCTGAGCACAATAATTCTCTCTGCGCCGAGAACTGAACTCAGGGCTTTGCATATCTTAGGCGAGTGTTCTACCACCGAGCTATACCGGGATCAGAGTTTTTAGTCTGACGAGCTTGTTATGCACACTTGTAAACCCGGGATTCAGGGAACAAAGGATCACTGCAAGATGTGGGCCAGCCTGGTCTACATAGTGGTTCCCAGGCCAGGGAGGGCTACACAAGGATGCTGACCTCCAAAGGGAACAAACTCAAATGTTCATCGTTCACAATATAGCATTAGATTTTACGGGAAGCAAAATATGAAATTGCTTTGGGAGACGTTTGTGAAACAACAAACGAAAAACCCAACCTACCAAACAAACAGAACATTGGGTGCTGGTCCTGTGGCTCAGTTGGTGGAGCAGACACAGAGCCTCAGCTTTAGTCATGATGACAAAGGCCAGAATCCCAGCATTTGGGAAGTAGAGGTTGAAAGACAGTTCAAGGTCATTGCTGCATACGGAGCAAGTTCAAGGTCAGCCTGGGCTGCAGACATCCCTTTCTCATACAGCGACCCTCTCTCAGAACATCTGAGTCCAGAAAAACTAAATGGAAGGCAATGTTAGGAATTTTGGAAAAGGTCATTTAAACTCTGACTAAATCTGTGCTCATCAATACTGATTAGCATTAGTAAGCTTCGTACAGGGACTGTGCACCCATCTAGACGCTTCTCTGTTACGGGCTGGTGAGACGCTCGCTCCTGGGCTCTGTACTCAGGAAAGAAGCACAGAGCAGCCAAGGGGCATTTTCAACTTTTTTGGCAACCATCTTTTCAGGTCAACTAAATGTTACTCACATAGCTTGTTAACAAAACAGTTTAGCTGGTTTCTTATTGAACTGTCTGGTAATGACTTTAGCAGGGAAATGCCATCTGAAGTTTACTTGGAACAACAAAGGCAATTCTAAAGCCGGAGGAGTTGAATATGATACAGGTTTTCAGATTCAAAATATTTTATCTCATAAACTCTGCGAGCTAAAACAATTTTCTTGGCCGAAATCTTGCTTATGCATGCACCATAGAGAAAGCATTTGCACTTGACAAATATTATTTCAACTCCTCTGGTACCTTTCTCTTTGAAACACGTAATCAGAAAATGCTTTTTGCAAACATGCACTTTATCACTAGCAGCTCTCTAGAGGTCCAAAGCAAGAAAATAGGAGCAGATTGTATTTCCTTGGACTTTTAAAACATTGAATAGAATTTCTGAAAAGCAGAGGCCCTAGGAGAGGTGAACAGATGGAAGCAAGCATGCCAGGAGCATAAGAAATATCCCAGTTTTCCATTTGCTGAGGTGAAGTCCTTGCAGTCAGCACCCATTACTACCTGTTTTATATATAAATACACTGATAGGTCGGGAATTTATACAGCACTGACCTCATATCACTTTTAGTACCTCGTAGTTTGCCCCTACTTCCTCTGCCGCCATGTTGGGCTCAGCCACAGAGAGACCGCCTTAGTTGGATCAGCACTATATATCCCTAGTTCCATCCTTGCTTCTTTGAGTCAATTTTCAGTGTCCCAGCCTTCCAGATTGTTCAAAGTGAAGTTAGATCATGACACTCTCTAATTAAAACTTCCCTATGGTTTCTCACTTCACAAAAGGAAAAGCCAAAAGGTCTTTCTTTGACCTGCTCAGAGCCCAGGAAGTCTGCTGAGTCTTCCCAGCATCGCTGCAGTTCCTGAGACACTAGGCATTCTCGTAGCTGAGACTTGAGATTGCTGATCCTTCTGTTCGGAACACAATGCTCCAGACACCGGAGTGTCTCCTGTCTGCTTCATTAGGCCTTACTCAAATGTCATACAGTCTGTTGTGAATTCCATCTCTCTCGGAGTTCCCAGTCTCCCTTTACTGAGCCCCCCCCCCTCGTCTCTCTGTCCCTCTGTCTGTCTGCCTGCCTACTTGCCTGTCCTTAGGTGTATACTTAATCTAATGTGAGAAATGCTTTACTTAATCGTTTTATTTTTCTCCTGGAGAGAGGTCTGAAGCCTGCCTAAGGACAATGGTTTTTGTTGTATTAAGACAGTCCTAGAGCCTGGACTTAAGCTTGGAGGTATAACAGTCCAAGCGTTCCGAAAGCTGGGGCTGGAGAGATGGCACAGTGGTTAAGAGCACTGGTTGCTAGTGGTTGCTCTTCCAGAGTGACCGGGGTTCAATTCCCAGCACCCACATGGCAGCTCGCAACTGTCTATAACTCCAGTTCCAGGGGATCTGGCACCCTCACATGGACATACATGCGGAAAAATAAATAAATCTTAAAACAAAACAAAACAAAAAACGAACTTTAGTACCCAAAAGGAAAGAATGTGGGGAGAGAATATTCTTAAAACAGTACCTGTAAAGCTGCTTAACAAATATTTGTTAAACGATGTTGATTTCTGTATCATACTACTGTGAATAGAGTATTTTCCTATCATCATTAAAATTTTTGGTCAACTTACAAAATGTAGCCCATTTTATAGATCAGGCACCTGTGGCAAAGGACTCATAGAAACAGCACATTCTTGTGGTGCTGGCAATAGAACACTGGGCCTTCCTCAACGAGGCGAGTTTTCTTTCACTGAGCTACACGCCCCCTCACCTCATATATTAACCAACTTTTTCTGAGTATGTGGAACATGCAAATGGATGATTGCCATTCAAGGCAATAGAAATTTGGTGGGAGTTTCAAGCTACTTCCTTGTTTATTTCCTTTGAGGCAGATCTCAAGCTGTCTTTAATTCCTCTTCTTCCTGTCTCCTGAGGGCTGGGATTACAGGAATCACTCTACGTTTTCAAAGTGCTTTGATGTTACAAATGACAAGTCATTAAATAAAAAAAAAAAGTATGCCCAAATCATAAAGGGAAACACATTTCTTAAAAATAAGACCAAACAAGAAAAACCATAGTTAGTACTGGTGGTTATCTTAGTTAGGTGTCCATGGGGAGTGGGGGGAGAAGCCAAGGCAGGAACGTGAAAGCAAGAACTGAAGCAGAGGCCATGGAAAAACACTGTCTTGTTCCCCATGGCTTGCTCAGCCTGCCTTCTTATGCAACCCAGAACCATCTGTCCAGAGATGGCACTGACCACAGAAACCTGGTCTACCTACATCAGTCTTCCAGTCAAGAAACCACCCCAAAGACTTGCCTATAGGCAACCTGATGGAGGCATTTTCTCAACAGAGTTTTTTCTTCCCAAATAATCCTGTATTAGGCTGACCAAAAAGTAACCAGGATAGGGCTGGAAGAAGAGAAAGCCAAGCTGATTTGTCATTTATTATGTGTGTGGAAATAGTATCTTCTCCTCACCAGATCTGTAGGGTCATCTCCAGCTTGAGCCAGAATTTACCCAACAAGGAGAAGCAGTTTAACACCGGGAGGGGGGGGGGGAAGGAAAATTCTATGTTAAGATATAGATTCACTTTCTCCTATCTTACTTTATTTTTGGAGGCAGGGTTTCAGATATAGCTAAAGATGGCTTTGAACGTCTGATCCTTAGGGTTCCACCTCCTGAGTTCTGGAGGTGTTCAATACTACATCTAGTTGTGCAATGCTCAAGACTGGAGCCTTATGCATGAGAGCCAAACATTCTACCAACTGAGCTGTGTGCCCATTCCTACCTACTTGTATTTAAATGTAGGGCAAATATTTTCTCAAGGTGATTTAAATATAATCAAGGTTGATGTTGGGCGATGAGAAGACCTGTCCCTGTCGTGCTTTTGTTCTAGTGTCTTGTCTCTTCAAAATGCTCCCAAGTAAAAATTTTGGAAATGCAATTATTGCAATCTTTTATAAGGAAATAGAGAAGAGAGTCTTCACAAGTTTGCACTATTATTCTGCTTGCAAAAGACAAAAGACGTAAGTAATAGGCCATATATATCAATATATCTCTATCATTTGAACTGTGTCTATCTATCGATGTGTATTTCTATCTATTTTATCAGACAAGTAACCAAGGAATGAAACATTTTAAGACAGTTTGATGAATGCAAGAAATTTACACCAAAATGGTTCCTGCTTCTAGGTTCCTGCCTGAGTTCCTGTCTTCCTGACTTCCCCTGATGAAATACTTTAAGCTATAAGATGAAATGAACTCTTTTCTCTTCTCAGTTGCTTTTGAACATGATGTTTTACCACAGCAATAGAAAGCAAACTAAAACAAACACTGAAACAATAGATGTTTAGGCTGTCTCTCACATTTAAAGATAATCCTTTGGGAGAAAGAGTAAGAGTTGTGAATGGCAGCAGGTTGAAAGAATTGGGAATTTGGACATCACATAGGTGTGGACATGCTGGCTCTGGTTTCTCATTAGGATTCAACTTTTCTTACAGTTCTAAAATAGGAATAATGTTTACTACCAGTTCAAGATTCTGGATTCTGAGTTTATAAATTGAATGCCACGTAGCACAACAAATTACGACTATTTTTATTATTGTGTGAAGAGACTGTGTGGCTCTAAAGGTGTCAGAGATCTGGCAGAACCTTTTGTTCAAGAGGCAACTGCATGGGCGAGCTGCCGACCCTAGATAAAAATAGAAGCAAGCCTTGACTTTGAAGTGGGGTTAGCAATGCAGGCCTCAGATAGTGCCAAGCCAACCCTGCCTCCCTGGGCTACCAGAATACAGGCAGCTGTGCTGGCCAGGAACACCGCCCCTGACCTCATCTCCCTGATAGATCAGAGTAGGCCAGAACACAGGATAGTCGTTTGTTTCTAAAGTTCTACTTTAAAGAGATAAAAACAGTAGCGCTCAACTTAAGGTCAGAAATGTCCATGCTAAGGAGAAATCTGTGCGAACTATTGTGTGATCTCTTCAAGTTAGAGACAGTGAAAATACAGCTAAGATATTCAGTCTGACTGCATTCATCTGAAGGCTCAGCGCTCTGTCTGGTTCTTCTGCCATACTTTTCAAACGCCCTACATCCCTGCCCGGCAGATAAGGAACACAACTACGAAGGTATTTTACCCTGGGCCACAGAGCACCTATTACGTGCACTTGTATAAAGAAACTGGAGAACTGAAGACGTAGGCAATACAGTTTAGTTCGAATAACGTATTTTAAGGTGTGAAAGCAGTTACTACAGCAGCTTTCTTTTTTACCAACTTCAGAAAAGAAGCCAGTGTATAAATTATAGCTTATAAAAATACTTCTATTTATATAAGCTATTGAAATCCTTGAAAATGCTATCTTAAATTTTTGTAATGTGTAATGTAATTATTTAATTACACTTTAATAAGAGTCTGAATTGGATAAAGCAGCCCAGTGGAAGAAGCGGAGGAAGCTTGCAGCGTGTGTTGCTCCTCATATGCGCCGGGGTTGCAAAACCAGAAGAGGCCCCAGTGTGTGTCGGGGTCTATGAGAACTGCCAAGGAAGGCTCGCAACCTCCTTTACCTCACATGTCATACTACCCCGGAACCAGAAGGCTGCGGAGCCCAGCGTCTCCCACTCACCCTCCTGCACATGGCACCCCACGGAGCCTGTAAGCGCCAGAGGGATCTGGGAATGCTGTCTTTCAACTCTGTGCAGCTGTGCCGGTAGTTTACTCCATAAGTATTAGTTTACTTTTTACATTCTGCTAGGGAATTTCCACTCTTGCATACGTGATGGTTTTGCTTCTGTTTCTGTAGGGCTCAGTTCGGTTTTAGGACTGTTGGTTGCTTATGTTCCCATACACAGTTTACTGGACGGCGTTCTTTAGTCTCTGGCCACATCACAGACACTGTCCTTTGCTGCTCTTTCCTCATCTCCTTCTCTAAATCCATGGACATTGACTTTCCTCTTTCCATCCAACTTTCCCCTTCCATCTGCTTTACCCACCGCATTCTGTTTTCCACTCAGTGTCAGCTTCTTCCCTATTCTGCTTCCCTCCTGACCCCAATCTTATTTTCTACTGGGTGTGTTTTAGGTTACATAATAATTTCTTATACTCTCTCTCTTAAGAAAACAAACATGTTAACTAAAATCCAAGTACGCTTCATACTATCTTTGGCTGTTTATTCTCCAAAAATTACTGAAGTCAAAGGAGCCACTGTTGTTAATTGGCTAGTGAAATATTTGAATAGTGGTTTTTAGTAGCTGTGGTTGCTGAATACTATTTGCTGTTGCTGTTAATATTCTACTCAGGGAACGATATGGAGTTTACACCAGGAACCCAGGCTCTTGGGTTGATGAATTATTTTGTGAACTACAATATATTCATCTCTAACACATTCAAGCCTATGTGAAAATTGCAAATACTTCAACTGAGAGAAAATAGCTGATCAAAACTAAACCAAGTTACATATATATAAAACCAGATATATAATCCCACCATAGTAACATTTAAAAAAAAAAGCAAGGCATAATAATGCTTCCAAAAAGCATTAGCCTACAGTACTGGAACCTAGTAAAAATGAGTTAGATGAAACCCCACACAGAACTCAAAATAATGACTGTAAACATGATCAAAGTCATAGAGAGCTGAATGAAATAAGGAAGGTGATGGATGCGTAATATAAGTAGAGAATCCAACAAACATAGAAATGTTGAAGAAACACAAACCCAGAGTACTAGAAATTAAGGGGGGAAAAGGCAATAGAATGGATCAAGGAGAGGACAGAATAAGGGTGCTTGAATACAATAAGCAGGAAGTGGAACAACTCAACAAGGATGAGGTGTGGTAGTTTGTGTGAGAATGGCCTCCATAGGCTTCTATCTTTAAATGTTTGATTCCCAGTTTGTGGACTATTTAGGAAGGATAAGATGTGGCTTTTTTGGAGGAGGTGTGTCACTGGGCATGGAATTTTAAGTTTCAAAAGCCTGTGCCATGCCCAGTTAGTTCTTTTGGGCTCTGTGCCCTGTTTGTAGGTCAGAGGTAAGCTCTGCTTGAGCACCATGCCTTCCTGCTGCCATGCTTTCCTCCATGAAGCTCAGAAACTCACCCTTGGAAACTGTGAACAAGGCCCCAAGTAAGCTGCTTTGGTCTTAGTGCTCCTTCACAGCAATAGAAAGATAACTAAGACAACAATAAAAAAGACGCCAGTGGGAATGCCAAGATATTGTGACACTCTGAAGAGACCGAATATTCATGCTACCTAACAGGAGGAGAAGAATCTCATTCTAAAGGCATAAAAAAAAGAATCACAACAGAAAATCTCCCAGAGTTAGGAAAAGGTATCCAAACACAGAAGGCATTTAAGATACAAAACAGAGAAGACCTGAAAAGATCCTCACCTGTCATGTTAAAATATAAAGCATTAAATATATAGAAGAAAGAAATTATACTGAAAACAACAAGAAAAAAACATCAAGCCGCAAAGGCACGTGCAAAGGCAGGCCTCTAAGTAACAGCAGATTATTCCAATGAAACTTTAAAAGCTAGAAGAGTTTGGAATGATGCATTGCAAGTCTTCAAAGACAACATCTGCCAAACCAGACCAACCAGCAAAGCTACTTGTCATAACTGAAGGAAAATAAAACCTCCCCACGATAAAACATAGACTAAAATATTTTATTATCACTAAGTTAGTTCTACAGAAAATGTTTGAAGGAATTCTTCATATTAAAGAGGGAAAAAAAAAAACAATGCACAAAGCCAAAGGAAAAAATAAACCATACTAGAATAAGAGTTAAGCAACAGAGGAAGAGGATAAAAAAAAAAAAAACAACAACATACAGTATCAACAAAATGACAGGAATACATCTTTAAATAACAATCCAGAATATTGATGGTCTCAATTCCCCAGTCAAAAGGCTCACACTACTAGATGGAATCAAAAAAGCAGGAGCATCCTATTTGTCACCTTCAGGGAATGTTTCTCACTACAGACGCTATACTACCTAGAGTGAAAGAATGGACTGTAATCCAAGCAGATGGGCCTAGGAATCAAGCAGATGCCACTGTTCTATTTGACAAAACAGACTTCAAGCCCCAGCTCATGAGAACAGATAAAGATGGTCACTTCATGCTGACTAAGGGAACAATTGATCAAAAAGACATGACAATTCTAAATGTAACGCCCTGACCACATGTGTACCACATTTCATAGAACAAACACTATTATATTTGAAGTCACAGATTAACTTGAGTTCAGTAGGAGTGGGTGACATAAATCACCTATTCTCTCCAGTTGACAGACCATCCAAATAAAAACCGAGCAGGAAAATATATGAGTTAAGTGACCTTATATGTCAAATGGACTTAAACACACCTACAGAACACCATACGAACAATAAAGAATATACCTTTTTCTTGAGTCCAAGGAACTTTCCCTAAAACATATCATACACTAGGACACAGTACAATTCTTAACGAACATAGGAAAGCTGAATTAACTTCTTATATTCTCTCTGACCACAATGGACTAAGGACACAAATCGACAGCAAGGAAAACCCTAGGACATGTACAAATTCATAGAGATTAAGCAATGAACTAGTGAGCAATGAAAGAGTCCTTAAAAAATCAAGAGGAAAAAATAAAAATCTTAGACTCTAATGAAAATTAAGACACACCATACCAAAATCTATGAGATACAGTAAAAGCTGTCTTATGAGGGAAATTCTAAGCTCTAAGTGTCAAAAAAAATCAGGGTGATCTTAAATAAATAACGTAATGTTACGCTCAGAAAAAGAACAAGTCAAACTCTAAGTCTGTAGCAGAAGGAAATCATTAAGAAAAGACTAGAAATTAATGAAATGGAAATAACAACAAAGTAGTACAGGGAATTAATGAAACATAGTTATTTACCTTTGAGAAGATAAACAAGATGGACACACCCTTCCCCAGAGTGACTAACAGAAGAAGGGAGGGGACCCAAATCAATAAAATGAGACATGGAGAGGATCCATTACAATAGACACCGATAAAATTCAAAAAATATTTAAGTCTTACCTAAAATACATATCTTGCACTAAATTGGAAAAAAAAATCTAAAAGAAATAGGTAAATTTTGAGAAGATGTAAATGATCTACCAATTTAAACAGATTTATAATAAGCAGTGAGATCGAAGCAGTAATTTTTTAAAAATCTCCCAACTAAAGTAAATCCAAGGCCAAATGGAGTCAATGGTGAATTTTATCATACCTTCACAGAAGAACTAACCAATCCTTTTCAAATTAACCCATTAAAAAGAAAACAAAGAAACACAAAAGCAAAAAAGAAGGAACATTACTAAAGTATTTTTATGAAATAATATTATCCTGATATTAAAAATAGGTAATAGGTGTAACAAAAATAGAAAATTAAGACCAATAACACCAAAGAGCAAATGAACATAGATGTAATGTTTTCCCAAAGAAATACTTGTAAGCTTAATTTAATAACACTTCAAAAAGATCAGTTACCATGGTCAAATTGGCTTTACTCCAGAGATGTAGTTATGAAGTAATATATAAAAATAAATAAATTCTATAACTTACATAAACAGACTCAAGGACAGAACTTATGTGATCATCTTGATAGATACAGAAAAGACTTTTGACAAACTACAACACCACTTTATTTTTTAAAACTATTTAAAAGTTTTAAAACTGCATTTAAATAATTTTAAAACTCATATGGAAGAACCGAATATTCTGAAATAAGGCAATCCTGAGCCAAAAAGAATAATGCTAGAGGTATTGTCATACTCAGTTTCAAGTTATACTAAAGAGCTATGTAATAAACACACACACACACACAAACAAAACCCCAAACCTGTTTTATGGTAGTGGCATAAAACAGATACCTAGATCTACAGAGTAGACGACCCAGATACAAGGTCATACAAGTACAGCTACACGACCTTCGACAAAGATACCAAAAACGCTCATCTACAGCTGAGAAAAGACACATGATGCTGGGGAAACTGGATGTGTACATACAGAAGAATGAAACTATCCTCATCTCTCCCCTGCAGAAATCTCAAGTATAAGAGGAGGAAAGATTGGTACAAAGGCCTGAAAGCTGAAACCTATAGAAAGGACAGAGTGCACTTCCAGATGGAGGCATAGGTTAAGAGCTTTCTGAAAAAGCCTCCAAACATTCAAGAAAGAAGTCTAATAACTGACAAGTAGGACCCCGTAAAAACTTCTGTACCACAAAGAAAACTGTCGATTAACCAGACAGGCAGCCTACAGAGTGGGAGGAAAAAATTGCTAACTATACATCTAATCAAGGATTAGTATCTAGAATAGCCAAAGAACTCAAATACCTAAACATCAAGAAAACAACTCAAAAAATTTTTTTAAAGAAGGCTGTGGAACTAAACAGTTTTGAAAAGAAATACAAATGACCTACCAACATAAACGTTCTAAAAAGCCTTCATCATCATTAGCTATCAGGGATATGCAAATTGAAAGCACTTGGAGATTCCAGCTGAGCTGCTGGCTAGTGTTTTGCCAACTTAACACAAGCTAGAGGTGAGAACCTCAGCTGAGAAAATGCCTCCATGTGATCAGCCTGTGGGCAAGTCTGTGGGGGCATTTTCTTGAATAATAATTGATGTGAGAGAGCTCACCCACTGTGGGTCTTACCCTGTGCTGAACTTGCTCGCTACAGTACTGATATGC
Source organism: Pachyuromys duprasi (assembly GCA_028658305.1). Classification (NCBI taxonomy): domain Eukaryota; kingdom Metazoa; phylum Chordata; class Mammalia; order Rodentia; family Muridae; genus Pachyuromys; species Pachyuromys duprasi. The sequence continues at coordinate 73,882,697 of CM053744.1, forward strand.
AGGTCAGAGCGTGCCCAGTACTTCAAGACTGGCATAGCTGTTAGGGGACTAACCAGCTACTTTCTGATTGGATCTGAGTGCTTCTCTCCAGGAGAGATTCATGCCCGATGTTATAAATTTGGTCACTAATTCAAGGTAAGGGAGTCTAGGGAGGAACCTGTTGCCTCTGTTTTGCTAAATGCTCATGCCTTCCAAATATTTAAGTTTATACATATAAACTTATACTGTTTCTTAGTCCAAGAAACTTCTTTTTGTAGTAGGCAGTGGCTAATGCGAAAGTTTATCACTTGTCAAAGTGCTAAGAATAAGTGACTCTTGGGTGCCCATCCCTGAAGAAAACATCTGTATCAATGTCTCCTCCATCAAGGCTCAGGGAACATCATCAAAATGGGCTCAGAAAGAACCTAAGAGCCACAGGGTATGAGGAGAGGTGTGAAATTCGGTCTTGCTGACATGACATGGCCATTGCACTTATGAACAAAGATTGTGATTAATTCACTTTACAAGTAGTTCAAGTGGTAAGTTTTATCTAGTGAGATCTTTCTGTGGTCGTCTGAATGAGAATGGCTTCCATGGACTCACATTTGAAGGCTTGTTCCACAGCTGATGGAACCATGTGGGAAGGATTAAGAGGTGTGGCCTTGTTGGAGAAGGTATGTCACTGGGGGATGGGCTTTGAGGTTCCAAAAGTTTTGAGGTTCTCAGTCAGCTCTGCCACTCTGTGCCTGTGTCTGTGGATCAGATATAAGCTCTTAGTTGCTGTTCCAGTGCCATGACTTCTTGGCACTATGCTCCCTGCCATGATGGTCATGGACTACTAATCCTCTGGAACCATGAGCCTCCAGAGTAAATGCTTTCTTTTATAAGTCGCTTTAGCGGTGGTGTTCCATCATGGCCATAGAAGAGCAACTAAGGCACTTTCTTATTTAAGAGAATTTGCAGCCTGATGGTGGCACATACCTTTGATCCCAACACTTGGGAGGCAGAAGCAGGTGGATCTCTGAGTTCGAGGCCAGCTTAGTCTACAGAGTGAGTTCCAGGACAACCAGGGCTACACAAAGAGATCCTGTATCTAAATATATAAATAAATAAGAAGAAAATAAAATTTACAAAATTATTTCATTTTAGAGAAAAAGGAATTCTATAAAGTAGTTGGAGATTTTCAAATGAATGACCAATTTTCTGAACTAGATAAAGAATTGGTACTTTTAGCCTAAGACAACAACTTCTAAAGATAATTACAGTATCTAAGCCCTTATAAACACCGAGGGGGGATGTAGAAAGAAGAAAACAGAAAACCTCCATAATGTGCATGTCTGAAATATGTACCTATCCATTAAAAAATAAATAAACTGGAGAAGAAGTGGGAAAGAAGGCTTAAACAAATAGTCAAAATGTTCCTCTCAAATCTGCTTTTATTTGTGGCTTGGGAGTATTTTATCTGGTCTTGGAGATCCACTACTTTTAATCCCAGCACTCAGGGAGGCTGAGACTAGAGAAGAAAGGAAGAAATTGTATACCTGAGAAATGGAGTCTGCCATACGTTTTTGTTTTGGCTTGGTTGTTTGTTTGTTTGTTTTGTTCTGTGTTACCCTGGCTGTCCTGGACTCACTTTGTAAACCAGGCTGGCCTCGAACTCACAGCGATCTGCCTGCCTCTGCCTCCTTTAGCACTGTGATTACAGGCATGTACCACCGCTCCCAGTTTGCCATACTCTTTTTTTTATCTATGTGTCTGTCTGTCTGTCTGTCTGTTGAACTCTCTCAAAAAACCTGAAAACAAAAAAAAAAAGAAAGGAAAGAAAGTATAGCTAATTAGCATTCAAAATGCTTCAGAATTCTTCAACTTAGATTGATAACAATGTTTTGGTCACTGCCAGAGAAATATCAGTTAGTCATTTGTAAGAACACTTTGGACTGGAGTTAGCAGGTCTAGGTCCCCAAACCAAGGGCAGTTTTCTTGGACAATCCCTTCTCCAAGAGATTCGAAGGGGAAAAAGGAATGCTACAGAACTCAGGACCGTGATTGTAAGTGAAAAAACTACGATTCTATTTCTGAAAATATTTGGAAGTCAGCAGCAGAGCCACAAACTTTGGAATGGCGGCCTGGGACGCTCTTCGAGCCGGGAAGAGTCTGCTGCCACCTGGTGGACATTAGGCACTACGTTTGCTTCAGGCCCTCTCAGAGCTTCAGAGCCCGACTTGGTGAGCAGGAGCCCACAAACCACCTGGAAACGATCATCCTAAGTGAGGTATCCCCAAAGCAGAAAGAAACATATGGTATATACTCACTTATATAGACCTATAGGATAGGAAGGTCATGCTGAAATCTACACACCTAGAGAAGATATACAAGAAGGAGGACCCAGGTT
>CM053744.1:73885567-73955862 GCA_028658305.1 Pachyuromys duprasi
GGGAGGGATGGGGAGAGTGGGAGGGAATGAGGGAGGGGGCTACGCCTGGGATGCAAAGTACCTAACCTGTGATTAATATAAAAATAAATAAATTACATTTTAAAAAAGAGTCTTAAAGAACAAAGCTTGACAGATGCTAGAAATGGGTTTCATAAAATGTGGTGCACAAAGCAGTTAGCATCAAAATCACTCGTTGGTGTGTTAGATGACAATTTCCCGGCTCCCATCCAGACCTAGCAAGTAAGCACCTAAGCTGTGGCGGTGCCAATCTTTATTCCCCTGCGAATGAAAGTTGGAAAGCCATGCGATAAAACACCAGAGCCAGGCATGGTGGCGCATCCTGTAATCTCACACTAAGAAGGCAGAGCCAGCAGGGTTCCATGGAGTTCCCAGAATGCTGGGCCGCGGAGTCAATCCCTGTCTCCAAGAACGCCAAACAATCACCATCAAAATACCACAGATAAATAAAAACACTGAAAAGGCAAAAATAGTTTACTCAAACACATGTGCTATGTACAAAGGAATTCGTTGATAAAGTGCCAGATTAAAATTAAAATCAAATATTTGGAGCGATGCATACTCTTTGTTTTAGGGTCACCCATGAACCTGTGCGTCGTCAGTTCCTCGTTGGTTTGGTTTGAGACTGGGCCTCATGAAGCCCAGGCTAGTTTACAAACTCTTCCATAGCTGAGGGTGACCATGAACTCTTAATTTTACTGCCTCTACCTACCACATACTGGGATTACCAGTTTGCACCAGAATGGTGGCTTCAGCAGGCCTTGCCTATCCCAGATTCCTGCATCTAAGGAGGTCGTGTTAGGCTGTCGTAAAGAATTACAGTTAGCCATATCTGACAGGCATTATCAAGCAGGCTGGTGGCCAGGCCCCCATCCACTGGTGTTTGAGGGTGATTTTTTTTTTTTAAAAAAAGAAAAGACAAGGAAAGGAAAGGAAAAGAAAAGAAGCCCGAAACCTGATTGTGAAGGGGGAGATTCATGCCTTAAACTGCCACCTGCTGTCTAAACCTGTCAGGTTTATTCTGTAGTGACTCCTAAGCTGGAATGGGTGGTTGCTGAGGGCATTAATACATTTGAAATACACTGGAAGAAAAATGACTATGGGTAAGCCAATCCAAGACCTGGCTGCGGCTTTTGGGTTTTTGTTGTTGCTGTTTGCGGCCAGTTGTGTTTTGTTTTTAAGTATAACTAGATGTCTGTCACAGAAGGGAAACTAAGCCATGTCAGTTTAATTAGATTTGAAACAAAAAGTATTCTGGATCCGAATAAAAATTCCAAATGGAAGCTTGTTTTGATTTGTGATTTTTTAAGATCTAGTCTTTTGAGATCTGACTGCTGCTTCTGACTCAGAAACACTCTAGAAGTACCAGGAAATCCACAAAAATTCCCTGGGCTTGAAAGGCAGCTGGGATGTTCAGTCCCTCCCTGCATCTCTTCAGAGACTAGTCTTCACTCCGCCCTCCGCCCTCCGGGTGGAGAGGAGAGGGTGAGGGTGGGGCGGGCTGGGGCCAGGTGGGGCGCTTGCTCCAGACCGTTTTACCCTGTTTATGGAAAGTAACCATTCCTCTCAGGAAAGGAGATCAAGCACAGCAAGATAGGCTGGGTTGTTGACCCTTTGTCCTCCCAGGGAGCTGCAGCAGGCCTCCGGACAGCGAGCTGCAGTGGATGAACCGGTCAGAGGGTGTTGTCGGAACACTGAAGGCACGGGGCAGCTTTGGGGAAGGAGTGCTGAGTGCTGAGTGCTCCATTTTATATATGACGGGCCTATTTAAGCTTCCCACTGGACCCCATTCTACTTTGAGAATGTGTTTGACTTACAAATACCTCTCCCCGAAGAGTACTCTCTATATGGCTAAACACATCACATTTGCACTATTGATAGCAGTATTTTGAACTGAATATTATACCAAGACGTCACAGCAGGTCACTGAAACAATGCCAGCACACCTGATGATCACAAAGCAGAAAAATGACAAGCAGGCGAAGGAAGAGTAAACCTACAGGTTTGGAGCAGCCGGGGTGGGGGAGGGGCACACTCATCCCCCAGGTGAAACACTGGATGAGGTCAGAGCACTGTGAGTTCAAGGATATCCTGGGCTACATAGCAAGAACATACCTAAAGCAGGCAACAACAGAATCAATGAAGACATCACATATTTTGGAGATTAGATTTTTGATGACAGTATGGGATTTATACAGATACTAGACAGGGCCTCTAGCCTAGGTTAGACTAAAACTCTATGTATTCTCAAACCTCAGCTCTTGCTCTTCCAGCCTTACCCTCTCAAGCGTAGACCCTGCAAGCATGCACTACCACACATAGTTTCATACCATGCTGGGGATTGACCCTTAGGCCTCATGCATGCAGGCAAGCATTCAATTAATTGAAGGACATCCTGCTTCTCCTATTTCTCATTTAGTGGCTTGTAGTTTCCTTGAAAAATGGGATTCACACAAATCTTGTTTGGTAACATTTCCCTGTGAAATTCTTAAAACAGTAGCTGTCGTTTATGGTGGGTGCGTCACTGATAGAACAACAATAACTAACATTCACTAAGTGATCTCTACACGCCAGGGATTGCTCTATACATACTCTGCACAGGCATTTGTGTAATCTTCATTTTACAGCTGAGATACTCTGCCGTACAGATAGGCAAAATCATGTGCTTAAAGCCTTGAAGCTTACTAGATACAGGGCTAGATTAAGATGAAGGCAGTTTGGCTCTAAGGCCAAACTCCCACCCACCCACTCCCCTTAGGAATTACTTATTTTTATGTATATGTGTGCATGTGTGTCTGTGAACTACATGTGTGCAGTACCACCAGAGGCCAGAAGAGGGCAGTGTATCCCCCCACCCCCCCACCCCCCCCTCACCCCCGCCTCAACTGCATTTACAGTTAGCTTTACCAAGTGGGTACTGGAAATCAAACTCTGGTCTCCTGGAAAAGCAACCAGTCAGTGCTCTCAACCTCTAAGCTGTCTCTCAATCCCTGAAGGATAAAATGGGCATCTGGTCGGGGAATGCTGGCCTACACTTACCATCTTAGCGCTCAGGAGGGTGAGGCGAGGGGAGAGGATCACAGTAAGTTTGCAGGGCAGCCTGGGCTTTGCAGTGAGTCCAAGTCAGTCAGGAGTACACAGCGAGACTTCATCTCAAAAACAATAAGAGGAAACAAAGCCTCTGCAGAATATGCATTATCTCATGTAATCCCACATGGAATTTACTGAAGTGATCATCTTTGATGATTGAGCTACACCCCACTCTCAAATCACAGGGTTTTTGTTTGTTTGTTTTTTAAGAGTCTTTCTGGTACATTTTCCTGAAATATAAGGTGAAGACTGCGGTTGCTGGGAAGTATTTGACAGGGGCTGTGCTAGCTAATTTACTGGGGGAAAAAAATCCACAAGCCACTGGCAAAGCTGTACAGCGTTTTCTTAGTTAGTGACTGATGTGGAAGGGCCCAGCACATTGTGGGTGGTGACACCGCTGGGCTGCTGTTCTGTAAGGAAGCAGGAAGAGCAAGCCACAGGGAGCAAGCCAGTAAGCAGCACCCCTCCATGGTCTCTGCATCAGCTTCTGCCTCCAGATTCCTGTCCTGCTTGAGCTCCTGACTTCTTCAGTGATGAATTACAGTGTGGAAGTGTCAGCCAAACAAACCCTTTCCTCCCCAACTTGATTTTGGTCACGGTGTTTCGCCACAGGAACAGTATAACCCTGACTAGGGTAGGGATATGTGTGTGGTGAGGGATCGCCCAATGGGATCTCCCTAGCAGGAAGGACTTGATCCCTCCATGGAGAGCCAGGGTGGCTGCTGGCTCAACAGGAAGTGTCGCTCTCACCCCAGTGACAATAGCTTGTGTTCTTTGAAGCACTGAAAACTGGCGAGTCCCGCATTCTTCTTCTTACTGTTGAAATGCCCAAACTTACCAGTTTCGAAGTAACCCAAGTGTGGTGACTACTTAATGGGAAATGTCTTTGAATTACCTATAGCCAGGATGGCACAAAGCCAAGGGATGTTTCCTTTTGTGCAGTCTGCAGTTTTCTGCTTGTGCTTCTCCTCCCCAGCATCACCATCCCCCTCTCTCAGGCTTTGCTATAGTTCTGTTTTACTTTTCATTCCAGGGATTGAACCTAGGGCCTCACACATGCGTGGCAGGTGATCTACTGCTGAGCTGTATCTCCAGCCCCCATTCTATCTTATGAATCACATCCCTTGCCTAGCCAGTGAGTGTAACCTAGTCACACAAACTGCCAGGGACAGCTCTTTTGTTTTCCTTCTTCTTCAACTTATTTTCATTTTTGACAAGCTGTCACAGTATGTAAATTTATGGGCTATCTTATGATGCAAGTAGGGGGCCTTTGTAGGGCTACTTACTGTATCCAAAGCCATTTATACAGCACAGGGGACTCGATGGTGAATTTGCTTGCCCAATAGACAACTAGCAAGTCTATGGGGTAAGAGCACAGGGTGAAAACCATGTGGTCTTGTATGGAGAGTACTGGCTTGGCTGGTAGGCATCTATCTAAGCCTCATTCACCATCCAAAGCTCAGAACTTGCACAAAAGCTACACGAACTCTTCTGAACCAAGAAAGAACTGAAAAATATCTTAGTGTGGTTGGTATATCTAAAGGATAGGCATTTGCAAACACAGGGAAAGATTTTCATCTTTATTTCCCTTGTTCAGCTTTCTATTGGACTGTTAGACATCTTGTCAACAATTCTGAGTTTCAGGTACTTCATAAAGCAGAAAATTGCCTTCTTCTCGGGGTAGTTCCAAGGAGTAAATGTAGTGTGGCTGGTTGGGAAAACAGGCTACTCACTGAAAGAGGAGGCCCTTAGTCCTGATTCGACTTGCTGTGCCAGGGTGGGGTTGTGTTTGGGATGTAAAATGGACAATAGCTTCAGTGGAGCCTGTAATTCCAGCACTGGGAGAGGCAGAGGCAGGCAGATCTCTGTGAGTTCAAGGCCAGCCTGGTCTATAAAGCAAGGCTACATAGAGAACCCCTATCTCAAAACAAAACAAACAAACAAAAACAACCCCCCAAACCTGTGTGTAAAATGAACAAATAAATAAATTAATGAAAAAAAAAAGGGCAGGCTACACACTGAGTTATCCACAGCGTGCTAGCTCACTGTATGACCTAGGGGAATGTCTTGTCTAGCTTTTGTGCCTTGGAATCTCATCTACAGTCCATAAAATGGGCATAAAAGGTGCTACCTCCCTTACCTGGACTCCTGGTCCAATGGATATTGAATGAAAGACAATCAGCGGACTCAGGACTAAAGGTTTGGAAAGCTAAGTATTATCATTACAGTTTACATAAAATTTATCACAGACTTCCTAACATACAGCAGATGATTAATATGTTAATTGTCCCTTCTACTTTCTGCCTTCACTCCAGTCCTCAGAAGCTGTGACACCCCGTGAACGGCTTCTATCCCTGTGAATGGCTGCCTGAGCTTCCATCCCTAACTGCCATCCTGATTAGGACTGCAATTTTTCCTTCATTTGGTGTTTGAAAACACCATTCCCCCATAACGTGTAACAAGACAGCGCTGTACTCTTTGATGTCAACTTCCAAGAAGAGCATTTTTCTGTTTATGCCTACAAGGCGCATTTCTTTTTCATGCAGGGCCAACCCCAGTCCTTTGACTCTAAACTGTTTCTCATGAACATACCAGGAGCGTTTCTTATGGAGCAGAGGAGGCGGGAACTGTGGGGTCAGATCTCTACAGTGTGCTTTGAACATTTCTGAGTGTTCCCATTGGCAGAGGGAGGTAAGAGAGAATGTGTGGGCTTAGGGGCTCTGAATTAACTGCTGGGCAGTGATAAGGCACTCTGAGTGTATATAAACAGGTCAAGAATGAGATAAACAAAGACCATGACCAGGATCTTTACAAGTTAAAAAAAAAGTGAAAAATAAAAGCAAAAACTAATGTGTGCCCATCATGACAAAAATTACTTGTAGGGGCTAGTGCAAGCCTAGACTCTGCTTACCCGTGAACTGTACTGTTAGCTGACAACCATCTGACAAAATCAGTAATCTGATAAACGTCTAAGAGGATTTGACTTTTCTCCTCACTGCAGTCTGGGGGATTGAATCTGGGAACCTGCATCTGTGTGTACAAGAGACACCTCTAAACCCTCATTTGACAATGTTAAAATTAGAATCCTCTTCACTCACTGGCCTCTGAGAGGTTCTCTGCTATCTGAGTGCCAAGTGGTAGCTTAGTGTGCACACATCAGACGGACACACACATTAAAAATGTCGGAAACTGACTTCACGTGTCAAGGAACCAGTAGTGTCTCAGTGCCCCTGTGGGGGATGGAAGCTCACAGGGTGATTCATGGCGTCTGTTCCGACAGCACTTTGCCTGGTGTTTGGGTCCTATGGGAATGCACTGGTCTTCTTTGTGGCTGGAGGCCAACTCTGGCAGTAAGTCAAGAGAAGAATTTCACCCCGGCATTTTCCCAGAACACTTGTTGATTCCGCCAACAGCTTTGAAGTGTTAACAAAAATCTTTGTGTCCCACCAGAGTCCAGTTGGGACCTAAGACCACCAAGGGTCACTGTTCCGGGAACATTGGTTGTAAGAATTTACATACATAACACACACATATATATAAAGTATATATATATATATGTATATATATGTGTGTGTGTGTGTATATATATATATATATGTTTAAAAGCAAACTCAACAACTGTGACTTCAGGAGAGTTGAGTGTGTTCTCCACACTTCCTTCTGAAAGCATGTCAAGGATTAAACCTTTCATAAAACAGTCATTTCTTGATGACTCTGATTTCAACTACCCTTCCCGCCTGGCTGGTGGGGACTCTCAAGAGAGTCCTGCTGACACCAGAAACTCCCCCTCAGGATGTGGGTGCTTGTGGGTTCTGTTCTAAATGACTGACAGGACACGCCATAAGCACTGATGACCGTGAGTCTGCTGCTCTCAGTGGGCTTTATTGGTAGTGCCTCGGCGAGCTTTGTGCTTTCAGAGGTAACAAGGACCATTAGTATTCTTTATCCCAGCGACTGCAAACAGGAACGAAGCCTCACATGCTGGTTCATCCCTTTAGAAGAGGATTGTTTGTTTTCGACATTGCAGAGGTGACCACTGATGCTAGAAAACAGGCTGTGGGATGACTCGAAGCTCCTCTACACTGAGAGAGGTTGGTGGTAACTAGAACAGCTGTTCTCAACCTGGGGGCCAAATGACCCCTCCTCAGGGGCTGTACATCAGATAGCCTCCATCTCAGGTATTTGCATTACAATTCATAACGAGCAAAGTTAGACTTATAAAGTAGCAATGAAATAATTTTATGGTGGGGGGGGGTCACTCCAGCATGAAGAACTGTGTTAAAGGGTCACAGCATTGGGAAGACTGAGAACCACTGATCTAGAATAAAAGACATCAGCTTATGTTAAGCAACTATTTGTAACTTAGACACATTGGCCTGTGCTTAAAATCAGCGGCTTCTTGTGAATATTAAATAGGATTGTCGATGTGCTTCATTGCCAACAATCACTGCAGACAGTACCCTTTTACATGCCCTTTTACCCTTTTACATGATCACCCAAATGTGCATCATAAAGCACAGTTCTAAAAATGTGAAGTGGGTAGTCTAAACGTGTCTTCTCTGCTCCCAAAACAGAACACCTTAACTACTGAAGTGTTAGAGCCAGGCTAGTGAGTGCTCTTAGGTTAAGGTATTAATGCAGTTCCTCCATAAAACAGGGAGATGCTGGGCCTGTGCTTACTTACTACCTGCCTTCCTCCTGGAGTCTTCCTTGTTGTGTGCACTTCCCACAGCACCGTGTTCCTGCTGGGAAGAGAGGCCTGAGGCATCGGGAAGGAGAAGTTAGCATAGTCCTTCACCCAATCAGTGGCTTACCTCAGTGGATTACCTCAGTGTGATTACCTCAGTGGATAAAGCACTCATGGATACCTCTGAATTACCAAAGACAATGGGAAGAGGCAAGGAGCAAGCAAAAGCAACCAGCAGAAAATGAAAAGGAGAGAAAAAAAAAAAGAAAGAAAAAGAAACTGCTTTTCCAGACTCCCCATCCAGCCAACCAACTACCCCAATCACCTCCACCTAAGCAAAGCCGGGACTCAAGGATGAGAATGAGCGTGGCAGCGGTTAGAGCTAGAGTTCTAACTCCTACCTGCCTGCTCTGCCCTCCCTGCCATAACTCCAGCTGAGGGGTGGCGCATGCCGCTCCTTGAAGGAGGGAGGAGAGAGGAGGAAAGCCCATCTTGCTCAGGGAGTTGGCTTGGTCTTCTTCCCACACTTAGTCCCTTGAAGAGTTCGACCTGGTTTCCACCCACGGACCCTGTGGTCCTGGAGGAGGCCTGTGCTACCTTCTGGAAGGAACTGTAGATACTCTGTCTGTAAGCTTGGCGTGTCTCTTAGAGATTTTTCTAGTCCCACGGGCAGTCTCTAGATCCTAAGACGGCATAGTCATGTTAGCTGTGAACTACAAATAGTGGCTCTGCTAAGGGCACCTGTCAATCCAAGACACTGCTCATTACTGCACACCATGAACGGCTGCCCTCCTGGGGTACTACTCTACTAGCAAGGGAACTTTTGAACCAATGACTTCACCTGTCGGCTTTGAGGCAGAGCACCCATGAGCTCTATGTCTCTCTTCTGACTTATGCGATGTTAAGAATGCAGTTACGCCACACAATGGTGGCGGTGGAAATCTTGAGTCAAAGATCACCCTCCTCTACAGAGTCAGCTCCTGGATAGTCAGGGCTACACGGAGGAAACTTGTCTCAAAAAACAACAACAACAAAAAAAACCAACCAAACAAACAAAAAGGCAAAGTTATATGAGATGACCCTTGTCATTTGTTCCATAAGAAAAAAAAATATACACAGCATTTAACAAACTGCCAATGCAGGCAGTAAGTGACCCAAATACTGTTGTATAGGGGACTGGTTTGCCCCCTGTATTCTACAAGAATCTTCCTAATTGATTTCCATAAAGACAACCAGAGACACAATCACTCCCTGTAGTTGTATCACCCCCAAACACAATGGGAGGTTTTATAGAGAGAAAAGAGGGACCATCAGCCCCATTGCTGTGCAGTGACTTGCTCATCATGTTTTGGGAATACCTAAAACTAATGATTTCATAGTGGATGCTCCCAAAAGAAGAAATGGACGCTCTGCAAAGGGAAATTCAGATGCTATAAGAAAATATCAGAGAAATGATCAAGATCAGAGCAAAGTCACACCCAAAGCCTTTAAAAAACACAAGGAACAGACAGAGAAGAAGGTGATATTTTAATAGGATAGTGGAGTACAGCAGAATGGCAGTGACAGAGCAGACAGGAATACGGATACACTGAGACTGAAATAGCACTGTGTGCCCTTCCAACCAGGAAAGTCTTTACATGAAGTCTCTAGTCACATCCCCTGCACAGAGCAGGGGGTTTTCCCTGAAGCTGTCGTAATTGCTTTGCACTCCTCTACATTAACTCAGGTTGAGTATTCTCCATAGTTGGTTACACTCATACTTAAAATAGATATGAGAAAGGTCTTCAGGTTTGCGATCAGTAACAGCATTAACCTCATCGCCAGCTGGATGACAGCATGGCGTACAACCAATCCAAGTTTACAAGGTAACCTTGTTCAAACTATGCTGGTTCATCAAATATAAATAAGAAAATAAAGGAGCAAGAATAGAATTTCAAGGGACAGTGGAGGAAGCACTTGTCAAAAAGAGCAAATGGAACACAAGAAGAAAATGTGTGAGGTCACCAGAGAGGCTCTCCACAGTTCTTGTTTTGCCTCCATGCACCAGCTCCTGTGGTCAGTAACCCTTCCGGTCCCAATTATGTGGCTTCTCAATATAAAACAAAAGTCGTGTGTGACTTCGTGTGTGTCCGTTCTCCTTTTGATGTTACTTCATTCTACTGTGCTACCCTTTGCCTCAGCTGCAGAAAACAGGTGCTTTCGATGGGCAACGGGAGGTGTACTCAATAGTTCCTTAAGAAACTGGGAGGGGCCACGGGAACCCGTTCCTAAAGATAATGAGATTTCTCGACCTATCCTAATTCCTTCAGCTACGTCTTTTGAAGAGAGTCCGTGTATGTGAGGCCATCTAGGAAAGGATCCAATACAGAATAAGTGCTATGTGTCTAAGATTTTCCTTATGACCTATTGCTAAGCTGCATAAATCCCAGCAAGTCTCAGAGCACCTTCTCTGCAGCAAACAGGCGTCTGAGGGGACTGAGCAGAGCTCATTCCTGTCCTTGAGAAATTTCCTATTTCCTCAATACCAGAAATAGAGCTGAAGAATGACTTGAAGGGCATCTCAGTCATGTTATATTTTCACCACATCTGAGCCCTTTCACTATGGGAGCACAGCTGTTAGGCTACCTAAAGGCTGTGCCCCAAGCTTGGATACACTGATCGCTGTCTCGAGGCTAAAGCATAAATCCTAAGAACCTGCTTATTTAAGATAACGTCACATGCCTATTTTGGGAGCTCGCTGATAGTGCTAAGTGTGCAAAGAAAATAAATATATTTTAAGTCAAACTGAGTTGGGGTTTTGACCCAAAAACATATCACTATGCTTCTTGGACCCAGACTGGGAGGTATCATATCTGAAATTAAGTAATCTGAGACTCTGCTAAGCATTCTTGGGGACTCAACACCGCAAACAATTCATTTCAAGCAAAGTGGACACTCAGCTTCCGCTACAAGATCACTCCTCCACAACAGACGGTTTCCACACCTGAACTGTGACACCACTTTTCTTGGCTGAGAACTTCGGTCTTGGAGCCACAAAATAGGATGAGGAGGCCGATTCTTGTTTTGGAGAGTTGGGAACACTCACAGGCACAGGGGATGCGCTGACTGGTGAGGTGGCCTCCGCAAAGAAGGGCTGAGAGGTGTAGGCAGGGACGGAGTACACCGAGGAAGCCTGTGCGTTTGTGGGAGAGCCGACAACCGCCTGCCGGGGAGGAAGGGCTTGCTTCACGGCCGGGGCTGAACTGACCTTGACTGTTGACTTTTGAGGGAGACCAGCCTTTGAATCTGGGGGTTGAAAGGTAAACAAAGACGCGTTCAGCTGATACGGTTGGTGCTTCATGACATCCAAAGTGTTAAGCGGTTTCTTGCCCTTTTTCTTGCTCGTTTTGGAGGCCAGGGCGGCCTGTGGCTGATTCTTGAGAGCAGCCAGTGGGTAGGAGGGGGAATGGATAGGATTGTAGGCCACAGGAGGGGGTGCTCGGACGTTGGAGGAGTACTTCCAACTGGCTGGCAGGGATGGAGTGGGAGACTGGGCGCGAGCTGTGTGGGCTTGCACTGTGTCAGAATCGACCACGTACTTCTCCATCCTAGACTGCCTTTTGGCAAAGAGTTGGGCTCCTTTCCCACTCATTCCGGGAAGCTCATTGGATGGTCCCCCTGCACCAGCATGAGCAGCGTTTACTAGTGGTGTGGGTGCTGATGGCTTGGGTGTGTAGGTATGGCTGACTACTACTGCTTGGGGCCCTTTGAAGGGACCAGCCAGGTTCAGTGCGCTCGCAGGCCTGGCAGGAGGGCAGGAAGGCTGGGCTATTTTGATGGAGGACACAGCAGTAACGTGCGGTGGGTTTGGCGGGTTTGACGTGGGAAAGGCAGGGCGCTGGGCTGGAGCCACTCCCCCCGGGGACCAGACTGGAGAAACTGGGGTGACTGTTTGGGAGGAGGCGGAGGACTTGACTGCAGGCTTTGGAGCAACGGGAGGTGGGGTCTTTTGTTTGGCAGAATTTTGCATGAAGTTACAGGCCTCTGCTCCCAAACTGAGGTAGTCTTCTTCCGGTCCAGAATCTCCTCCGGCCCCAGTGCCTCGTTTGCCTTCTGCATTTTGCAGAAGCGACAGGAGTTCCGGGTTGGGGTTCACTTTGGTTTCTTTGAAAGTAAACATGGGTTTCGTTGTGCCCCGTCTTTTGGCCTCCTGCAGTATTCCCGTTCTTTTCGCCGGCACTGCGATCCTCTCATCGCGGGAAGCTATCTGCTCGGAAGAATCATAGAAGGCTGGTTGTGACCACGGGGCAGGCTGCGGCCACGGAGGGGGCTGCGCCGGGCCCGCGGTTGGGCTCGAGACCCCCCTGGAGAAGGCTTCTGGTGGAGGCGAGACGGCCGAATAGGGTGGCGGAGCCGGGAAGTCAGAGACCGGGCTGGTCACGGCCCGCGTTGGGGAGAAGGGGGCCGCTGGCTGGTTCGCCGCTCCCAGGAAGGGCTTGGCGGTTCTGTTCATCGGGGTCACCCTCTGCGCCCCGGCTGCCTCGGACGCTCCACTGAAGCCATTCTGCTGCGGCACGATGCCAAGACCGCGACTCATCTGGAAGGAGCTTTCGCTCACAGAGCTCTGCACTCTCACCGACTCCTCCTCTTTCCTCTGATAAGTGGAAGTCACGGTTCTCAGGCCGTCCATCTGGGGCCCGTCGGGTCCCCTGCCTGCCATCCCGCCCGTCGCCTTCTCCTCTACGTTTTGGGCCGTGAACTGTTCCATCCTCTCTCTCCTCTTGGCGAACATGAGCGCCCCCTTGCCTGTGGTGTCCGGCAGCATCTCCATCTTGTCCCCTCTGCTCGATTTCTTTTCAATGTCCACCAGTCCAGAATCCCAATCGAAGTTCACAACTTGTGTGTCGTCGTCAATGTCGGACGGTAACTCTTCATCCACTTCCGACTCGCTCGTTCCAAGAAAGGCAACTTCACTTACTTCGTCCTTGTCACCTTCCTCCTGGTCCTCCTCCTCCTCCTCTCGTTCAAGCTCACCAGTACCGTAACTGACTAGGGTGTACTTCCGGGCCCTCCGCCTACGCTTCTTAAACATCAACACCCCCTTGGAGTTTGGGTTGGGTGCATCCGTCAGAAGGAGAGCGATGCTTTTGCATTTAGACTTTGCTTCTTTCACTTGCTTTTCAGACAGACTTTCACTCCTCCTGAGCCCTAGGGAAAGTACACAAATTGTATTGAATTGATGAATGCAAGAAGTAATGTACAGAGAGACATTGATTCCCAATGAGCGAAATGAATATGTAAATATATAAAGAATTCTTATAATTCTCATAATTTGTTACAGAAATTTGAAGAGATCTAACTCATTTGTTTTTTAATTCATTCTCTGCACACACACAGAGAGTGCACATGATCTAGCCCTGAAGGACACCACTTTTATTATCAAATTTGCATGTACTTAATAGTAATGTATAGCATAGTACAACATCTTGTTCCATTTACTCATATAAACACAGCTTTATGTATGATGACTTAGAACATAGATCACACCTCGCCACCGACCCCAAGGATTCTTAAGCTTCATGAAAAACAGGCTTAAAAGTGCCTGTTGTGATTGGATTAAAAAGAATATACTTTAGGAATGGAACACGCTTTAAAAACAGGATGTGCTTTGTACTGCCATATTTAACAGTTAAAATGTTAAAATTGAATGTTTCGATGCAATACACTTAAATATTTGAGTTTTTTCTCTTTCACTTTGACCACCTCAAATCTTTCCATTGAACTACTGAATTAACATAAACTCATAATACTGAGTTAATGATGCACAGTACTTACCTAATGATTAGTGGTATTTCAGAGTACTATAACACTGTGAATGTCTATCATAAACTCACAATATCTACACAGTTTTGTAAATGGAGCAGGTTCCTGTGAATGCAACACTCTTTAAGTTAGGGAAAGAAGAAGTGTGAGCCTGGGAAAGTTTAAAAATTATGTGACTTGAGAACTTTGAAACTAACATTGAAACTGATGTAGGAATTCTGCCACTAAAAAATAACTTGGCAGTTTTAAAATGGCAAAAATTTATGTTTTTATTTTATTATGAAAACCAAATTAATGGTAAGTTAATTTATAGTATCAATTAATTGTACTCATTTTTAATGAGCATGATCCACAAATAATTTTTTAACATCTTCAGTTAAAGAAAGATATCAGAAAAATTAGATCTTTCATGTTTGGAACTTGTTGTTGTTAAAAGTCAGGCTTGATTAGTTAAACAGAAAAACAAATAAGAGGAAGGTAACCGTACACATGTTTTTCTGGTTTTCAAGTTCTGTGCAGACAAAGTAGTCCAAATTCTGGCCATTACTAGATATGATTCTTTTTTGACTAGCGATGTTACAGCTTGTTACTAAACTGACAGTAACAACTGCACAGTGGTCTGCTCACTGCCAACGCGACAGATATGCACATGCGGTCCTAACACTCGGGTTTAACACGATGTATATGCGAGGGTGCCTATAAGGAGTGGCCACCGGCACTTGCCAGCAGAGCTACAAATGGCTGTGCTAAAAATATGCACCAAAGGAACAACAAGGGCTAGAAAGGCCGATTCACTGCTTTGAGCCTCCAAGCTCGCTGCAATTGTGTGCCAGTCAGCCTTCGAAACCTCAAAGTAAACTCTGAAGTTGGTAAAAAACAAAACTAAAGAAAAAGAACTGTGCATGTGAGAGAAATAATGACGACACTTGACTGTAGTTCTTGACCTCATCCGGTCTGTGGCCTCCGTAGTCCAGGTAAAACAAAATGCCAGCAGGGGTCTTGCATTAAGCACATTTCCTACAGGAGATCACTGAGCTGCCTGCCCAGGGCCCTGGAGACTTGGGTCTGGAAGGAGGGGAAGCTGCCGAAGAGGGCTGCCACCTAGTGAGGCTTACACAACAGCAAGGATCGTGTAACTGCTGGGCACCACACATGCCCTTGTCCATCAAACACTTCTGCAAGCATCATCAAGCCGCAGGGTGCCTTTTTTTTTTTTTCCAAAAAATGAAGCTCTGCTTTTAATTAGAGTGTGGAGCCTGTGTCAAAGGCTGAACTGTTTTGGTCATTTAAACCAAGTCGGCATCACTTCCAATACTCTTAAGAGTATTTTAACACAAAATGTCATAACATTCTTCAACAAATAAAAGAGGCATACTTCGTTTTTCTTTAACAGTCCCTGCATCTTTGGGGATAAAATGAAGTTTACAAAAAGCATGAAGTTTATGAAAAAACAAGTCCAATAAGAAGTTTAAATTTACTGCTTCCAATTCAGAGACTGGTATTCTCCGCACTATTTATATTTGTTATTTTGTGCATTCATTAAAGGTAGTAAAAGGCATAAGAAAAATCTTTTGAAAAAATTCATGCAGTCCAACTAGCAAAATACACTAAAATCCCAGCTCCCTTGACACCCGCCCCAATCCATGGCAGGACTTACGAGCATGTCGTGCTCTGTGTTTGTGTGGTCTGCTGTGATCCCTTCCTGAGCGTTGATCTTCTCCCTGCTCGGTGCCTTCTGATGAGACCGCAAAGGAGACCAGAGAAGGAGGTGCTTCTGACTGCCCTCCTTCCACGGGAGAAGCCACACACCCCCTTCCTGCCTGCAGCCTGCACTCTTCCGCCTTCTGCCTGTCAGAGCAATCTAGAATCACTTCCACCTGGGGCAGCTGTGCGCCTCCCTGGTCTCTTCCCTGGCTCACTCTCAACTCTCCGGCGCTGGAGGTCTGGACTGCTGTGCTGGAGGTCAGAGAAGTGTCTGCTTTCTCAGGAACAGGGATGGAGTTTATGTGGACAGTCCTCTCGGGTCCTGAGCCCCAGTCTGGCTCAGGAGACTTGAATTTTTCATTTCCCTGGAGAGCCACTGCAGGGGCACCAGGGCACTGATGTCTTTCCTTCGTGAGGGACAGCTGTAGCTCAACAACACAGCCCGGTTGGACTGCGCCTGCCTTTTCCTTTAAGATGACCTCTTCTACCAAGCGTCCTTCTTGGGAGTCAAGCATCTGGGGAACTTTCTCTCCGGTTGTACGTTCTGCATAAGCCCAATCATTCCCTTGGTCCTCAGTTAGGGGAACTCCAGTCTGGACTGGAACAAGAAAGAAGTCTTCTTGCTGGGTCTTCGTGGCTGGAAGAATTTGCAGGGTGGTACTTTCCATAGGCCCCTCATGTGTAAGATGCTGGTGGTTTATGCTTTCTGTTTCAGAGTCCAAAGTCTCACTTGCTCCACTGGACGGTCTACATTAAAAAATAATTCCAAACAGTTAAGTCTGTCAAAGAATTTCCCAACATTCATGATGTCTCATGCAAGGAACAATAAAAATTCCCCCAATAACTGCGATGTATTAGAAAACAGAGCTTGACAGAACATCTACAGGGCTACTAAAGAGCTCCGAGATAAAACTGTTTTTCAAGTACGAGAAAAACACTCACACAAAGCTTTGAAATATAAACCCATCTTTAATCCAGTCTTTGTGGTAAAAACAAAACAAAAAGCTTTGTGTGACCTTCATTTGAGATTGGGTTTTCCCAACAATCTATGTTTGCTGTAGGTGACCAGAAACTTCAGAGTCCTGTGGAGTAGGTTTTGGTCTAGAGATTATCAAGTCTCATGGACAACTCAGAGCTTCAGAGTGACCTTAAACTACAAATACTTTTTTGACCCACTACATTCTTGAAAGGATAAAATAGAAGTCTTTTTCTAAGCTCTAGTGAGCCCAGATCTCCTGTGCAAAAAGAAGTCCTTTCTATGCTGCAATGAATTGCTAAGTCATGGAGTATTGATAATATGAGATGCCTTCCCTTGATAAAATGAGATGTGCTTGTCCCTTGCAGCATTTTCCTTGTAGAATCTCCGTACTCAAGACTGTTTCTTTATCTCTCTGCTAAGGAGGCCAGCGCTATTCCACAGTCTTCTCTGATGAAAACCTATCCATTCACAGTCAGGTTTGCATCGTTGGGTTTGTGAGAGGCAATGTCAGTTCAGGGGTCAAATAACTTCTTTCCAAGCCTCCGAGCGCTAAGCTCATATGTAAGAGAAGCGTCACTCTCCCAACAGCTGTAGGACATGCCTTCATCTCTCACACTTGCAAACTTTCTAAAGCAGCTGCAACCCCTCCCCCCTTCTGCTTCCTTGGGATGGATCTTAACTAGCCCAGGGCTCATCCACACAAAGGGGAGGTCCTACTTCTACTGAAAGGCATCTACTCTAGAATTAAGTGGAGGTGGAATTCCAGGCCAATGTGCAAAATGTTTACCTCTAACTGCGGTTCTGACTGCATCTAGGGAAAACCTGACAAAAATCAAACCAATTGTTGCTTTCTCTATGGAAGTCACCTGAAAAGCTTCATAATGGCATGCTGTTTAAAAATTATACTTTTGAAACATGTTAGGCTGTTCTTTGTCTCACTTTTTAAGACAGGGTCTTTACACTGTAGACCAGGTGGACCTGGAATTCACACTGTAGCCTAGGTTGCAAGTCACTAAGATCCTCCTGTCTCAGCCTCCCAGGCATTGGGATGATAGGCATGAGTTAGCAAATCCAGCTAGTTCATTCTTTTTTATTTTTTTTAATTTTTATTAGTTACAGTCTATTCACTTTGTATCCCAGCTGTAGCCCCTCCTCCACTCCCTCCCAGTCCCTCTCTCCCTCCCTCTTCTTCTCTATGCCCTTCCCCCATTAGTTCATTCTTACGTGGCAGAGATGTTTAATCTAACAAACACTGGCACAGAGGTAGCTGAAATAACTTTGCATTATTTTATTAATCAGTTGCACTTCTGAAAAGAGAGTAGTTTCAATTCATCCTAGCCTTAGAGAATGGGATGCAGGAAAACAGGCCAGTGCTAATATTTTTGGGGGGAGCCAAAATGAAATGTAAACACATGGATGAAAACTCTTGAAGACATGAGAGGGAGATAGATACACACAGTCTCACAGTTTCCTTATGATTTCTTGTGATTTAAATAAAATCTAAGTTAATAGGGATTTGGTATTAAAGACTGGGTTTTGTCTTGTTTTTAAATAGTGTTAGCCAGCCATCTCTGGGTAACAATCTCTGGTCCTCTGAAGACAGAGGACAGTGATATGACTGAGGGCTGTTTAGCTTCAGCAATGTGTGCAGATGTCCACAGTGATATTGTTCAGCCTACAGGTATATATATATATATATATATATATATATATATATATATATATATATATATATATATATATATATATATGTGTGTGTGTGTGTGTGTGTGTGTGTGTGTGTGTGTGTGCTACATGTATGCCTGGTCACCTTGAGAGTCAGAAGAGGTCATCGGATCCCCCAGGGCTAGAGTTGCAGACACCACCATGTGGGTGCTGAGAACCAAATTCATGCCTAAGCAAGAGCAACAGGCGCTCCTAGCCACTGCTGCAGCTCTTCAACCCAATTAACTAGATCTTAGAAATTCAAAATACTTAAGAGAAAAACAAAGCAAAACATGAGTCTAGCTGTTCAGAGCAGCAGAGAACATGTCCATTCATTTCTAAAATGAGGCAGGTTCCTAAGCTTGAGCTTTGAACCAATGTTTTCTCCTATGATAATAGCATAATGGAAACATGTTCCAGGCAAGTGTGTTCCAGAGAAACTGGCCTTGTTCAGTCAGTAAAGACACAAAAAGGGAATAAAGTAGAAAAGATGGATTCCTTATTTATATGTAGACTGTTTACAGAGGTGGAAGCCTGAGCTCTTCAAAAATTTAGTAGACTTACAGAAGGGGGAAAATGCAAGAACATGTTCTCTTTGTTTGTTTGTCTTTGTGGTTTGTTTGTTTCTTCTACACTGTAAATAATACTTTGGTAGCACCAAATCTCTATCTAGCCTGCTTCTCCATACCCAAATTTGATTTTATTGGAAGTCCTGACAAATGAAAAATCTACATTTAACCTTTCCCCCCTTCGAGGCATCATCTTTGTGTTAAACAATTATTGTGCCATCCAACAGTTTGACGCTCAATCATTTTCAGTTCATCTTTGAATCTAAGAATTATAATCCTGAACTGGCAGAAACGCCTCATCTTGGAAATGATACTGTTATGGTTAATGCACTGATCTTTCTGAAAATGTGGTCTAAAATACCTAAGATTTTCAGCAAAGATTCTCAAGTTAATTCTCAACTAGCCAGAAAGCCCCACTGAATGGAATCACTTGCTTTCACACACTGTGCTGACACGTTTAACTGTCCTGACTTTCTGTACAGTACCACCAGCTCCCTCATAACTATATATACGTGTAGACCCTACAGTCACTACCATTTAGCTTCAAGACACAATAACTCTTCCAGAAAATTTGCCTTACCTTTTAATGAGCAAGTGGAGAGAGTCCGTTATGTTTTCCATGAGCTTGATGACTTCAGGGTAAGTGAGGTCTTCACAGGGGTTGCCATTGATAGACACCACTTCATCTCCCTCACACAGCCCAGAGTCCGATGCCTTGCTCTGACTTCGAATCTGAGAGGAGTTAAGAAAAAAGGGGGAAAAAGGTAATAGTTAGAATCACATAACTGGTGGACACTATGCCGCCTTCTCTGGGGAGAAACAAATAGGCACGCCTGGTGATCTGGGAGTTACAAATCCAACCCTGACTTTTACTTCATCTGATAACCTGTGAGTCCATCTTAAATAGTTCTCACCCCCTCCCAAACACACACACACACACACACACACACATTTTATTACTTACCATAACAGCCACATTTAATTCATAATATTGTAAGGAAATAGGAAACAGGCAAACCCAACCAACACGAATAAAAGAAATAGAGAATGAAGAAGAATAGGAAAAGACGCTGGATGTCTCTGTTGATGCAGAAAGTGACCACAGAAGCTTGGAGCTCATCTGCAGGAAGCAGATGTAGGAGATGGCAACACAGTAAGATGAAATGCTGAAAACCACCCCAGAGCTCGAGGAAAGCATGTGACTAGGAAATTGAAGAGTAAGTCCAAGGAGGAAATCTTTGATGAAAGTGAACTAACTATCTAGCCAGGCATGCTGGAGAATGCGCTTCAACCAGTTTGGTTCCATATATTTTCATAACATCCAGGGCTACCTAGATAGACCCTCTTTCAAAACAAAAACCAATTAAGTGAGAAGACAAACAAGAGAACAAACAAACAAAAACTAGTCAAGACATGGAATTCAGGACAAATTTTAGCAAAGAGACAAAATGATAATTAGAAATCATGAACATTAGGAATACCGGCCCTGTATGTAAGGCTCGTACCACATTCTACCACCAAATGAGATAGAAAAACAACTGTCTACAAACAGAGATGGGCAGGACATTAGGGTAATGGCAGAGGAGTCCCATTCGCTCCACAGCGAGCAGATGCTGAGGGCTAGCATCTTGCGGAACTACGATCCTATTGGAATGCTGTGTTACTAACCTCAGCCTCCCTTCCGGACCCATTTTCTACTCCCTTGTGCAGTGGCCTCTGGAGACCCATGGGCTGGGCTCCCTTGCATTCCAGCTCTTGGTGGTTGGAGCTGGTCAACAGAAGACACAAGCAAGAGTTCAAAGAGCGTGGGGGAACAAGGAATAAGCACTTATGGTCTCCCGCTGGGTCTGCTGTGCTTTGATTTGGCGATGGCTTTGCTCTTTGGTCTGGATAGTTCTAATTCCTGTCAGTCCATCCCATGGCCTCAACTTCTGCTATGTTCCAACAATATGCACTGTCAACATGAGTCTCTAGGCCTAATGGTGTCCAGGCCACAGGGTGTTGGAATGGATTCTGTGTTCTGTACCCTTCATGGCCCAATCTTAGTCAGAAGTTCCCTTCCTCAACAGTAAAAAAAAAAAAAAAAAAAATTCAGGGTTCTAAGCAGCTTTATGAGCTTGCAGAGCAAGATAAAAACACAATTCTTGGAAGATAAATAAGTCTCCAACATCACAGAGTTGTGTGTCGCGCAAGCGTGTGTGGCTGGTCGAAACACGTGCGGCTCATCACTGTGCTCATGCTTGCCGGGAGGAGCTTTTAACGGTGCCTGAGCAAGCTGACGCCTCAGCACTAGACATGCTGCATTCCAGCCAGCTACCGTGGCTCTGCTTCGCTGGCCTCCACGTTTGTCTGCAAAACAGAGCTATCATGCCTCAGGAAGCAAGGAAAGGAGAGGCGAGGTGGTGCCCACCTCTAATCCCAGAACTCTGGACTCTGAGGCAGAAGCATCCCTGTGTGAGACACTATCTCGAAAAGAATGATAATAGTTTCCTAGCCATGTTGCTTTCCTAAAAAGCTAATTTCTCTCTCTCTCTCTCTCTCTCTCTCTCTCTCTCTTTCTTTGAGAGAAAGATAACATAAAGTTGGATCTGGTAGGGGTTGGGAGAAGGGAAATATTATCAAAATATATTATCTGGAAAGGAAAGGATACCAAAGAGCAGACTAGAGTAGGCTAAAAAAAAATTAACCAAGTAAGATCTTCAGTACAAGAAGCAAAATACATTCTAGATAGCACAGACAATAATGGAGTAAATGAACTGTCAGTGCAAAGGGATGAAACTGTTCCACTCCCTTCCCTGCTTTCTAGTGTACTGTGCCTGTGACAGAGGCCGACAAGAAAGAGTCAGTTTTTCCCTGTGCTCCTCAGCCAAGGAGTGCCGACATAGCAGGTACTTGTAAGAAACTTTTATCTATCTATCTATCTATCTATCTATCTATCTATCTATCTATCTATCTATCTACCTACCTATCTGTCTATCTTGAAACAGGATCTCTTATAGGCCAGGCTGGCCTTGAACTCCTGATATTCCTATATCTACCTCCTATGTGTTGAGATTTGAAGCCTGTGCCTCCATACCAGGCTGAAACTTTTATCTGGAAGTGAGCTAAGAAAAGATGCATTCACTTGCGAGGCCTCCATTTGGTTGGTATTGGCCTGCTGGATGCTATTTCTCTGGTTCCTCAGTTCCATGGCTGCATTATTGAAGACTGGACCCAGCTGAGATCCCACCCTCCTTATTAAGCCAAGTGTTGCCAAGCCCCTGGGCAGCCAGTCTCTCCCCATCCTTGAGGTCATGACTGGAGGCCCTTCCTGAACTCTGCCCTTCCAGACCTGTCAACGATTCCACGCGATATTTATTGGCCAAAAGCTTCTCCTTTTAGATGGTTGTTCTTACCCATAAGAACAAGTGACCATAAAAGTAAAACACATTCCTGGTAGCTACTTTGGAAGTATTCCTAGAACAACCACTGTGTCAGGATCGAGGGCTTTAATCCAGGGGACAGCTTGTTTCAGAAGCTGTGTACTGGTGGGGTTCCACAGGCAGAAGCCATGCAATGTAGCTGCTATGCAGTGAGGCGAAGCCACTGACACAATCTTAGAACACGCACCACTACAAACATGGAATGGTATTCTTCACCTCTCATTCTTTCCCGAGAATGTAAACATCTTAGCTCTTTCAGAAAGCACTGACAGACCAGAGCCTGGTCTTTGGATATGTCCCTGGGCATATTTTTTTAAAAATTGCATTAAATTATGAAAGATTGTAACAGAGGTTTTGAAAGATTAAAACAGAGGTTTTAAACAATCTAGGAAGACTACTTTTTACAGACAGTCACACAGGATGTGAAAATAATACTTTTTAAAGAGATCATTTAAGAAGCACAAATGCAGCCAGTTCTGATGAAACCTGATAGGCTAGGGTCAGATGGAAGGGTAGGAGGACCTCCCCTATCATTGGACTGGGGGAGGAGCATAGGAGAAGAATAGGGAGGGAGGGTGGGATTGGGAGGGGATGAGGGAAGGGGCTACAGCTGGGATAAAAAGCGAATAAACTGCAATTAATAAGAAGAAAAGAAAAAGCACAAGAAACGTACAGATGATGAGAAACATATTTGCATTACAGAAATGTCATAAATAAATAAAAAAGACAAAATCTGAAACGATAATATATAAGCAAAAGATCTGTAAAATTAAAAAAAAAACAAGCAAAAATACAGAAAACACCCCAGAATACCATTGAGTTCGTTTTGTGTTGGCCAAGTACTGCTGGCCATGAGGCCTGCCCATAAAGGTGGCTGTACACTCTGTGAGACTCCAATGGAAAAAAATACTTTTTCCTTTGTGGGCAGTTATCAGTTGGAGATAGTGACTGAGTTAGGGTGGGAGCGTGTGTCTACTTCTCTCTCGGCCTTGGGAGGCCCTGTGCAGGCTGCCTCATTCCCTGTACTTTGTTAATAAGAACTCAGTTGTCTGGGCAACCTACTGTTGTTAATGTGCCTATGTGGATGGGAGAAATCTCACAGAGCCCCACTGGTAGATGAGGAGCTACAGGCAACCAATGACTGTAGAGAGAGAATCGGTCTTTCCCTGGGATGGGCCCCGCAGTTGGTTATTTTAAATACTAAGTTGTTACCCCTACATACATACATACATACATACATGAAGATTTTATACACTTTTGGATGTTGGCTTTTACCCTGTGGCTTTGCCATTAGTATCAACTATACATAGTTATATAAGGGTGCATACTTGTCTACCACTTCCAATTCTCTGTAAAACAAACAACAAGGGTTACCAGAATTCTACAAAACTAAGTCAAGCAAAATAATAGTGATTCTAAGTCATCTAAAATGTTTAACTCCTTTTTAGTGGATCAGTGCGATTCAGAAACTCATGGGCTCCTTCAGCAAGAGTTCATTCCAGAGAGAAGAAGCAACCTGAAGGAGTGATTATATCGGAAGCATGAGCATTCATGAGGGAGGCAGCCACATTAAAAATGGCCATTTCAAGCCAGGAAATTGAGAAGGAGTGCACAGAACATTTCCTGAAGTGAGAGCTGGGGGGGGGGGGGAGGGTATAAAGAGCAGCATAGCTTTGTCACAAAATGGAGATGACGTTGCTGCCCAGAACACTGAGCACAGTGAGAAGGCGGGTGCCACGCACAGGAACATAGCCGGTGCATGGCTGAGGAGAATTTAATTGTGTCAGGAAGACTGAACTCTTTAATGGGAGGGCTGGTCACACGTTCACATCCAACATATTAGTGAGTTAGTGTTTAATTCAGGCCATCATCAACCTCACCTAAGCTAAAGTTACAATTATCAAAAGTAAATCTTAGGAGCCATCAGCGCTCCTCAAGCTGATAGAGAACTTCAAAGGTGTTCTGTTTTGTAGGTTCTAGCCACTGCCATTTGCAATGTTAGGACTAAAAATGAGAAATTTAAGTTTTATTAATTTCCTTTAAATAACAGTAATGTTTAGCATAAAATGCATTTCTATGAGCACCTGTAGGCATATTTTCTAAGACAGATTATTTAGGAAGAATAAGGCATTGCTTTTCATTTCTTTAAAAGTCTTCCATCTTAGTAGAAAACAGGTTGATGCTCTGTGTGCACCTGCTGTACGTGTGTTGTGTTAGTCAACGTGCATGAAGACAATCAAGGTAGACAGTTATATATGCCTATGTATATATAGGTAAATACCTATGTGTATATAGGTATATATAACTGTCTACCTTGATTGTCAATGGAATACATTTACTTGTTGTAAATGGAATACTTTAATAGCTATATAAAATGATTTCGGATGATCTTCTTTGATACCGAATTCAACTCAGTAACTAATAGTTTCTAAAGTTG
Source organism: Pachyuromys duprasi (assembly GCA_028658305.1). Taxonomy (NCBI): domain Eukaryota; kingdom Metazoa; phylum Chordata; class Mammalia; order Rodentia; family Muridae; genus Pachyuromys; species Pachyuromys duprasi. The sequence continues at coordinate 73,909,980 of CM053744.1, forward strand.
CATTGTGGACTATGGTACTAGTGCGATGGGCTTTCTTTATATTCGGCCATCGGCCCATCTGGCTCAGAGGCTCACACCTAGAAACCCAGGACCCGAGAGGTTGGGACTAGGGAAGTGCCATGAGCTCCAGGTGACACGGGCCCACAAGTAAGCACCTGTCCAGCCTGGGTTATAGTGTGAGACTCTGTCTCGTAACAAAGCATGATGAAAGAAGAGGACAGTAGTGCCTTTCACTTCTTCAATGGGTATTTTTTTTTTCAGCTGTAAATTTGGAATACTGGTCATTTGGGTAGTATTCAGTCATTACATGTTTTATATAATATAAATATTAGTACATTTCTTTGTATAAGAACAAGACAACAGCTCTTGCTCATGTCACCAAGGTTAAGCTGTTCGAGGTGGGGGAGCAGCCAAATTCATAATGGTTTATGATACTGTCTCAGAATCCTATTTTTCCCTTGAAAGATCAAATATTGTCAATTGTTTTTCTTGAGTGATGCGCTTGATTTCCTTGTTTTCTACAAAACACTTCTATAAAATACTCAAATATGGACAACCCTGATTTGTCAGTCAATCTTAAAAAAATACCCAAAGCAAGCAAAACAGATTTCTTTAAACTTTTTTGTTATTTATTACAATTTATTCACTCTATCCCAGCTGTAGCCCCTTCCCTCATCCCCTTCCAATCCCATCCTCCCTCCCTCTTTTCCTCCCATGCCCCTCCCCTAGTTCGCTGATAGGGGAGGTTCTCCCCTCCTTCCATCTGACCCTAGTTTATCAGGTCTCATCAGGAATGGCTGCATTGTCTTCTTTTGTGGCCTGGTAAGGCTGCTCCCCCACCAGGGGAAGGTGATCAAAGAGCCAGACACTGAGTTCATGTCAGAGACAGCCCCTGTTCCCTTTACTAGGGTACCCACTTGGACACTGAGCTGCCATGGGCTACATCTGTGTAGGGGTTCTAGGTTATCTCCATGCATAGTCCTTGGTTGGAGTATCAGTCTCAGAAAAGATCCCTGTGTCCAGATTTTTTGGTTCTGTTGCTCTCCTTGTGGAGCTCCTGTCCTCTCTAGGTCTTTCATCTCCCCCTTCTTTCATAAGATTCCCTACACTCTGCGCAAAGTTTGGCTATGAGCTTCAGCATCTGCTTTGATACCTTGCTGGGTAGGGTCTTTCAGAGGCCCTCTGTGGTAGGCTCCTGTCTTGTTTCCTGTCTGATATCCACTTATAAGTGAGTATATACCATGTGTGTCTTTCTTCTTCTGGGATACCTCACTCAAGAGCTTTCTAGTTCTTACCATTTGCCTGCAAATTTCATGATTTCCTTGTTTTTACTTTCTGAGTAGTATTCCATTGTGTAAATGTACCACACTGTCTGAATCCATTCCTCAGTTGAGGGACATCTGGGTTTCCAGATTCTGGCTATTACAAATAAAGCTGCTATGAACATGGCTGAGCAAATGTCTTTGTTGTGTACTTGAGCATATTTTGTATATATGTCTAAGAGTAGTACAGCTGGAATTTGAAATAGCATTATTCCTAATTTTCTGAGAAAGCACCAGATTGATTTCCAAAGTGGTTGTACAAGTTCACATTCCCACCAGCAATGGAGGAGGGTTCCCCTTTCTGCACAACCTCTGCAGCATGTGTCATTCCTTGACTTTTTGATCTTAGCCATTCTGATGGGTATGAGGTGAAATTGCAGGGTCGTTTTGATTTGCATTTCCCAAATGACTAAAGACGTTGAGCATTTATTTAAGTGTTTTTCTGCCATTCGATATTCCTCTGTTGAGAATTCTCTATTTAGCTCTCTACCCCATTTTTAAATTGGATTATTTAGTTTGTTGCTTTTTTAACTTCTTGAGTTCTTTATATATTCTGAATACTAGCTCTCTGTCAGATATAGACCTCAAAATAAAACTAGAAACACTAAACCTGTTAGAAGAAACAGTAGGGAAGAGCCTCGAATTCATTGGCACAGGAGACAACTTCCTGAACAGAACACCAACAGCACAGGCTCTAAGATCAACAATCAATAAATGGGACCTCATGAAACTGAAAAGCTTCTGTAAAGCAAAGAACACTGTCATCAGAACAAAAATACAGGCTACAGGCTGGGAAAGGATCTTCACCAAGCCTATATATGACAGATAATTCAGCTTTTAGTTAAAACAAATTTGCAAATTGTTGGAGGAAAATTATCTGTGGCTCAGTATTCATGCTACGTGCTTTGCCTACACTTTTTATCTTGCCACACGGAATACTAAGGTGATGTGCACTCATAATAAAATGCAAACAGCTAAATGCATGGTACTGAGGAGGAGAATACCCCTGGTAAAGTCAGTTACCATTGCTTTGAATGATAAAATTGCAAGTGGATTTATTTATACTTGTTTTTACATTATCAAAATCTAATATAGACAAAAATATATCTTAGTATTATCAAAAGCATTCTGGTCTAAAGCATCCAGATCTTATCAGAAGTCTGTGGATCATGCTTTGAAAAGTTTAAGCATCCTTGGCCTCTTAGGTAGCTGAGTCAGACAGGAGGATGCTCCATCAAAGGCAATCCAAGAGAAGGCAGAACCCAGGATGTCCTGGGGAGGCAAGGTTGACAGAAACCAGCAAGGGATGGGGGCCTTGGAGAACTGCGCTGTAGCATGGTGAGAGACACTTGCCTAGGGTGTATGCTGGGAGAGCAGGCCTAAATCCAACCGTAGGGGCCAGGGTTCCCAGGCCCTGGGCTGATAGACATTCTCAAACCTACCACTTTTTATTTTGCATTGTCTTCTTCAAGTATGTATGGCATTTATTATTAAAGCATTACAAGTTCAATAGGAAATCCCCCAGGGTATTCATGAAAAGCAAGAGACAGCGAAAGTAATTTCCCCTGTAAGGGCATCAACACACACATACACACCACCACCACCACCAACCACCACCACCAACAAAACCTGCAGCTGTACCTGGCAGTGGCTCCATTTACACCACTGTTTGTCTGGCTCAATGAGAAGAAAAGTCACAAGGCAGTCAGTAAAACCTAAAAACATCCACTCTGTGTAATCTGGCTGCAATTTGCAGAAATGAACACATACACAGAGACAGAGCACAGCATTGGGTCAAAGGCACCATCACAGTTGCCAAAGAGTTTGGCACGCCGGCTTGTCTTGGCAGGTTCAAGTGAGCAAGGCTGGGTGGTGAGAGAGACTTCCAAACCAGGCTCTTCAAGAAGAGAGTCCAAGATCCTGCCAACTGACCTCAGCGCTCATGACACCGCACTGGCGTGGAAGGATGAAACCGGCCATGTTCCTTGTTGTGACTGGCCACACGGTTTCCTATTTATTCCTGATCAAGGAAAGCCTGTGTGAATGTCATCATCTTACCCAAAGGATCCTGGGCCACAGCCAGTCAAGGAGAGTATTGCAAAGGCAGGGGACTACCCTTGGCTACTCTTATCAGCCAGTCACAAATCTGTGAAGAGTTTATAAGGGAAATGCAGTTGGAGCACAAATTAGCTAATCATACTATTTTCTGGATAAGCTACCTGTTCACAGCACAGTGGTACTTCCCATCAATACTACAGTGTTTGGAAGACCGCTCAAAATGGTTCTGGTGTAGGTGAGCTAACAGAGGGCGATTTTACAACAGACTAGGGTGGAAAAAATCCACATTGGCTCGTCAAAGTGAAAGCTGCACGCTGGCAAGCTGGAGGCAACTTGTTCGAAGTCCAGAGTCAACCTCTGCTGTTAACAAGCTCCCTGGGCAATTACTACACATGCTAGGGGTTAAATCTGTCCTGGATTCCAGGCTTACACACTAGTGATAGCCTTCTAGGACAGTGGCTTAGAACCTTTAATGAATATCACACTCTCCTGGGGTGGAATCCCAACATGCAGAAGACAGGATCTATTTTGCAATCTTCCATAGGAACTGTATTCCAGAAACAGGAGTCTGCTTGCCTGCATTTTTAATGATCTTTCTTATGTGGTTTGTGGGTTTACTATTTGATACAATAACTATTGTCTTCCATAAAACACTTTAAGGAAATAAATGAATTTTTCCAAGAAACCATATTATTAATTTTATTCGATTGTAGTTCTACTTTTCAAATAGCTAGAAAATAAACACATGATTATTTTTTTATGATATTTTAGAATGGCTCCTTAAGTATATGACTTTCATTGTTCTAAAAACAAAGATATTCCAAAGCCAAGTCTGTGGGTGAGAACTGGCGAACAATGTAAGCTGGCATGCTGCTCGGGTCCAGCCTCCAACTAGAAAAATCTGAAGCCCTGTTTTCAAGCCTAAGCAGATCATGCGTGCAAAGAGTGAACTTTCAAAGCTGCTGTGTACAGCCTCCATCCACACAAAAAGCCCACATACTAGTTGATTATACTTGGGCCAGAAGCATAATGGAAAATAACAATGCACACAAATTTAAATTCACCTTAACAAACTATGTCTAATTCTGTGTGTGCATCCATGTGATTGTGCATGTGTACATGGGGTGCCACAAAGACCAGAAGGAAGTGTCATGTTCCTTGAGCAGGAGTTCTAGGAATTTGTGAGCCGCCAGACATGGGAACTAGAATCCAAACTCTGGCCCATTGATAGAGAAATAAGTTTTCCAAATTTCTGAGCCACCCCTACAGCCCCAAACTGAAGCTTTCATTCACAAGATGTATCCTGCTAAAAACAAAAGCTTTCTATTCTTAAAATGATACTTTGTTAACGGAGGTGTGGACAGAACTTCAAGGAACCAACAAAGGATGTGGAAACATGTAAAGGCTGGGACTATGAGAGCTGCCACCATCCTAGCCCCGGAGATGGCACTGTGGCAGGTTCAGGGATGTGCAGGTTGCTGACAGAGATGGGCTAGGGGCAGCCTTGGTGTTGCAGCTACTGCTGAGCGCAAGAAGCAGGTGGCTGTCCTTTGAGGGCATGAACTGCAGCACCAGGCTGCCCTGGGAGGTGTAGAGAAGATTGGGGCATGGATCAAGGTAGAGGAACAATGAAAGGAAACCAGCCTGCTTTATAAAGCAGTTTGAACACCACAAGAAACCACTAATGGTGTAATTTAAATATTTTTTTTTCTCTCATTGCCTTCTGTCACAGTCTGAAGGTCTTTAGGCTGAGCCCGTTCATTCCTCGGTCACTTCAGAGCCTTATGTTGAGCTCATCCTCTCTGACCCACAGTTGGCTTTGCAGGTGTTGAGCTCTACCCTTTGACCCACAGCTGGCTTCATGGGTGCACAGAGCCTGAGGATGAGAGGAAGCTCAGCTAAGGTCTGTCGGTACACTTGGGCCTTGTTTCTATTTCTCCCTTGGCTATTGACTGTGAGCTATTGTCTGTGAGCTGCGAGGCCAAACGCCGCCTCACCTGTTAGACATACCATTAGATTGAGACACCATGAAGACCTTGTGTCCCTGTATTTCCTAGTGCAGATGATTCACCCTCTGCGGACTGCATGGCTCTTTCCCAGCTCTGTCCTTTGTGGTACACAGTGTCCTTTTTGCAACAGGTGGTAACCTGAGCAGTCATTCCACCGTATCTATCCATGGTCCCAGGAAAAGCATGTACCCCTGATTTCCAAAGAGATAGGAGCAGATCCTCCTGCTGTATTCTTTCTAACCTTCCTTTCACAGGCTTCCATGACAAGTGAATGGAAGGCCCATCATCTTCTTCATCAACTGGGAAAACCACCATCCTTTCCTGCCCTACAGAAATCCCCTTTGAATTTCTGGCTTCCTCACACGGGCTGCTGAAGGTCACACTTGCTGACTGGCATGTGCCATCTTTAGAACATAGTGGCAGGGCCAGGACTCTGTGAAACATGTGAGGCTTTGGCTTTGAGAGTCCCCAAATGCAGGAGTGAAGAGAAGGAAGATTTCAGTGTGACAAAATGAAACCAAAGCTAATGCCCAACGTTACTAATGAGCAGAACATAAGAGTTTCAAAAAGACAAGACCATGTGACAGGGTTTTCCACCTGGCCCCAGCCCTAACCTGGCTCAGGGCTCAGGAAGGCATGATTCCTGATCCTGCCTTTCTTTAAAGTTTTCATATTTTGTGCATAAGTTTTTAGTATTCACTTCAGTTTTCAAATATTGAATTAAACGATATTTTTGGTTAATTCCTTGAATTGCTGTCCACTGTAGGGGGCACAAAGTCCATATACTTATAGATAACTATAGAAAAAAACCCAAAATTTTAAGCACACAGGATTCTCTCTTCAATAAAAGCAATGTGCATAACTGTTCCAGAAGGCTGGAAACAGATGTGTTAATTAACCTGGTAATTTTTTGCTATTCGATAAAGCCAGGCCTCACCTTAATCCCCTCATCCTCAGTCAATACGATCCGTTCTTATGAAAGAGATCCAGGTACTTCGCAGAAGAGTTTGCTACTATGCTTATTACAAACCCTTCCTCCCTAGACCATTATCCTGGACACTGTTTCTCAGTCAATAGAACCCATTCTTGCAAAAGACCTGTATATTGCAAGGGAGTTTTGAGGTAGCCATGCCTCAAGTTTTGTTGTGATAATTGTCACAAGAAAACTTTCCCCCAAAGTTCTACTGTGTTTAATTATGTAAAAAAATAAAGCGCCTGGGGGTCGGATTCAAGAAGCTTGAACCAGCCTGGCTAACTAAGGAAACAGTTTCCTGCTTGCCTCTCAAAGTTTGTTTCTCTCCGAGTCGTAGCATTTGCAGAGACCCCCCATAATCCAGACCCCTGTTATTAGACCTTTTGTTAAAAGGAGGGAGTGGTAGGCAGATCTCTGTGAAGCTGAAGCCAGCCAGGTGTATGTAAATCCCAGGAAAGCCAGAAGTACATAGTGAGGCCCTGTCTCAAAACAAACAAAACCAACAAAAGTTTTCTCCTTTACCTATTTCACTGAACTTTTTTCCAAGTGAATTCTATTCATTGTGTAGACCCTGAGTGATAAGTGCAGAATGAGTGATACTTCCTTCCCTCTGAAGATACAAAAACACAAGAGTGATTGGATACACAGGGACACCGGAAGGAGGGGCTGAGTGGGCAAGAAAGAGGAAAGTCACTTCTGTTGGCTGGAACTTTCTTTAGGGAGAAAGATCCAAATTCAGAGGTTAAAATGGAATGCAGACAGTAAAAAACAAAAACCTGAATCCACCGGTGAGAGTGGAAGCCTTCTCCATGTGTTTTTTTTTAATTGAAAGTAAAATAAAAATGTCATGAAAAAAAATGTAGCGACCAGAAGGCATGAAAAGGCACCATCCTGACCCTTTGTGTGATTCTCATCCGTGTGGAGTCTGAGGCAGATGCAGTGCATGTCCAGGACTTGGCTCTGTCCACGTAAGAAGCATCAGGCAGAAGAAAGATAGAGATGGTTGCTCAGGCCCCGTGAGCTTGTGGGCTGAACAGGGCACATCGTGCTTGTAATGAAGGGACTGCTAGAACGGAATACACTGGGGATGAACAAATGAACAAACAGCATGAAGAGACGTCACGTTCTTATCTTGGAACACTTGGAGCTAGAAGTACCAGGTGGGAGTTGATGGCTCATAACCAATGAAAGGCCGAGAAACTGACTTGCGTAATCCACAGACTGGCAAGCTCCTGTCATACACTTTGTGACAGTGTAGTGTGATAGAAATGACATATTGCTATACCCATGGACTAGTGAGTCATCCAACAGAGAAGCTTCCTGCAGTAGGTGGTTATCAAACCTTCCCTCGAATGCTAAGGGGGTGATTTGGAAGTGGAGCTGGGAAGATTCTCTGAGCCAGAGGTGATGGATGACTCCAAGGAGACAGTGTCCTCCAGACACAACAGGGCTGATGCGCATATGAACTCACGGAGACTGTGGCAGCACACACAAGACCCGCACACCTTGTAAAATTTATTTATTTTTATGTACATTTGGTGTTTGGCATACATATATGCCTGTGTGAGGGAATCTGATCCACTGGAATTTGAGTTACAGACCAGACAGTTGTGAGCTGCCATGTGGCTGCTGGGAATTAAACCAGGGTCCTCTGGAAGAGCAGCTAATGCTCTTAACCACTGAGCCATCTCTCCAGGCCTCTCTCATGCTTTTTGAAATGTTTAAAATTTCAAGCTCTTTTGTAGTAATAGTGTTCAAGTAGCTTATAGTCATTATATTTACCCAGCCCATCTTAAATGTGTGTGTGTGTGTTTTCATACTTGTGTTAGCTAACTAATTTAATTTTTACAACCTTGTGAGGCTGATGCCATTGTTAACCCCTATGGTGAAAAAAGAAAGGAAGGAAGGCAGGCAGGCAGGCAGGCAGACAATTAAGCTGCTTATCTATCAGAACAGGTATAATTTAAATCTCTTACACTTGTGTCTTTATATGTGTTTTATCTTATGTGGGTACACATGAGTATCTGGGGCACTCTCAGGTGTATACAAAGTATGTACAAATTGAGACTATAGGTTAAAAACAAACAAACAAACAAACAAACAAACAAGCCTTGGGCATTGTTCCTTAGGGACTACAACCTTGTTATTTTTTATTATGATTTGAGGCTCTCATATGTGCACCCCTCCCCAACTCCTCTTGTATTCCTCTCCTACCGCTTTCCACCTCCCAACTTCACGCTCTCTAGTCTAGTCCGCTGAGCGCTGTCACTGTGTGCATGGGCTTAGGACCCACCAGGACACGGTGGTCACATTCCTGAACATGGATTTTTTCCCTCAGACAACAGTTTTCTTTTTCTCCACCTTCTTATTCTTCTTCTCCTCCCTCTTCCTTCTCTTTTTCTTTTTTTAAAAAACAGGGTCTAAAGCAGCTCATTTAAGCTTCATCTTTCCATCTCCATGTATCTGAGGCTGGACTTGAATTTCTGATTTCTCTGATTCTACCTCCAAAGTGCGGGGGTTGTAAGCATGTGCCACCACAACCAACTTCCAGTTCTTGATTCTCTTTTAACAGCAAATATGATTTCCTCCTTATTATTAGATGAATTCAAAGCCAATGGAATCAGCGAGTGCTTGTTATATTGGAAAAATAATCTTCATGTTAATTAATTGTAAATAACATGGCATATTGGGATAGTTAAATGTGGTGGCATAAATATATTCAAGTATATTAATAAGTTTAAAGATTAGAATAAAAATATTTGATGAATTTAAGCAACCTACACAGCAGCCTATAACAATCAGATTTTTAATGGGAAAACCATAGTATAATTTTTTTAGACAAAGGTCTTAATTTTAAAAAGTATTCAAAAAACAAAATGTAAAACAATGTGGATTTGAATGAAGCATGCCTACGCTATTTTCAGATGGAGAGTTTGGCAGTAATCTTTCACAACAATGTAATCTGTAACTAATTCATCTCGTTTATCCGTGCTAAGACTCTTCAAAGTCTGAATCTGTAGATTACTTTTGGCAGAAAGGGCACTTTCTCAAGGAGTATTCTGGATCCCACAGCCATGTACACACATACAGTTAGCACTAAGTTGACTCCGAGATATTATATATACCTTATATTTCTCCACACGAGAACTGCCCGTTTAATTGTATCCCTCTTTACAAAAAATAATGTAAGCTTACATTTTCAGGCTTCTACATTAAAACAGAAATTGAGACTGGGGAAATGAGGGCTTGAGTTTAAGTTGTGAACACCTACGCAGAAGCTGGTGGGGTGGCAAGTGCCTATAACTCCGGTACCGAGCTGGGGCAAAGGTAGGAGGGTCCTGGAGCACACTGATCATCAGCTCCAGGGTCAGAGAGAAGTTCTGTACCAAACAGTAAGGTGGAGAGTGACTGAGGAAGATGGGTGACCTCTGATCTCCCCCATCCCACACCACACACATGCACGTGTACCTTCCTCCATTCATGCATACAACCACATGAGCTGGTACCTACATGCCTCCCTCCCCATAAATGTACATATATATTTAGTATCGTGTACTATTGTAACACATGTATATACTGTGTCTCTAATGTTTTAAATCACATTAAGCCTTTTCCTAGAAATTCAGAGCTTCTTTATGTTGAAAACATTTAAGCCTCTTTTCTAGCTCTCTGAAATACACAGGACCTCACTGTCATGTATATTCACCCTCCGGATACACAGACCAGGATGGAACTTGTTTGCATCTGTCTTTCGGCAACACTCACTCATCAACATTTCCATGTCTCTTCTGGATCTCTGTTCTCCTCAGCCTCTAGTAACAACTGCTCCACGCTCTCCTTCATGAGATCAACTTTTCGCAGTCATCCTATGAGTGAGATATGCTTGTTTCCCTGTACGGGGCTTGTAACTTAGCACAGCGCTCCCCAGCTCTGCCCACACTGTCAGCATTGACAGAATTCCATTTGTTTAGTGTCTGAATAGTATCCCATGTGTGTACCACAAGTTCTTCTTCCACTTGGCAGCCTGTGGTCACTCACATTGTTTCCGTTTCTTGATTATTTTATGTGGAAGTGCAGGTAGATGTATGCTTGACATCTGATTGCAATCTATATACACATGTATCTCCAGGAATTTGACTGATTGATCATTTGGTAGCTCTACTTTAATTTTTCCTTTTTTCAGTTGTTTAATCACCATACTTCTTTCTTTAAAGGATGGACCAATCTACATTTCTACCAGCAGCGTACAAGGGTTTCCACTCTCTGCATCCTCACCAACATTTGTGTTTGTTGTTTCTGGTATTCATTTACTTCCTTATGTGTGTGGAGGGGGGATAGATATTTATTTACCTGTTTTAGGGCAGTAGAGACCATGTCTTTCCACCTGGCACAAAGACCACGTACAATTGCCTACTCACCTTCAGAGGCTTCCTGTTTCACAACAGTGAGAATGCCAAAGCAACAAGGCAAGAAGTGAAGTAAACCTGGAGACAAGGCGGTCTAAGGTGGGCACAAAATGTTTATATACACACCCTAAGAATACATACAGCTTGACAGACAAGCGCTGGTTAGGGAGAGTGTCTGCAAGCGGCATACTTTGGTTCTAACAGGCAACCCCCATCCTTCTAACTTAAAGGGAAAGCTACCGACATAACCCAGTAGTCTCTACCTCCTGGATCTGTAGCTAACAGATGTACCCCCGACAAAGATAAAACATTGTGGCTGTTATAACGAATAAGGAGAAAATCGTCAGCGTGTCCCTGAAGGAACCACCCAAAGTTCACTCATGTCACAGACAGAAATTATTCCTTCCTTGCCAAACTGTGGCACTATCAAAGAGCATTCCTCGGTTTTCTCCTTGGGGAAGCTGCAGTTTTTAAATCCCAAGAACTTGACTGTCTTATGATTTTCTTAGGAACTCCCCAGGCATTCTCAGGCTTGTTGCCAAGCAAATGACTACTAAGGATTCACATCTTAAATCTTCGCTGTGTCCGGAAGAGACTTTGGTGCTCGGGTTATTAACACAAATTCCTTGGGTAATCTGTGTTCTACCAAAGATGGATGTAGTTTCTTTTTGGCCTTAGGAGTGAAATTTATGTGTGTGTGTGTCTTTTGTTTTCTTCATTTAGCACTCTGATTCCACCTTCACAAAGAAAACAGCAAAAAAGACCAGCAAAGTAGGAAATAAAGAGACTGTTCTTGGAAAACACCAAGAAACATCATCACTCTAGAGTGATGTCAAATGTGAGACACAGGAAGAAGGTAAAATATTAAAAAGCACAAGAAATACTTCTGGTAATTGAAGCCATCTCAACAGAAATGAATAGCTTAGCAGAAAACTGGAAGACAATGTTGACTTCCAGATCCTTCTTCAGTCCAACACATTCCAACATAAAGACAAAGTAGAAGAAGCCAAGAAAGTTAGGGAATGCATACAAATAGTTTGGTGCCCAAGTAACAGAAACTCAGAACAAGAAAACAAGTGACACAAATCACCAAGTAAATGATTCAGGACTCTTTTTAGAGTAGGAGGAAAGGGTTACTGAATTTAAAAGCCCATATATCCAAACCAACACACAGGGTCATAGAAATTCATGAACGTAAGTTTCTAACAGGAAAATAAAAGGGGGAACAAGAATCACAGTGGCCTTGACCGCTCATTAGCAGCAATGCAAGCTAAGACAGAGTCTGGCATCTTCAGCCTTCCGAATAAATCCGTCCTCAGCCCAGAGTGCTACCTAGGTAAGCCATCAACTCATCATGAGGGCAACGATGCCTCCTTATGAAGCAAGTGGAGAAACGGTACTTTGAAAATGAGAAAGAAATACAAGGAAAAAATGGGGTGTGGGCCATAAGAAATAAGCACTCTGACTAGAGAAAGAGGAATCCCAGGATGACGGTGAGGGAAGATTCCAGAGAGATGGCTGTGCACTAGGCAAAAGGAATGCCGGATGCAAAGTAAAAGAGGCTGAATAAGGGGGGGGAGGGGGAATGGCTCTAAACATGATGATATTGAACAGGAGGGCTCCTGACAGAGTTTTAAACAGCAGAAGGCTATTTACACCGAAGAAGGAGTGTTTGGGATATAAAAGATAATGAAAAGTAAAAAAAAAAAAAAACTGAAAACAGGAGAGTTGTTAATCGTTTCTTGCTTGTTTTTTAGGCCTGGCTGCCATGGAACTGGATGCAATTCTTTGCCTCAGACCCCCCAGCATTGCAATAGCATGCCCAGCCCAATAGCTGCTGATAGCAAAGGGAAAAAAAGAACTGACTGTGTGCGGAATGGAAGGAAGCCATGGCTCTGACGCTTAGCCTAAGAATCCATGGGCATCAGAGAGAAGGTTTGCAGAGTGAAATGAAAGCCGTGCTGGTGGAAAGAGCCATGTGGGGTAAAAACCTTTCCAGCAGGGTGTGCAGGCTTCACCCCACCACACCCTCGACAGGCGGTAAGAATATGTTTAGCTGCTTAGAGATTTTTCCAAACATAGGTCTCAGCAGAAGTGTGAGTGTGTGTGTGTGTGTGTGTGTGTAAACAGGACTGGAGAAGAGGGAAGGAATGAGGGTAACAAGACAACCCTCTTTGAAAATGGTACAACTGAATTCTAAGTAGGTACACACATGCTTTAATTCTTTGAACTTGCTGTTCACTGCCTCTCGCCTCCCCCCCCCCCTTTCTCCTGGTATCCAGCCCTGGCAACACAGAGAGAGTGATGAGGTCATGGGCTCCTTATGGGCATGGTATTAAGGTGGCAGCAGAAAACTTCACACAGCTTTTCAGCAGCACTCCATGTTGCTGAGAAGTGAGAGTATATAGCCTGAGCAATGCTGTGTCACTAATCTAGGGTGTGTGTGTGTGTGTGTGTGTGTCTGCATAGCTTCCTGCTTTCCTAGGATGTCAACACGAAGTCTTCCTCAGTTGACCACACTGGGAGAGACCGGTGTGAAGGCCTCCTGAGGTTCTCACCTGCTGACACTGAAAGAAAGGTCAACCTTAGGAAGATGTCCATCTGATGTAGCCCAGGCATCCGCTCAGTGGGTCCCGGGTGGCCTGCTTCCTTTAGAACTTTCCCCCATCCCCAGTCAGCCTCTCTCTTCTTACTGCCTATGGAAACCACCCTGCTTTGCTACGTGAGGGACTCTGCTCCTGCTTGCTTCCTCTGTGTCCTGCTTCCCAGCTTGGGGGCTCTTCTGTTGCCAGGGTCTCTCCACAAAGCTCTTTTACTTTCCCTTTGTGGATTTCAAGAGGGGAAGGGAGAGGACTGCTCAGGCCAACACATTAACATGGCGGTATTTAACAACTGTGCTTCAAGGGCTTTAAAAGTTTCCTTCAAAGGGCAATGAAATGAAGCAACGAAGCAAAGCTCCGAGCATCGATGGAGGAGAAGGAACTGTTCTCCACCTGTGCTCAGAACCTTTCTTACATTCCCCAAAGCATCCTCCCCCACCCTCTGATCCACTTTGTCCTCAGCCCTGGCTATCTCCAGACACTCTCCAGAGGTGTGGCAATCCGTGGACTCAGTGCTAATAACCGAGAACATCCCTTCCCGTTCTGTTTATTTTAATCATTAAAGTCCTAGCTCCACTCCCGAACTCTCACAAGACCAGAACTTTGCTCTGTACTCCCCATGGTCTGACAGCAGCTGGGCAGGATGCTTTCCCCACTGCTTGCCAGCTCTCTCAACAGCTCTGAGTAAGGACTGCTAAGCCCATTTTGGGGAAGACAAGACTGAATCTCTGAAATGTTCTGTGGGGTGCCTATAAGTAGCCAGAGAGATTAGCATTCTAGCAAGAATGTGCCTACTTCTTTAATGGCTTTGCTGTAAACTGGAAAGAAGGGGGGAAGGGGAGGGAAAGAGAATAAAGAAAGGAGAGGAAGGGAAGGAAAAAGAAAAGAAAGCTTACAAATCTAGGCTTTGATCTGTCTTTTCCAGGGAGAACCGGGATTCAGAGAAGTTAAGATCCTTGTTCAGGGTTGCACAGCCAATGACACAGCAGAATCCAGTACAGACCTCAGAGACACTAATCCCATTAAATCTCCTTTCTCAACAAGAAGTAAAATTTGGACCAGGCTCTTAGACATCACCAACCAAGGCGCATTTAAAAGAAGATTCAAACTAAGACACACCAACTTGCTCATTCAACATTTTGTTGAATGTCCTGTGGCTGCTAAAACACAAGTTACATACTTTTTTAAAAACCTTCTCTGATTGCTTTTCTTTTTTTTTTTTTTACCACTGCACATGCAGAACAATCTAAAATATATCAGATAGCAGAGTTCTTTGCTCTTTGTCTTTGAAAAGGGACACACTGTCCAGAAGTCATCAGAGCAGCCTGTATAGACTAGACTTATCTGAATGAAGGTACCAAGACAGGGATGTTCAGTAAATGGGGACATCACCTTAGGGACTAGAGATTTCCCTTAATTACATGGCACATGCTTTCAAAAAAGTGTGATCAGCCAAGCAGGCTGTAAGCAAGTCCTAAGGGAAGCAAACCTAAGGAACCCTGCTACAGCTGCATGACCTCCCCTCCCATCTGTCAGGAGATGGGGTGGGGTTATGACCCTGCCTCATCCGGGAAGCCTGTTTTCTCTTCCTTGGCTCCACAGGGCAAGTGCATGGTGGCAGGGATCAGGCATAGTCAAGACCTTGGCAGTGAGGGCTTGCCTTCTGCGGTTCACCTCAGAGTAACCTGAGAAGAGTAATACTTAGAGTTACCTCATAGAAATGGACTTAGCTGAGGCAAGGGCAAGCCCAAATGAAGGTATTAACGTATCTAAGGAAAGAATGCGTCTTTCTGAATGGGCTGGCCAGAAATAGAAATTAGAAAAGAGCCCAGAGACAAACAGTGCCCATAAAAGCACTGGCCAGAGAGAACCCTCCCACAAGGAAGGACCGGCTGGCCCAGGGCCAGGGCAGGTGGGAGACACCTGAGGCCTACAGTCAGCAGTGGCCAGGCTGCTGATCCTCAATCTAGTTTCACACCAAGGGAAGATGCAGCAGCCCCAGAAAAAGAGTATTCAATCTTGTCCATATGCTTTTTCTTTCCCCTGTAGAAATTGGACTTCTAGCTAACTTGACTTCTCTGTCACCTGGCAGCAGCTAGTGCTAATATTGCTACAATGGGGTCATGATTGCCTCTGAATATGCTTGAGGGCCAGGCCTTCTGTATTGAGTCCCAGGTAATTGAGTGTCAATACTGAGCTAAGATACATTCACATTGTGTCACTTTGGCATAGGCCTATGTGGGACATGTGGTTGAGGCAGTCATTAAAGTAAACAAAATAACACAGCTATTGCAGAATACAGAATGACCCTGTTGGGAAGTCTCTACAGAGTAACTGGAGCCCGAGCTCAATTCTGACAAAGAAATAAAACCCCATCAAGATGAGCAGAAAGGCAAAGAGCGTTCAAAGCAGAGGGAATGATATGTACACACTCTAAAGTGTGTGGAATGACTCAGGACCCAGAACACAACTCAGGGCCCCTAAAATGTGAAGTCCAAGGCAGACAGACACAAAGACAAGGTTGGAGAGGCAGGGTAAATAAAAAGTTTATATAGAGATGCTACCGTTTGGAATTTCCATAGTAGGAAATGGGAGTTAGCAAAGGCTCTTAAGTACAAAAAGAGGCTGTGTCGTGTTCGCTTGTGCTCGGGCCAGCACGTTTAGTACCAGTGTGGACAAGGGAATTGGCACGAAACAGAAAAAAGCAAGGCTAGCTGGACTGATGAGATGAATGAAGGACGACATTTGGAAGAGTCCAGGCTGGTGTTATCCAACAGAAGCGTAAGGCAAGCCATGAATACAAGCTGCACGCAGAGTCCCTAAACTTTTCAGAAGCCATCTTGAGAGCAGAAACTGGTAAAATACATCTTCATACTTATATTATTCCAGGCTGGTGGTACAGGCATGTAACCCAAACCATGGTCTGCCTGGGCTGCAGTAAAAACTGAGTTCAAGACCTGTATGGGCAAATTAGCAAGATCTTTGTCTCCAGCACAAAAACAGGTCCAATGGGAAAGCATTTGGCTAGCACATGAAAGGAGCTAGGTATTGTCATCAATAGCAACAAGAAAAACAAAAGAGCATTATTATATATTTAAACTTATGTATCCATAATATTCTTTCAACAATAAAATTATTAGTGAGATGGTTTACATTATTTTGTCATAGATGTATTTGTCCCCCATAGTACACCTCAATTTGTGCTAGCTACGGCTGAAGCACTCACCAGCTTCTGAATCAGACAGCACCATTCACACATGCTAATGAAGCCAGGGCTGAAGGGTAGGCTGATGCTACAATACTCTTCAAGATGAATCTGACAGAACTTAGGGACTGAGATCAATGATGAAATACTAGGTGGACATGAAAATTTTTAGCTTAAGACAGTATTTTCCTTCAAGTATTTAATAGCATCATGTTTCTGCTGTTTTCGAGCAATGACTGTGTTCCAAAGAGTTATGTCTTTAAAAAGATAAATTTAACAGCCCCTTGGCCAAACTCACCAACAGACAGAAAGACAACTTAAATGAATAAAGTTAGAAATAAGGAAAACATTACAACAAATACCAATGAAATTCAGAAAATCGATAGGACCCAAGCTACAAGAAATGGATGATGTTCTCAATGATCATGTCTTCCCAAAGTGAAGCCAGGATGATATGAAGGATTTACACAGATCTGCAACAACCAATGATACTGAAATGACACAGGAAAATTTCCCATCCATAAAAAGCCCAAGCCCAGATGGGCATCACAGGAAAATTCTTCCAGACCTTTAAAATAGATCTATCTAAGTTACTCCATAACATAGTGTAGTAGTTTAAATAAGAATTCCCCCATAGGCTTATAAATTTGAACATTTAGTCACCAGGGAATGGAACTATTTGAAAAGATTATAAGGATTAGGGGGTGTGGCCTTGTTGAAGGAAGCATGTCACTGAGGGTGGGCCTTCTGTTTTCAAAAGCCCAAGCCAGGCCCAGTCTCTCTCTTTTTCTCTGTGTGTATGTGTATCAGGATGTAGGTCTCAGTTACTGCACCAGCACTTGCCTGCATGTCACCATGTTCTCTGCCGTCATGATAATGGACTCAACCACTGAAACTATAAACAAGTTCCCAATTAAATGCTTTCTTTCAAAACAATTGCCTTGGTCATAGTGTCTCGCCACAATCCTACAACAGTGAGTATGACACACAGAAAAGGTTGTGGTTTTCTCAGTGGTCTCACTGTGTTACAAAGAGAAGTTTCCTTGATGATGGCTGGAAACTGCACTTATCTGTAGGGCATCTAGGATGTAGATGGGGATTATGCCGGTTTAGTAAAGGGGTGTTTCAGGTCTCCTCCAAGATCCATGACTTAGACCTGGGTAGCTGGTGAGATATCCAATACCAGACATTGTTTTTTTTTTCTCACTGAGCAGATCTTAAGCACAATTAGAGATTTTATATTGATACATAAAACGTGTACGCATGATATAAATGTAGAAATGTCATGTGGTGGGAGGACTGTAAAAGGGAGGATATGGGAAGCAATGTCCTTATGAAAACCAGTACCATGTATAATTAACACACCAGTGAATTTTTTTAAA
This sequence comes from Pachyuromys duprasi, assembly GCA_028658305.1. NCBI lineage: Eukaryota > Metazoa > Chordata > Mammalia > Rodentia > Muridae > Pachyuromys > Pachyuromys duprasi. The sequence goes on from CM053744.1 coordinate 73,927,935, forward strand.
GAAACAGCTTCCTTTACATTACAATTTATTTACAATTCATTGCCAAAGCCTATGCTAAAGGACTTCAGGGATGACCAATATGTGCTCATCTTTTCATTGGTTTGAGATTTAACACCAGTAAATAAAATGACTCATCAGTCAGGGATCCATGGTAATTTTCCTAAAGTCCAAGAATATTGAGTAATGGGCTCTAGGTATAACGTGTCTTTTACAAGATGGTCTCATTCTTACACAGGCATCCAAAGCCAAACAATTAAGACTGTGAACAGCCGAATCCTTAAGGAGAAGACATGCTGCGCTGGGGGGGGGGGGTTTACCTTGGGGTTTCCCAGGGTTAGTGTTAGTTCAGTGTTTCTTCTGACCAGACACCATGACCTGTTTCTCTGTGATTGATGATGAGCAGCTGGGTGCAGAGTGTTTGAAGCTACTAGTTACGTCCCGCAGCTCAGCTGTGACTCTACAGTACTCCCATGAGTCCAAAATCCACCCAAACAGCTTTGCTTCCACCCTCACCTCCTCGCATTCCGTTTCGGAGCAAGGCAGCCTCCTTCTGTCAGGATGACCTCAACGACACACTTGCTCCAAATGTGCTGCTCAGTGATCCTTCCCATCTGAAGTTCTGCAGGAGACCCGCCTAGGGAGCCACTCCTCTGCAACACGGTCCCGTGGCCACATACCTGCCTTGCCCACAGGCCAAGTGAATGAGTAAGACGTGTGTTTGCGGATCTCAGGCTACTCCAGATGTCACAGATGTCAAGTGTACGTCTAGCAGCCTGCCCCATCCTCTGGGCAGTTAAAATACACCAGAGAAGGAAATTAGCTTCTCTATGAAACTGTCAAGGAGAAGGCTCAGAGAATCTTCATATGGAGTCAAGGCTGGCTCCGATGCCTCCCAGGAGAATCAAGTGTTTGGTAAGAACCCACATCACTTCTTGGGTTGTGCACAGGGCTGATGATGAGTGAGGTACTGAATCATACCACACTTCTATCCCTGTGAGCCCAGGGGTTACATTTGTTAATCGGGTATATTTTCACCAGCAGAACATTCTTTACTTGAATCATCTGACACACCTTTAAAATTAGCAAAAAAAAAAAAAAAAAAAAAAAAAAAAAAAAAAAAAAAAAAAAAAAAAAAAAAAAAAAAAAAAAAAGCAGTTCAAATGAAGAAAAACAAATAAAAACCTATGAGGAAGAAAAGTAGAGAAGGAGAAAAGCTTCTGAAATCAGTGGCCAGATTTCCAACCTCAGGACACATGCTGCCTTAGAGGTTAAACACGGAGAACCAAGTTTGAAGAGAAGCATGCCTGAAGAGCAAAATGAGGCAGGAGGGAAGGAAGCTGCTGAGTTACACAGCAGTGTCAGTGCGTGTGTGGGCCCAGGACTGAGATGTCAAAAGCTGCCCTTGACAAAACAAGTCCAATGGAGTATGTTTTTACCTTCCCAAGTTTGAAACCAAAACAAAATCAAGTAATCCCAAATAATGAGATAGATGTGTTTAAAGGAAAGTTTCTAAATCAATTTTGACCCATTCAAATTAGGCATCTTTACAATGGCTAGTCCTACATTTCTATTTCATTTACTATTGCATTTCTACCTCATAATGGGTGTTTTCCCCTTTGTGGAGTTTTTGTTTTGTAGTTGCCATTGGCAGATCTGGAGATTAAAGCTAGTATCTCAGCCATACCAGACAAAGCCCCTTTTTGTTTTATTTGGAGATTCAATGACATCAAGTTGCTAGGCTAGAAATTGAAGTAGTTGTGATTACAGGTACAACTACACCCAAGTGGACTTGGTCCCTTTAAAGAGAACACACACACACACACATACTTAATATCAATACCCACGCATTTGCATATACACACATATACACATGCACACAATATGACTACACACATATGTACATACATATGGCCCCCACTGTTAGTCTCTCCTTGCTTATATTCAAATCAGTCATGAAATTAACAATTTTATGCTACTTTACTGACAAGAACTAACATGGGCTTTGTATAATAGTCTTGTACGATCACCTCAGAGTTCCACTCTCCTTTTGTGGTTTCCTAAATCTCAAAATGAATCAAGATTCACTAAACCACTCACTTCGGGTCTGGACTAGAGAAGGCTTTCTCTTTGTTCACAGCCTGGTAGAACGATTCTCTAGATAGAAGTTGCCTCAGTTCTGAGCAGCAAGAGAAACTGATTCAATGCAGAACAATTGAGGCCCCAAACGTGTTGGGCAATTAGAAAGCAATGCCATGGGGGAAGCTAGCCATGGCTCTCAAAAGGCTAGGAAACTGTTGGTAGGGCAAGTCAGGGGGCCTCAATCTGAAAAGGCAGTCACAACTCCAAGGATTAATCAGTTCCAGGCCAAGTGCATGTACGAGCTTGGTGTTGATGAGTTCAGAGGTGGGGAAGGGAAAATAAAGTCACTCCTTAGACATCAAATCTCCGTGTACATTTCAAGAATCTCTGTGCTGGGACCCTTCAGGGGACCCTTGAGATTGAAATTGATTCACAACAATAGTAAAGTGTTATTTGCCCTTCTCAGTCTCATTGAGAATGCAGGGAAGTTTTTCAGATTGCACTCTGATAGCTAATTGAATGCACATCTCCCAAATGACTAATCATTTCTTTGTATATCCACTCTGGACTTTGGTCTTAGCTCATTGGGACCTGAGTCTGGTCCTTCTTCGAACTGAGCAGCCTCTTGTACAGTCTCTTCCTCCTAAACCTCTTCATCTCCACTCGCACATCCTCACCATCAAGTCACTGTCACACTTGGACATAAGACCCCAGGTGGTCTTGCTCGTGAGCAAGATGAACTCTAGACATCTTCATCTGTCACGCAGCGCAGTCCTTCACAGCCTAAAGCCCACCTGACCCCAACACCTGCCATCTCTTCTAGACGGTGCGGCCACAGCGCTGCTCTCTCTCCCTATTCCTTTGGCATTCTGGATTCTTTTTCAGTACAGCATCTTTGCATCACTCAGGATGAATCACTCTTCCACATTGGTCTTTCTAAAATGTGGTCCTGCCCCCCTTTCACTCTATTATATTCTCTTACTTGCTCAGCCAAGCCCTCCCTGTTTCAGGATAACTGTTCGTGTTACTCCTGCCTAAGCTCCATTCCCAGTTTTGATACTGCTGGATCCTTCTCACTCATTAGTTCCTGTCCAACGTCAAGACACCTCTTTCTCTTTCCCTTTAGTCATTTTTGCCAGACTTACGGGAACTCCTATTTGGATTCATTTAGGTACCATTCAGGCATCTCTGTAAAAAAAGTTAATGGTTAGTTGGTCCAGCAAGATGGTTCAGCCAGTAACGACACTTACTGCCAAGTACGATGGCAAGTGTTTGGTCCCTGGGTTCCACATGGTGGAAGGAGAAAAGTGACTCCTACAATTTGTCTTCTGAAAATACATGCACTTTGGCACATATTTCCCAGTTCAAACAGACAAGCAGACAGACAGACAGACTGATAGATAGATAGATAGATAGATAGATAGATAGATAGATAGATAGATAGATAGATAGATAGATTAATTAAATAGAGAGATGATAGATGATAGAGAGACAGATAGATAGATGATAGACAGACAAATAAATAAGTAAATAAATAAGAGGTAGGTGATAGACAGAAAAAAGACAAATAAATAGAGGATAGATAGATGATAGACAGATAAACAGATGGATGGTAAAATAGCTAAGTAGATAGATGATAGATAGATAGATGACAGATGATAGATAGATAGACATAATTTAAGATTTTTAAGTCACTGGTCAAGGGAGACTCAGTAGTCAATGCCTGTCTATTTCTCCTTTGTTTTCTTCTTTGGCTGTTTTGTCTTTGCTCATTCTACCTCTGTTTATTTTATCTTTGGGTTATCGTTTCCAGGTGTGCAGCAAACTGCTCTTTTCTTAGTTAAAAACAACCAAACAAGGAGACCATACACAATAAATTATTGAGTGGGCAAGTGGCACACTCCTCTCATGCCAGAACTCAGGATGCTGAGGCAGGATGAGTTCAAGTTAGAGGCCAGCCAATGTTATACTGTCTCAGAAAGACAAAGCCAGGGCCAGTGAGATGGCTCAGCAGAAAAGGGGCCTGCTGCCAAGCCTGGCAATCTGAGTTCAAACCCTGGGCTCCTGATTAAGAGAGAGAACCAATTTCAGCAAGTTGTCTTCTGACCACACATGTGTCATGACATGTGTACACGCTCCATCCCCTCCACATGCACGCAAGATAAAGAATTTTAAACGTAAATGAATGAAAACATTGAGAAAGCAAAACAAAAGAGTGGGTGAATTAGGCCAGACTTCTGCTTTGAAAATTCAATTTAAGGTCCTGAAATTGCTGTCTTGCCTATGCAATATTATGTTTAAACACGGGGAGCTGCCTTGGCAAGGCTGAATCTTGGAAGTCTCTGGGTACATTTGGGAGTCCTATTTCCCTACACTCCCCTCCCAGCTCATTACTGTTATGTCCCTTTCCTTGGCTGTGGGCCATGTCTTCCACTGAAATTGTGCTCTACAAGAATCAGGGCATCCCCTAAAGCTCTTTCTTTTACAGGGACTGTTGGTGATTAGCAGGTATTCTCTGGGAAATGTCTGCTTATGTTCTCACCTGAATACACTTTGGACCCCTTCCACAAAGTTTCTGACATTTTGCCAATCAGATCTCTCATCTCCGCTACAAGATATTCAAATCCTGGGAGGATATCTGTCTCATAGGGTATTTCTATCTTGGGCCTCCAGTGAGATGCCAGGACACATGCCTCTGTGGCGTTCTCCTTCACGACTGTGACTATCAGCTCTTTCCCTTTTTCTGCAGCTGAGGTCACTGCCAGCAGTGGCTGTCAGTCAACCAACAAGGTGAGCCCATGATTCTGACAAATTCGTTGGGGAAATCAGAACTGGCGTACATTATGTTTTCAGAAGTTCTCGGACTTGCTATGGAGATATGGTCACATAGAACATGGTTTAAGACTGTTGCAGACAAGGGTAGAATTATAAGCTAAATTCGTGGTTGGTGTTTTGAGTCAGAGTCTCTATACCTAGTCCTGGCTGTCTTGGAACTCTCTGTAGACCAAGCTGGCCTCGAACTCACAGGGATCTACCTGCCTCTTCCTCCCAAATGCTGGGATGAAAGGTGTGCACTGCCATGCCTGGCTTCATATGCCAATTTGAGTCACAGTTCGGTTGCCTGGCTCCCAGCTTGCCAAAAATTCAGCCAGACTTAGTTGCTCTCCAGAAATCTCTGCACGCACTGAGTCTTCCCCAGACACCCACACTCTACTCTCAAATTATGGGGATGTGATCTCAGGCACAATCATGACCCAGCGCCTTTCACTTTCTGATGCAACCCTACATTTCTGTCAAAACCATCAAGCTAAAGTACCCTGAGCTATGTATCTCTTGAATGTAAACATCAAATAATGTAAGGTAAAGGCATTAGTTCTGGGACTTCCAATTTAATTTTCAAAACTCAATGTAATGACTGATTCAGTGACCCCTTTGTGTTGGACCCCATTCATTCATTCATTCATTCATTCATTCATTCATTCATTTTTCTCAGTTGAGGAAGCCAAATGGATTACCTACTGGTGTTCTTCATAATCACGAATGGGATACTTTTCTGACCGAATTTCCATCTAGTTGAGCCTCCTATCAATGGTGGAGTGAAGACTTAAAGACTCAAGTGACTGGATGACTTTGGTAGAAGGAAAGAAGTATATGATGACCCCCTTAGGAATGGATTGTTGCAGAGATGCTGAGAGGTGCTTGGGCAGGGCCAATAGGAGGCTCCTATGGTCCTAAACACTCTAGTCTAGGGGAGAGGGCACCCAGAAAGCCTGCACTCAAAACTCCATTGCCATCCAAACAGAACTCCTGCCTTCTCCCTCAATGAAAGAATGGACATTTACTTATTCATAAACAAACATTTAAATTCTTCCAGGGGTATTTATTTATTTATAACATAAGTGACTGGCAAGGAAAATGTCCTTGGAGTGTCTCTAAACTAGAGAACACTGAATGCATGTTCCCGAACTTCAGTCAAAAAATAAATCAGAATCCAAATGTGCGGTCCAAAGCAAGTCCCATTTTTAGACTGAGCTTCCCACCCCCCTCCCCGCTGTATAAGGCTGTACTGGCAGCTTCTGCTTTTAGGGAAGTTTTCTCTTCTTCCCTGGAACAGAGCTATCTCACTTCAAGTGTACTTCCCTTGCCGATAACATCTTCTCAGCCACAGAACAAATAAAGTGAACTCTTAGTCTAGAGACTTTCCTAAAAACAGGACAGTGTACAATGTGGAAACCAAAAGTTAAAAAAAATTAGCAAAACATAAGAAATGAAACGAAGTTAGACACGGTGAACATCCATATGCTAATTTTAGCAATATTAGCAGATAGAGCTTATACAATATATGCCATAGCTTTTCAAATCGACATGGTTGAAATAAATCTCAAGCCTTAAAACTGAGGCAATCTGTGACGTGAAATGTTCTGTTATATATGATTTTGAACTCAAATCCCCTCATTAAGTAATAACTGTGTTGCCCTTAGGAAATCAAATGTTAATTTTAGGGAATAGTTATTGAAAAATTGTTGATAGGCACCAAGCTAAATACTTCAAATGTTATATGACTTTTCTGAATTTTTATCCTTTTCCTGGGGTTATGAGAATCAAATGCAGCTTTTATGTTGTGGAAAACACAAAAGTCATATAAAAGATCCACACATCCACGAGAGGAAGACCACCCCAGGCACATTAATGATATTCTGCCATATTTGCAGACAGGAGCCTAGCATAACTGCCATCAGAGAGGTTTCACCCAGCAACTGATGGAAACCGATGCAGAGATCCACAGCCAAACATTAAGTGGATCTTGGGGAATCCTGTGAAAGACAGGGAGGAAGGATTAAAGGAGCCAGAGGGGTCAAGTACACCACAAAAACCTACTACAGAATCAACAAACCTGGGCCCATAGGGGCTCAGAGAGATGGAACCACCAAGCAGAGAGCCTGCATGGGATGCACCCAGGCCTCCTACACTTATGTAACAGTTGGGTGTTCATAGGGGACTCCTCAAGTGGGAACAGGGGCTGTCTCTGACTATACTGCCTGCCTTTGGATATCTTTTCCCTAACTGGGCTGCTTTGTCCAGCCAAAATAGGAGAAGATGTGCCTAATCTCACTGCCAAACAAACAAAACAAAACAAAAACAAAAAAATACCCACACAGAGTTAGTGGTATAGATCTCAATGCCACATTGATGGTACCAAAAGTTATGATGAGAAATATTGCCAGCTCATCCCTATTTAGAGAGACAACAGAGGCCACCTGTGACTATCCTCAGTCCTTTGGGCTGTGTGGTTAGATGGTACTCTACCTAAAGAGTCATAGAAACCCTAATCTCTTTTCAAGTGAATCACTGCTAAATAAAGACATGAATCTAGGTCTGGGAAGATGGCTCAGAGGATAAAATCTCTTGCCATTCAAGCCAGAGGACCTGAATTTAATCTCCAGATCCCATATAAAGTGGCAGATGCAGTTACACACTTATGCAATCCCAGAATCCCTAGTGTGGGATGGGAGGCAGAGACAAGAGAACAGACCACAAGCTCATAGGTCCGCTAGCCTAGTGTATAATTCAGCCACAGAAACAAGAGACAATTCTTGCAAGTTGTATACACACACACACTCACACACTCAAATACTCATACACTTACACATGCATACACAAAATAAATAAATAAATTTAAATAAATCTGGAGGCACCAATCCTGGCCAATTTTAACAAGTGAAAAGGAAGTACAATTAAAAACCACATGCATGGCTGTCTCACACCAAAGCAAAATCCTAAAGAGTAAAAATCAAATTCTACCTAACAGTATTTGGACATTTTATTCTATGCCATGAGAAAAAATAAACTTTATCTTTCAACCCGAAGAAAATAATGAGTTCTTAGCTCATCTTCTATTCTACATATATAAATTTGTTCCATGAACATGATTTAGTTAATAAACTTCTTCCAACAAATATCCAAAGAACTCCTTAGAGATTATATTCATGTTCAGTTTTGCCTAGAACAGTGACAAGGACAATATGAAATCTAAACAACTTTGGCTTGGCATAAAACTCAGCAAAGTTGTGCTAACTTTATGAATGACCCTTGGGACCCGTTTGCAAGCCTCAGAAACGGTCAGCATCAACCCGTTGCTGACCCATCAACACCTCGTCTGGAGGCGTTGGTAATAGAAGTTGTTGGAAGCAGTGGGGAGAAATGCCGTTATCACACGGACAAAACAGTCTTTCCTGGTTCCTCCCACGCAGCCAGTGCTTGTGTTTAACGGTGAGGTGAGATGGAAAAGAGAGAGTGCACTGGCCAGAAATGGAGCCTGGAGGGAAGAGCTGTTAAAACTGGGAGGCAGGTCTCCTCTGAGAAGAACTTTGCACTGCACCATGCATGGTGGCATAAATTAATACTAAAAGTACCCCAGATGTCCATCATGGATAAAACCATCAACCACTATTATCAGAAATAACCACATATGGCTGTTACCATGTCTCAAACTCGGGAGGAGCCAGTGACACTTTCCATAGAAATTTTTGGTACCATCAATGTACAGTCGATAGTTGGGTCAAGTTTTGGCCCAACTTTTAAGATCCATGGGCAAGAAGAAGAAAAAGGAGGGGGAGGAGGAGAAGAAGAAAAAGAAAAAGAAGCCTAAAATGCTCACGCCTCATCCGGTTTGTTCAGGTGCATAGCCCTTATTGGCAACCTGCAATCTTTAGAGTACTCTGAGTGAGCCTAGAAGGATGTGTACAACTCTTCATTACATTCTTGGCACAGAAAATCTAATTTGAGCCAACTTTTTTTTTCTTTTCAAAATTTCTATTATTATTATTACTTATTACAATTTATTCACTTTGTATCCCGGCTGTAGCCCCTCCCACATCTCCTCCCAGTCCCACCCTCCCTCCATCTTCTCCCCAACCCCATGTCCCTTGGTCGCCTAGTCCACTGACAGGGAAAGTCCTCCTCCCCTACTATCTGACCTATCAAGCCTATCAAGTCTCATCAGGACTGTCTAGATCCTTTTTCTCTGTGGCCTAATAAGTGGACATTTTAGAGAGATGATTGTCATTTTACATGCTTTGACTCATTGGAAAAATCTGGCAGAAATCTTAAGTGGTTTTCTAAGTTGTATGTTTGTAATTACACTTCACTTCGAGGTTATTGGAGAATAAAGGGAAAGACATGTGTTTTGGAAATACGTTCTGTGTGCAGGTGCTGTGTAGCTGAATGGCGTCGGAACAGCACTATGGGTAGGGGTTTGGGATTCAGGGGTACATTCACAGCTATCCTGGGGTGCATGCTGCCCATGGGTTGCAGGTACCTCATTTAAACAATAACCTTTATCTTTAAAAGGACTCCAAACTCTAAAAGCAAAATGTTTTGGTTGTGTGTGCGCATGTATGTGTGTGTGAGAGAGACAGACAGAGAGATAAAAACTGGGGCTTTTGATATACATGGATTGGTAGGGAGGAGGAAAGGTTCTTTCATAAAGTTGCACACCCATCTGTGGAATTTCTGACTTTAAAAAACTATCTATGCATTTGATGGGTATGAATCCTTTGCTTGCATGTTTGTGCACACATGCATGCCTCGTTCCTGTGGCGTCTCAGGGATGGCATCAGATCCTGTGGATGGTCTGAGCGGTCATGTGGGTGCTGGGAGCTGAACTTGGGCCCTCTGCAAGAACAGTAAGTGCTTTGATCTGTTGAGCCATCTCTCTTGCCACTAGACTTTCTAATTTTAATTTACCGAACAGCGCAAAGAAAACCTGGTAGAGTCAGTGATTGCTGCATGGCCTGTCACTTTGGAGGATTAGACAGCTGACCTGCCCCTTCTCTTCATATTATTATGGGCTACAGAATTATGCAGTAAACAATGATGTTCATGTAAAATATAGCTCAGCAACCTGGGATGACCATGAAGGCAGCCAGCCATGGACGACATGATACAGAATTAGATCCTAGATCAGGGATAATGTAAGGACACTGAACCTAGCTCTGCACAGGGCCCAGTGTGGCTAGCAGATGATAAACAAGACACTTCTGGATGTCTAGCTGGCATTCAGTAAATTCTTGATGATTAATTGATTGACTTGCTGATTGACATAATAGTGGCTGGGAGTGCCAAGTTGGACAACAGGGCTTTTGAAATTAACTCTATTAATATGTCAGTGGCTTCCGCAAGTCTCAACATTTCTCTGTCACAGGATCCCCATGTCTACTGCACAGAGGAGAATCACTTGCTTGCAGCAGTTACCAGGAAGAAGGGGAGGCTAAAAGAAGATGAGGTTATTGTCTGAGGCACTCTCTGCATTCTAGGGGGCAGGCAGTGCCATTCTCTGCCGAGAGTCAGAGCCTGACACTTCAGCTGTTAGTGTCCTGAAAGGGGAGACAGGGCAGATTGCGTGCCAGGAGCATGAGGCGTGCCAGGCCCAGGGACAAAGCTGGGTGTCAGGGGCGAAGGACAAGCAGAAGCCAGGGAACACTGAGCAGACATCAGGCTGAGAGTCCCTCAGGGAATCTCTGTCTCTACCTAGTCCCAACGTTTGAGGGAACCTCTCTGACCAGGAGCTGTCAAATGCCAATGAACATGGATTGCTTTGGGATATTTGTTTTGGTTATACAGGGCTAGATCCCACTGTGGAGACTCTGAACCAATGGAACTCAGCGTAAGCCCAGGGATATGCATCGTGGCAAGCCATATGCTATCCATAGCAAACGGGCAGTCCACAGGACTGGTATAGAGAGTCTGTCAAGCTTTGGGCTTCTTAATGACCATGACAGATACCAACGATGACACACAAGTATTACTCCGCTCATATCTGCCCAGTTCTAAGCTTGCATTTCTTGGTACCTCAAAGATTTATGATACTCAGAAACCACTTATCAAGATTTCATCATGAGAAAAACTTCAAATTAAGGGGCGTGTGCTCGTTAGTTTTATTGCCAACTCGCCTAGACACACCTGGAAAGATGGGAGACCAGATGAAGAACTGCCTCCATCCAGCTGGCCTGTGCTCATGTCTGTGGCACCTTTTCTTAATTACTATTAGACGTAAGGGCCCAGCCCGTGATGGCTGGTAACATCCCTAGGCAGGAAAGTCTAGTCTGTATGAGAAAGGTAGCTGAGTGGAAGCCTTTCTCCCATGGCTTCTGCTTCAAGACTCTGCCTTACCATCTCTCCCCTGCCCCCCAAGCCAATCCTGCCTCTAATCACAGAACAGAGAACAAACTAAGATAGGCTATGACACAGCTAAGTAAAAGAATAGCTATACCTGCAACCTCAAAAAGAGGCTAAGAAGGGCGGCATGAACAGGCGCCAAGGCCAGGAAACAAAGAAGGGAAGGTGTGATTGTTAGATGGGGACATGGAGAAGTGCTTTGGAATCAGGAAGGAAGGGCTCCATGGATATAGAAGGACTAGTTTAAAGTGGGGTGTGAGCCAGACCCCCCCCACCTCACTTGGGCAGCATAGTAGAGCTGGCTCCGGTGGTGTGGGCTTGGGTGAACTGGCCCCCAGGGCCTAAGAACCAGAGAACTGGCCTTGCCTCTTGCCTGCTGCAGCATTGGGTGAGCTAGCCGGGGCAGTGCTGGTGAGCTCACCTCGGTGATGTGGGTGCAGGAGAGCTGCCAGGCTGACCAACTCAGAAGCCACCCAGGCCTCAATCGGTGAGTTTGAGTTGGTCCACCCCAACAACTACCCCATCTACAAACTGCTGAAGCGTGTGACAGGGCCGGTCCTGAGAAGCCAAAATTACAGGATCTCCATGACACAGAGCAAAAGCAGAATAACAAGGAGGAGCCCCAGCGAGGATCCAGAACAGACAGTATAGCAGAGGCCAAAGGCCTCGAACAAAATCAGTGACTCATTTCAATGAACATTTGCAAGCAAAGAAGTGTGGACAAAAGGGTGCACTGTAGGACACACTGTGACACACTACAGCTTCTGTGATGAGATGTTTGTTTTGTTTATTTATTTGTTTATTATTTTCTCTTGTGGGGGAAGGTTGCAAGGGCAGGGGGCAGGTACGAAGGGACAGGGAGATGAGTGGCATTGGAGTGCATGATACAAAATTTACAGAGTCAATAAAAAGTTTTAAAATGTTTTAAATAAGATAAAATGGGTGGTGGTGGTGAATGTCCAAGAACTCATACTAAAGCAGGAAACAGACTCACATAATAGATGAACTTAAGGACCAGATACAGCAAGGGAAGGCTAGAAGGGTGCCCTCTGGCCATCCCCTAGGGGCTGTAAATGATGGCAAGAAGCTCAGTGTGTGTAGACATGTCAGCAGAACAGTAACACAAAAAGGTGTTTGTTTTACTGGTGCGTAGTCATTGGATAGAGATGGGTTTCATCAAAAGGTGTTAGTGAGGTCTCTTAGTTTTGTTTCTACGCTGTCATAAACATGACGACCAAGACTGATTTGGGGGGAAGAGCTTATTTCATCTTATAGTCTGTTATGAAGGGAGATCTGGACAGCAATTGGAGGCAGGAACTGAAGAAGAGGCTATGGAGAAATGTTAGCTTACTGGCTTGCTCCCCATGGCTTGCTCAGCCTGCTCCCTTAGGAGCACAGAACCTCCTACAGAGCGGCACCGCCCATGGCGAGCAGAGCCCACACACATCAGTTAGCCATCGAACAAATGTCCTCACAACAAAGTGGCCCCAAAGGGCCAAGCTGATGAAGGCATTTTCTCAACTAAGTTTCCCTCCTCCCAGTTGACTCCCGCTTGAGTCAAGTTGACAAAACAACTGAACAGCGCAGACAAATATATCAGGTACTTTGATCATAACTCTCTTCTTTCTTACTAGTCCCCTTTCTTTGCCATATCTTACTTCTACATTATATATTTAAATAAAATGATCCTTTATACATATCTTAATATTTATGTATATCTAAATGATGTGTATAGACTACACACACACATATCTTAAATCTAAAGGCCATTATGAGAAAAAATGGACAATGGCCATCTTTCTCCTAACCCCTGAGCCATGTCTCCAGCCACAGAGACTATATTTTCCTTATCCATTTATCTATTGACAAACATCTAGGCTGAGACCACAACTCTGCTCTTGTGAATAGTTTGATAACACTTAACATTTAACTTACACATCATTCTTACGGTAGTAATTTTCAAAGGACTTGGTGCTATCTAACTTGAGTTTTATTGTCCCCCCCTTCTTATTTCCAGCCATAAGGAGGCAGGCTGAGCAAGCCATGGGAACAATCCAGTAAGATAACATTTCTCCATAGCCTCTTTCGGAAGCAACTAGTGTTACCAGTTTTGTTTTTTATGTGGGTAGAGAAATTTGGAAAAGAGTACTAATATTCAAATGTTACTTGGGGTAGAATGAGGAAGAGAGAAACCAATGGTAAAGATCCACGTTTGACAATCACTTCAAAAGTCCATGTGATAGCAGCTTGACGTAGACTGCTGTCCGAATGTCTGCAAGGATGGGTCTATGATTAAAGGCCAGTCGGTTCATAAAGGCTAAGTGTGAATCAAAGATGGTGGAAATTCTGATGGGAGGCTTTAGGAACGGTCTGGATGAGGAGTTACTTTGGCAAACAGAAAGATGAGTTTTACATTGCCCATTGGTAGAAATAATAACCGTGGTCATAGCTTGGAAAAGAGGTGAGAGTTAGACATGTTGGAGTTGAGGGCAAAGAAGTGGTAACAATGTAAGACTGGGTGAGCTCTCTAGAAATGAATACAGAGAAAGCTAAGGAGCCAGTGACCGAAGGTGTCCCTCATTTAAGAAGGAAGTGGCCCGACAGAAACTGAGGTAAGAGTGCAGAGAGAGGCAGTGTGTGCTCACTCTAGGTAAACAATCCCTAGGTGACGGGACTGTTCTAGAAGAGAGCCTGTGAAGTGGCTCAGTCAGAAAAGCACTTGCCCTGTGAGCAGGTGGGCCTGAGGTTCGTCCACCAACAAGCCTGGCTTGGTGGCACATGTTTGTAATTCCAGCACTGGCAAAGTAAAGAAAGGTGGGTTCCTGGCCAGGCTGGCCTACTTGACTAGCTCCTGTATGATGACCCTGTCTCAAAAACAAAGAGGACGGTTCCTGAGAAACAACACAGACTCAAGGCTGCTCTTTGTCTTCCCCACCTGCAACTCCCTCACCAGTGTGTGTGTGTGTGTGTGTGTGTGTGTGTGTGTGTGTGTGTGTGTGTGTGTGTGTGTGTGTGTGAATGGAGTGATGCTGCCCTGTCCTTGAAAACACACCAGCAGAGGTCTCCATCACAGGCAATCCCCTGTCTCTGTTCAGCTGTGACCTTCCCCAACTATATTGTGAATGCCTTTTACTGCTTCCACAGGCTAATAAGCAACTCAGATTGAACATCCCAGAGGAACAAAGATATTTAAACATTTTCCAGATGTTGGCAGAGTGGGAGGTTTCAGATCAACGCCCCTATCATGGTTTTGGGGGTGTGATTTGGGAAAAAGCACTGGTCCCCTGAGGATAAAGGGTCACTGAAGGTGTTGCTGCTGAAGTAGTGTGGACAGAATATCCTGGGGGCAGGATGAAGGGAGGGGAGGGAGGGAAAGGTGATTCTTTGAGAAACCTGGCATGAATGAAGGCAGAGAGAACAGGAGAGGCAGGAAAGGGGAATCTGGCCCTTCTAAAAGTACAGGGAAATATTTGAAAAGAGAACAACTTGGGAAATGTCTGGTAGAAGAGCCTGCTTGGGACTGAAATGGTGTAGCGTTTTAGATAAAGAGAAATCTAGTCACCTTGGCTATGAGCAAAGTAGGGGTTCTGGTCTATGTTCAGAGGAATGAGTTGACACCTGAGGGTTTGCGAGAAAACAGGGATAAATTCGATAGATGACCAGTTTGGGATGGAAAGGGAGATCTTTCTGGAGACACCGAGGACCAGGCATAAGTAAAGATACTTATGTTAACATCTGCTTGCTCTCCGATCTTGTGACTCTATCATACTGCCTAAAGGTAAGCCTTTGACCTCTTTGGAAAAATCAACAACTGTGTGTTCTTAAAGGTCCGTGAAGAGAAATAGAGGAAGGAAGGAATACACAATGACTTCCAGGCAGGCTTCTGTCAGTGAGGAAACAGAAGCAGTGACATTTGGAAAGAGAACTTAGACATCCCGTCACTGGAGGCTGCTCAAGCCTCTGCTCGCTGGTGCCCCAGGAGAGCTCTAAAAGGCCTTTACAGCCTTGGGAAGTGGGCAGGGCCCAGCCTGTGGTGGAGACCTCTGCTGGTGGCTTTTCAAGCACAGAATAGCATGCTTCACCCCTCTCTTCCCCCTACCCTCCTACAGCCTCAGGCCTGTACTGCATTTACCCAAAATATGAAGAAGAAGGAGGAGGGAAGGAGGAGAAGGAGGCAAGTGAGACATCTTTCCTGCCTGATGAGGTCATAGCGGAGATCTGTCTGTAAAGAACTATATGTTCCGGATCTCTGTGAGTTTGAGGCCAGCCTGGTCTACAGTGTGAGTTCCAGGACAGCCAGGACTACATAGAAAAAGGCTGTCTAAACAAAACAAAACAAAACAAAACAAAAATCTCAGCATCTGCTTTAATACCCTGCTGGGTAGAGCCTTTCAGAGGCCCTCTGTGATAGGCTCCTGTCCTGTTCCGTTTTCTCCCTCTTCTGACGTCTATCCCATTTGCCTTTCAGAATGAGGATTGATCATCTTACCCAGGGTCCTCCTTCTTGCTGAGCTTCTTTAGGTATACAGATTTTAGTATGTTTATCCTATATTAAATGTCTAATATCCACTTATAGATGAGTATATACCCTGTGTGTCTTTCTGCTTCTGGGATACCTCACTCAGGATGATCTTTTCTAGTTCCCACCATTTGCCCACAAATTTCATGATTTCCTTGTTTGGAAATCTTATGACAGAAGGGGGAGATAAAAAGACCCGGAGGAGACAGGAGCTCCACAAGGAGAGCAACAGAACCAAAATATCTGGACACAGGGGTCTTTTCTGAAACTGATACTCCAACCAAGGACCGTTCATGGAGATAACCTAGAACCCCTGCACAGATGTAGCCCATGGCAGTTCAGTGTCTAAGTGGGTTGCCCAGTAATGGGAACAGGGACTGTCTCTGACATGAACATAGTGGCGGGCTCTTGGATCACCTCCCCATGAAGGGGGAGCAGCCTGACCAGACCACAGAGGAAGACAGTGGAGCCAATCCTGATGAGACCTGATAGGCTAGGGTCAGATGGAAGGGGAGGAGGACCTTCCCTAACAGTGGATGGGGGAGGGGCATGGGAGGAGAAGAGGGAGAGAGGGTGGGATTGGGAGGGGATGAGGGAAGGGGCTACAGCTGGGATACAAAGTGAATAAACTGTAATAAATAAATAAATAAATGCAAAAAAGGACTATATGTCCCAAGAGATGCATAAGGACCTGTAAACGCACTTCTGGTGTTCTTAAGCTTAATTGTGAGATATGTTTTAATTGAATGTTTTTATTTCTTGCATATTTGACCTATTTTTAAAACTAACACTCCATTTCACAGAATAAATCTGTTGCTATATAAATGATTCACCTCATAATTGCCTTGAGCAATTACATTTTATATAAAATCTATGTACCACACTTAAATAGAAAACTCCATGTCTAAATTGGAGCTGATATCTCAGAAATGTCTTCTGATCACTTACAATTTAGTCCCAGAATTACAGTAGTATAAATCTACTCTGGATATTTCCTACTTTGGTCAAACCATGAACCATGTTTTCCTAAGGGTATGCTGCCCTCAAGTGGTTACATGTAAGAGCAACCCACATTTTGTTTGGATGCCAACTGGGTTTCCAACTTGTTACATGGGAGGTATTAAACTAAAAACCAGTGCCAACTCAAAGCACTGACTTACTCCCGGGGTCCAAGAAGGTACCAACACAGCTCCAAGAAGGACAGGAGTCAAACAGCCGACAGCAATGTTTTTCATTCTGGATCTAACCCTCCTGTTAGATGGCTGCAAGGTCTAGGCTTTGGGATGTAGCTGACCTGGCTCCCTCATCCTATTAGGGACAATCCTCCTCATGAAAACTCATGACCCAGTGCTCTGTAATTATGAATTGAGGGAACACAGTGAGTTCTCCCAAGTGGCCGAAACTCATCCGCTCTGGCCAGTAATCCACAGGACTGCTCTTGGAAGAGAGTCACCCTATAATGCAGCTCTGTGGGACGCCTTTGTGCTGGCCACAGTCAAGACCTTCTAATGCTTGTCATTACCCTCCCCCGGGCTCCTGGTTTCTCCTCATTGAGAAAGGAGACCATGCAATCAATGGAACAGCAGGCCGAGGGGGTCTGCTGAGTTCTTCTGTTCATAGAAGATAAGATAGGTCATGTGAATAGCCTAGTAACCCATCATGGCACAGACGAGCCAGAAAAAAAATGAACAAAACTCATTCTCATGGTATCAAGTAAATATTGAAGACTATGAAGATATAGGATTAGTTATTGGTAAATGGGTCATGGATCCGGATGGGAAGAAAAAGCTTCTGGGAACTGTCTTGTAAAACACCTTTTCCCCAGTGCTGGGATATAGCTCAGTAGGAGAGCATTTATCTTATGTGAACGAGGCCTTGGGATTGATCCTCAGCCTCACAGAAACAAAATGCTGGTACTAACTCAAGAGCAGCGTGAAGGAGATGTGCTCTACTCACCAACATTTCTAGGCCTGGTGCATGGAAACCGTGTCGTATGTAACTGTTAAAAGAACAAATCCGTCAGTAATGGATAATTCTGGAGCAAGACGCATCTCAAAGCAAAGCCTTTGCTAGATGGATGAGTACAAACTTCAAGTGAACCGCCTGGGAGGCTGTTAAATTTTACTATCATTATTAAGCAAAAATGTCTCGAGCAGTGAGTGGTTCTCCAGCTTTGGGGTGGTGTGTCAGATGTCTACATTATGATTCACAACTGTAGCAAAATGACAGTTATGAAGTAGCAATGAAATAATTTTATTTGGGGTCATCACAACCTGAGGGGCTTTATTAAAGGGTGGCAGCATTGGAAAGGCTGAAAACCACTGCCTTAGAGAATACACAGAAACGATTCTTAATGCTATTAATGACTATTAAAGAAATGTTACATCACCGAGGGTCTCAGCCCTTTATTTATTTATTCATTTATTTATTGGGGGGGCAGTGTTTAAAGATAGGGTTTCTTTGTGTAGCCTTGGCTGACTAGGACTCGCTTTGCAGACCAGTCTGGCCTCGAACTCACAGAGATCCACCTGCCTCTGCCTCCCCAAATTCTGGGATTACAGCATGAGCCACCCCGCCTGATTCTCAGCCTTTTCTTTACAGTGAACACACAGAAAAACAATACAACCTCCCTAATAAGGCAATCCGTTTTTTATCTCAGTCTAATTGTCATGTTATTTAAGAAAATTATTACATGTTATTTTCTTGTTTGTTTGTTTGTTTTAGTGTTCCTGAAAGTCAAAGAACAGTTCTGAGTTGGTCCTCTCCTCCCAGCATGTGGCCGCTGGGGAGTGAATTCAGGTCATCAGGTTTGGCAGGAGGTGCCCCTACCCACAAAGCCATCTTTCTCTCTCAGTCTCTCTCTCACACACACTGATCTAATTTCTAAAGAAGCAGGGTTCTCATCTAAAGTCATTTTTGTTGACATCTGTACCTTTTTCTCATGTTTTAAAAAATCCTTATAAATCAACGATTAAGCCAACAGCCATGCTCACACACCAAGGACCTTGTAGGAAGAACACCCAACACTTAAAGATTGAGGAAACCTAAGTTCACAAGTGCGTGGTGCTTATTTATCTTCAGACCCTGGATACTTCATTGTGGGGATTCCCTCTCCTGACAGAGTAATCTTTGCATACTCTTATCAATAAGAGTAATTAAAGAGGCGGCCCTCCTAGTCAGTGCGAGACTCGGCTTTTCAAGCGCAGTGTTCTACTCTGACCAGAAGGGGGCAGTGAAGCAGTTGTTAGTGAAGCACTGTTAGTTGACAAAAGAAAAGCGCTCATTACAGTCTGTAAAGAAATTTACTTTCGTGCAAACTATGTTATCCATTTCAAACTAACACTATACACGCGAGAAACACACTTTCTTTTTTAGGCTCAGTTGTATTGGGGGAGGCTTATAAACTTTCACAAAGTGCAGCATGTCAGAGACTGATAGTTCAATGTAATACGTTAAAAAAACAAAAAACTTAAGAGAAATGTGCCTCACTGGGAGTTTGGCCTAAAACGTCCCTATATAGTGTTGAACGGCGGTAATCTACCAGGGAGACGTATTATGTTGCTGTTAGTAAAGAATTTAATTGCTGCAGGGGCCGCTAAGGCCAACAAGTCCATGTCCCTCTTAAACTGACCTGGAAAGGTCACTGGGCACCTGCAGAGGTCAAGATGTCTCAGAACTCTTGACAGCCTTCTCTGCTCATCCTACAGATACTTAGCTATGTGTATATGTATGTGTGTATTTTGCCGTAACACACAGTTCAAATACCTAGCGGTTTGATTTATGATTCTAGTGTTTTGTCATGGTTGGATGGTTAAGGAATCCTCCCTCACCTGCAATATCCAGGAATGTTCAAACTTGTCTGACCTTGCCTCTGCAAAAGTTCATTTTCAACTTAGAAAGGGGAGGGCTGCCTGGTGATGCGGTGACCGGGCCGCGCGTGCGCACAGCTGGCCCTCGTTTTCTCTTCCTGCCATTCCATAGATTCTGGAGGTTGCATTATGCACTTTTACCCACTGGACCATCGTACTGGCCCACATTTAAATTTTTTTATTTTAATTTCTATTTATATCAGGTCATTATAAGCCAGTTTCTTCAAAAGTGAGCCCCCAATCATGTTAGTATATCCCTACCACACAGAGGCCAAAGAAGGAGGATCGGGAGTTTGAGTCCAGCCTACGCAGTGCGGTCGATGCCAGCATGAACTATACAGAAAGACCCTGTCTCAAAAAGCAAACAAAAGAAAACAGTTAACAATGGCAAAACAAAACACCACCCCAAGGATATCTGTCATTCCCCCTTTTCTCCTATTCAGACCCCCGAAATAGGTAGGGGCCCCTGCTCCTTACAGGTTTCGCAAACCCACGCAAATTCAGATCCTCTCCTTCCTAGAACATCTCAGGACAGAATCTTTGTCAGGGATTTTACTAAATGGGTCTGGAAAGACATTTGGGCCTTGTCAAAGCACAGAGAATACGTCCCTCCCTTTCTCTGCTGAGTTGGAGGTGTCAATATAACCTTGTGGACTGGAAACCCTGTCAGGGGCTTCTGCTTTGACAGTGACCTCTGGGAGACCAAGGCTCCTGGACGGCAATGCGGAGACCGTGCCTCCGGACTAGCTCATCTGTCTGCTGCCCAGCAGGTATTAGCAGCTCCAAAGGCTTTCATGACTATCTCCTGACCCCAGAGCAAATTCTTTCTTCTTTAAAGAACACACATTACTCCCTCCCCCCCCCCGCCTCCCCCCTCCCCCCCCCCGCCTCCCCCCCTGCCTCCCCCCCCCCCTCTGAGAACTCTTGCTTTCATCTTCTGTACTGGGCTTGCTTTGTTCTGGCGTCTTTTAGCAAGCCAAGGGCCAGGATGAAATCCCAGAGAGAATTCCTCCAAGCCCAAACAAGGGAATCCTCAAAGATCTGAAGCCAATACCAAGAACATGGTGTTATCTTATTTACAAGCTAATTGATTGGCTGTTACTCTTTTCTCACCAGAGTAAGAGAGTGGGGGAGGGCGGTGTTATTGATTAGACACTTATCTTCTTTATGCAGTGCATCTTATTTTCTAAGAGGCCAGGGATGCACAGACAAATGGAGGTTTTAAGTTGACTGTAGTTTTTAACATTGCAGTTTAAGAGTTGTTTAAACTCAATCAAAGGGGATAATAGCTGCACAGGCCATGGTATTATAGACTTCAAATAAATGCTACATGGTGTCTTGAGGGCATGGTTACTAGCCAAGAAAATTATCCAGAGAAATGTCAAAGCCGTGAAGGAAAACATAGACCCTCTCTGGACAGCAATGATCAGATGGTGTTTTACAGCCCTTTTCCCCAGAAGCAAACAGCTCTCCACAAATAGCCATAGATGGACGGGATGGCCAGAGAAGCCGCGAACCCTCAACGCCAGGGCTTGTGAAGGAATCCCAACGAGGATTAGGCTCTGAGCGTAACCTATCGATTGGGAAGGGTGAAGCCAGGATGTTCAGATTCCAGGCCTTCATGCACAGCAAGGGGGAGATGTTGGTCTGGAAAACCTAGGCTCTGAGAGTGTAGATCTAGAAGTCAAGTGCAAGGCTTTAGGGAAGCCCCGTGAATACCACTGCTCTGGGCTGTTCCTCCTGGAGCAGAGGGCAAACCGCAAAGGGATATGCAAGGAGCAAGAAGAATAAGCTAACACAGTGATGCTCAATTTAGTAGTTGAGTTTGACCACCTATGCCGTTGCTTTCTGAAATATCAAATCCACCTGTGTTACGGGTGTGTGACGTCATCGAGTTCATCTCTGCAAACTACTTAGGTATCCTCAGTGGAGGTCTGTTAGCACTGCGGTTATTGCAGTAACTGGTTAAGAAGGCACCAGATGTCCCAGTTATGAGCAACAGCTCCATAAACGCTGCCGTTTCACAGCCAATAGTCACGAGCTGAAAGGATCTGCTCGTCAACTGGGTTCAAGAATGGAGAGAATCTCATCAGTCTATTCAATTTACGTTTTTATAGGCTGTGCAAGAGGCAGGGCCTTGTTCAGTTTGCACTCTTCATAAGGGAATGCAGAGAGGGAAAACTTCACTCACCGCACACACACACACCATCACCATATATAATATATTTGCTTATATGTAAAGGAAACCCCTTACTTCCAAACCATGGCCATAAAACAGGCCCAGGGTTTTAAGAACCTTTCAAGCCATGGAATTCCATAAAGTGCCAACCCTCTTCTGGAGAGCCAGGAGCCTACAGGAATAGATAATCTGGCTTCTCTCTCACCCTGTAGCCTAAAGGTCACAAAAACAAGCAAGCTGACTTATAACCCACCCTGCAATTAAATTAAAAAAGGAAAAAGGAAAAAGCAAAGCAGTTTCTGGGCCTGGCTTCCCCAGGTCTTTCTCCTCCCTACTCTCCAATATGTCTTTTATGGGGAATAGAGAGGGGGTCTTGAGATATAAAAGGCATCTTTGCTGAGCACCAGGATATGTTAATGTGAAAACGAAATGCATCTGAACTTGAATTTGGAGGATTCACGACAAGGAATGCACTAGCAAGCAAGGCTTCCATAGAGTTGGAGCCTGGGAGAAAGCAGAAGGCCACTCGGGAACGAAAGCATGAGCTGACAGTGAGGGACGGGAGAGAAGATGCACACTCTGTGAGTGAAGCCAGCAGTGAGAAGGCCCTGCAGTGGTGATCAAATGGGCCCACAATGTGAGTGTGTGCTGTGCCACCTGACGTTTACTGTTGTGCCACCCCATGGCCCGAAGGCCTTTAGTTCAACTACTTGCAAGACATCATCAGTTTTGTTCTCATGATTGCTTTTCGTGGAGGGAGGAAGGGCAGCTAGAGTGTGGGAGTGACTAGAAAAGAAACTGTGTCCCAGACTTGAGTTTATGCCAGACCGAGGTAAAAGAATGGCTACACAATGTAGAATACATCAGAAAGCAGGAGACCGAAGCTAGCGCTGAGGACAGATACAACAGAAACATGGGGGTCACCTGGGCCTTCGAGAGGATGACCAGAACTCGGGTGAGGAGGCCCGCGTTGGCGCCTGGGAAACATGCATTTGGAGTAAAGGTTAATTTTCTTTGGTGAGACCTTTAGACTGTAAATTCCCTTGAAAGTGGGTGTTTTTCGTTTGAGAGAGTTTCGTATCTCTACATTGTATGTGTCTCTAGTTATTTTTGTTTTTTGTGGGTTAATACCTGAGTGGTTTTACCATAGACTCCTTTTCCTTTAGAACTACCTCTGATGAGTGGGGAAGAATCAAGTAGAGAGTGTAAGGAAGGAAGAACTAAAAAGGGGGAGGATGAGGAGCAGGAGGAGGAGGACAGCAGAGAGAAAGCAAGCGTGATACTGGTAAGGAGTCCTAAGGCTAACATTTTTCCTTATCTACCTTTTCCTCATCATTCTCTTGTCCTGTAAGTTTTCCCGACAACATCTGTAACATATGGTAGCATCAGGCTGCACGTCCTTAGAAACCTGGAGGATCTGCTGATGGGGGGCCTCCGCTCCTGCAGATGCCATGGACACCCTTGCAGGCTCCATCCCTTCTCAGTTCTACCTGACCAGCTCTGGGGTAAAAGCACTCACATTTCAGGGTCAGAGCATTTCTGGCCTCCAAGCTGTTTGATCTCGCCTAGGGGCAGAGGCTGGGTAAGGGAGAGAGATTTCCTAGGAATCTTTAAAAAAAAATTCTTAATTCAAGTTCTTAGGTCAGAGGATCTGCAGACTGTATCCCAGCAATGAGAGTTTTACAGACTACGGACGCCAGTCATAACATTTAAAAATCCTAATAAAACCGTCAGTCAGCTGAGGCTGGGCAGGGTGGTGCATGTCCGTGATCCCAGCACTTGGGAGGATGAGACAAAGAGGGTTTCCAGGAGTTGGAGGATGGGCTACGTTGAAGCCCAATCCTCATTTCCCTGTGCATATAATCAACCGATGGAAGGAAAAGGTAAGAGCTGATATTAAAAAAGATTAAAGATGGAAGCAGAAAACCCTGGGCTAGGTCTAGATGTGTAAGAACCTGGTATATAATTAATATTGCTGCCACAGATTTATTTAGCACACCAGGTTAAGAGGTTACTTACTCTTGTGGCTTGTATAAATACACCTTTTGTTTAATTCACATTCCTTTTTTCCCCTTTTCCTCCTTTTTGTCTGTTTATTTGTACAGTGAGAGATTTGTTAGGTAGCCCAAGGTGGTCTCAAGCGCATGATCCTCTTGCTTCAGTCTTCAGAGTGCTAAGATTATAAACCTTTAAGCAGGACTAACGCCACTGGTAGTTGAACTCACAGTGATGACCTAAGATGATAGACTTGCCCAGCCTTCGGGTGGGAGGCACCTGATTTGGGTACTTTACTCACCTACTGAAGGACCTGCAGAAGGGCTTCCTTTGAATCAAAAGTAATGATCCAGTTCTGCCTGGATATACTTAACTTTCACTTTCTTTTCTCCTTTAAAAACAAAACAAAAACAAAAAAAAAACGGTCCCCACCTGCCTCATCTCTGCCTATCATGGGACAGAATACAATCAAGCTGGCTGACCTCTTGGGATGCTATAGTTCTTTGACTATAGTTTTCCCCACAAAGTAACTAAGTTCTCAACTTACTCACCCTCCAGTTCTAGACACTGCAGCATGCTTCCAGGCAGCGAGGCCAGAATCATGGCTAATGAGTAGTGAGGAGAACTGTGCCTGTCACTCTCCAGAGAGGTGACTTGCCAAGGACACTGTGGATGTGCTCAAGACACCCAAACACGGGCACAGTGCTGGAGCAGCTTGCCACAGATGGAAGCTTTTGCCACTTCTTACTGTCGCCCTTCTCCAGTGCAGATTTCTCAGCCCCTCAGACACAGGATAGATGGAAACAAAACAGACTTCTCTTTCTAACACTCTGAAACTCAAAAAATGGTCACAGCTTTCCTAGGAAGTCAAAGCAATACTAGAGAATGAGGGATTGGAGGATTAATCTGAAACCCTTCATAATTATAAATAAGCTTTTCATAGCAGGGTTAAACTTTTTACAAAGTAAGACAGAAATGTTTTCATTATATTATTCCACTTGTTCCTCCTAATTTTACTTTCTTCTTGTTAAGTTTATAGCTCAACTTCTTTAATGTGTTGCCAGAAATGTTCAGTTCTTCCCTGATGAGTGACAGGGACATTGACCTTAACACAATAGCACAGAATAGTTAAGGTCCATTAACACTTTCTTGAAGAGTGGCTATCTTCTGTCAGTAAACTGGGACTTTTAACTTTGCTACATCATGTTTTCTTTTCTAATCATTTTTTAAATGTCTTTGATGACTACTCTTTATTCTCTAATTCCTATCAATGTATTCCTCAGGGTAAACTGTGGCTTTCCTCTTTAAAAAGTTTCCCAGGGACTGGATAGATGGCCCAGTGGTTAAGATTCACACTGCTCTGGTGGAAGACTTGCATTTGATTTCAACACTCTTATCAGGCGGCTCACAACCGCCTATAAACTCCAGCTCCAGGAATCCGATGCTTTCTTCTGACCTCCCTAGGAAGTTGGACTTATGTCCACACACACCCCCAGCAGAGAAAACAACATGCCCTGTCAATAGAGCCAGTGCTCAGATGGCGGTCTTCGCCAAGAGACAGAAACTGGAAATGGACAAGGGCTCAAACAAACCTCCTTTTCTGACACTGCGCTACAACTTTCGACACCAACCATTTGAGGAGTAATTATCCTCTATTGCTTTATATCTGGACATCTGGAATTTGAAAGATAGATGTCTACCGAACACTGACTCTGTGTCTAGTACCAGTCCAGATGAAGGCAATTTGAGGGGAGAAATAGTTATTAACAAACCCATGACCTATAAGATGACGTATCAATAATGAACCATAGAGCAGGTGATAGAGCAACTAGAAATCAGAGGTAGAGGCCATCTTAGTCAAGCAGTTGGACTGTACCTCTTTGAAGAGATCATATATGTATTGGTGTTCCTCTGTTTCAGGAAGAGAGCACCACCTGGTAGCACCTGGTAGAGCCGGAACAGCAATATGGAAGTAACTATGGGTCCGAGACACCACTGGAACTTGTTAGGCATGATGATATTCTAAAAAGTTTCCAAATACAGCTTCTTGAGGGGGGGGGGACAGAAGCCTCTGATGGTAGTGATGAACTAATGTGGAACCCAAGAGGATTCATCTAGATATTAAGAAAAATGTAGTGAGCAGAAGAAAAGAATTAAGCGTGAAGCTCAGGTTTCCTCCTGGCGCCATGAAGTCAGTGGGGATGGCAATACCTCTGATTCATATTGAGGACCTGGAAGGAGATTAACAAGTGTGGCAGGTAAAGATCAAGAATTCTGTCAGCCAAAGCAAGATTAATGAGTCCAGTAGACAGCGCAGGAGAGAGGTCAGGCAGGTGGTTATATGTGCAAATATGGCACCCTGGAAGGGCAGGGTGATGTGAACCAGCTATGTATCTATTTGATGGAATTAGGCAGATATATGAGGGTTCTAGAAGAAACTGCAAAGCAAGGTGTTAGTGGGACCATGTTCCTTTTGAGGATTTGGGGGAGAAAAGCACTTCTTGTTTCCTTCACCTTCTGAGGGCTTTGTGTGACTTTTCACCTGTGATCTTACAGACACACCCTTTGTACTCAACCCGTCTGGTCACATTCCTCTTCCTCTTGTGTTTATGGAAACTCCAGTATCTTCCAAGGACAACTTGTCACTAGATTTATGACTCACTTGAACAATACAGAGGCTCTTCATCTTGAACTACTTGATTAAATCTGCAAAGATGTCTTTTCCCAGATAACATTCTCAGACTCTTGAAATTAAAATGACCACATCTGTGGGTCTCCATTCAACTCACTAGCGGGAAGGGTATCTAGTCAAGGCAAAAGAGCCAGCAACAGTGCCAGAGACTCAGGCAGAGAGAAACTGGATGGAGGAATGTCACTGGGAAAGTATAGCTCCACAGTTCAGGGCTCAAAGATGACCAGAGAAGAGGCCTGACATTCATGTGTTCTTTTTATCTGTTGATTTTTTTTTTATATACTGGAGCTGCCTCTGAGTGTAACAAATATTCTTTAAATTGATGTTTCTGATGATCTTGAAAGGCCTGTTGCCTTGTCCTGTACCTACCTTGCGGTTAGTGGAACATTTTGGTCTAATCACTCACACATTTTTTTTTTCCTCTAGGTGAACACATGGAAACAGCAAGGGGAAAAATAACT
This sequence comes from Pachyuromys duprasi, assembly GCA_028658305.1. NCBI lineage: Eukaryota > Metazoa > Chordata > Mammalia > Rodentia > Muridae > Pachyuromys > Pachyuromys duprasi. The sequence goes on from CM053744.1 coordinate 73,954,906, forward strand.
TGTTTTCTTTTGTGCCAAGTTTTTTTTTTTAACATAATAGCAACCACCTCTGTTCTCATTCTTTATTTTTGAGTCTACGAAAGGGCTAACATTTGAAACCTATTTAGCATTTTTTTCTGGAATTTACAACAACCTTCCAAAGTTATATTTGGGGTTCATGATTTGTTAGTGAAGTTAAAGGGGTTAGGGTAATGATCCTGATGTTCTGTTAGAGAAACAGAAAATCTATCTCAGTGCAGTTCCATCATGCCTGGGAAAGAAAACTGATGGGTATCTGAACCCATTGTCTTAGTTATGGCTTCTATTGCTGAAATTAAATACTATGACCAAAGCAACTTGGGGAAGAAAGGGTTTATTTGGCTTACACTTCCACGTCATCATCAATGTTCATCATCAGTGGAAGAATGGACAGGAACTCAAGCAGGGCAAGAACTTGGAGGCAGGAGCTGATGCAGAGGCCATGGAGGAGTGCTGCTTACTAGCTTGCTCATTGTGGGTTGCTCAGCCTGCTTTCTTACAGAATCCACGAGCTGCAGCCCAAGCATGTCTCCACCACAATGCTCCTTTAAGGAAATGCACCACAAACATGCCTGCAGTCCAGTCTTATGGAGGCATTTTCTTAATTGAGGTTCCCTCTTCCCAGATGACTTTAGCTTGTGTCAAATTGGCACAAAATTATTCAGCATACCTACAGTCAACACATTAGGCTTCACTTAATGATAAACTGATAAATATATCTAAATATTTTTAATAGAAGTACATAAAGTAGGGTAAAAATGTCATTTGATCTAATATCCAGTATATATAAAGAACTCAAGAAGTTAAAAAGCAAGAAACCAAATAATCCAATTTAAAAAATGGGGTATGGAGCTAAAAAGAGAACTGACCATAGAGGATTATAGAATGGCAGAAAAACACTTAAAGAAATGCTCAACGTCCTTAGCCATCAGAGAGATG
>CM053744.1:73956362-73983684 GCA_028658305.1 Pachyuromys duprasi
CAGATCCTTAAAATCAACAGGCTTGGCTGAAAGTGAACAGGCGTGGCCAAATGTACTCTATAAACTGAGCTATTGAATGGATCCAAGGCACCTGAAGAATATAAACACAGAACATTATATGCTTAGAATAGAATAGACAATTAATGATGACTGAGTGGATCAACATCATTATGACTGAAATAATAGACTTCAAAACCAATTCTAGGGGTTCAAATAGAAGCTTTTAGACTTAAGTAGATAAAATTTGGGGACCGAAAACACAGTAAGTTAAGGCAAGACTGCTCTGCTTTCTGCCTCAGGAAACTGTTGCATCATCACAGCAAATCTGTGTGAAAGGATGGCATGCACGTCTGCCAGAGAGTATGGGTGTTTTGCCTGAATGCTCGACTGTGTGCCAGGGGCATGTGGTGCCTGCAGAAGAGCATGTCAGATCTCTTAGAGCTGGAGTTGTAGAGGATTCTGAGTTGCTGGGTGGGCGGGTGCTGCAAATATGATGTTCTTAATGGCTGAGGCATTTCTCTAGTTCTACCAGTGGACGATTCTTGGCTCTGTGCCTATCTAACAAGGAGGAGTGTGGGCAGCCCACATCAACAACTTCTCAGGTTATTCTGAGGCAATGTTAAACCAGTTAAATGTTAAATCTAAATATCTTAGCTCAGTTAAAACCACTGACCTAAATGTGACCTTTTCATCTAATTGGTTATGATCCACAGATGATAGGAGAGAGACAGGAACAGAGACAGATTCATTCAGCAGTTGCGTATGATCCAACAATTAAAAGTATCTTTTATTAAAGTTTCTTTTATATAAAGAGGCTTCTAGAAGTTTAACTAGCAAACTCATTGGAAACTATCTGTATACTTATTCCCATCAACATTGGTCCAGTTATGTGGGGAAAAGTCAGAACATTACAGTCATTCCTTCTGGAGGTCCTCCTGCATTATCTACAATTGCTTAAGTGGAACTTTGAGAGATTAGCTATGCTATCAGTTCTCTTCCTCCTGGAGAACCTTAACTGTAAAGGCCAGAATCAGGAGAGCAAACCTCTCTTGGGCAGGGTGGGGTTGGGGGAGATTACAAGTGGCATGTCATGGACTGAGAAGGGCAAAGGCAAAGCTGGCATGTTATCTGACGTGAGATTGCTTACTAGTAACTCATCAAGTTGTTCCTAGTGACTAAGAGGAGAGGGCAAAGGTGTTTTTTTTTTTTTTTTTTTTGACCTATCATCTAAATAGATCCTGATGTTACAGGCACACATAGACTTTGCTAAAACTCACCTGGGCCAACACAATTAATTTCAAGCATTGCAACAGCCCATCACCTCTGCTTGTCTCCTGTACTTTGGGTCACACTCTTCTTTGACTCCACATTAGACATAATAATTACTAAAACCCTAATAATCTGTCTAAAACCCTGACACCTAAACTTGTTCATCCCCCTTTGAGGTTGAAGGCACAGAGCCATCCTGCTAAATTTGCCATGAGTACCAGTATCTCAAAGGCAGGTTAGACTGCAGCCAAGATGGTAGCAACACTCTAAGATGGAGGGGTTGTGCTCTGGAACAGAAGTCACCATTATATACAAACCAGATCCTTCCCCTAAAGTTGACAGAGGAACCACCTGCAGAACCAGAGCTTAGACCAGATCTGATCAGTCATACAGGATTCTTTCCCTAGTTCTTCCTCAATTTAAACCTAAAATTCCTATCACTACCTTGAAAATGAAATTGATGGGCCCTATTCTTCCCAATGTATTTTGATTAAATCACCTCTCTATGTTTTTTTTTTAATCACTCCTTTTCTCTTTAATTTGTGTACTGGGGTGAGTGGCTGATCATACTCTGTTGGGGTTTCTGGAGCCAGGACATTTTGCTCTAAAACCCTATTTATACAAATAGAGTGGATTAATAGCTAGAAGCAATTTGGGTGGCCTAGGATGGATGGTCTAAGCTCAACATGCACTGTCAACATTAAAGGAAAGCAACCCTAGGAAGATAAGAGGTGATGACAGAGAAAATCTCCAGGGGAAGCTGGCTGCTCCTTGCCAGAGAGTAGGTCTTAAAGGGAAGGTAAGCCAACGGTGCTTTCACTAGAGGCAAAGATGCCAGGCAGAGCTCGTGGCACCTGACTGAGCCCGAGACCTTCACTGATGGCCTTGATGCAGAGTCCTCAAAATCTGGGACCAATCCAGATGACAGTGGAGCTGTCAAGTATGTGGGGAGGGTAATGCTGCTCCCCAGATGGCCAAGAGGCCTTGTGACCAACGCTGCCACCAGTTGTCCTAAGCCTGCACCTTGGCTGCCAAGAGCTGCAGCAAACCTGTGTACTCAAAACAGCCATCAGGCAATGTCATGCCTCAGGAGGGCTTTCCCATGGTCCTGCCAGATGACAGCTCTCCGCCTTATAGAAAGGCAGGGCAGAATGAAGGGGAATGAAGACATTAGTGAGCAGTACCTGCCTTCCAGTCCTTTCCATCCCCTACAATCACATTAGGTGGAGTTTTGATCCCGTCCTTAGACAGGGAAGCAATATAGGCAGGACTAGGTGACTAAGTACCAGCAACATGGCTTCAAAGAGGAATAAGGAGCTGTAACTGGGGCTCAGAGTCCACAGTCTCCTCACTGTACTAGCACCGCAGAACAGGCTGACTGCCTGCCTCTGGGAGGAAGAACACGTACTCTGAATCGTTAGCCACAGATAGCAATTACAGTCCAGAGGACACCCATGCTATCTTTCTTGACTTTGGTCGAAGGTCTTAATTTTACAGATTTAAGAGAATTGTTATTATTTCTTCTGCCACCTGTGGAAAAAGTGGAAGGAGAGGTGGGGAGATGGCTCAGTGTGTAAAAAAAAGGGGGGGGGGTTGATATACAACCCTGACAACCTGAATTCAATCCATAGTTCCCATGATGGAAGGAGAGAATGAACTCCCGAACGTTGTCCTATGACCTCCACACATATTCTATGGACACACACACACACAGATAATAATAAATAAAATTTAAAAAAATTTTAAAAGAGTTGGCTATCATAAACATCCAACTGGGAGTTCTTCCTCATAGATGATCTTTATTTCTGTGTATGTTCCTCATTATGCATTTATATCTGCTTCTCCCAAGATATTCTCACACATCCCAGCTAAACAGAAATCCACCATCAGGAGTTTTGTTATCTCTTACATAGGGGGAAAGGGCTAAGGTGAGTATTTTATTGTTCAGATAATCAGGGTGTTTGAAGAGTCTGCTAGTCTCAGTGTAAGCCTTTGTGTTCTTAGCTTGAGATAGAGTGTGCTCATAATCACCAATCATATTTGAGCCAGTAAATCATTTAGCAAAAAGGTTCTTTGAAGTTTGTTTTTATTATTCTCAAGTGGCCAAACTAACGCTCTGTAACACGTTATTAAAATAGAGCTACATATCCATGCACATGTACATATCTACGTATCTATGCACACATGTACGTCCTTTCTTACTAGCAATATACTTAATTATCAAAGAATGTCTCTGTGCTCGCGAGCTACAACTGCACCTTTGTTCTGAAGAGCTGCTTTTCATGACAATTCTATGGTAGAATCCAGCCCTGCACAGCAGAGCTCCCAGGTGCATGGCTTTGCAGGGCAGAAACAACTGGAATGGGAAGGAAGGCCTTTCAGGCCAGCAGATAGGTTCTGACCTGATCCAGCATTAGGAAAACATGTGTCTGTGTGAAAGCTGACTTGACTCAGGCTAGCTCTCCAACAGGTCTGCTTCAGTGAGTTCTCAAGAACAGAGATAAACATTTTAAGAAAAGAAAATTCAAACTGTACAAATACATATCACTGAACTAATTACAATATGAGATATTTATATAAAGTAATACCACACAGACATTAAAGTTATTTATAAACAGTTTCACTGAAGTAGTTTACTTTAACATGTATTTATTTTGTGTATATGTATAGGTACATATTTGTGTGTGAGGCTGCTCATGTATGTCACGTGTGTCGACAAACTGTGTCCAGCCTTTATAGGACTCTTTGGGAGCTGGGCTCAGGTTGTCAGGCTTATACTGCAAGCACTGACTTACCTCCCTAGTTCAAGTCATCTTACTGATAAACGGAAACAGATTGCAGCACACTACATACAGAGTTTAAAAACCTTTTTTAGAAAGGATGTGATCCCATTACATGATGTTGCTAAAAATAGCTCTCAGAATAGAGAAAAACAAGTCGTAATACTTGAGCTAGCTGTTTTCACTGTTCTATATGCTCTGGCTTTTCTGAGAAAGGCCTGCGTCAGTTTTGTGATCTAAAGAGATGGAAAACACAGCAAAAGCATTCTGGGAATGATTCCGTGAGACATTAGGTTGGTTCCACATCCACACAGCCCATCTGGCTGAGAGGCAGGGAGTGCCGTGCTTGTGAACAGCCCTGGTAGCTCATTTCCCTCTGCATTGCTCCTGCACCTGCATTTATGGCAGGTGTCCTCTGTGAGCTCCAAATAGAAGCTGTGAATCGGGCGTTGATTCCGGCACACGTGCCCTTTCTCCTTGTACACTTTGGTGACGGCTGCTGCTGACTCACTTGACCATGGCCTCCTGAAGGTTTATTAGCTCACCACACATTAAGAAATGTTTATTTAGATGACTTTAGTTGGCAGCATGACCTTCTATAACAGGTGAGCGAGTCTACAGGAGTCTCTGGCAAAAGGAATTGTAGACTTGGACTTCCCTGGGTCTCACCAAGCCTCTCTGAATGTTATCTTCTGAGAAAAGCAGAACTGTATTTGATTCCACACTATGAAGCTCTGTATTGTAACAAGAATACCAGGCCTATATTAATGAGTTAGCATTTCACACAGCTTTGAATTTTCATAAAAATCTGTAAGGTGTGCCAGTGTGTTGCATTCTAAACATGTTAAAGCTGGAGTCCTCAGTTCATAAAATTATTAACTAGAAAAAAATTACTATGATTTAAACAGCATGATTTTTCCAATCCTCATCCATTGCATTATAAAATGTGACAAAATTTAATTAACACAACAAATATAAATAAGGAAAATATTTTCCAAATTTGAAGCAAGCTTACTCAAAGCAGGAGATGAATAAAATTCACAGGAAAAGCTGAAAATTAATACAATAATTCTATAAATAAGATGAAGGAAGGAGAACTATTCTTCAAAGAACGCCTTAACATAGTTTTGTCAATGATGCATAACAAGTTTGCAATTGTAGGAACAGTTCAAACTTAAAGGAAATGAAGAATAGTTTTTAGTCTGTACATATGCCAAGCTTGAGGCAGTACGAGCAAGAGCCCAACCAATGCTGCTGGGAAAGACAGGCCTTGTTACATATGAAAATCCCATGTCCCTCCCCCCTTCTGGTGACCTCTGCTAGTGTAATAAAGCAGCCCTTCCTCAACTGCAGACAATTATCCTTAATTTGCAACAACTCAAATCTGAACTCAGAATTTCTCTCAAATGATTTGGGAGGCTTTGAGGAATATGAGAAATTCAAGAAGTATCTTGAGGAAGCTAAACATGTGCAAGAGGTCTCATAGTCTTTGGTAAATTAATCAAGAAAATGCCCTAGAGCAGGTGTTTCTCAGCCTTCCTAATGCTGAGACCCGTTAATACAGCTCCTCATGTTGTGGTGACCCCCAATCATAAAACGATTTTGCTTCATTATAACTACAATTTTGTTATTGTCATGAATCATAAAGTAAATATCTGATATGTGGGTGTCAAAACACACAGGTTGAGAATCACTGACCTTAGAGATATACAGACTAGCTCGTCTGGTGGAAGTGCTTTCTCAGTTGAGGTTCCCTTTCTCAGGTAACTAGTTCGACAGAAAGTAGCCCAGCACATGACCTAATGGGCTCTTAAAGGCAACATCCTCTAATACGACTACATTGACAACTAGATTTCAAGGAAGTTTGGAAGAAGAACTCAGGACCTTTGGAAGAGTATCTAGTGCTCTTAACCTCTGAGCCATCTCTCCAGCCCCAACAAGCTTAAGTTAAATGTACTTTTCTACACTGACAGCCAATCCACTGGGCCCTGTTAGACAAACTGATGAAGAAGCACTCTCAAAGGTTAGCCCTAAGAGGTAGTAGGGCAGAGGAATTGGTGACCATGATGAAAAGGATAAAGTAACCCATTGCACCTGCTCCAGTTGGTGGCATGAACCTGGGAGAGAAGGGCCTGAAACCGAGGCGGACTGAAGTCTCATGCAATAACCAGCTTTATTCAGAGCATCAGACAATTTACATTCTGAGGGTATTCTAAGCGTCAAGCACGGTCAAATGAGCAAAGGTCACATGAGTTTAGGTTGTATACAGTCATGTGGACAATCTACACTTGGAAACAACTTCTGAATAATAGTAGTAGATGATGTGTAATCTAAAATAAACCCACTCCTATTTACTATACCTGGGAGGGACAGGAAAGCACATTCCAAGAACAGCCCACATTTAGAAAGAGCACTTTTCTCTTGTTTTATTGGCGTTTTCTCACAAGCTCTCAGAATTCTCCTCACACAGCTCCACTCAAAGACTGTGAGAGCCAAAGTTATGTTTTAAGTTTTCATTACTGTGCCTAAAAGATCCATGAAAGAAGAATGCCTCTCACTTTTTCTTTTCTTTCTTTCTTTCTTTCTTTCTTTCTTTCTTTCTTTCTTTCTTTCTTTCTTTCTTTCTTTCTTTCTTTCTTTCTTTCTTTCTCTTTCTTTCCCTTCCTTCCTTCCTTCCTTTTCTTTCTTTTTTTGACATAATGTTTCTCTGTGCAGCTCTGACCATTTTTAGCTTGCTCCGTAGAGTAGGCTGATCTTGAGCTGAGCTCTATCTACCTGCCTCTGCCTCCCAAGTGCTGACATTAAGTCGTGCACCATGACTGCCCAGCTTAAATTGAACATTTTCACTGAAAACAAAAGTCTTTAAGTGAAAGAAAAAGAAGAGAGTTGGAGACTGGGGAGATAGAACAGTGTGGAAAGTGCTTGCCTTGCAAATGTGAGGAACTGAATTCAAATCCCGAGAACCCACACAGAGTCAAACTCTGAAGCACGTGCCTGTAATCCCATCATTCCTCTAGCAGAATGGAAAGTGGTAATGGAAGGACATGGAGAAGCTCATGGCCACCGCTCCTCACTTACAGAGCTGCAAAACAAGGGGTTCTTAAACAGGTGGAAGGTGGGGGATCAATACTCAAGGTTGTCCTCTGACTTCAAAACAGGCGCTTACATTCACATGCACAATTTTGCACAAACTCTTGTACATGCAAAATACACATGATATAAAAAAGGTAAAGAAAGATTAATTTGCATTTCAATTAAATCCCATAAATTATGTTCGTTCAACTTATAATTAGGGAATGGATTAGATAATTGATAGATGGATAAACAGTGAGAGATCAATTTAAATTATTAAGGAAACTATTCCCATTTAAATTAATCAGTTTCCCTTGCAAAATAAATGATTTACAAGGCAAACTCTGACTTAAAGGGTAGAGACACTGGGAGCAAGTTTCGCTGTCTGACTGACTGCCTGTTTCAAAGGTTGACCTCCTGTCTCAAAGGGAACAGTGTGCGCAGATTGTAGCAGACCTTCATCTTCAGGCATAAGTAACACCTACTGTCTCGAACAACAACAACCTGTGGTATTCCCTCTGTGCTTTCCTTTATTCATGCTTATTTCCATCACCTGAATTTTAGTTCTTATTTCCCAGTAAAGTTATGTAATGTCTGACCAGCTCTACCCAAAGAGGGCCTCAAACATTTTTATGTTTTCTAAATTACCTGCGCTTGTTGCTCCTTAGCCTGCACTTTTAGTATTTAAAAATATAAAGAAAGTAGGGGCTCAGGAGAGGCTCGGTCTGTAAACTGTTAGTCATGCAAGCATGAAACCTGAGTGCAGATCTCCAGAACCTGTATAAAAAGCCAAACACGACAGTACGTGCCTAGAACCCCTGAAGACCATTGGGCAGCCAGTCTAGCCAAGTCAGCAAGCTTCAAGTTCAGTGAGAGTCTCTGGCTCAAAACATAAAGAGTGGAAAACGATTGGCAGAAGTCATTCACCATTCAGCTCTGTAAGCACATTAGCACTAACACGTCTATATGTCACATATGTACAAACCACACACACATATACACACATGTGTACACACACACACCACCACCACATACAAAAATAATGGAACTTCTAGAGATAAGATGCTGATATAGTGATTTTTGCTTATCTTATTCTGTTTTTTTTTTCTTTTCTTTGGAGATAAGGTCTCACTATGCCCTTACTGGCCTGGAACTCAGTTTATAAGAGCCAAAGTCCCTTGTAGTACCCTGCCATCTAGATAGATAGTTTCTGAGCCATCTATCTCCAATTAAATTTCTTTGGATGGACCTGAAGATAGGAACTACTCAATTGAGTTGCAAAACAGGTGGGGAGTCAAAACAGTATGCTAGGGAGACAGGACCTTGTACTACAGATGATAGTAATCTATAGTCCGTGATGAGATAACACATTAGATGATCAGGCACAGACAGTCTGTCCTCTGAATGGTATGGATACATTTTTGAACACACAAATGGGTGAAAGAATCAAGAAAGAAATAATGAGTTGCTTTAAAACTGAGATGGCATAAAGTTAGGAGAGCATTGTGAGACAGTGGAATTCTCCTGTAGGTCATTTGCTGAGGACAAGGGTAAAAGGCTATCAAATGACCTTGCTATAATGCAGAAAAACACACAGAAGTCTTGCCAGACAGGCAGATGACTAGGGTGGAATTAGAAACTACAAGTGTGAATGAACACCCCCATCAAAAGGAAAAAGCATAAAGTAGTTGTTTTGTTCTGCTTGGTTGACAAGTGACTACTGATTAGGATAAAGAATGCAGATAAACCAAGAAGGGACTCTAGCTTGAGCGAGACATTTGACTGACATGCTCTTCAGACTGTTAAAAACAAACAATATTCTTGACTCACAGGAAGGAACACATGACCAAATCTAACTAAGTGAAGGTGGCTTGCCAAGGCAATTCCATTTGTAAAAAGGGTGTGCCAGAGCCCAACCTGCCTAGCAAGCACACAGGGCCGAGATGGCTGCCATCTTTTATCTCTGACCTCGGTGGTGACTCCATTTCATCTGATTGGTGAGAGCCTGACCTCACAATCTGCCTCAACTGGCTACAGAGGGGAAGAGGAAGACTCAAGAAATATGAATCCCTAAAGGGCTAATTACCTTTGGTAAACATATATATATATATATGTTTACCTTTAATAGAGAAAACGGACCTCACCAATTACCTTTGATAGCAAAAAATTACCTTTGATAGAGAAAATGGAACTACTATCAATATAAAAAAAAATTCTCAAAGAACCAAGAGCTGATGCTGTGGGCAAAACAAAGGCTGAAAGCCAGGGCTGCAGCGCTGTGTGCTGAGAGGTGTGTGAGGATGATGACACATTGAGGGACACAGTGTTGGGTTTAAGTAGGTAAAGCACTGAAATAAAGATGGGTAGTGAGGAGTTAAGGAGGTGAAAGGTCAGAGAGATGTGGCTTATCCACATGGACTTTGAGGTCGCTCAGGATGATGGCACACCAGGGTTTTCAGTAATAGGAGGCAGATAAAATTAGACAGCTGATAACTCTAGATAGCGCTCCATGATAGCCAAGATAGAAGAGACAAGATGGTAGATAAAAATGCTGAAATAGGGTGGAAGGTAACAGAGTGAAATTAAAGTAGATGCAAAGAAAGAGGTTTTTATGTACACATACACACACGCACAAACACACACATATACATATATATAATGTGTTCCTCAGCTTGGTGGACATGACTTCTATGGAGGCAAGTAGATCTCAAGTCCAAGGCCTACTTGAGCTAATAGCAAAACCCTGTTTCAGAAAAACAGAAGAGGGATAAAGAAAGAGATTGACATTGTCTGAATAACAAGCATGATGAATCCTCCAAAATCACTGTTTTGTTGAGTATCAGGAGAGTATCCTTTCCATTATATTTTAGACATTCTCTTCATACGGCCAAACCCATAGTTTTTGAAAGGATCCCAACCCATCATTTCAGACTATGAAACATAATTAAGCAAGTCTTAACAGTCCATTAACACAGAATGCAGTAATATTTGCTGGCAAACTTTAGAATGCCTCTATTTTCCATTCTTTGCTAGGGGTGCATAGTAATCTTAAAATTTGTCTGTCAGCCTAATCCTTTTTGGTGTATCTGTTGCTGTGTAAAAGTTGAATAGTTTGGGATTTAAAAAAAAAAAACCCAACTGAATTCTGAAGAAATTATACCATGCCTTCCAATGTTCTTTTTCTTATGATATATACCAAATGAGAACCTAGAAATGTTCTCTCCCATCATTCAGTAAGGCAAAGAAATTTCTGTGAGCATGGGACATCTCTTTCCCTTGCTGGTGACATCTCTGGACATTGAGATAATGATATCCGCTTGTTATCATGAATCCTCTGTTTTGTCTTTTAGACTATACTGAGACCTTTATACTTACTTAGGCAAGTCAGCGTTATCTGACTCACCCTTGGCAGCGGACAGCAGGCTCAGGAGAGCAGTCAATGGCCATGCTAGGACACCTTGGAGTACACAGTGAGGAGATGAGCCAAGCCATATGAGCAGCTGACAGAATCTGTACTAAAGAATGCGGTTTCTACTTTGCTTTGGAGACATGGTTAGGAGTCAGCAGGAGCTTTTTCTAATTTCCCTTCTTCCAGACCACTCAGGGGGGGTGAGAACTGCAGAATCCAGAGGGAGGGCAGCCGAATTTCATACAATCCACAGCATCTGCAGCTGCATTCCCATGGTTTCCCCAAACCCTAAGATGCTAAGTCTCATAGTTCTCTAAGAGCAAAAACTGAAGGGGCTAAATCTGCACTAAGTTAGCTGAGTTATTCTGTAAGGAAAAGTCTGTAAGCAAAAGGTTGTGCTGCCCACAGGCCCTGTATAATTTTTTTTTCTCTAAATAGAATCTGGTAAGTGGTAAGAGTTGAATATCTGTGTGGAAGGAAAACTAGAGAAATACTATAATGTAAAAAACAAACAAAAAATTGAGTGGGGCATTTAAATATTTATTGCTGCTATGATACAGAGACAGTGGCTCTCCAAGCTGACACATGGAAGATAAATACGCCCATCTGTTAGCAGCGTGCATGAATCCAAATGGTATTTTTTCACAGCTGAGCCTTTCGCTCCCTCTCAGTAGTTTAAAGTGGCCATTGACAAAGTGGGGAGTCTTGATATGGAAACATTATTAGGTGAACCATGGGGAGAAAGCATTCTAGTTTCTTTCTCCTGCCCTTACTTGAGCTGTGTGCTACTTCAGGGCCTATGAGATTAGAGTGAAAATATATACGACTAGACAGCATTTTGGCCTTATCTGGATAATCCAAGGCATATCAGACCCAAGGAGTCACCTGTGCCAGCCACAAAATACCCAAATAACTTTTTAATAAACTCTAAAAAATATGAATTTTCTTCATGAAAGGAGACCGAAGTCTGGAGTGCTGCTAATGCATGGGTTTGGGCATAAAATGTCCTTTCCCAGATAATAAGGACAGAAACTACTGTTTACTAGGTACCTAATGTCTACTAGTTGTTCAGATTGGTGCTTTTAGACAGTGCTTAAAAAATAGCCTGTCTATAAGGTATAAGCCTATCTATAAGGTCTTTCTTTTATATGTCAGGAAACTGAGGCTCAGGTGGGTTGAATAATCTGAGGGCATGCATGGTAGTGGATGTTAGAATTGCAATACTAAAAACCTGGTTTGTTTCTAAAACACGAGATTTATTTTTAATGACATCATATTTCTAATTCATTGTCCAGAGATTGGATCTTTATTATTAAGATTACCATGAGCTTTAAAAAAATTTACTTTTTCATTATATGCACATGTGTGTCTGAGGATTTATGTTCGTGTGAGCAAAGAAGCTCATAGAATCCAGAAGGCATCAGATGCTCCAGAATTGGCATTACAGGCAGATGAGAGCCAACCTACAGGGGTGCTGGGAATTGGGCTTGAGTCCTCTGTAAGAACAGTATGCGCCTTTTTTGCTGTTGTTTGTTTCAGGTACACTCTCACTACACAGCCCTGGCTGGCCAGGACCTTGCTGTAGAGCAGGCTGGCCTCAAGCTCAGAGCTCCACCGGCCTCTGCCTCCTCAGTACTAAGATTAAAAGCATGGGCCACCGCCCCTGGCTACAGCATGTGCTCCTAGCCGCTAAACAATCTCTCCATCCTGTGGCTTCTTTAAAAACCTTTTAACTTATTCTTTCAAATTTCATACTTTTATACAATTGGATTGTAACATTTCACCATCATCTGCCTCCTACTCTCTTGACGGCCCCATCTCATTAGCCTCCCAAGCAGCTGTGCGCTGCTGCTGTGATTTTATAATACCTGTTGCCCATATGCCCCTAGGTAACCAAGTCTCCAGGGGACAGTGACTCTCCCTCCCCCAGCAGCCACCATCATCCATAGGCTTCTAAATCCACCAATCTCTGCAAGTAGTGGATTGCCTCAGAAGCTGTTTCATAGGCTTCGGTGCTTAGGCCTTTCCAATAATTTCACATTGCAACACGACTACATGATGTCATTAATCAAGTCCACAATGGAGAACTGAGCAATCAACTTTTCAAAAAGACTGTAAAATCAATCCCAAAATGTCTTAGTGACTTTGCAGTTTTAAAGTGGAAGGTATTCATAACTATCCTCAGGTACATGGCCTCAGGTAAGATGTACCTTCTAGAAAAATCCATGACCTTTTAAATTTCCTTCCATATTAAAAGTATGCTGGGCTTTTGATGATTTGGGAACGATAAGGTTTCCTTATGTTTGAGAACACTAAGGCAGCACAGCTGTTTATTAAATCTGAGCCTGTGCTCTAAAACATGATTCTGTTTCCCAATGCATTGTTCCGATTTGTTAGAACTCCTCCTCCCCTTACCTGGAAGGAAATCTTAGCTGGACTTCAGCTGTTCCACTGGCCCTGAGTTTATGACACAGTCTCTGAGCACATCCATTTATAATCTCTTTTCAGTGACTGAGGTGTGAACACTAGTTAACAATCAGGACGTCACACTGCACACTATTCTCTTCCAGCACGGGCCTTTGTAAGCTGGAGACAGCAGCTGTTCCCCTTGTCCCCGGCCCCCTCTAGTTTATGAAGGGACAGATATGGGTTCTAGCCATTTTCCCTTGTTCCCCCCTCTAGTTTATGAAGGGACAGATGTGGGTTCTAGCCATTCTCTTGTCTCCCCTCCCCTAGGTTATGAGGGGACAGACTTGGGTTCTATCTATTCTCTCTTGTTTAACCCCGCCCCCTCCCACACACACACATCATGGTTTCTTACTCTACCTAGGTTTGGAAGTTACAGAAAGTGAGAAAAAAAATTACTTAATAGCATATATAACATTCCGCTTTTGTTCTCTCTTCACTTCGCAGATGTTAAACACTGGTCCTGAGAGTTTTGTGTGACATAGCCATATTTCTACCTCTTGAGACCTTGTTCAATGGCCTATCATTTCACTCTTCAAGATGAACAAATCTTATGATTTTCAGGCTGTCAGACAGTGTGCCAGGAGCCGGGGATATTTATACAAGCTTCTGCTGGCCCTAAATACGATGCAAAAGGGCACATTAGAAAACATATTTTCAACTAACAAACATTGAGCTGAGTATGTTACTGGAAGTTGGCATGGGAGGAGAGAGAGAGGAAAACTGGATTTGATTATGACTGTAGTGAAATGTCATGCTCAATTCCTTAATTTACATAATATACATCAATCAAGAAAAAAATGTTTTAAAAGAATAAAGAACATTGAAAACATATTCAATGAAAGATTCTCTCGGGTGTGGTGGCACATGCCTGTAATCCCAGCACTCTGGGAGGCAGCAGAGGTTGGTGGATCTCTGTGAGTTCAAGGCCAGCCTGATCTACAAAGAAAGTCCAGGACAGCGAAGGCCACACAGAGAGACCCTGTCTCAAAAAACCAAAAATCAAAAACAAAACAAAACAAAAACACCAAAAAAACAAAAACAACCCACAAAACCCCACCTACTATTTAATTCTATTTGTATGAAGTGTTCATAGAGGTACAAAGCAGATGAGAGTTTTGTGGTATAAAATAGGGAAATGAAAACCCACTGATGGACACACATGCCGTTTCTTTTAGGGATAATGACACTGTCCCAGAATACGATAATGGTGATGTTTAGGCAAATAGTTTATATGCTAAATTTTAGGTTAATTTCATCTCAATAATATAATCTTAGGAACAGAAAAAAAATGAATTTTCATTCCCATAATCACTCTCAACTCACACTTTAACTTTTCAATTGCATTTTTGCCTAGTTTTAGAAGGCAAATGCTTCTGTGACAAGCTTGGGGCATTAAGTCTCATGTCCCAGTTGTTTGATGCATGTTACAAATTATATTAGCTGCTACATAGTATGTATGCACTTTGACCTTGTAAATAGAAAACTATCTTGAGCTTTTTTTGTTTGTTTGCTTGTTTGTTTAGATTGGTTTCAGGTTTTTTGCCTAATTCATTTTTGTTGTTTGTTTGTTGTTTTTTGGTTGTTTGTTTTCTGCCTGGAGTGGAACTGCCAATGTAGACCAGGCTATAACTTACACATATCTGCCTGCTTCTGCCTCCTGAGTGCTGGGATTAAAGGCATAAGCCTGGCCCTAAGTCTTGAAATAAAACTGCCCACATGTTGTAGCTGAAGACAGAGTGGGTGTGATAATCAACTTTTAATTCAGTTGAGTCTCAGAAGTAGATGCAAAGAAAGCACCAGAAGATAAACGAAAGGGGCCTGGCTTATAAAGCAGTTAGGTTATCTCTTGAACTTTGAACTTCCACATCACAGTATGAATTGGTTCACAGATAAGAAATAGAATAAATTCTCTCTTGAAGACAAGACTGCATCCCTGCTTTCCTAGAGGCACACACAGCTGAGATCATGGCATTTGACGGCACCTGGAAAGTAGACCGCAATGACAACTATGACAAGTTCATGGAGAAGATGGGTAAGGACTGTCTTCCTTCGCATTTGCTTTCTTCTGTCTTTGTAGTTAGGAAATGGACCCAGGTATGTTTGTTCAGAGCCAGGAAATCCATATTTGCACTTCTTGCTTTAGGAAGAATAACTTGTCACCTTAAGACCAGTGCTGCTCTCTGAAACACACCAAAGAAAGAGTTGCCTGTGTTTTTCCCTTGCCTGGTAACTGCACCTGTGTAAATGAACACTGACATGCTTGTGTTCATTCAAAGAAAGAAAATTGTGAGTTATGATAATTTCCAGAGCTTTAAAAAAACACAGTATAATAGGGGATAAAAAATAAAAGCATGGATCTTTTAATAGAGCAAGAAAAGGATTTTACTAAAACTCAGCTTGAATAGATTATATGTAATTCTCTTCTCTGACTTATCTAACTTTAGGAATAACCACAAAAAGCTGTGTATTCTTTGTGGAAGTGTAATTTAACTATATTATAAATGTCTGCTAATATTCTGGCAACTTACTGGGCAAAAACTATGCATCATTTCCCAAAAGTAAAGCTTGAGTAAATGATACTTTATAATTTATAAATCCCTATTTTCTTTAGGGATTCTAAATTTGTACGCTCATATTATAATGAATTTAATCATTAAATTTTGATTTTTCAGGCTTAGGTCAATCAGAAATGCCACAAAAATTAAATATAATTATGAAGAAAGCAAGCCATGTGATCTTAACACAGAGTGTTAAGTGAAATGGGAGGGTTGTGAGCTACAGACTAGCTCGGGCCTGCCTGGGTTATGTACCAAGATCCAGTTTCAAGGAACAACAACAAAATAAAGAAATGCAATTTCGAAAGCAGTGTTGGAAATGAGTAAATATCCAGAATCAAGCTTGTGTTTCTATAATATATGAATATATGGTTTAACACTTCATTTGACATTGCTGAAGTCTGACTGAACATTGCAGCAAAAAGTTTGTTAATTTTGTTAAAATTAGCCAGGGTTTGGGGGCTACATTTTGTGTCTTTGTTTACACTTTCTGACTTGGGAAAAGCAGCTAGAACCAGTTTTCTTGGATCTGCCAGAGCTTCTCCCTTCTCCTCTAGAAGCATCTCCGTGTTATGATATACAACACTATTTGCTCTGTCATCTCCACCCACAACATAAAGATATGCGAACCATAGCAGGACTTGGAAAGAGGAACACTTTCCGTGGCATTCCGATTTCATGTTCCCTCCAATCTCTCCCCTTCTACAGGCATTAACATGGTGAAAAGGAAGCTTGCGGCTCATGACAATTTGAAATTGACCATCACACAGGAAGGAAATAAATTCACAGTCAAAGAGTCAAGCACCTTTCGAACGATTGAGATTGTGTTTGAACTCGATGTCAACTTTACCTATAGTCTAGCAGATGGAACAGAACTCAGTGTAAGACATATTTTATAGCAATGCATTCCTGATTTTTTTCTTTACCAATACGAAGTAGTTTATCTCATGGAATGGTGCAATGAATGTAAGTCTTCTTCATTTATTGAAGAGGCCAATGAAGTCTGGTAATATACACATTGGTAAAATGTTCTATTGTAACATATTATTATGATATGCATCTGTGAAAAAGCTATACTGAAGAATAAGACTTGGAATAATCCTCTTAGATTGATTGGGTATACGGATAGTCACAAGGAAATGTAAAGTTCTGTATTTTCAGCTCTACATGCTAGGAGACCATAAAGTTGGGGCATGTAGCTGAATCAGGAGACTGCAGCAAGCACAAAACCCTGGGTTGTATTTCTAGCACTGTATAAAAACTGGGCCAACCACACACAGGCCTTCAACCTCAGTTCTTGGGAACTGGAGTCAGGAGGATCATAAAGTCAAGCTTATCCTCAGATACAGAGTAAGTTTGAGGCCAGCCTGGGCTAGCTGAGATCTCATCTAAAAACAAAACAAAGGAACAATAACAAAAACATTAAGAAAATTAATGAATGGTTGAGTAGCCATTAGGTGAGATTATTAAGAATGTCCCTTTCAATGTATAAGATTAAAAAAATTGGGGAAGCTCACTTTTTAACTAATTTTCAAAAAGTTTTTTAGCCTTGGAGCTTTTCTATTCAAATATATTTTTGGTGATGTGTGTGTGTGGTGGGTGCACATGCCCACCTACACAGGGAGAAGTCACAAGAGGGCATCAGGTGCCCTGCTCCACATCTTATTCCTTGAGGCAGCTTCTCACTGAAGCTGGAGGTAGGCCGGTGGTCAGAAAGCCCCACTGATCCTCCTGTTTGTTCCCTACAGCACTGGTGTCAGGCATATGTGACCACAGCTGGCTGTTTATGTGGATTCCAGGGATTTGAGTTCAGGTCCAGCGGCTTGAGAAGCAAGCTCTCTTACCAGCGGAGCCACCTCTTCAGCTCTGCAAGGACAGTGTACCTGTTGAATATTTTATCACTATGATAATCACTGCTCATCTGCACTGCGATTCAGCACATAGCAGCTATGCAGGGAGTGGTGCTGAACAGCGGCCAGCACAGCCAGGAGTCCCATAGCTCATGTCCAGGGCTCTTTCTGACTTTTGAGGAATTGCTCTGCCAGTACACAGTCTCTGTCCATGTAAACAGAGGTAGCGTATTACTTCAAACCGTCTGTAGGGCCACTGTGAGTAACTATGGATCTGTAAACTGCCAAGTCATGTGACATACATGTAAGACCATAACAAATGCTCCCTTATTACTGTGATGCAGGGGACCTGGAGCATGGAGGGGAATAAAATGATTGGAAAATTCACACGTGTAGACAATGGGAAGGAGCTGCTTGCTGTCCGAGAAGTTTCTGGTGGTGAACTAATCAATGTAAGTTGTAAAAAAGATTAATAACTACATTCCAAAGGCAAAAGTGATTATGAGCAAGAATTTCATTCATGTCATATATATGTACATATATATTGTATATACACATGATTTTGTATCCTATATACGTCATTATTTATTGAGGGCAATTTATAAAAATACATACATCAATTCCCATTTTAACAAAAACATAATGCCTACAACCCCAAATGTAATTTTAATGGTTCTATCCTATAGCTTCATAAAATGCTGCTTATCAAGTATAAGAAAATGCTAGGACAGGCTATAACATTACTATTTTTTCTTAATTTGCAATTTTATCTTAATGACACCTTTTTTATGTTTGCTACCATCTTTCAGACCTACAAATATGAAGGAGTCGAAGCAAAGCGTTTCTTTAAGAAGGAGTAAGAAAGCTTCTTGGAGCCCAGAGCAGAACTGAAGAGCTAAACTCATGCCAGATATCTGTCTCCATCATGCTAATATCAGGCTGATTCATTCTTTTATAGCACTGGTATATTTCTACTGTTGTCAAAGCCAAAGAAGTAAAAGCTAATTAGGATTTCATTTGTTTTATGTTTCTTAGCTGGTATTTTAAAAGAAAATAAATATTGTTCTCACATTGCTTTGTAAGCAGTTTCCCCTCCTTTTTGGTGTTTTGAGACAGGACTTCTCTGTGTAGTCCTGGATGTCCTGGAACTTGTTCTGTAGACCAGGCTGGCCTCGAACTCATAGAGATGTGCTTGCCTGTGCCTTCTGAGTGCTGGGATTAAAGGCCTGAGCTACCACCTCCCAGCAGCGTTTCCTTTTCTTAAAAAAAGCTGTGTGGCACATGCATTGATGACTGATTTTTAAAATACTTGTGTGTGTGTGTACTGAGTTGTGATTTTTGTGAATATTTTTGAATTGATGCATTCCCCATAAGACATCATATATAGGTGGTCCTCAAAGTATATGATAAAATCATGTATCCTTTTCTTGTACAGAAAATGGACCAAAATGTAGATTGAAAACTTTTCTTTGAGTTGATGAAAAAACTCTTAAATTCTGTCTCCATGGATCAGTGTGTGTGCGCACACACACATGACAGATGCAAACTCCTCGTTCTGGTCCAGTCTTAGGCATAACTAGTATGAACTTGAAAAGTCCACTTCATCTCTTTGGAATGTAGTTCAGGCATCTTTAAAATGAGGTAATTAGACTGGATTTTTAAACTTCTTCCATAATGTGATACATATTATATTATATATATATATTATGGTGTCTGAATAACTCCCTTTCTTAAGCAGCCATTTGGGAATATGGCAGGAGGAGGGGATACTGGATGACAGCATGAAGTGGGGAGAGCGAACTATCACTTACACTGGTGTCATGAGCTCACAACCTGTTTTGGCTCAGAAAGGCCCTGTGTTTGTTTTAATGCCTCGTGGTTACTTTTTTAAGATTCTCAATAACAAAGAGCCCTTGTGTTTTCTTTTTCTTCCTTCCTTTCATTGTGTGTCTGTGTATTTAAGTATGTAATGTACAGAAGTACTTGTACATTTGTGTCCCTGAGTATGTATGGAGGCCAGAAGTTGATACTGGGTATCTTTCTCTAATGTTCTTCACCATATGGTGGTGGTGGTGGTGGTGGGGAGGATAGGTCTCTAACTGAACCAATCAGTGATAGCAATGTCAGAAAACTCTGCAGACCCTCCTATATCTACTGTTCTGCAGGCATTGGTGTACAGAGGTGCACCACTATGATCAGGTTTTATGTGGGTGCTAGGGATCATAACTCAGGCCCCCATGTTTGTTCAGCAAGCCTTCTACCCACTGAGCCATATCCTCAGCTCCCTGTGTATTTATATAGGCCCTGCAAAATCCTTCACTAGTCCCATCCCTACAAGCTGACTGACTGTTCATGAGTACAAAAGGTTTTCAAAAGAATCACTAGACAATGCCAGCAAGACATTCATGAGCACTTGAAGACCAAAGTGTGTAGGCATGATATAGAATGGAAGCTAGAGGAGGTAGGCAGGATGGGTCTTTCCCCTGTGTTGATACTTGCTTTGATTTTAGTATAGCAGTGCCATCTACTGGGCAAGGACACAGACTCTTTCTATTTGTGTTTTGGTGTCTTCTGCTGTTTTAAAGTTTAAAATGGTATTGAATATTTATGTGGCTCCAAATTCTATACAAACGAAACCCTAAACAAAGGCTCATTTTTTTCTTTCTGCAATTCCCTAAAGCTGTTTTCTTATTCTAAACGGAACACTATTGACAGTTTATTCAGGGTCACTTTAGTTCTAAATCAGAACAACTAAAGTAGCATTACCATCTTCAAAAGTGGGTAGTGGCCATGTTTGCTAATATGCAGGATTGTGTGCCTCTACTTTGCTCGAGGCCAGTGGCCAACATTGAGGCCACTGACACCAGTGACTTTATTGGAGAAGTGCATGGAAGGGAAGGGTAAATAAGATAACTGCAGCTGAGAAATATCAGGAGGCACAGAGCCAACGACCAGTCAGATTGATTGGATAAGGAACTGTTTCAGAGGATGTCTCAGGTCACTTGTCCCCACTGAAGATTCCATTAGAATACAGGGTTGCAGAACCCCCTCATATACAATCCAGATTTACCAAGAATTAAAGAAGGTATTTAAAACTTCTCTCTGGTAACCAGTGGTTAGGGCTGTAAGAAGGTGTAAGATTAGTAGAAATCAGAAGGGAAAGGCCTGAAGTCTCCCCAAGTGTCAGCCCAGGTTTAAGGCCATCTCTTCAAGTCTTATTTCCAAACAATTAACACACACACACACACACACACCACTTGCAAAGTCCCTGAGAGTTAAAAAACAACCCTACTCATGAACTTAGACAAATAGTACTTTAGGTAAAGGAGCACATGATTGATGCCAATTCTTTGCCTCACATGTAGGTAAGGTAACAATAGTGTTTTGAAAATGGGTGTCAAAGGGCATAAACATGACACATATCTTCAATAAATTATTTAATCAGAGTGAGCACAATTCCACACTCCAATCCAGAAACGCGTCTGTCTGTCCTGTGTGCTCCAGAGCACAGCCTTTCACTTCTTTTTTTTGCTGCTCACCTTTTAGTTAAATTTTCATATACTATATTTTGATCATGTTTTTGTCCTCTCCCAGATCCTCCTTACCTCCCTACCCACACAACTTTCTCTTAAAAAAAAAAACCAACAACAACAAAAAACCCTCCAATTCCCCTAAACCCCAAGTCAAAACAAGCCAACTACCAATGAAAACATTTTCAATGTGAAAACAAAACAAAAAGTAAACATACACACACAGAGAGACATGTGTGTGCCCACGTGCCCATAAAGTTTATTTTGTGTTGGACATGTACTCCTGGGTATGAGGCCTGCCTTGGCGTGTGACTGATTATAGCCGGTAGAACTCCCACTGGAGAAAACTGATTTTCCCTTTGCCAGTGAGTACAAGTTAGCCTCTTGGTTAGGGGTGGGACGCATGTCCACTCTTCCTCTCAGTTCTGGGTCCCCTCTGACGTGAACTAATGGAAGTCTTCTATATGCTGCCATAATCTATAAGTTTATATGGGCATCCATCCTATTGTGTCTGAATTTTTTTTTACTTTTTTGGGTTTTTGTTTTTCTCCCAAGTGTGGCCTGAAAATTCTTTTTTTTTCTTTTATTAGTTCTTTGAGATTTTTATACAATTTTGTACAATTACTTTTGATCATATTCAGCCCCTACCCAACTTCTCCCACACCCAACCCTTCCTTAACCTACCCAACTTTGTGTCCTCTTAAAAACAAAAAGAAGCTGGGCAGTGGTGGAACACACCTTTAGTCCCAGGGAGGCAGAGGCAGGTGGAGCTCTGAGTTCATGGCTAGCCTGGTCTACAAAGCTGAGTTCCAGTATGGCCAGGGTTACACAGAGAAGCCTTGTCTTGAAAAACAAACAGAATGAAACAAAAAAGAACACAGGGTCCAGTTTGTTCTAGCCATATATTCTTGAATGCCTATTCTTCCACTGGAGGACGGTTGACTTGCCAGTGCTAACGTTCTTAAAGAAAACTGACTTAACCCTCTCCAGTACCCATCAGTTGCCAATAGCTCCTTAGCTAGAAATGGGACTTCATGTTCATCTCCCTCTCCCTGATGGGAATTGTTCTAAGATAAATATTTTTTTTTAAAAGAAAAGAACTGAAGAGACTTGTTTGTTTCATAGAGCTTGTTCTGTTACACACCATTCCCATTCCCATCCTTCACAGACAATATTAGTTGAACTATTTATATTTATTGAGCCTAGAACCTCACTCAGTGTAACCTTAGGATAGTTCCAAAACTGCCCTGAGCCCATGACTCCAAACCCTGAGCTCTCACTATCATAACCCTCTAAGTGATGTCATGCAGCACAGACTGAGAACAGCTCACCCCCTTACTTTTAGATTCTTGTTCCAATGTCATCTACTTGGTACCATTTCTCCTTTTGAATCTCGTCTCAAAAACAAACAGCCCTACTGCTCACATGGCACAGAGTCACAGCTTAATGCGGCTCTCAATCTTTATAAGAAAAGTTTACAGTAGATACCGATTAACAAAGAGGCCAAGGTGGAGAGAGCAAGGGCTTGCTGAGTGCTCAGCCCTCAATGGAACACCTCTGCTGCATCCTCTTGCTGAAGCGTGGGAAAGCTAGAAAGATATAGGAGCACAGGACTAGAAGGGCTTGTGGTCCTCCACCTCACAAGACCCGTATCTTCCTAGCTTTCCCACTCTCTCTAATTGTTTCAGCACCTGAAAACTTCACCTCTTAAAAGAATCCTATTAAGACAAAAAGATCGTCTCCTGAGGGTCTCAGTTAATAAAGCACCGAGACTGCAAAAACAAAAACAAAAAAACAGGAAAGGGTGTTAAAAAAAACTATGCACATCTCACAGTCTGAGTTCAATTTCTGGAACCCATGGAGGGAGGAAAAAACCACTTCCTCAAAGCTGGCCTCTGATCTCTACACATGTACCTTGGCGAGTGAGCATGTGGCACACACACAAAGACACAATCATCATCATCATTAATAACACCTGAGACTGGAAAATGCCCATTTCAGTGTGGTAGAAGCACTCAATACATATGTTACATACTATTGTCAAATGTACAGTTTAGTAGTATCTAAAATACTCAAACTATGAGGAACCAAATCTCCAGCACATTTTCACATTGCACAACCGTGAATTCTGAACCCATTCCTCGAGATCTCTGTCATTCTCCTTACTGTTTCTGTGAAGTAACTCACTGAGAAACTTTATGGAAGTGAGATTATAAAATGCTTCTCTTTCATCACTGGCTTATGAATTACCGAAAAATTAAGAAATACACGAAATTCTGGCATAATGTCTTCAGTGTTCATCCAAGCTCTAATGTGAGGGGATATCCTTCAAGGCTGGCCTCCACTATATATTAGTATTGTTACACATTTTGTTTATCCATTCATCTATTGCTGGACAATAGATTGTTGTGAACAAAGCTTCTATTAAATATGGATAGGCAAGTGCCTATGCTATTCTTGTGATATTACCTAGCTTTGCTAGAGTACTATTTTGACAGAACATGTCAGAAAGGGTTCCTCATTGCTATTTCTTTTTTTAAAAGTTTGAAAAAGACTGACATATATCTTTCTTTAAGTGTTTAGTAGCGGGGCTGGGAAGGCAGTGCACTTGCTAGAAAGCTTGCCTAACATTTAGAAGATGCTGGCTTCAGTTCCCAGTATTGCATGAAGCCAGGTACAGGGTTGGACTTGAAATTCCAGCTCTCAGGAGGTAGAGGTAGGAGGATTATAAGCTGAAGAGTCATCGTTGGTCACAGAGCAAGTCAGAAGCTAGCCTGGGATATGCAAAACCCTGTTAGGAAAATTCACCAAAGAAACGTTTTGACTGTTGATTCAGTCACTACTTTTAATTGGTCAACAGCGATTCCTACTTCTTTAGTCAGCTGAATGATTTTCCTCACCTAAATATGTGTATTTTACCATGGTGATCTAACTTGTTGGCAAACAGAATATTCTCTTACAATCCTCCATTTCTATGAGACTGGTAGCAATACTGCTACTTTTAGTTGGCATCATTTTTATCTGGTTCTTTTCAATTTCTTCTTCATCGATTTACATAAAGGGTTGTCAGCCTCTTGATCTTTTCAAAGAACCAGCTTTCGTTTCATCGATTCCCTCTTGTTTTTCTATTCACAGTTTCCTTTACCTCTGCTCAGCCCTATTGTTTCCTTTGGTTCCCCTCAAAGTATAAAGACAGGAATCAACCTGAGGCTTTTCTTTATTTATAGACAGCCATTTCCTCCACAGCACTGTTCTTACCACAGTCCATCTAGTCTACCTTAAATCATATTTACAGCTTATTTGTAGTCTCTAAGTGCTCTCTAAGTTCTTTCAAATTAAAAATAATATTTATTATTTTTGTTGCGTATGATGTGCACATGTGGAGGCCAGACGACAATATTTGGAAGCTGGCTCTCTTTCTACCATCTGTAACTCGGGTAGTCAGGCTCCCTCGGCTTGAAGATGCTTTCGCCTGCTGAGCCACCTCACCTTGTGGCTATTTCTTATTTTATTTTTGACACACTGGTTGCTTACGAGGATGCCAGATTTTCATGTATTCAGTTTTCAGTTTTCCTTCTGTTGCTGACTTCTGATTTCATTTGATAGTGGTTGTGTTGGATTTCAGTCTAATTAAAGTCTTGTGAAGATACATGATGTACCTTATAGAACAGTCCATGTGGACTTGAGAAGCAAGTGCTGTTATGTGACAACTTTCCCATGTCTCTTTGGCTCCTTCACGGTAGCATTTGTTCAGACACCCGCCCAAATCCCCACCCTCTGCTTTTCTAAATATTCTATCTAGTAAAAGTTGTTTATTGAAGTCCTGGGAAGTTTTTGCCAAAGTGAATTGCAGTGAGGGAAACTATGATGCACTTGAACTCAAAAGATGTACAGGAGTTAGACAGGTAGTGGGAATCACTGCAGTTGAAAGGAATGGGATGCACTAAACTGAAGAGACCCTGGGGGAAGGAAGGCTGACTAAAGCAAAGGCACCAGGGTTGATGACTAGGGTGGAGCCAGATTAATAACTGGGTATAGGGATGGGTGCTGTTTCGGAGGAAGAAGATAAGAGAGAAGCTGTAATTTACACATGATGATTATGCTGCTTGCTCTCAGACTAAGAAAACCTATCCCCAATACGTGAACTAATAATGATGATAAAATAACGAAAAGAATTGCCAAATACAGATAAATAATTGTGCCAATCAATGGGATTACTGCTGGGACAGGTAGTACTGTGATGGTTTGAGTAAGAATGGCCTTCATGTGTTAATATATTTGAATACTTTGTTACTAGGAAATGGTACTATTTGAGAGGGATAAGGTCTAGTTGGAGGAAATGTGTGGGGGGGGGGGCATGGACTTTGAGGTTAAAAAAACCCAGCAAGACCTAGACTCTCCCTCTCCCTCTGGCTTTCTATCTCTCCTTCCCTCTTTCCCTCTCCTCCTCTCCTTTGTAGAGAGTACTCACAGAAAAGCACTGGAGAAACCAGAAATGCTAATCACACAGGGTTGTGTCCTCAGTGGAGGAAATGTACACCTTTTTCCTCCCAGAAGGCTAGGAGTGGATGTTGTTAATGACCTGGTGACCTTTGCCATCTTCAGGATCAGGTCTCACCAAAATCATCCAGGATGTTTATCTCGGACTCTCCTTCCCTAGACCTTTAGCTTTGTTTCTTGGTCAACAGAATCTACCCTTAGGGGAAATGTCACATGTATTTTATAGCCTGCTGACATCTATGCTAACTCAGTCAGAGTCCATACCACACCCTACACCCATAAGTATAGGACCCATCTTCTTGGTAGAAGACGTCACAAGCACTGCAAAGGAGTTTCCATGTAGTCATACCTTAAGCTTTATTGAGCACATGGTATTGGGATAATTGTTACCAGAAAACTTTATTTTTCCCAAAACTGTACTGTACTTAAATATGTCTAAAATAAACTGCCTGGTATCAGATTGTAGAAGTTTGAGCCAGTCCGGCTAACTAAGACTTGTTGAACATTTTCTTCTCACCTCATGCATTTTTTCCTCATGCTGGCAATAGAATTTGTATAATCTCTCTCTCTCTCCAACAAGATGTAGCTCTCAGCTTCTACTCCAATGCTGTGCATGCCACCATGCTCCCCACCATGATGATAATGGACTATAAGCCTCTAAAACTGCAAGCCAGCCCCCAGCTTTCTTTTATAAGAGTTGCTGCGATCATGATGTCTCTTCACAGAAATAAAACAGTGACTAAGAAAGGTACAAATCTGAAAAGAAGGAAAAGATAAAGACGAGTGGAGATTAATTATGCCATATCAGGAAGACAGCTATGTTTGATTATAGCAGCAGTGAAACAATTCAACATATGGTATATATTTTTCCCTTGAATGTATAGGTCCTAAGGCTCCAGGGGGCTTGGGAAATATAGAACTCGTATATGACAATATACCTTGATTTTCGTACATCATCATTATTATTATTATTATTTGTATCTCTCTCTCTCTCTGTGCACACATGCATGCCCATGCTCATGCATGCACACAATGGGGAACATGTGGGAGTCAGTTCTTTCCTTACACCATGTGAGTCATGGGGACTGAATGCAAGTCATCACACTTGGCAGCAGATGCCTTTACTAGCTAAGCCATGTTGCCATTCCTACTTTTTCTTTCTTTTTTTTTTAATTAAGCTTTTAACCAACTGGGATAGCAAATTCCTTCCTCAACATACTTTGCACTCATTTCTATTATGAAGAGTAACCAAGAGCCAACATGGCTAAGTCTGAAATAGTGAGGGATCCTTCAACTGAATTTAATATAAATGACTCTCTCTATTAGCATTAATTACTGTCCCCAGAGAAACAATACTTCCACATGGATGTCACTCAGTCAGTGCCCAGGATGTTTGAAAAGAATGTCCTTCCTGTCTGGATAGACCAAGAAGAACAACACCTCCACAGGTAATGTAGCTCAACTCAGTGCCAGGGATGCTTGGAAACATTTCAAAAAATTTTCACCTTATGTCAGGCTACTTCCATCTTAATAAATCCAAGTTTTATCAGTCCTATTTCAATAAGCAGAAAAAAATTGGTTTTACCTTGCCAGGGACATAGGATCTATTTCTGGAAGAATCAGCAGTTTACTTATTTTTCTTAACTTTCATTATCACTCAATATCAATTAAACGCAAAGAACTTCTAACCCACTAACAGCAGATGCTCTTTTTAAATTATTTTTTTATTTTCTGTTTTTTTCAAGACAGGATTTCTCTGCTCAACGTCCTTAGCCATCAGAGAGATGCAAATCAAAACGACTCTGAGATTTCACCTTACACCCTCCAGAATAGCTAAGATCAAAAACTCTAGTGACAACGCATGTTGGAGAGGCTGTGGAGAAAGAGG